>OY723409.1:63721484-64385692 GCA_963210345.1 Inga oerstediana
TGTGTTTGACCAATCTCATCCTCCGCTGTTCTTAATAATAGTAATTCTTCGTGAGGCATCAACCGAGATAGTTATTTAAAAGAGTGTCACAATAAGCCACGGCGGCGAGAGAAAAAAAGTTAGGCAAGAGGGTCGCGAGGTGGGCACACGGACATAGAAGACTCAGAAAGCCTGCTCGGGGTCGTGGTGTGATTGTGTTAACGAAATGTGGCGGTGCATTGCTCGTGGTCTTCGTGTACCCGCTTCCAAGATATCGACTCCTAATGACTCTCTTCGATCTCACATTTCTAGATTTTTCTCTGTATGATCTCTTTCTTCCTCGATCATTGCCAATCGTGCCAATCTTAGGTTTTGGGTGTTGTCCTTCCTCCGTCTCTTCTTCGTAACTTCTGTTTTTTGTACTATGCTTATTTGAATGCCCGAGCAAATTGTCCAGGACGCATTTACCTGTTTGGTCATTTTCCGTTTTGGTCTAAATGGACTTGGATTTTGATTCAGATGAGTACTTTTCTTTCAAACTCCCTCGAGGAATTTGCAACAACGTTTAAAATCTTATCTTTCACCTGCTCAGCTCGTGACTCGCTGGATTTTGGAATTCTTATCCAGCCTTGATTGATTTAAGCAGAAGCAGACTTTTCGTTGTTTCTTAACAGTGTTGAATTTTAATGAATACGCCTACTTTTACTTTTGCAGACTGGGGGAAACTCCTCATACACTGTAGTGGATCATACCTATGATGCAGTCGTTGTAGGCGCCGGGGGTGCAGGGTTGAGAGCTGCTATTGGACTCTCGGAACATGGGTTCAATACTGCTTGCATTACTAAGCTTTTCCCAACTCGTTCACATACTGTTGCAGCTCAGGTTTGATACGTTCAAATTTCAAGTTATCCATAGTTCCCTTTGTCATAGCATTATACGTTTATATGCATTAGTATAAGGGCTACTTACCATTGGTATATAGCTTTTGTTTTGTTATATCTGTTACTTGAATACGCTCACCCACTATCCTTTCTGCTAATGTCCAGTCTTTCGGTGGGTTCTCCCATGACATAGTGATCTCTATGTGTAGCAGTAATGTCGTTATTTTCTAGATAGACGCATTTTTGACCCTACGCACTTACGCAGAGCGTTATTCTTATTTCATATCTTTTCCAACTAGATTAATATCAAGTTGTAATTTTTTTTCGGTTTATTGACCTTTTTTATATCAGTTCCAGCAGTTTCATATGACGTTGAAGTAATATTTAGTCTTCGTATAAATTAGACTTTACATTTTTCTGTAACAGGCTTGTATGTTTTATTTATCTCATTTCTGTTCTCGGTAATTGCTGCCTGCTTCTTCAGCTGGTTCATGATTATAAAAGTATCATGTGACGCATAAAAGCATGGCTGATTATTCATATTATTCCAACCCAACCAATAGGCCATGCTCAACGAAATTTGAATTTTATAGGGTGGGATAAATGCTGCACTGGGAAATATGACTGAGGATGACTGGAGGTGGCACATGTACGATACAGTCAAGGGAAGTGACTGGCTAGGTACCAAATTTTTCAATCTCAGAAATCTCTGATCAATTCGCTCTGCAAAATTCAATATAAGCTAAGCCCAAGCGTTTGGTATAACGAAAGTTATGATATGTTGAGTAGCTTCGATTTCATTGTTGAATGTGTTAGCAGGAGAATGTATTTTCTGTGTTTGTTTTCCAGCGAAAGCAGCTACATGGCATTTGCCTAGAGTCTAAAAGCTTCTTAGGTTCTTGTGCAAGCATGAATGCTACTGAACCAACAACCAACATAATATGTTTCAACATGAATACTTGCAAACTGTGATGTACAGGAGATCAAGATGCCATCCAATATATGTGCAGAGAGGCACCAAAAGCTGTCATCGAGCTTGAGAATTATGGATTACCATTTTCCCGAACTGAGGATGGAAGAATATACCAGCGTGCATTTGGTGGTCAAAGCCTGAACTTTGGAAAAGGTTGATCCAGATTCTGGAGCAGGGATGGTTTTTTCTTCATCTGAAAAAGGTTCTCAACTTGATTTTTTAATGGTATTGTGGCACAGGTGGGCAGGCATACCGTTGTGCATGTGCTGCTGATCGAACAGGACATGCTTTATTGCACACTCTCTATGGCCAGGCTATGAAACATAATACTCAATTTTTTGTGGAATATTTTGCATTGGATCTTTTAATGAATAGTGACGGTAAGTTGTTGCATAGAATGAATGACATGCTTCTCAGTCAGAAACAATCTACTTCAATCAAGATTTCCAATGAAAATTGTCACAAAGGATATTCAATTTTTTTTTTCCAAAAAAAAAAAAATCAAACACTGAAGTGAAAAGTGAACATTTTTTCCTTGCTGTGTTGGTTTTTATGGCCAATTACACTAATTCTTCATATTGGAAATTTAGGTAGTTGCCAAGGAGTAATTGCGTTGAATTTGGAGGATGGCACATTACATCGTTTCCAAGCTGCTTCAACAATATTGGCCACCGGAGTATGATTTTATATGAATCATACTAATTTCTTATCTGCCTTCCCTTTTCATGGATGTGACTTGCGTATCATATTACTAATTTCCTTCAGGGTTATGGTAGAACATACTTTTCTGCCACCTCAGCACATACATGCACAGGAGATGGTAATGCCATGGTTGCACGTGCAGGGCTCCCGCTCCAGGTTTCTTCATTTTTCCATTGAAACATGTTGATGTTATCTTGAGTGTATTTGGTATCCTTCACAATTTCTTGGCATAAATTTTGCAGGATTTGGAGTTCGTGCAATTTCATCCAACAGGTATATATGGAGCCGGTTGCCTGATCACAGAAGGTTAGTGGTTTACTTTCTCACTTGCTACCTGTTACTTGTGATACACCCTTATCCAGCAGTGTTTCTAATTTTCTTGTTGGACTTCTAGGTTCTCGTGGAGAGGGTGGAATTCTTAGGAATAGTGAAGGTGAGCGATTCATGGAACGTTATGCTCCTACTGCAAAGGATCTTGCATCAAGAGATGTTGTTTCGAGATCAATGACTATGGAGATCCGGGAAGGTCGTGGTGTAGGTACGCTAGTTTTTATTTTGTCCATTCATGAGTTAATAAAAAGTAGGAATGCTTTTAGAGTAGGAATGGGCAAAAGACCTCATGGGTGCCCATATAATTTACCTTCTTGAGTCTCGGTATGGGGACTTTTATGGGTATTTTAAGATTCTGGACCTGGTCGAAGGGTCTGGGTAGTAAGATATACACATCCTGGCCAGACCCATTGTGTGTTTATCCCTTTTCACAACCATATATGTATCAGTATAAATATTTGGAAATGTGGAAAAAATGACCATTCAATCAGCATCTTTCATATTTAAACATCTATTGATGCTACCAAAATTTAACTAAGCACCGTCAATATATGGGTCATGAAAATAGTAAGTGGCAAATCAAGGTTATCCCACAGAGACTCAATTTAACTAGTGATTAGGGATTAAATTTTCTTGTTTCATTTAAGTTGAATAAATCAAAATTGTTTTCAATATGAGTGAAGAAAAATTAAATAAGAAAAAGAAACTAATAACAACAAAGACTTTTTGCACAGTACAAATTCCAATGTCAAGAAGGACAACCTAGAATCACTAATCCCTTGTTTGTTTCTTAGATTTTATCCCACTAAATTAATTTTAACTTAACTTAATAAGCTAATCTAGAGTATTAATGTCTATAAATGCCTATCGGTCCATTTATATACCTACCTTAATTAATTATGAAATGTCTCACACAATTAAATAAAATGCAATTTAGATCGGGCTCACTCTAATTTGATTATGTGGAGCTTCTAGGTATATGTCTATCCTAGACGCAAATTAGATTAAAATATAATTCCACATTATTTAATCCCAAGGTCAATTTAAGATTCCCTTCGTTCGTCAAGTTCAATTCTAAATCCCCAAAACATACTCAATGGTGGCCAATCACTAAGCAATAACAATAAAAACAAGATTAAATAAACTGAAATAATATTAAGCAAAACTAATTAGTGGGAACCTTCTCTAAGTCTCAAACAAGTTCATAGTTCCTCTAGGTTAAAAGAAAAAATTTTGCCACACATGGCTTTAATTAAATCCATCAAAAATTCAGAGTTCAATATCATATGGAGAGGAAAGAAAAACTAAACCAAGAATAGCAAGATTCACTGCCTCCAACTCTGCACTCTCGTCTCCTTCCTGTGCTAAAGGAGAACCCCGGAACAGTGAGCAATTGTCTCCAAACCAGCCACCTCTTCCTTCTGCACGATGAAAACAATAGTCTGCTCGTGGTTCAAGTTGGCCTCTATGGTTTTGTACAATGAATGAAGACGAGCTCCAATAGATTGCCTCCTCGGGTCCCTTCCCGCTTCAATTGCCAAAGACGGTCATCGCCCCTGTAATGCGCAGCTGCCTCCTATTAATTATGAGAGAAAGATGCTCCTTAACGCCTTCCTTTTATTCAATGTTGGCAGCCTCTACTTCCAGTGACTTAGCTTGTGGCCTACGTTCTTTCTTTTGTTTCCCCCTTTTTTTTTTAATTCTTTTGGCTGCTTCCTTTTTTATGCTGGGTCCAAGCTTTCCTTTTTTTTTTTCATTCATTCCAAAATGGTGTGGGTTTTGAAGCTGACCCAAGAAAAGGGAATAACATATGAATAGTAATAATCTTACTAATAAAAGCTGGATTATTTATTTATTTATTTATTTTTATTTGAGAAAACTTCCCATTATTGTTCTTCTTTAATTTAGTATTGATGTCTTCCCAAATAAATCAAAATATATCTCCAATCTTATAAAAAATGGAAAGTCATAATCTATTCTGGGAATGCTCCTTCTGTTTAAGTTGGACATGTTTATATTGATGGTTGGATAAATTTGCAGGACCTCTGAAGGATCACATCTATCTACATTTGAATCATTTGCCCCCAGATGTGCTTAAGGAAAGGCTCCCTGGTATTTCTGAAACTGCTGCTATATTTGCTGGTGTGGATGTCACAAAGGAACCCATTCCTGTTTTGCCGACTGTGCACTATAATATGGGTGGTATCCCCACCAACCATCACGGAGAGGTATGAAATTAAAAGCAAGTCGTCTAAAATAATCCATCCGATGTGGCACTAAGTTAGACATAGCATTTTGTTGATTGATAGGACTCAAATAACAGTGTATGTCCAATGAGGGAGGAATATGAGATTGATAAAGGAGGGACATGTGGAGGTGATGAAAGAATTATCTAGGTGTTGCTATGGATGGGGGTGATAAAAAGGGAGCAGTGTGAGGGGGTAAGATAGGCAGAATTTTGGTAATATTTGTGCTAGGTTTCAGCTCCCTTAAAATCCAAATTTATATGCACAAAGATATTTTTTAAAAACAAATTTGTTCTGTTCATGCTATGAGACAATTCCAAGTGTAATTATTCAAATCACTGCCCCTGCTAATTGATCACTAGTTACATTACTTTCTTTTTTAAAAAAATACGGAATGGACAGCCTGAAATCAGAATGAAGGAAAAACAGTCAGCATGGTTTATGCAACTTCTCTCTGTTTGCTTTCTTGGCCATCAATATTTAATTTTCGATATTTTTCTTTTTTTGCGGGGTGGGAGGGTCGTGGGTTTGCAAAAGTAAATAGTAGTGTGTGATTGGGGCAAGTTGAGAGAAGGGAAAGCAAGTTTTTGGGAGAAACTGAAGAAAAATAAGGAAGTGTGGGAATGCTCGAATGGATAAATCCAAGGTTTTAACATATTCTCCACAATTGGTGTCGATAATAACCATGTCAGCCACTGGCCCTCGTATATGGCGGAGGCGGTACTGCCGTTTGTTGCTTTTTTGTATTGTTGTTTCTGTCACATCCTAAATAGCCAAATCCTTCTCATAATATTTCGTTCCTAGATTTTTTGATCAATTGCTTGGGATTATTTATATTATTTCAATGGAAACAGGCAGGACAATGGATTAGTTAGTCTGAGTCCTAGTTTGTCTTGTTACATGTGTAGTGGGCACAATAGCCTTTTGCTTAGTCCAGATAAGTGCTCGGTACACTGCTTTTTCATGTTCATCACAAAAATGAGATTTGACCTTCTAAATTAGATTTAAAGTTTTTAATTTTTACGGTAATTTTTTAAAAATTGATAGTTAGAGAGTTATTTTAAACTTTTGTATCTATAATAATAAAGTAAATAGTAGTGTATGATGGTGGCAAGTTGAGAGAAAGGAGAAAAATAAGGAAGTGTGGGAATGCTCGCATGGATAAATCTAAGGTTTTAACATATTCTCCACAATTGGTGTCGATAATAACCATGTCAGCCACTGGCCCTCGTATATGGTGGCGGCGGCACTGCTGTTTGGTGCTTTTTTGTATTGTTATTTCTGTTACATCAGAAATAGCTAGATCTTTCTCATAATATTGCGTTCCTAGATTTTTTGATCATTTGTTTGGACTGTGGGCTTGGGATTATTTATATTGTTTCAATGGAAAACAGGCAAGACAATGGATTAGTTAGTCTTAGTCCTAGTTTTGTCTTGTTACATGTGTCGTAGGCACACTAGCCTTTATGCCTAGTCCAGACAAGTGCTTCGCACACTGATTTTGCATGTTCATCACAAAAATGAGACCATTTAAATTAGATTTGAAGTTTTAAATTTTTATGGTTTTTTTTAATGATAGTTAGAGAGTTATTTTAAACTTTTGCCGCTATAATAATAAACATTAAAAATATAAAAATGAAATAAAATTAATTTGGATCGTCATGTAAGATATTGCTCGTTGTGAACATGAATTCCATTTTGCTTTGTGCTTTTTATTTTTATTGTTTGTTGGACGGTTGGAGGAAAAATGTTGACTTACCATCATGTTATTAGGTGGTTACTATTAAAGGTGACAATCCAGATGCACTAGTACCAGGTCTGATGGCTGCTGGAGAAGCAGCCTGTGCGTCAGTTCATGGTGCCAATAGGCTTGGTGCTAATTCTCTTCTGGACATCGTTGTTTTTGGGAGAGCTTGTGCAAATAGGGTTGGAGAAATTCAAAGGCCAGGCAAGATCTTTTGCCCCAAGTTACTGAAATAGATTTTTGCACCAAAATGGTCGCACTAAAAATGCTTCTACATTCCATTTTGCAGGAGCAAAACAGAAGCCTCTGGAGAAGGATGCCGGTCAAAAGACAATTGCTTGGCTGGACAAACTAAGAAATTCAAATGGTTCATTACCGACTTCAGAGATTCGACTAAATATGCAACGAATAATGCAAAATAATGCTGCCGTGTTCCGTACACAGGAAACATTGGAAGAAGGTAAAATGTTGTGACCCTGCCTTAAACAGTCACCACACAACACTAGAAAGTACAGCAGTATTAAAGAAGTGGAAATCCTTAGGCTTTGATATTAATGCTCAAAATACAGAATCAGAGTTACAGCAGATCACAGTGATTCTGGACAAAGCCCTATTCCCCTCTAAAACATCAAAATACAGTACAAACAACACCCCACAAGAACAAGAACACACATTTACAAGAGGTACTTCCCTGGCTTTCGAGAGGCCAGAGACTCTCCTCACCGCACTCAGATCTCAAAATAAGTCCTAAGAGACTGTTTCCAGCTGACCCAATACATTATAATACTCAAAAAGTAACTCCCCATACCCTTACATGGATAACAGAGCCCATACCCCTCAGATTAGAGTAGTTCCCTATTTTCTGGAACCTCAAAATAATCTCTCGGACCAACAGGTCCTTCTTCTTCTGATTTTGAAGAGAATAGGAAGACTGAATTATTGTTCCGATATATTTCATAGGTAGATTACATCTATATATACAGAATCAGGCGTACATTTGGTCGTAAGAAGTTACTGTACACTCGAAGAAATTAAGACTAATTTTTCCTAAATTATAGCCTACAATATTGAATCTTGAATTTGCTCCCTCCTTTTCTGACTTTTCCTCCTTCAGTCTCTCCTTCAATTTCGGTATTCAACACTCCCCCTCAAGTTGGACTGTAGATATTAATCAAGTTCAACTTGCCAATCAAATACTCAAATCTGTCCTTGAGCAGTCCTTTAGTGAGAATATCTGCGGTCTGTTCTCTGGATGGTATAAACCTTAGATCAACAATACCTTCATCAACTTTTTCTCTTATAAAATGTCTATCTATCTCGACATGTTTAGTTCTATCATGCTGAACTGGATTATGAGCAATATGAATTGCAGCCATGTTATCACAATAGACTTTAATCGGTAGATTTATACATTTCCTCAAGTCTTCAAGAACACGTTTTATCCATATACCTTCACAGATTCCCAATGACACAGCCCTGTATTCAGCTTCAGCACTGCTTCTCGCAACAACACTTTGCTTTTTGCTTCTCCATGTGACCAAGTTACCCCACACATATGTACAATAACCAGATGTGGATTTCCTGTCATCTCGATCACCTGCCCAATCTGCATCTGTAAATAATTCTACAATCCGTTTGTCAGTTTTCTTAAACAGCAAGCCACGTCCTGGAGATCCCTTCAAGTAACGAAGGATTCTGTATACTTCATTCAAATGTTTCTGTTTAGGATCATGAGAATGCTGGCTGACCATACTTACTGCAAAGGCAATGTCTGGTCTGGTATGAGACAAATATATTAGTTTTCCTACCATCCGTTGATAATTCCCCAAGTCTGCTGCCTTACCGAGATCTGCATCTTCATCTATTTTATCAATCCGTATAGGTGTGTCACTAGGTCTGCAACCTGTCATCCCAGTTTCCTTCAGAAGGTCGAGTACATATTTCCTTTGGGAGATATAAATTCCTTTATTGGATCGGGCAACTTCCATTCCAAGAAAGTACTTCATTTCTCCAAGATCTTTGATCTGAAATTCTCGTGCTAGGGCCGTCTTGATTTGATTGATCTCTACCTCATCATCTCCTGTAAGAACTATATCATCAACATATACAGCTAAAACAGCCATCTTACCCTTATGATGTTTGACAAACAAAGTATGGTCGCTCTTTCCTTGAGTATAACCATGTCTCTTCAGAACCCGGGTGAATCTGTCAAACCAAGCACGAGGAGATTGCTTTAACCCATATAAAGCTCTCTTTAACTTGCAGACTTGGCTAGCCTTTTTTCCTGGGAACCCTGGAGGTAACTTCATATACACCTCTTCCTTGAGTTCTCCATTGAGGAAAGCATTTTTAACATCGAGCTGGTGTAGATTCCAATCTAAATTCACTGCAATAGATAAGAGAATTCTGATGGTATTTAACTTGGCTACTGGAGCAAATGTTTCAGTGTAATCTTCCCCATATACTTGCGTGAAGCCTTTTGCAACTAATCTAGCTTTGTATTTCTCCAGAGTTCCATCTGCTCTATACTTAGGAGTGAACACCCATTTGCATCCAACAGGCTTCTTCCCTCGTGGTAGATCTACTACATCCCATGTCTTATTATGCTTAAGAGCTTCTATTTCCTCCAAGACAGCTTGTCTCCATTCAGGTATAGCCATAGCCTCATCAATAGTATCTGGTATCCTGATTTTATCAAGATGAGATACAAATGCATTGTATTTAGATGAAAGGGCCTTATAAGAGACAAATTTCTCAATGGGATATCTAGTAGATGATTTAGGCTGTCTAGGTTGTTTTCGTACTGCAATGGGAAGATTAAGATCAGAACCTTCTATTTCTCCTGGACCTGCCTCTGGTACCGGCTCTTGGTGAGTGCTAATAGGCTGTGGTTCATTACCTCTTTTTTGTCGTCGCATGTAGGTATTACCCCACATATTTGTGTCTCCCCCTGGAATTGGCACATTATCAGAGGTATCAAGGTTATCAGGAATTTCAAAGTTGTTATCAGGTGTATCAGAGGTATCAGGAGCAGGTTCTATGTGAGTAGGTGTATAAATTGTGAGAATCTGGTCATCCTTTTGTATTTCATTTGTCTGAAATTCACCAGTTCTCTCCCCCTGAATTGCAGACAAGGTATAAAAAGGTGTATTCTCAAGGAATGTGACATCACAGGTGACAAATAAACGTTTGGAGACTGGATCATAACACTTGTATCCTTTTTGAGAATGAGAATAGCCAAGGAAGACACACCTAAGGGCTCTAGGGTCAAGTTTGTTGGTGTGATGGAGATGAACGTATGATGTACACCCAAACACCCGGAGTGGCAGAGTGTTTTCAAGGTATGGGAGATTATAGTATTGGTGGAGAAGTTGAAGTGGCGTTTTGTAAGATAGTGGTCGGCTTGGCATTCGGTTAATGAGAAATGTGGCAGTTAGGACAGCATCATCCCAATGATATTTAGGAACAGTACTACTGAACATAATGGCTCTGGCAGTCTCAAGAATATGGCGATTCTTTCGTTCAGCAATACCATTTTGTTGAGGTGTATTGGGACAAGTACTTTTGTGAACAATGCCATTTTCAGCCAGGAAGGTAGAGAGGGCCTGATTGAAATATTCAGTTCCATTATCGGTGTGCAGGATCTGGATTTGGGTTTGGAATTGAGTTTGGATCATGTAGTGGAAGTTAAGGAATGTTTGATACACTTCTGTTTTATCTTTCAACAAGTAGACCCAACTGACACGTGTATGGTCATCAATGAATGTGATGAACCATTTTGTTTTTGATCGGTTTGGTGTGCGGGATGGTCCCCATAAGTCACTGTGAATTGTGGAAAAAGGTTTTGAGGCTTGGTATGGGATTTTTGGGAATGAAGTACGATGATGCTTAGCCTTTTCACATGAATCACAATGAAAATCAGAGGTGCTTTTATTAGAAACAAGGGATGGAAACATTTGAGACATGTAATTTAAATTAGGATGACCTAATCGTTTGTGCCATAACTCCAGGTTACTAGTGCTAGGAAGAGACACTTTATTACAAGTTTGAGAACGATCACTTTCAATAAGGTAATAAAGACCATCAAGCTCTTTAGCACTCCCAATCGTCGTCCCCGTCAGCAGATCCTGAAAAATACAGTAGGTAGCAAAGAAGTTAGCTTGACAATGTTCATCTTTAGCCAATTTACTTACGGATAGTAAATTACACTTCAACTTTGGAACATGTAGTACGGAGTGAAGAGTAAGTGCAGCTGAGATTTTGATGGAACCAATTCCAGTAACAATAGGTTCAGAATCATCAGCAATTCGTACAGTTACACCCTTGGTGATAGGCTTATAGGATGAGAAGAGAGCCTTATTGTCAGTCATATGATCTGAGGCACCTGAGTCAACAATCCAACAATTCCCTGTACGTTGTTCTTTTATTACAGCTAAAGCTTGAAAGAAATTACCTCTCTTGACCACTGTGGCAGTAGGCTTGGTCGGAGTCTGTAGTGTGGCTAGCATTTCCATGATTTTGTGTAGAGGATCACTTTGGGATGATTCCTTGGAAGTTTCAGCCACGTAACCTCTTCCTTTCCCTTTCTTCGGCTTCCAGTCAGCAGGTTTACCATGGAGGTTCCAGCAAGTGTCCTTAGTATGCCCCTGTTTCTTACAATGATCACAGAATGGGCGACCTTTAGACCCCTTTGGTTCCATGGATTGAACAGCAAGTGCTGAGACCTCAGAATTAGCAGCGGAATTATTCGAATTTTGAAGCATTGATTTACGTCTATCTTCTTCATTTCGTAAAAAAGTATAGACTTCACGCACCGACGGTAAGGGTTCTTGACTGAGAATTCTAGCCCGAACATCATCATAAACCACATTAAGACCAGCAAGCAACTCATATACTCTCTCTGCTTCTTTTGCTTTGCGATCTTCTTTAGCATCTGCCCCACAATGATAAATTTGATTCTGTAGGGCATCAAGCTCTTGCCAAAGTGAGGATTTTTCTAGGTAATAATCACTGAGTGGTATGTGGTCCTGTTTTAGCTGCCATATCTTTTGCTTAACATCAAATATGCGGGACCTATTTCCCACAGGACTGTATGTTTCACGAAGAGCTTCCCAAATTTCTTGAGCTGAGGGAAGGTACATAAAACTCTTCTTAATTGAGGATGACATCGCATTGATTAACCAAGAGGATACCAATGCATTTTCGGACTTCCATTTGCGAAATTCCTTGGTTTCCGAAGTTGGAGGTATTTTTATCTCACCAGTTATGTATTCAAGTTTGTCCCTTCCATCGAGAGCGAGAATCATGGATTGAGACCATTCTCGATAATTGTCGTTGGTAAGTTTCTCAGAAACAATAAGAACAGTGGAGATGTCATTTGAGCCAGATCGAGTCACAGAGGAAGAGGCATCTGAAACTGTAGACATAATGACGGAAAAAAAATAAATTGACAAAGTGGTTTTTCAAATTTCAGAAATACCAATTTAGTCCTTCGAATTTCAAAATGCCAGTTTGGTCCTTCAAATTTCCAAAATGACAGTTTGGTCCTTTGAATTTCCAAAATGACAGTTTGGTCTTCCAATCAATTAAATGGACAATCCGCGTGTCTGTTCCCTCTGATTTCCCAATCTCAGAATCGGCCTCCTCCCTTCGTGTCTCTGCTTGGTCCGTGCCGAGTTCGAGCTTCGATGCAAGATGAATGATCACGATGCGACAACGCCTGTGCCGAGGGTGGGACGACGGCGAGCAGTGAATTCCGGAGGACGAGCAGCAATACTTGACTCCGGCGAGCAGTGAAAGCTGACGGTGAAGATTGGACGTGGTTCTTCTTCGACGGTGAAAGCTAAGAAATCACGCGGCACCGTCGTAGTGGGAGGCAGCAGCGGATGCGTAACGGCCGGCGGGAAGGACGGGAGTTTCTTTCCCTTCTGTTCTGATATGATGTGCAGAAGAGAAAGAGAGCACCGAATCGGAATAGGTACCGATTGGTGAAGAAGGACTCAGAGGGCGCCGCTTTGGGTTCTGACAGGAACGAAATCGCCGGTGAACTGAGCCGCTGGTGGAGTCGGAAACGCCGATACTGGTTCTGAAGAAATGAAGAACTCAGAGGGCGTGGATCGCAATTCTGGTACTAGTTTGAATTTCTAGTTTGCCTCACCTATTCTCTCGTAATCTCTGATACCATGAAGAGAATAGGAAGACTGAATTATTGTTCCGATATATTTCATAGGTAGATTACATCTATATATACAGAATCAGGCGTACATTTGGTCGTAAGAAGTTACTGTACACTCGAAGAAATTAAGACTAATTTTTCCTAAATTATAGCCTACAATATTGAATCTTGAATTTGCTCCCTCCTTTTCTGACTTTTCCTCCTTCAGTCTCTCCTTCAATTTCGGTATTCAACAGATTTCCTCATTCTTCTTTTATGTGTTCTCTTAGAAGTAGTCACATCATGTCCCTCCCCTACAAGTTTCACCTTGTCCTCAAGGTGAAAGTCTGAAAATTGTTTGTTGAGAGCTGTAGTATCTTCCCAGGAGTTCTCAAATTCAGGTAGATCCTTCCATTTCACAAGAACTTCCAACTGGGTAATTTAAACTTCTGATTTCAGGTTGATTCTGAAATCCCCTGTAATTTAAATCCGTTTTTTGTCTGAGACTGAGAAGACGTGAATCTTCTGTACACCAATTTTAACTTCTGATTTTCCCGTTCAATACGATATTTTAGCTTCTTCTATCAAGGGGCCAAAGCAAGGGTACATAGAGATTTAGCCAACGGCCATGACTGGGCATTGTGCAGAAGCTGGCTTTAGTTTTTGCTGACTTAGTTTGGCTGGGCAAAGAGAGAAGAACAGAACAGAATGAGGAAGAAGAGCGAGAAAGGGATGGAGAGAAAGAAGTTATGCTTACTACGAAGCTAATGGCCAAAATAGGCCACAAGTTAAAAAATTGCATTTATCAAGCCATGCACATTAGGATGTCAATCTGTAGGGTTAATTTGGAATGCTTTTCTAGACTTGTACATTTATTTGCGGGAAAATGTACTTTAAAGTATTAAATACATTTTTTGATCAATAGATGCTTTTGACCGTTCAGTATTTACCTTCTGCCTCTAAACTCATCGGCTGATTGGCAGGTTGTCAGTTAATTGATAAAGCATGGGAGAGCTTTCATGATGTAAAGTTGAAGGACCGTAGTCTGATATGGTAAAACTCATTTTGCAAGTGTTACAAGAATCGCTAATATTACTATTCAAGACATTCTGCTTGACGGTTTATCTACAGGAACACTGACTTGACTGAGACTCTTGAGTTGGAAAACCTTCTGATAAATGCCTCCATCACCATGCACTCGGCTGAAGCCAGGAAAGAGAGTAGAGGAGCACATGCCCGTGAGGACTTTACGGTCAGTGATATGGTTTCAATCTCTTGTCTGGATTTTCTTCAATATCAAGAATTTTGGTAGCTGAATACTTTGTTTGATTCTGCAGAAAAGAGATGATGAGAATTGGATGAAGCACACATTAGGGTAAGTCATTTTCAAATTTTATGCTAAGGATATTAACTTGCTTAAACAACAGAAGGTACTTGTAGAGAATTCAGTCTCTCTCTTGCTTGTGGGAACCTTGATCCTCACTCTTTTCCAATACATTTAAGCTTATTCTTGTTGAAGAACAATTGAGCTGTTGAGCAGCCAATCTATTGACGAATCAGACACTGAAGCGGAATAACATACGATAGAAAGCTTGATCTGCAGTGGACATTTTTTCATTACGAGTGCCTTTTTTTTTTGGTTTGGTTGCAAATTTGGTCGGCTACATGAAATTATTTTTTTGTCGGTTTGCAGAAATTTTTATAGTGATGAATACGTTTGTACCAATGCATTGTTTTGTTAACTAAGATTTGAGCATTTGATTTGCAGATATTGGGAGAGTGAGAAGGTCCGCCTAGATTACCGGCCGGTGCACATGAATACATTGGATGATGAGGTTGAATCATTCCCTCCCAAAGCTCGTGTGTATTAATATGCTCTTTAAATTGTTATGTATGGCTTATGCCGATTTTTAGAGTAAACAATAGAAACATGTAATAAAGTGTTGTAGACGCTTGATTTCGCTGATTAACTGAAGCGTTGAACTGATTATTTCAAGGCATGCTTGTTACATGGTATTCGCTGATCAAAATAATCGCAATACAACATAAAAAATTATTTTTGGTGGGAGAAAGAGAATTGTTTGTTATATACTTGTGTCAATTAGTTTTCTGAAGTCTCTACATAATTGCAATGATTTCAGCTACCACAGGAAATACCTGAATAAGTCTACTAATGTATCCACAAATCTAGCTATCATTTTTGTCTTTGATAGCTCCAGCGCAACCTGTCATGCCCAAATCCAGAACCTAACCATTTGTTTCTAATGTAGCAAAGCTAGGTCTTCCTCTCATACCAAGTCCTTCTTCAACGATATCACGTCTATATAAACAACAGTTGTTTATTAAATCCATATCCCAACTAGCTCTTAACAGACTAGAATGGCCATTCTGGTGACCAGTTGCTTGTTCATTACCGAAAAGCTTCGAACATCGAGCTACTCATGTGTCCCAACACACATATCCGAACAAAACTGGCCAACTAATTTTACTAGTGAAATTTCTTCCGGCTTCGTTCCTGAGATTTCATTGTATCCACTCTAATCCCTATAGGATAGAGAATTTACTCCACAAGATTGGGTTAACTAAAGAAATCCACCTCTCCCTTGTATTGACATAATCCCTCAATAAGTGCATCACGTCCTCCTCAGCATTGCATCCAAAAGAACACTCTGCATACTCTATCAAGCCCCTTTGTTATCTCAGCTTCGCTGTGTGCCTGTGTGGACCCTTACAGCAAGCCATATGAATGATTTAATCTTCTCTCGTACCAGCCATCTCCACATCAACCTCCAAATTGATTGATTCTGATTCTGGGAACCTACAAGAGAAAAACGATATGTAGAACTAACAGAAAAACAACCATCAGTAGCTGGTTTCCAAAACTATTTATCCTCCCCTCTCTCCTCATAGGGGGTGAGCGCCCACAATTCACTTGATAATTGGCCACTGAAAGCACCTGCTTAATTTTCTTATATCTCACTCACCCCACGTATTAACATAATCTTGAACTTCATAAGAATGTACAAAGAGTTTTTTCAAAATTTAGGGTGAGGAATATGGTTGTTGGCATATTAATGTATTTGAAGCAGGAAACGTTGAATGCAATAATATTGGTGTTTTTGATGCTCCCCGAAGGGGATATTTGATAAATATAGGGTTAAAGAACATATTTGCCCTGAAAGTTTTCCTGTAGGACCAATTTTGTCCCCAAAGTTTTTTGTGACTCAATTACGCCCTAGAAGTTTTAAATTGGAGCAATTTCGCCTTTGATTAACAAAGACATAATGATTACTGTGAAATTGGATAAGTTGGCATCTAATATGAAGTGAATCGACTTGTGGGAAGCAGGCGCAGCAGGTTGCAACAAACCCAACTGTGGGTGCCTTCAGGTTTTCTTTTTGTATTACAAGAACCACCACATTCTGCAACAATTAATTAAAAAAATCGAGAATCCATCATGATCAACTGTTCTTTAACCCTTCAAATTAAATGAAATTATTTTTACATTTTACTATGAATTTAAAATAAAAATCTTAAGCAAAATATAATTTACCCGACGGTGGGTATGTAATATTTTTTTAAAAAAAAAACTTGTCGACAGCTTTTTTTTCTAAAAACATGTGGGGCCCGCTTGAGAAAAAAGTGACGGGAGGGTATTATTAATACCTTTTCCCTTCACTTCTCTCATTCAGTTTCGTGAGCAGCCGAGCGCAGTTTTAACAAGTTAGGTTTATAAATTTATAATAATTTTGGTACTTAAAATCACTTTTCAATAAATTTTCTTCATGAAAGTTATTGTATGTATTTTTATCTTTCTATTTGTGGTAATATTATACTGATTAGCGAGAATTTTGGAGTCAGGATTTTGGGAGAATTTTAAGTTTTTACAAAAGATGGTTATAAATATGTAGAGAATAAATAATAGTTGATTTTAATTGGTTTAGATTTACCATTTGGTTGTTTTATGATTTTTTTTAATTAATTTCTTCTTAAATAAATCATAAATTATGCTTTAGGAACATTTTTGACCGATTAAATTTGGATTAAACAATTTATTTGGGTTATTGGAAGTATTGTTGAAATTTTAATCAATTTAGTTTTACAGATTTTGAATTATGTGAAATTATAAAATTATGATTTGATATTAGAGTTAGAGAATTATGGTTATTAAATATTTTATTGTGAAATAGAGTTAAGAAATTTTAAAAAATTTGATTTAAAAGGAATTTGAGGAATAAATAAATTGTTGTTATTTTTAAGAAAATTGAGCCAATTATGGGGATTATTATTTGATATTTTGTAATAGTTAACAATTATTATAAATTATATTGACATGTAAATATATATATTTATTGTAGAGTGAATTTGAATTTCGCTTGTTGGAGTTAAATTCTCAAGTTTAGTTGTGTCAAGAACTTGAGGTAACCACTTTCCAATTTATCATGTATGCTTGTTGAAATGATTATATGCATATGTTGGTATTTTTAATTGCTATAAATATGTTATAGTAATTTATATATGAAAAATGTACAATGACGGTATTAATCATGTTTTTAGTATTTTTTTTAGTTAAGTGGGCTTGAATGATTTATTTGAATGATTGATGATGCATAGCATTAAATATGAAATATATGAATAAATTATTGATATTGAAGATTGTGATGTTGGATGTGGTGAGTTGTGATTGAGGAGAGGTTTGATTCTTGTATATCATGTGGTATAGCCGCCACCATGTGCACAGTGAATGGCTTTGGCATTCTCAAGGCCTTTAGTATCACTCTTTCCTTTGGCCAGGTTAAGGGTCAGCTCAAGGGTAGGTGACACCTTTCCATTTTCGATGGAAAGGGAATCCATGATCCGATATGAGTTCTATAGCCTTTGGCCGGGTTACACCTTATTATTGGAGAATTTGGTGCAGTCTTGTCATAGAGACTAATCCTATTATATGTTATAGCTCATAAGTTTTGTTAGCGGTTAAGGAGGTTATAAGGATGGTTGAGAGAGTTTTATGAATATTGAATTGTTTTGAAATAATAATGTTTTGGGAAGATTAAACTTTATGTTATATATATATATATATATATATTTTGCCCGCTTAATTATCTTATAATCATTCCTTGCATACTTGTTAAAATAGAATTATGGTTACTGAGTTCATGTGACTTACCCTATTGATATTTAAAATTTTTCAGGTGAGAGTTCAGGTGGTGCTACCAAGGGGAAGGCAAACGAGATTTGATTTGATTTGATCCCAATCGTATGTTTCGTTTGGTTACATGAGTATAATATATATTGTCAAACTTAAGGGTATTTTTGGTTTACATTGCATATGTTGAATACTTCACTGCATACTGGGGTTTTAACTGTGGGCGGAGCCCCATAGTATGTTGTGTGTAATATTTAATGTTTTACTTGGTTTGGAAATTAATTATATGGTAATTAAGAGAGGTCGTTATAGGATATATATATATATATATATATGTTTAACAAGTTCCCATAGTACACGTACATCGATTTATAAGCCATTGTAAATTGATTTACAAAATATAATCTACTCGACGGTGGGTACATGTTTAACAAGTTCCCATAGTATACCAAGGATGCTCTTGCAGTTAGAATAAACATTTTTGACACATAAATCGATTTACTTCACATAAACACTTGGTTATTGTCAAAGATGTTTATTATGGGAATTAGTTAAACATGTACCCACCGTTAAGTAGATTATATTTTATAAATCGATTTACAATGGCTTATAAATCGATTTATGTATACTATGAGAACTTGTTAAATATGTATCCACAGTGGGTTAAATTATATTTTACATAATATTTTCATTTTAAATTCATAGTAAAATGTAAAAATAATTTCATTTAATTTGAAGGGCCAAAGAACAGTTGATTAGGATGGATTCTCAGTTTTTTTTATTAATTGTAGCAGATTGTGGTGGTTCTTGTGATACAAAAAGAAAACCTAAAGGTACCCACAATTGGGTTTATTGCAACCTGCTGTGCCTGCCTCTCACAAATCGATTTACTTCACATCAGATGCCAGCTTATCCAATTTCATGATAATCGTTATGTATCCGTTAACCGAGGGCGAAATTACTCCAGTTTAAAACTTCTAGGGCGTAATTGAACCACAAAAAATTTCCGGGACAAAATTGGTTTTGCGGAAAAACTTCCGGGGCAAAAATGGTCTTTAACCCTTAAATATAATACTTAGGCAAACACAAACAAAAACACCAACTAATACTAAATCAAAAACACAAACTGATACTAAATCATATTCCTTCATCCCATGCCATGCATGCACATGAGCCTTCTGCTAATTTTGAATCCATTTGGTTCAACCGCATTGCATGCTTGAAATGATAATCATGATTGCATTATCAAGATGAGAGTGTTTGGTTGTTCTTTAACATGGTAATAGGGTTTATCATGGTAATGATGATTACCAAAAAATTGGTAATCTTCATTCATACCTCCCCCCTATGAATACTCATTACCACCCTATTGCATGGTTGAAAAAGTTTAATTTACCCTTTAGTTTCATTTGTTATTGTTTTACTTGTCTCAGTTTACCTATCACACCATTTTATAACTGTTGTTGCCACTACCTCCTCCTCCTCCATTGCCGTTACTGACACTTTCCGCTACCGCTACAGTCGTTGCCACTACCTCTTCCACTGTCGTCGTCGCCACCCTACACCATCGCAGTCACCTCCACCATTATGGCCATCGCCACTACCTCCTCCTCCTCCACCACTTCCGCCGCCATTATCACCCTACCATTGGCCACCACTACCTCCTCTTCACCACCGTTGCCACCGTTGCCGTCGTCGCCACCCCCACTGCTACCAGCCTGCCACCTCCACCTCCACTATTGCCTCTGCCTTCTCCACTACCCCCTCCTCTACTACTATCATTGCCAACAATTGCTATCGTCACCTCCACCGTTGTTGTCGTTGCCACCACTATCTTCTCTTCTTCCACCGCCATTGTCGCCAACCGCCACCGCCGCCTCAACTATCTCTTCTTCCACCATTATAGCTGTCACCACCTGCCATCGCCCCACCACATCATTGTTACTGTCACCTTTACCACCACAACCATCGACATTGAACGGTCCTTGATAAGATAGTGTGACGGTTATTATGAGGTAACATAATATCTCTTAACTATTTTTGCTACAAAGATTATATTAAGGGTAAAATAGACTTTGTGTGATATATTAATTTTAAATAATTATTAAAAAAATAACTTATTGTACTTTGTTTAAAAATCAAACCAAACACTAACCTATAATTAATATTGCATTACATAATTATTGTATCACGTTGCGTTATTATTGCATTGCATTGCATTATACTACAGGGTGTAATGGAATCGAATCAAACGGGCCCTTTGTTATTCCGCATGAGTACCCTGTAAACCACGATCTCGAAGAAAGAAACACCTAGATATCTAGTGTTCTTTCTTAGAAATCTGAACGCTAAACTCCAGCTTATGCTATCCCAGAGAAAAAAAAAATATGCAAAATGAAAATCAACTTCAATTTTTTTTTCTTTCTTTCTCATTGGAGCATGATTCTGGCAACAAACGAGTTACAAGTGTAGTGGGAATATCATTTTCTCCTGACCTATCATTTATGACCACCTTCACACAGCCCTTTTATTTTGTTATTCACATATTCCACATTCATCTAATCTTGACGCCAGTAAAGTAGTAATATACTTATACTATATGTGCAGTGAGCTAACATGCTTCACCGTTTCAACCCGATGAGACGCCATTTATTCAAACTAAGGAAGAGATTTGTCCAAAGACGCGTGTCCGCTAAAACTAACTACGTGTGAAGATCGTAGAACGCACTAGATTTTTCAAAAGATAGACCAAGGATCTGAACGATGCCTTCTTTAATAGGTCGTTGTCCCTATCCTTAATAGCCTCCCATTTTGTGTGTCCAAACCGTAGCGGCTGCTCAATCGGTGCATATAAAGTGCCCCCGCTTGGCTCCACTTTTTTAAGACACACCCGACAACATGTTTCACGCAATCAAGACTGTTCGAGCTTGTCCATCCTCTTGTTTCCCCTGTTCCAGCTTTGGTCGGAAAACTTCTCTCTTAAGATTCTGGCAACCGCAATCCGTCTCTGTATCCAGCCAACCTGATCACGGTGCTCGTGAGATGGACAATAAGCCTCAGCACAACCCAAATGAAAAACATGGGTGTGTTCCTTTTTCTTACTATTTTCATTTTCATGTGTCACAGTGTCGTCCTCTGTATGGTGTGTGTGTTTGGCACATGTTATGATTAGTTCATATGTTTTTGAAGGGATGTGATGTCTCATTCCTTTGGGGAAGGGTATGCTACAAGGTCAGGTGAGGAAGGCTTTGGTGGGATTTACGGTGGAAACGATGAGTCGGATTCAAAGAACGCGACTGACAACATTATCCATAAAAATCACCCAGGTTTTGGCTTTTCAGTTATACTGATTAAAGAAGTTTACAGCTGACAAGTGTAACATAATATTGTATGTGTTCTTCCAATCTGCCCAATCTTCGGTCAACAATTTATCTGCTCTTCCCGTTGGTATGTGTTCTTCCATTTCCTCTGCTAATTCTGTTTCATGGATCATTGATTCTGGAGCTACTGATCATGTATGTTGTTCTTTAGGTTTGTTTTCCTCTTATATTTCAATTCCTCCCATCTCTGTTTGTCTTCCCACTGGTTCTCATGCTGTTGCTTGTTTTTCTGGCACAGTTCATCTCTCTGACTCCTTAATTCTTCATAATGTTTTGTTTCTTCCCAAATTTTCTTTTAATATCTTGTCTGTCTCTCATTTAACTTCCTCTAATAATTGTTCCATAACATTCTCTTTTACTTGTTGTCAGATACACTCAATTTTACCTTCGCAGATAATTGGTTCAGCTAGACTTGTTGAGGGCTTATATGTGCTTCCTGCAACTGCACCTTCCACTCTTCCATCGCCTCAGGTTCTCATGACCAACAGCAATCCTGTTTCAGATTCTACTCTTTAGCATCTACGCCTCGGTCATCTTTCTAATTCCACACTTTCTGTTTTACATAAGCAATTTCTTGCTATTCCTTGTATTTCTTCTTCTATCCCTTGTGATGCTTGCCATTTTGCAAAACAAAAACGATTGTCATTTCCTGTAAGCACAAGCTCATGCAATAACATTTTTGATTTGGTTCACATGGACATCTGGGGACCTTTCTCAGTCCCTTCTGTTCAAGGCCACCATTATTTTCTTACAATTGTTGATGATTATTCTCGTTATACATGGCTTTTCTTAATGAACCATAAATCTGATGCACGTACACATATTAAACATTTTTTTGCTCTTGTTGAAACTCAGTTTTCCACTTCCATTAAGGCTTTACGTACTGACAATGGTCCTGAATTTTCCATGTCTCAATTTTATGCTTCTAAGGGAGTAATTCATCAAACTTCTTGTGTTGAAACTCCTCAACAAAACAATTTGGTTGAGCGAAAGCATCAACATATTTTAAACGTTGCTCGTGCTTTACTTTTTCAATCCCACATCCCTATTCCTTAATCGTCTTTTTTAGTTTTACATGCTACTTTAATCATCAATTGCTTGCCTTCCCCTGTTATTCAGAATTCTTCCCCTTTTGAACGATTACATGGCTTTTCTCCTTGCTACTCTCATTTCAAAGTTTTTGGCTCTCTTTGTTATGCTTCTACTTTATCTCACAATCGTTCTAAATTTGATCCAAGAGCAAGAAAATGTGTTTTTCTGGGTATTCCATCAGGTTCCAAAGCTTTTACATTACTTGATCTTTCTACTAATCAAATCTTTCTATCTCGCGATGTTGTTTTTCATGAGCATGTGTTTCCTTTTAGCAATGGTAGCATCACTTCTCTTTCATTCCCTTGGCTAGAACCGCAGCCTTGTACCTCTTTGTCTAATGATCCTTCTATCCCTTCTCCAACCCTATCCCCTCCATCTACTGATCTTGGTTCTTCTCCATCTCCTCCTCCTATCATTCGTCGTTCCACACGGTCACATACTGCCCCTTCCTACTTGCAGGACTATCACTATGCCCTCATCACCTCTACGGATCAATCATCATGCCAAGGTGGTCCTAGGTATCCTTTATCTTCTGTCCTTTCTTATTCTGGTCTTGGTTCTTCTTATAAATCATTTGTTCATTCAGTTACCCTATCCCCTGACCCTAAATCATACAACCATGCTGTCAAACATTCTGTTTGGAGAGAGGCCATGCAAGCAGAACTCACTGCCCTTGAATAAAACCAGACCTGGACACTTACTTCCTTACCACCTGGAAAACGGACCATCAGTTGCAAGTGGATTTTTAGAACCAAGTTTAGAGCTAATGGTGACATTGAACGGTATAAAGCTCGTCTAGTAGCTAAGGGGTACACTTAAACTGAAGGGATTGACTATCTTGATACTTTTTCTCCAGTTGCCAAGATGACCACCCTTCGCATGCTTCTCTCTATTGCTGCTGCTAAAAATTGGCATTTACATCAATTAGATGTCAATAATGCCTTCTTACATGGGGAGTTGACTGAAGAAGTCTACATGGAGCTACCCCCTGGGATTACTCCTTCTTATCCTAATCAGGTTTGCAAACTTCAGAAATCTCTTTATGGTCTTAAACAGGCCAGTCGTCAATGGTACTCCAAATTGTCTTCTGCCTTGTTATCTTTTGGTTATAGCCAATCTGCTTCTGATCACTCCCTCTTTATTAAGGCATCTGATTCTTCCTTTACTGTTCTCCTTGTTTATGTTGATGATGTTGTTCTTGCTGGTAATGACTTGACTGAAATTAACTTGGTTAAACAGCATTTAGATTCTGCTTTTAGTATAAAGGATCTTGGTGAACTTAGATATTTCCTTGGCTTAGAACTTGCTGCTCTCAAGAGGGTATTTTCTTATCTCAACGAAAGTTTGCTCTTGAATTACTTGATGACACTGGTTATTTGGCTTGTAAACCTGCTACTTCTCGTATGGATCCTCATCTTAAGCTTTCCAAAGACAAAGGAACTCCTCTTCTTGATCCTAAGTCTTATCGCTAGCTCATTGGTCGTTTGCAATATCTCACCATCACACGCCCTGATTTGAGTTATGTTACACAACAACTCAGTCAGTTCATGTCTAACCCTCGTGATACTCATTTGGCTGCTGCACATCGGGTTCTTCGTTATCTTAAATCTTCTCCTGGTGCTGGTATTTTCTTTTCTGCCACTTCTGATTTGCAGTTACGGAGTTTTAGTGACTCTGATTGGGCTGGATGCATTGATACTAGACGCTCTGTCACAGGTTTTGCCATCTTTCTTGGTTCTTTTTTAATCTCTTGGAAGGCCAAGAAACAAGCTACTGTTTCTAAATCTTCCTCTGAGGCAGAATATAGGGCTTTATCTTCTACTACTTGTGAACTACAATGACTCTTTATCTCTTGACTAATTTTGATATTTCTCATCTTGATCCTGCTCTCATTTACTGTGATAATCAGTCTGCCATTCAGATTGCTGCTAACCCTACTTTTCATGAAAGAACCAAACATATAAAGCTTGATTGTCATCTTGTCAGGGAAAAACTTCAGGCCAAGGTTATTCACTTGCTTCCAGTACGCTCCTCTGATCAGCTCGCCGACATCTTCACTAAGCCTTTGCATCCTGTGCGTTTTCATAATCTGTTGGCCAAGCTGGGCATGAAAAACATTCATGCTTCAGCTTGAGGGGGGTGACAAGTGTAACATAATATTGTAACTAAATTAGTTTTACATTCCAATAAATACTCATTCTGTTATGTATTATTGTTACAGGTGATATGTATTTAGTTATAGGTGCTCAATGTATATATATGACATATTGTCAATCAATAATATTCAATTCAATTTTTCCATTCAGTCACAACAGCTTTTCTAATTATGACCGGTTTTTCCCTTTCTGAAATGATCTTGGATATTTGACACTGATGGTTTCATTTCTTAAATTTGATTTTTGTTTTGGGGTAATGAAGCCTATGACAAGACGCAAGGAAGTGAGGTGAAGGAGAAGGAAAAAGCCAGGCACCAAACCAACGCTAATAGCTAGATTATTCATGACTTCATGTGCCCTTGTGTAATTGAACCCTATATTAGTTCTCTTATACTGTTATCTTCTATGTGTTTTTCACATTTTTTTTCCTGCTGTGACTTGCAACACATATCATATCAGCGATTACATATCAAACCTCTTCCTAGAGGTCCTGTAGATCTTTATCAGATAAGCAAAAAGCTTAATTAAGAATTAGCCAAGCCTTTTAAAGTTTATCCCTTTTTTGGAACGATGTTTTGTAATTGACTTTAAACTATTTTAAAAAAAATAATATGATATAAAATACACACACACAAGACATGAAGCAAAGATTATTTCTGTGTCTAAGATAGTTGTGTAATTTATGATTAGGGGGAAGAATACCCCTAGACAAGTGGAAAAATATTGAGAGATCAGTTCAAAATGATAGAAGTTTAGAATAAATTCATATTGAAAGCATTCTTTGCATACACATGAGATAATACAATTTTGAATATAACCTTCGATAATCCTTCAGTAGCGAGGAGCATCATTTATATAGAGATTCAAGCTCACATCACGACAAAGTTAAATTATTACATACTAGCTCAAAAACAATATAGTTAAGCATACTCGTGATTGATAATACATTAATTAAAGTAAAATCAAAAGCATGCTGCAAAAGTAAAAACATGCGGATAAAAAGCAAACACAGATTTATACAAAGATATGGACCACCATGTGATGAGGGAATCTTGCTAACTCACCATCTTAACTTACTTAAGAGCTCATGACTAGGTGACAAGTTAGAGTAGTCGTCAACCAAAGTCTTCGGGATCATGAACAGATTGATATGTGGGTTTGTCTTCATCTTTGTCCATCGGTGCCGAAGCTTCTTGTGAACAATATCTTGGGTGCTGTGAGTCTTAGGTGAAAGGTCCTCCCCATGGATCTTGTGAGTCTTAAAAGGCTGGATCTGTGTATGGATTATGAGAGGAGGAAGAGGCCGACTGAGTTGAGGCCGACTGGGTATTCATGAAGTCCAGAAGATTCAAGGTAGATAGTGTAAACATGTGGTGGCGAGGCCTCTTAGACCCTAAGCAGGGGTCTCTTGGAACAAAAGGTCGGTCAAGGATTGGTCCTAGTGAGGTACACCGTAAGTGTTCATCTCGTGCATATCCATTCATGTTGCGAAGGAAGAGCTTCAGATTGTCGTATTTACTTAGTTTGATTAGACTGAGGAAGTTAGTTGAATTAGTTAATATCCAATCATTTTATTTTTTCCTCTCCTCTTTTATTAGTATAGAAGGAATATCAATAGGAGTAAATTAGAGTAATATCGATAAAGATGAAAATTATTTCTTATTAAGATTAACATCAATCCTCCAAACAAAAGGACCGGGAGAGAGTATCTTTTATCACACCTCTTAATATATGCTGGCCGAATTCATTATTTTTTTAACTCTAATATATAATTTCATCCACAGCATTTTTTAAGGTGTTTTATGTTGAGTGTATATTGAACAAGTCCCGGATAAATGGAAACCACTTCTCTTTTCATAGATAACAGATCATAGCATTTATGGATCGTTACGTAGATTTTGATATTTTAAATTTTGATCATTTTTAAGTGTGCAAATCAATATGGATCAAAATAGTTTTAAACTATAGAGAAGCGCACCGAAAAAAATAAGTTTCATTTTTTATGGTAGGATGACGCTGGCATTTTCTTGAAAATTTCAGTAATTTAATAATAGAGTTCAAATATTTGAATACTTGATTTTAGAAATTATATTAATGACATTAGGATGAAAAAATTGAAAAGGTGTTTTACAAAAAGATTAAGAGATTGAACTGAAATTTTAATAACATATTTTCATCTAAATAAAAATAGATAACAAGATATTAGTGATATTTTATAAAACTAAGAGATTAAATTAAGGAAAATACTTAGATCATGTTCTTTATATCTATTTTATCAAATTCTCCAATCACATATGATCATGTGGCAGCGGTATTTGTTTGTGATAGCTTATTTTTGACTTATAAGTATTTATAATTTGTGATTTACGATATATGAAGTAAGTATGTGAGATGAGTTTTGTCTCGATTTATATAATAAATGCTTATTTTCCAAAAATAAATTATTTCAAACATAGTTGTGGTATTGTATGATTGAAGAACTTGATACAATGAATATCAATATGGTTTTATTTATAAGTCATTTTTGACAAAAAAAAAATTAGTTCTTTTTATAAGTCCAGTTTCAGGGTAATAAATGTATTTTATACTTTTTTTATTCCTATTAATTACAATAAACAAAAAGAATTTATTCATGTTGACTTTTAAAACCAATAAGAGATAATAACAAATTATAAATTTAACCCATAATTAATAAATTAACTAATTTTTATTAGTTTATAAAAATTAATTTAAAAAAAATTATAAACAGGATCAAAATGATACAAGAAACTTGATATAAATATGCCTTAAAATTAGTCTGTTAATAATTTTGTTCTCTTCTTTTGAGTTTTTACTTTTTACTTTTTTTTTATGCCAACTAGTTTTTACTTTTTACCGGGGATACCGATTAAGGGTCTGTTTGGTGTGAGGGATTTGGAGGGGAGGGGAGGGGAGGGAAAATTTTTATGAGTTGAATTTTAAAAGATTGAAGAAGTGGGGTAATAAAATTTTAATAAAGAGAATATATAAGATAAAAGAATAAGAAAAATTAATTAAAAATTTTTAACCCCACTTCTCTAATGTTTTTAAATTCAACTCAAAAAAATTTTCCCTCCGCCCACTTTTCCTCCCATCCCCTCAGACCAAACAAGCCCTAAGGGTTTTCCTTTTCCCGACGAAAGAGGAACCCGATGTGACACGTGGTCATATCTCAACCAACAAGTGAAGTGATCTTAGCCGTCCATTGGGTTTCAGCTCCTATATAATGAACATTGGGCGCCTCGTCTCTTGCCTTGTCCAGGCCGCTTTGGTTTCCTGTTGTTTCTTTTGCGCAGCGATTTCCAGATCATGTTCGTGTTTCCAGCAGTTTTCTATTATACTCGCCGGATCCGTATGGATCAGATAGAGATCTACCAGCAGATGGTGGTTTCCGGACCGTGCAAGCAGTATTTGCTTATGTCGGCGCTTTTTGGAGGTTTGGTGTTACTTTCTTATGATATTTTCTTTCAAAATTTTCTTGCTCTTACCGCTGGGTTGAAGTTCCTTGTATCAGATCCATTTTCCAGGTTTCGTGCCTCATCTACTTTTTGGTTTGTAGGCCACTGTTGAATCTTGTGTCCGTAAGGCCCTAGAGGGCTAGAGCCTAGTGGTTTTGAATTGTAAGGCAAATAATCGACGATCTCGACGCGGATCCTGCAACGGAAGATTGACTGTTTCTTGCCCTACAGCGTTTCAATCCGTGCACGCATCAGACATGATTGCGGTTGACGATTTGTGATGTTCGTTCCTTTCCGTATATCTTTACTGATGTTCGATGATGTAATTTGAATTATCGGTCTGAAGCTGGTAGGGATCTGTTTGTGCGGTGGATTTTGAGATTTGTAGAGGAGCGGGCTTTAGTTGTCTTTCATGTAGTTCTGAAAGATCCTTGTCATCTGGCCTTTGCCATGGCAGGTGCGCTTGCATGGCAGGTCAAAAGAGCATCTTAATAAAATTTGTCTTTTTTGGTTCAAGGGGAGACCGCACGGGAATTTGCCCGGGGTCTCCTCTTTTGGTGTGGTGTGTGCTCCTTTACGTTCGTTCCTTATTTCCCATCTCAATCGCCTGCATACCACAACTGATGCGAAGGATACGTCGGCCGATTTAACAAGGTATATAGGTAAAATCTTTCTTACGCTTTATTGGAAATATATTTCTGATTTGTCTGATGCTATAGAATTTATATGGCTTTTTGACTACGATAATCTCTATTGCAACATATCTCGTCTTAAATCAAGCAGTTTTACATATCATCGTATCTTAGAATTCGTGTACTGTTGCCAAATACGAGCTGCATTAAGTATTCATTGAACTCCCTCCTTTTTGAAGGTATCTTAAATCTTATTTTACATGATCTTCTAAATAACGTCCAATAAGGCGCTTATTGAACATGAAATTCCGAAGTGTTTGCTTTGGGATCAACCGCTACGTTGCTTCCTGGCCAAGTCCTCAAATCTTGTGTTGCTTTTGTATATATAATTTAACCTCTCTAGAATACTATTGTTATAAGTTAGTTTACTTATACATTTGGATCCAAACTAGATTATAGTTTGTGTATCTATATGAAGCTGAGGGTTTCGTATCCCTAGCAGTCGAGCTTTATAATGCAGATTCACTAAAGAACAGATTGAAAGTGCGGCAAGTCTCAAAACACTCATTCTATGGAACGAGCTTATGTGTATGCTCAGCATGTGAGCCGTCGGTAATGTTGCAGCATAAGAAACCACGCTTAATAGAATTGCTGAGGCTCCTTGTTCCACTTTTGCTGCCTCAGTTCTTACATGTATAGAGATCGTCTTGCATGGTTTCGCTTTTCTTATTTCTATAAGCTGATATTGTTCTGATTCCTTAGAGTTTTTGTTCTTACATGTACACCTTTGTTGTTTCTTGCTGTATATTTCTATTTTAAATCAATGTTTTAGATGATAGATGGTATACCATGTACAGCGCCTGTGTTTCTCAATAGTAAGCCGATTCTTGTTTGTGGTAGCATGGTAAGGATTTGTTGCTGCTCGCTTCAAAGAAGAGCTTAAACAGGTGTTCCAGCTTTGTGGTGTCAACGAGCTGGAGTTTTGTTCAATCTGGATGTCACTCTGATTAATGCTATTATGCTTGAACGATATCTTGGCGCATAAGTAGGTTAAACCATTTTTTTTAATTTCACTGGAGTTTTTAATAGTACCGCTGGATTGGCAAGATTCAAGTTTAATTACATTTTATGATTAATGATAGTCGCAATATTTTCATCTTTTTGCTGCATGTAGTGTTTTTATTCTAGTCTACTAAGGGTTAAAATTATTCTGTTTCTTTAAAGTTGTAACTAATTTATAGGGGAGCGCTTTGCGAATTGGGGAGAGATCCGCTCACGTTGGTTGGAGTATATCTACCAAGGAATCCACACTCCCTACTCATCCATTCAATTGTCTTGAACTTGGCCTATTCAAACCTTTGGTTTGCCGTGAAATCTGTTCATTACTTGTTATAATCGTGTGCCGTTATTATCTGCCGGTGTTTTGTTTATAAACTAGACTCTGAATTTAATATGCATATGTATCAGACTTTTATAAGTTTGAATCAGAGTGAGATTAATGTTACTATGCTGTTTATTTTTTTTTTATCATGGATCTGAATTTTTTGATGGTTTTTTTTTCCGATGATAGTGTTTATTCTCATTGAAGATACCTTCTTAAATTGTGTCATGGTTTCAAGTGGTAACGTTATTGGCGTTGAATAAAAAACGAATATTGACTGAAAAAAATGATGGCTTGTCTTTTTGGGTTCTTGTCTTTCACGGGTCTCTCGGATTAAAATGTAATGGAGTTCTTTTGTATTAGGTGTAAAATTACTGAAGCTTCTGCGAGATCCGTAAGCTGAAAAATGGAAGAGCGCTTAAAGCATCTGTTGATTCGAGCAGAGCTTCGAGAGGATGGTGGTTAAAATCCGCCCGGATCTGTCTTGTTTTTTTTTCCCTCGAGTATAAAGTGAATATGTTGACTCCATGAACAGATTACAAAACACTACTGAGCATGTGTTAATGGCATTGATCGGAGCACTGGCGTTAGATGCGTGATGGACTAGGCTACAAACAGAAATGATAATTGACCTAGGTTAGCAGATTCGTTCGAAAAAAAATGTTATTTCCATTGTCCCACAGTTTCCGCACAAGGGTGCCCAAAAGTAACCTCCACCGAGTGCCCATGCATCGTGGATTAAGATCCCATAACAGCCTATTTTTGAAGGGTTCGTGAAAGAAGGCTCGAGCCTGGCCCGTTAGAGACCACTTTCGCCCGGCAGCTTGAAGCAACTGGACGGTGGCGCCGGATGTGATCAGGGTCTTTTATTTCCGCTTGGCAGAGCTCGCATTCACCAATTTCTGTCTTGGCTCACCTGATTCTTTCGGTGTTAGTGAGAAGCTTATTTTTGACAGCGAGCCCGAGAAAAGGCCTCACTATTTGCATTATGGGCCATATCATCCATTTCCAGAGGTGCTCTGAATCATTCCAACCATCTATTTGTTGAGTATGCTGGGGCTATAATCTTGGCAATCTGTAAATTGACATCAGCAGGCAATTAGTGTTGGAAAAGATTCCTTTGCCTGCTGATTCAATGGGCAGTATGCCCAGTTATTCTGACGTCTCTCCTGATTTAATGGGCATCAATTTCAACTCTCAGAAAGAATCTGTCTTTTAATGTGTGTGTGTGTGTGGATCCATCCATTGCCAATCACGCCTGTATTTTCCCAAGCACTCATTATTCAAAAAATAGTTAAATAAAAAACGGGTTAATGCAATCTTTAGTCATTTAAATTTATCTTAATTTTGGCCTCAGCTTCTCATCAAATAGGAATATTTTTTAGAAGTCAAATAATTATTGTTTGTGGTTGGGAGACAAAATATCTCATATTTGGGCCAATATAGATATACTGGCTTTTTTATATATAGAAGTACATCCAATCTTAGGTGTCAATAGACTAATTAAAATTATAATGATATGAAAATTAAAAAAATTGCGTTTGAAAAGCACGCTGAGAGACAAATTTATTTTAATAAAGGTTAGCTAATTTATGATTAATCAAATATTCGGCCAACTAAAACAACCTCACGTTGACTTCCCAACCAGAACGTGGAAACTCTTTATCGATCGGGAGCATATAAGTAAGCCTTTTCTCGGTTCATAGGAAGCCGGAAAAAACAAAAAGTGATAATGCAGTCTGATTCATACCTCAATCCATGGCTTCTTTCTCTGATTCTAGCTCTCCCCCTCATCCATTTTCTGTTCATCAAAAGAAAGACCAAACTTAATCTTCCCCCAGGCCGAATGGGATGGCCTCTTGTTGGAGAAACAATTTGGTTTACGAGGCCATTCCCAGGTGCGACACTAGGAGACTTTATGGGACAGCATATAGCAAGGTAAAGTCAAAAGCAAATCCTATCTTGTGTTTCATATATATAGAAACAGCTCAGAAATTGAAGCGTGTCTTGTTCTGTAGGTATGGTAAAATCTTTAAGACTTCATTGTTTGGGAAGCCAACGATTGTTTCAGCAGATGCAGAGCTGAACAAGTTCATACTCAACAACGAAGGGAAATTATTTGAAAGTAGCTACCCAAAAGGCATTTGTGAATTACTAGGGAAATGGTCTGTGTTGGTCGTGGTGGGTGACACGCACAGGGACATGAGATCTATAGCACTCAACTTTATGGGCAGTGCCATGCTCAAAACAGCCCTGTTGAAAGACGTGGAGAAGCATGCCCTGCTTGTTCTGAACTCGTGGAAGCAGAATTGCAAATTTTCTGCTCTTCAAGAAGCGAAGAAGGTAAAAGTTCAGGCTGGGTTTTGCGATTTCTGGTGAAACAGTAACAAGTTCTCGTTTTTTTTTTTTTTAAATTGCAGTTCACTCTCAACTTGATAGTGAAGAATGTATTGAACCTGGAACCTGATCATCCTGGGGCAGCGGCGTTGACGAAAGCGTACGCTGCTTTCATGAAGGGGATGGTTTCAGCGCCTTTGAACTTACCTGGAACCGCATTCCGGAAGGCATTACAGGTTGCCATCCACAATTATTATTACTCCCTCCGCTCCTAAATATAGGATAAAGTTTGTAGTGTAAATTGTACTACAAATTTTATCCTATATTTAGAATCGGAGGTAGTATTATTTATAAAGAGACAAAATGACAAGAAGATAAGGTGTCCAACAATCTAATACGATTTTTTGTCATTATTTTTTTTTTAAATGCTATTTCAATTCGTTTACATATATAGTAATTATGATGAATCTTATCCTTTTTTATATAACAATATATCTATATCAGCATTCTCATCGAGGCTACCTCATTATTTTCATGTTATCTCCAATATTTACTATCATATAGTATTATTGATCTTATAACTAAATAACAACTATATATATAAAAATTTGTAACTCTGGATTTTCATAATAACAAGCCCTAGATATAAAATATTCACATGAGTTCATTCGTAAGCTTGCAAGTCAAAATTCGCATTTTATCAACAAAAGATAGCTAAAAACTACTTTATATATGGAAATTTACAACTCTTGATTTTTATAATGACAAGTTAATAACATGAACAGTTCACAGCATTTGATAATAACAAAAGGGATAATAACATTATCTCTCCAATTCTATCTTATCAAAATTTTCTTTTCTCTCAAGTTTTTATATTTTCTCTGTCGGAACCCAGTTTTCATACTCTCTCTGGTAGAACCCAAAATTTAAATTATTTTAATCCTTCTTGTAAGAGTTCAATAAGAGTTGTATCAATATTAAATGAGTTTTTTTCTTCTTTTGTGTCCTTCATTAATTATATATATTTTATTAATTAAAATATTGATGATACTTATATTTACTCTATTTCACTCTCTTAATATTGCCCCTTATAAATAAGAAAACACTTGAAAAAAAAGTTTATTTTAAGATATTCTTATTATTTTTAACTGATTTTAACTATTTTATTAAACTACATAATTCAGTTATCAAGCTCTATCTTATAAATAGGAGCAGGCGGGAGTATTAGCTTTTGATATTATATATTTCATAATTTTACAGTCTAGGTTGACCTTACTGAAGTTGATTGAGAAGAAAATGGAGGAAAGAAACCAAAACATAAAAGAGGGTGATGAAGGCTGGGATGATGACCTTCTAGGCTGGGTTTTAAGGAATTCAAATATGACTTCAGAACAAATTCGTGACCTGATTCTACTCTTGCTTTTTGCTGGCCACGAAACTTCATCCAGAGCCTTATCTCTTGCACTTCACTTTTTACCAGGTTGTCCTCAAGCTGTCCAGCAGTTAAGGGTAAGTAAGTACGATAATGTCTGCAGTATATCAAAATTTAAAATTTTTACTGAATTCTGTTTTATTTTCCCTGGAAAAATGTAATATAATAGGAAGAACACAGAGAAATTGCCAGAGCCAAAAGGGAAGCAGGTGAGGTTGATTTGACTTGGGATGACTACAGACGGATGGAGTTTACTCACTGTGTAAGACCCAAAAAAAAGTTTTTCTTTTTCTCTGATTTCTTTTTATTTTAGAATCGTGCTATAAATATATTGTTACCCCATTAAAATAAACTCCTCTTGGTCCCTGAAGGTCGTCAACGAAACACTTCGGCTGGGAAGCGTTGTGAAGTATGTTTACAGGAAAGCTATCAAGGATAATATTCAGTATAAAGGTAGGATTTAAGATAAATGAAAATTTTCTCTCACAGAAAAAGAATGGAGAAGGATTAGTATTGGAGTTGAAGAAATCAAAACAGAAAATTCAGTAAGAATTATTGATCCCAATATATACATTTGGGTATATAATATTGAAAACGTTTATGTTTGAAAAAGGTTATGACATTCCACGTGGGTGGCAAGTCCTTCCGATGTTTATAGCCGTGCATATGGACCCTTCCCATTTTGACCACCCTCAACACTTCGATCCGTGGAGATGGCAGGTGACTCCTTATACTATCATTGATCCCTATATATTTAATGCAATGCATACAAAATACATATATAAAATAAGGAAAAGGGGGAAAAATATACCAATTGAATTTTTAAATCCCAAAGGTTTTATTGCCTAGAAGAATATAAGTATTAACTATAACTCTGTAATAATTCATAACTCGTTTTAATAGAAATTCACTTATGCGAAGTTTTAAACTTTAAAATTTAAATGGTAATTTTTTTTTTCTTTTTTTCATTATAAAATATGTAGGACGACCTTTCATTCAAATGGTTGATACCATTTGGCAAGGGGGGAATAAAGTTAATATTCTTTTTTATCCTAAATATAAGATAAAATTGATTTTTTTAGAGAGATTAAGAAAACTAATTAAATTATTTTAGTATATTTATAGTTTTATTTTTTTCTTCAAATTAATTAGTTTGACTAATAAATTGATATATAATCTAAAGATATATAATGTATGATATGATTAAGTATCTTATTTAACTTCTTTAATCTTTAAAAAAAATCAACCTTACCTGATATCTATGACCAAAGAGAATACTGTAGAAACTTATCTGGGTCGCAGCATTGTACCGCTGCCTTGCAGGCTGTAATGGTTGTAGAATATTGGGGATTCGGATCTCGCTAAATCTTGTACACACACACAAGCACACACCACACACTTCTGGACTCCCCCCCCCAATTTATTGATTTGATAATTGATACTGTGCAGAATAATGGGAGTAATAACTTGATGCCGTTTGGGGGAGGGGGAAGACACTGCCCTGGATCAGAGTTAGCCAAACTAGAAATAGCGATATTCATTCACCATCTCATCCTCAACTTTCACTGGGACTTGGCTGAATATGATCAGCCTCTTGTGAACCCTTTCATTGATTTTCCTAAAGGCTTACCCATCACTGTTCAACGTCTATCTTCTATGTGATCCCCTGTGTGTTTGCCTTATTATTATTATTATTATTATTATTATTATTATTATCATCTCTTTGTACTATGCCTGTAATTAATATTCACCTCTCCTCTGTATTATCTCTCTATACATGTACACCCCTAATACGTCAAGTTATAATCTCTTTTGCCCTGTTGTAATCATCCCTCATGTCCTAAATGTAAAATTAAGTTGATTTTTTTAAGAGATTAAGAAAACTCGATAAATTACTTAGTCACAGTATATTGTATATCATTAAATATATATTTTAGTTTATAGTCAGATAAATTAGTTTGAATAAAAGATAATAAATATAAATACTTTAAAATAATTTATTTAACTTCCTTAATATTTAAAAAAAAAATCAATCGAGCCATATATTTAAAACCAGAGCTATACTAATGTACTATTTTTTAAAAAAAGTTAACCAAGCCTTACCAGAGCGATGGTAATGTACCATCTTTTGTCATTAATATGAGATCTGACCTGAAAGTGCGGCAAATCTCTAAATACCAAGGTTATGAAAACCGGACCGGGTAGTGAACCGGTCGGGGTACTGGGTTAAGGGTCAGTGGGTCAGACCGGGATCAAACCGGAGCTAAACCGGGACCAAACCGGTGAGAAATTGAAAATTTTAGACTTATAGTATGAAATTCTAAAGGAAAAAGTAAAAAAAAAAAAAATTTTTTTTTTTTTAAAAAATGGAAACCGGACCGGGAACCGGACCGGCCAACCGGCCGGTTCGCCGGTTACCGGGCCGGACCGGCCGGTCCGGTCCGGTTTTCATAACACTGCTAAATACTCGTATTCTTTACAGTGAGGTTATGTGTATGCCGAGCATGTGACCCGTGGGTAAGTTTGCGGCCAAAAAAAAAAAAACACGCTTAATAGAATGTCTGAGCCCCCTTGTTCCACTTATGCTTCTTGTGTTCATACATTTATAGAGAGATCGTCTTGCATGATTTCGCTTTTCTTATTTCTATAAGCTGGTATTGTTCTCATTCCTTCAAGTTTTTGTTCTTACATGTACACCTTTTTCTTGTTTCTTGCTGTATATTTCTGTTGTAAATCAATGTTTTAGGTGACAGATGTTATACCCTGTACAACATTTGTGTTTCTCACCGTATGTAGATTGTGGTTTAGCATGGTTATGATTTGTTGTTGCTCGCTTCAAAGAAGAGTTTAAACAGGTATAGGAGTTTTGCCCAATCTGGATGTCAGCCTCTGATTTAGTGCTTATTTGGGATAATTTATTTTTTACTTGTAAGTATTTATAAATAGTAATTTACAGTATACGAGGTAAGTATTTGAGAGGAATTTTATTTCGACTTACGTAATAAATACTTATTATCCAAAAATAAGTTATCCAAAACTCCCCTGCTAGTTATGCTTGAAAATTATTTTGGCGTTTAAGTAGGTTCGATTGTCTTGCTTTGAGAATTTTTTTTAAACCAAAATTTTCTTTATTTGAATCTTATTAGAGTTTTTAGTAGTACCGCCAGCCTGAATTTGTGGAACTAATTTCAGTGCTCATGACAATAACAAGTACCAAGACATCTTCCCTATTGTAGACCATTCTAATGTCAATGGTTTAGATTTAGACTGAACTTTTTTTTTTTGCTTTTACCTTTTTTCAAAAACAATATTTTAATGTGTAAATAATTTAAAATAAAAATAATCTCTTCACTTTCATTTTGTCAAAAAAGGATTTTTTTTTTAATTTTAAAACCATTAGTTGAAAATTTTATTTAAATACTGTAGATCTCATAGTGAATAGTTCTTGTTACTCATCATTATGATGAGCACTAAAACTGATTCCCTGGATTGGTAGGTTTCAAGTTTAATTACATTTTATAATTGATAAGTTTGAATCAGAGTGAGTTTAATGAGCTATGCTGTTTATCGTTTGCTTTTTACATTATGGACCCGAAATTTTCGATGATGGTGCTTTTCTTTTTACCTGGTCCGGTGATAGTTTTTGTTCTCATTGAAATGACATTTTTTATATTTTTCATGGTTGAAGAAGTATTAACGTTATTGCATGAAAAAAAGGGTTAATGTGTAATTTTATCCATAAAGTATTTTCTGAAAAGTGTCTGGCACAAATAAGTTTTGGGAAGAGCAAGAATACCTTAACAATTTAAAAGGGTGCAAATTTGCTAAAAGTGATAAATTTGACTAAATGACTGTTAAATTATAAGATAAGAAAACTTTAACGGCATTTAGTGGAATTTAATGGTTTTGTTGAATTTATACATTTTTAAATTGTTTATTATTATTTTTTCTCATTTCAAAATTTATTTGTGTTAGACATCATTCGAAAAAAAATTTATTGATAAAATTGCACATTAACCAAAAAGAAATATTAAATAAGAATAAGAATGATTGGGGTGGTCATCTTTTTTAGTTTTGTTGTTTGAGGGGCTGAAAGGGTAAAATTGTACATAATGAGAGGAGAAATTCTTGGGTGCACTAGGTGCACCAACTCAGTATGGTTTGATCAATGAAATCATGACAATTCAAGTATTTTTATTTAAGGTTATTAAACTCGGACCGGCCACTGAACCAGTCTCGATAGTGGGTCAAGAATTAGTGGGTTAAATTGGAGTTAAACAGGAGCTAACTCAAGGCTAAACCGGTGAGGAAGTGAACTTGAACAATAATATTTTTTGAAATTTGATAATTTTTTAGAATCAAATGATAGTATTTTTTAGTGATTCTTTTTGTATTAGAAAGTAGACATCTCAAGCTTTCCATAAAGTCTTAATTTATAATTTTTGAAAATATATAGAATTAGAAATGAATTTTTAAAATAAAAAAAATCTGAATAAATATTTGTCAAAACTCAACCCAAAACCTGAACTGAGCCTAGCTAGGTGAAGCCCAAGAATCTTAGCCTCAATTTGTTGAAGTAGTCTTAGTAGATTTATGTTAAGCGAATGTATAACATCTGACCTATTATCTAGCATTTGTTATTGTGATCACAGTTTTCATGATCGATCCGGTCGGTTCGATTCGGTTTTAATAACATGACTTTTATCCCATGTGTAAGTTTACATGTCACTCCCTTCATCCATTATTATTTTAACTATATAATTAGAAATTCGTGCTACTCTAATCTTTCATACTCTCTATCTCATGCGTCACACTCCCTCTCTGTCTCTCAGTATTACTATTACCAACACCACTCCTTCATCTCTCTTCCCCCCACCCACACGGCCACAAAAGCTGGCGGATATCGGGCCAAAGAAGCCAGCCTTCAAGCTCCGTGAGATTTATGTGGTTTTAGAACCATAGTTTAATAGGGTGGTTGTGTAAAGATGATAAAAGATCATACTGATAAAAGGTTGATCGTTTCAAAAGTGGGTTAGTATTATCAAATTATGGGGAAAAGGTATTTTTACGTGGCCAATAGATTAAGGTATGTATAGCATCAAACCTACTTAAATTTTTCCCAAAATTGAGTGAACATTCGCCCTTTTAGACAATGATTATGTCAACCAGAATATGCTAGTGCTTCTTTAACAGTTCAAAAGAAGTGATGCTTTTGATCTCTTCCAAAATTAATAAATGTGGCATGTCTCACATTCAATTGTTTGGTAATTAAGTGTCCATCCTATGAATACTATCCCTTTGGGCATGCTTTATAATTTTAGGGTAAATTACACTAAAATCCTAAGAAAAAAAGGAAATAAAAAAATGGTCCCATTAACAATTTCACGAGCAGGTCATTAACAATTCTAAGAATAGGTATTGACAACTTCATGGAACCATTTTTTTTATTTTATAATTTTAAGGAACCCTTTTTTCATTTCCCTTTCTTTGAGAATTTGAGTGTAATTTTCCCTATATTTTATATTAATATTGAATAGGGTGCGTGAATTTTTTATTTGATGTTAATTATTTTATTCAAAGAAAACAGAGTTTCCCCACCTTTTACCAGGAGGCAAGTTGATGTCGTGGGAGATCAGAGATCGGAGGAAGGTGCGGGCACAGATGTCAAATGCCATGACAAATTTGAGTTGCTGGAACACACACACACGCACACATCCCACACACAAAAATCAATCCTACCATTATGTAGGGTTGGAATATCTACAGACTACAATTATAATCATATGAAAATAAAAAACATTAAAACAACTTGCATAAGAAAAGTCTTTCCATAAAAACACAGACCAAACAAAAATTTTAAAGAGATAATCGCTTTTCAACATTAACTATACCCAAACCCCAATTGCACCTCCATGACGCACGCGTAGGAATAAAAGACAGATCAATAAATTCAAACAGAAATGAGGTGGTGGATTTTTTTTTTTTTTGGGTTACGCCTCACAAGACGAAACAATATATCATCCAATAGGAAATTTTTTTTTAGATGTCAAATCATTATTGTTGGTGCGTGGGGGTAAAATATTGCTCATACTTGGGCCAATATGGATATATTGACTAATGACTATCGTATCAATAGACTATTTAAAATTATAATTATATGAAAATAAAAAAATAATTTATGATTAATCAATTATTTGGCCATCTAGAACAACCTCATATTGCTAAGGATGGGTTATGGACAAAATAAAGCTCGGATAACATGGAAAGAACACTTCTACAAAAAAATATAAGTTGTGGCGCTTAATTTAAAAAACACTATGGAGTTTGAGAAGCGCCGTAGCTTCCAGCGCCATTAAAACAAGTTACAATGCTTCTTAAATATATGAAAGCGTTATAACTTGATTATTTAATATTTTTAAAATATTAAGCTATGGCACTTTCATGAAGAAACGTCATAGGAAGGTGGCACTTTCTGCTGCGCTTCTCCAAAAAAGTGCCATTGGAAGTCATTTCTCGGGGTGCACGCATAAATAGTAAAAGAATTTTATATATTTGACTTCCAATGGCACTTCTTTGAAAGAACGTTGTAGCAAGTCTTTTTTTAAAAAAATAATAATAATTTTTGGTAATTATTTTATTATTATGTTGAAAATCTTTATTTACAATCCAAAATCCACATCAATTTATAATATAATCCATAGCAAAATAAAATAACATAGTATGTATATTTTGTAATATTGTGTCTTCATGTATCAAGCATAAAAGAACTCTAACATTTAAGTTGTTTAAACTTGAGCCATACACGTTACTTCTACGTAGAATTAAACTAAGTATTATTATATTTGTAAGCTCAAAAATTTAAAAACTTACAATACATAGGAAGTTCAAGAAGATAGAATTGACACTTCAAATAAATACCTAAAAAAAATTACGAGCACACATATAAGATTGATGACAAATTTTAACTAAAAAAGAAAACGTAAACTAAATGTTGAAAAAAAAACACTTATACGCTACAGAGCTTTTGAAATAGGCCCATACAAGAAAATATATATATGGAAGAAGAAGCTTTGTACTGCAACTGAGTTTTGGGAAATGGAGGAGCTAGAGGGAACTTGAGAAAATGAAAATGAGAATGGCGGGTTGTGGAAATTAAATAAAATCTTATATGGCGCTTGTTTGTCAAAGCGTTATAGCTTCTTAATCTTAAAAAAATTTATTTATTTTTTAAAAATAAAAAAACACACCTAACCTTGCATATTCAAGACCCCAGTTCCTTGAATAATATTCAAGGCATACCAAGCACCTTGGTCCAAGGCAGCCTTTTAACAACACCTTGGATGGTGCTTGGTGTACCAAGCGCCGTCCAAGGCAGCTTTTTATTAAAAAGAAAATAAAATTTTTTTTAATAGGGGTGATTCATTTATAAGTTTTAACCTCTAATATTTTGTTTAAATTAACCCACTTTGTATGGCTTTTGAAGTCACTTCCCATAGAAAATGTTTTATTTTTTAAAAATAATTTTATGTAATAAATTAAATATAAAAGATATTGAATAAATTAAATAAGTAATAACTAATAAAATTATATTTATAGGCTTAAAAATTAATAGGATATATGTGATATATTTTAGAAATATTATAATTTCATTATAAATCTAGCTGAAATAAACTGGACACGTGGTTTAAGATAACTTAATATGATGAATTCAAAAAACTTGACTTATTTTTTTTTTCTTTTTTTAAATCTTTAGAAGCTCTTTTTTAATTAATTTTGACTCCTACTAGTTATTACAATTATCTTTTAAAAATAATTTTATGTAATAAATTAAATATAAAATGCCTTAAGTAAATTAAACAAGTAACAACTAATAAAATTATACTTGTAAGCTTAAAAATTAAAAAAATTACAATGTATCAGAAGTTTAACAAAAGATGAAAAAAAAAATTATAAACACAAATAAAACTACAAGTTAAGATTAATGACAGATTTTTTTTAAAAAATGAAGGGCCTTTAATAGTGTTTTATAGAGCAGGTGCCATTAAATGAATATATGATTATATGCCTTTAATGACACTTTTTATAGAAAGTGTCATTAAAGACATATATGATTATATCTTTAATAACACTTTCTCTACAAAGCGCCATTAAAGGCCCTAATTTTTTTTTTAAAATTAACCCACCTTATATAGCCTTTGAAGGCTACTTCCCATAGAAAATATTTTTTTAGAAAAGAAAATAATTTTACATAATAAATTAAATATAAAAGACATTGAACAGATTAAATAAGTAATAACTAATAAAATTATATTTGTAAGTTTAAAAATTAATAGGATACGTATGTTATATTTTAGAAATATTATAATTTTACTATAAATCTAGCTAAAATAAATGGGACACATAGTCTTAGAAGACTTGAAATGATGAATTTAAGGAAATTGACTTAAATTTCTTTTTATTCCTTTAAAATCTTTGTTTTTTAATTAATTTTGACTCCTACCAGTTATTACAATTATTTTTTAAAAATAATTTTATGTAATAAATTAAATATAAAAGACATTGAGTAAATTAAACAAGTAACAACTAATAAAATTATACTTGTAAGCTTAAAAATTAAAAAACTTATAATGTATAGAAAGTTTAATATGAGATGGAAAAAAATTATAAGCACGTATAAAACTATAAGCTACGATTGATAATATATTTTTTTTAAAAAAATTGAAGGGCCTTTAATGGCACTTTATAGAGCAAGTGCCATTAAAGGTATAAACCTAGTTATGGAGCTTGTCTGGGTAAGCGTCATACAAGAAGTTTACTTTTTTTTTAAAAAAATAACCCTTTATATGACGCTTGTCATACAAGGTACTCAACAGCTACGATGCTTGACATAGAAAGCATCATAGCTGCCACATGTATTTTGTTTTTTAAAAAATAGAAGTTTCCTCCAACGCTTATTTGAAGAAGTGTCATAAGATTAATACCGCTAAATCTCTATTTTGTAGTAATGGAAGGTAAGAGGATAAAGAAGGAAGAAGCTTGTACCAAAAAAAAAAAAAACAAGAAGACAAAAGAAGGGAACAACATGTTGGCCACCCCTGCCTTAGGGTCCTGGATGGGGTACCAATTGAACCCGTCACGGTTTGAAATGTGTTGAGATCGAGGGAGAGGTATTCAGATTTCTTATAAGACATCTTTATTTCTTTTCCAGTTGATGTGGGGCTTCACACTTACTGTAAAAAAAATAAATAATTAAATAAAAAAGGAGTAGAAAACCTTTGAATATATAAACATTACACCTAAATAGTGGTGGTGGTGTAAAGCTTGCGGTCACAACAGGTTAAGATAATAGTTTATTGTTTGTCCGGATCAAGGGAGGATTGGGATTTGGGAGGCATCCACAGTGGATTGACTAATATGTGAGAGATCAAATTAAAGAGATGCATTGTGAGTCTGAGCAACGGAAAATTTAATTTTTAAAAGACCACCAGATTGGGCTGGTTTGATTGGGGGAGTTACAAATATTAAAATGCCACGCGCTTCACATATATTTGGTTTTTAAGTTAGCTGCAGTCAATATATACATTTATATATATAAAATAGGGGAATTAGGGGGAGATAAAGAAGCTGGGAAGCACATGAACACGTACAATGAAGGGAATTGGACAAGCTCATGTATCATCACCAAATGGGGATCCATCCATCTCCAATCACGCCTTTATCTTCCGAAGCTCTCGTCTTCCAAAAAATAATAAGAAAGCCAATTAAATTCAAATCTCCAATATCAAATCTTAGCGCACGGATTTATTATTTATGATAAGAATCACATGTGACAATATTTAATTAGATAATTAGACTTTATGAATAATGAAAAATCTTCCAACCTATTGACTGACGAGAAGCTTGTGAAGGCAACCTATTGACTTTCCAACCAGAACATGGAAACTTTATATAAGTAATAAGCCTGTTCTCAGTTTACAGGAAGCTGCAAAATCGTCTCTCTTCCACTTTGTACCTATGTATTATAAAACATAACGACAGAATCATACAAAAAAAAAAAGTGATCATGCAGTTTGATTCATACCTCAATCCATGGCTTTTATCTCTCATTCTAATTCTCCCCCTCATCCTTCTCTTCATCAAAAGAAAGCCCAGACTTAATCTTCCCCCAGGCCGAATGGGATGGCCTCTTGTTGGAGAAACAATTTGGTTTACGAGGCCATTCCCAGGTGCGACACTAGGAGACTTCATGGAACAGCATATAGCAAGGTAAAGTCCAAACCAAATCCAATCTTTGTGTGTCATATATAGAATCGACGACTCAGAAATTAAAGTGTGTTTTGTCCTGTAGGTATGGTAAAATCTTCAAGACGTCGTTGTTTGGGAAGCCAACGATTATTTCAGCTGATGTAGAGCTGAACAGGTTCATACTCAACAACGAAGGGAAACTGTTCGAATGTAAATACCCAAAAAGCATTTGTGAAATACTAGGTAAATGGTCTATGTTGGTCGTGGTGGATGACATTCATAGAGACATGAGATCTATAGCACTCAACTTTATGGGCAGTGCCATGCTCAAAACAGCCCTGTTGAAAGACGTGGAGAAGCATGCCCTGCTTGTTCTGAACTCGTGGAAGCAGAATTTCAAATTTTCTGCTCACCAAGAAGCGAAGAAGGTAAAAGTTCAGGCTGGGTTTTGAGATTTATTGTGAAACAGTAATAAGCTCTCATGCTGTTCTTTTTTTTAAAAAAAAATTGCAGTTCACTTTCAACTTGATAGTGAAGAATGTATTGAACCTGGAACCTGATCATCCTGAGGCAGCGGCGTTGACGAAAGCGTACGCTGCTTTCATGAAGGGGATGGTTTCAGCGCCATTGAACTTACCTGGAACCGCATTCCGGAAGGCATTACAGGTTTTGATCCACCATAATTATTACTCACTCTGATATTTAATAAAAGACAATACTTTAAAAGTTAATGTAAGATAGTTTTTATATTTATTATTTTTTTCTTTATTTATCTATATTAATGTTCTTTAACAATAACCAAGAGGTAAGAGAAATGAGGGAATTCAGGAAAAGGATAAAGATATTTTAAAAAATACATATCATATTAAATAATTTATTTAATTTAATCAAATTAAATAAATATGACTTATATTAAGAATCATATAAAATAAATAGTTTTATTATATATAGATGGACGACATGAGATAATACAATAAAGGGAGATTTCAGCACAAGTCCCTCCATATGAAATCCCAACTTAGTTTTCAGTTAGCTTTAAGACAATCCGAAATTTCATTTTAGGCTACTTAGCCCAGAATGAAGTCAATTTTTCTTTTTCTTTTTCTTTTTTGAGAAAAAAATGAAATCAAGTTTGAAAGAAAAATATCATGCTGACCATAACAATTTTAACATCCTCTTGGAAAAGTTTGCAATTTCAAATATAGCACAAAATAGCTAAATAACAACTACACTTATGAAAATTTATAACTCTCAATTGTCATATAACAAGCTCAAAATATAAAAATTTCACATGTGGTCATTGGTAAGTTTCCCGCAATTTTACAACATGAAGATAATAACATTATCTCTCCAATTTTCTGTTCTATCTTTTTTCTTTCCTCTCAACTTTTTCCTCCCTCCAAACCCAGTATTAATGTTAGCTTTTGATACGGCATATATTTCACAATTTTACAGTCTAGGTTGACCATACTAAAGTTGATAGAGAAGAAAATGGAGGAAAGAAACCAAAACATCGAAGAGGGTGATGAAGATGACCTTCTAGGATGGGTTTTAAAGAATTCAAATCTGACATCAGAACAAATTCGTGACCTGATTCTGGGCATGCTTTTTGCTGGCCATGAAACTTCATCCAGAGCCATATCTCTTGCACTTCACTTTTTGCCAGGTTGTCCTCAAGCTGTCCAACAATTAAGGGTAAGCAAGTACGATTAATGTCACCTGCACTATCAAAATCTGGAATTTTTACTGAATTCTGTTTAATTTTCCGGGAAAAATATAATATAATAGGAAGAACACAGAGAAATTGCGAAAGCCAAAAGGGAAGCAGGTGAGGTGGACTTGACTTGGGATGACTACAGACGGATGGAGTTCACTCACTGTGTAAGACAAAAAAAAGTTTTTCTTTTTCTCTTATTTCTTTTTATTTTAGAATCGTGCTATAAATATATTGTTACCCCATTAAAATAAACTCGTCTTGGTACCCTGAAGGTCGTCAGCGAAACACTTCGGCTAGGAAACGTTGTGAAGCTTGTTTACAGGAAAGCTATCAAGGATAATATTCAGTACAAAGGTACGTATGAGTCCAGAAAAATGAAAATTTTCTCTCACAGAAAAAGAAAAAAGAAGGATTAGCATTGGAGTTGAGGAAATCGAATAAGAAAAGTCAATAAGAATTAGGGAGAATTACACTAAGGTCTTATGGAAAAAGAGAAATGAAAAAATGGTTCCATGGAGTTGTTAATACAGGCTTATAAAGTTGTTAACGAGTTGTCAATATAGGCTCCTGGAATTATTAATGGGACCATTTTTTCATTTTGTAATCTACAAGAATCATTTTTTTATTTTTTTCTTTTCTGCGGGATCTCATTATAGTTCTCCCTAAGAATTATTGATCCCAATATATACATTTGGGTATATAATACTGAAAATGTTTGTTTGAAAAAGGTTATGACATTCCACGTGGGTGGCAAGTCCTTCCGATGTTTGCAGCCGTGCATATGGATCCCTCCCATTTTGACAACCCTCAACGCTTCGATCCATGGAGATGGCAGGTGACTTCTTATAATATCATTAATCCGTACTGTTAAGCAGTTCATGAACGACAAATCATGAATTCTTCCTTAAATAATTACAAGGTCTAATACGAACAATACAATAATGAATCAACCTACTACCAACCCTAACTTTAGAGATTTTAAAAGAGACTTAAATTATCTTGAAAAAATTACATTAAAGCTCTGAGGAAGGAAAAATAAAAAGAAATGGTTATGAGAAATGTTTAAATTACTGTAAAATCTCATGGGACTATTTTTTAATAAATTCCAGTTGGGAAAAGTCAAAAATACCCCTATCAATTTATTACAAAACAATCCCAATTGGATTTTATTTGACAGGGGTATTTTTGACTTTTCCAAACTGAAATTTATTATAAAATAATCTCATGAGATTTACGGTAATTTAGACATTTTTCGGGATTATTTTTTCATATTTTTCCTTTTTTGAAACTTCAGTGTAATTTTCTCAATTATCTTTCTTCTAGAGAGAGACAGCTTATCTCTCTTAACTTGGTGAAGGTGTCACATCCCATGCCCATAAACTTTGGAATAATAAGAGCTTTTATATAGAAACTTTTAGGTTCATCTATTAACTAAGAGATTAATCCTAATCATCCTAATTAATTCAATATTCCAAACACAGAGACATTTATCATTAAACCTTTCCACTTTTATAACAGCTGCATACCTCAAAACAACTAATAAATTTAATAAAAAATACAATACCAAGATCTTCGAGGTGTTTTGAAACCTCCATGCTTGAAACGAATTTAAATCGTCTCTAGCTCGCAATGCCATGCATACATATAGACATATATAAAATATGTAGGACGACCTTTTCCTCCAATTGGTTGATACTATTTGGCTAAATCTGATATATAGACTTCTGGACTCCCCCCCCCCCCCCCCTTTTCTCCTCATTTTATTGATTTGATAACTGATACTATGCAGAATAATGGGAGTGGTGGAGCAGGAAAAGGGCCGAGTAGTAAATTGATGCCATTTGGGGGAGGAGGGAGATACTGCGCTGGATCAGAGTTAGCCAAACTAGAAATAGCGATATTCATTCACCATCTCATCCTCAACTATCACTGGGACTTGGCTGAAGATGATCAACCTCTTGAGAACCCTTTCATTGATTTTCCTAAAGGCTTACCTATCACTGTCCAACGTCCATCTTCTATTTGATATTCTGTATTTCCCACTTATCTCTTTGGACTATGCCTTTAATGTACACTTCTGACACGTTAAGTTATAATCTCTTTTGCCCTATTGTAATACTTCAAGATCTAGCTTTTGGAATACTTCTATCCTTAATAAAAGACATATTTAGGGAGTTGATCTTAGTCCTAAATATAAGGCATAGTTTTCATATTTATCAATATTTTCCTAATTTATCTCTATTGATACTCCCTTAACTATAATTAAGGAGGAGATGAAAGGAAGAAATTAAAAAAGATAACTATAGTATTTTAGAAAATATACGTTATATTAAATAACTTAATGAATTTTATATTAAATATACATCATATTAGGTAAATATGTCTTATATTAATAAAAATAAATTTTACTGCAAGCTAGATGTTACGCTAGGAGCAGGATGTAGTATCATATACTATTGTATTCATTCATTCAATAAATAATGAGAGGACTTGAGCACTGCTGTAGGCGTCTCAGAATATTCACAAAAAGGTTCCTTTTGTTTTTTTTTTTACGGAATACACACACACACCCTGCGAGAAAAGGAACATTATACATTATGTACTCACTGAACTACTGAATATCACGAACATATATATAACGAGTTTAATAATTAACAATCAGGAATCTACGATATCTTTCATCAAATCGTGTAGTGTTGTAGGTTTGCGTCACGATATTTTTAGGCTTTGGGGTAAGAGATTTTTATCCTCACTTTAAATACAGCGTGTCTATGGATATCAAAACTGCTACACCTATATATGAGCAGGCCTCTACCTTTTAGCTGCAGACTGTAGTAAATCTCACAAAACATTTCCACTATCCCCTTCGCTAGGTCAAAATTTGCCAAACCAAAGTTGGATACTGTGCGTTCATTTGTTCAAGCTACAACTAACGCTTGTATTGCAATCGAGCAGGAGGAAGAGCTGGATTAGAGGAATGCGCCATTTAACTTCACTCTTCATCTTCTTTGACTCTCTGCTGAATTGAGGGAGAAGGAAGACGCTGCTCTGTTTTGTGTTTCTTCTCCAGGCCCAAGAACACGAAGGAGAAGAAGCAGTTGAAGGAAGAAGACTTTAATTATGTTTTGTTCTCCCCCCTTTTTCTTCATATTCTCTCTTTTCATGTATTTTGGACTGATTTGTGCTGAGGTGTGAATGATTGCAACCATGTGTCATTAATTTTCCCATTTTCCTATTAATTTAGGCTTCATTTTTACCATTTAGTTATGATTAATATTAATATGATACTTGTCTATTTTGATTACTACTCGCTATTGGATATGAATTTAAGTATTAAGATTACAAAAGGAATTTTAGGTTTTAAAATTAAATAATATCTAATCTTAATTATTTTATTTAAAGATATAAACACTGTTTTCATTAATAAAAATTCTGCTCCTCTTGACAGAAGAAACTTTTTTCCGCTAAGCCTCATCACACGACGGTATGATCATCAAATAGGAATACTTTTCAGAAGTCAAATCTTTATTGTTCGATGGGAGTATCATAACGTATCAATAGGCTATTTAAAAATTAGAGTAAAATACATTAATTACACTTCTATTTCACCTAAATTAGATAAACCTCCATTCTAATCTAAAAACATATATAATATCTAAAACTCATACATACATATGAGATTCCATTTTTATCCACCCACACCACTATTTAACCTTTAAATTTGACTCTAAAAACATATTTCAAATGCATATTTTTCTTCATCATATAGTATAAATGACATTAGTTTAGGAGATTATATTTTTTTTATCAAACTTTAAGAGATATTACACAAATAATTTAAATTTATAATTTAAAATTTTAAAACACTTATTTTATTGCAAACATTTAAAGTCAAATAATGCCTGCAATCCTTAAAGTCAGATCAAATAGAACTACAAAATAGATCTTATATTAAGGTCTGAATAACATAATAAATTTTATATTAAAAATTGGAGGTAATATGTGTGTGTATTAATATTAATAGTACCAATTAAATTTTCAAAAAATTTTTAGGGAAAAAGATAGAAAAAGAATTTTGAAATTGTAAACCCCTAATCAGGTTTGTTACCAATAATTGATAAGAGAATGAAAAAACTTGATAAGTAATTCATAATTTATTTTTTTAAAAAATACCTGATTTAAAATTTTATAAATTCAAAATTCTTTTTCTATTTGTTTCCTAAGTTTTTAATGTCACCGTTAATTAAAAAAAAAATGAGTGAGCTTGACACTTACGGGCTTGAGCAGGCCTCGACCTTTATGGGCTTGAGCTTGATAGTTAAAATCTTCAGCCCAACGTTGTGAAATCTAAGGTTTTAGTCTTACTGATCGTTTGGGAAGATATAAAATTAAAAACTCTTTCATAAATTGAAATAAAAATTTTCTCACATATTTATTTTATAAATCATAAAAATGTTTCTGAAAAACTAGAGCAAACAGGCACTTACTCAGTTACATTACAGTTCCAAATTAGGATGCAAGATATTATTTAGGGTTAATATAATTTTTAGTCCCTGAAGTTTGATCCGATTTTGGTTTTGGTCCCTCAAGTTTGAAATCGGTGGTTTTGGTCCCTGAAGTTTCACCCGATTTTGATTTTAAATTTTTTTGGTCAAGTTAATTTTTTAAAATTTTTGCTGTTTTTAAAGATCATAACTGGTTTTTTAGATAGTATAAAATTATTAAATTTATAATTTTTAAGGGTATAAATATTAAATCTGTCTCTCGAACTCTTTTCCTCCTTTATGGCTTCCCCACGGACAGCGTAGATAAATCTCATAGCGAGACTTCAATTTTGTTTTCGTTTACAGTTCTCATAATCTCATCTTTCACCGCAACAAGTAGTACTCCTCTTAAGCATGATCTCATCTACATTTAAGGCTGGAGGTTATACTTCTTAATTTAATTAGGATTAGAGTATGTGATAATGGTGTTGTTTGGATTTAAAGTTTTACTGTTTAGGCTGTTGACCCTTTGATTTTTTTGTTTATTTTCAAAAAAAAAAAAAAAGAAATCTTCTTCTGGTTAAAAACAAATTATACAATTTTTTTATGTTAGCCAAAATGTTTCGCTTCTTTAACAAATCAAAAGAACATAGTGATGCTTAATTAATAAATGTTGCGTGTTTTAATTTAATTATTTGGTAGTTAAGTACTCATCTGATTCTTAATATAAGACATATTTACTTAATTTGATTATATTAATAAAGCTAGCTAATATGACATGTATTTTTTAAAATATCCTAATTATCTTCTTTAACTCTCTCATTTCCTCTTATATTTGGTTATTGTTAAGAGAACATCAATAGAGATAGATTAGAAAAAGATTAACAAATATAAAAAGTATGCCTTATATTTAAAATCAAGATTAATTTCTTAAATACCGTGTTATATTAAGCATAGGAGGAGTATCTATCTTAAGAATAATATAATTTGGGTATGCTTCATATTTCATATTAATATCAAATAAGATGTGTGAAAACTTTGACATTGAGATTTTATTTCATGTCAATGAATTTACTTTTACCCGGAGGCAGGTTGATGTCATCGGAGGCAGGGATCAGAGAAAGGTGCCAGTTCAAAGTTCAAATTTCAATAAGCACTGCTTCAATTTCTTCATAGATTCGGGCTGCTGAAATTTTTCTCTCATAAAATAAAAATACATCCCATCTTTATATACCAAAACAAAAACTACATTCCTATCTTTTAGCTGCAGACTGCTGTTGCTCTCACAAAACATTTCCACTATTCTCTTAACTAGGTCAAAATTTGTCAAACCAAAGTTGGAAGCTGTGCATTCATTTTTTCGAGCTAAAATGCTTGTATCGGGGAATAAGTAATTGCAATTGATGAGTTTGTCATCGCATAAACCTATTATTGATTTCAGTTTTCATTTACAATAGCACATAGAAACCACTGGGAAATCAATTACCATCCCTGTATCGGCCACCTCCTGTCTGGATCTGGAAGCCAAGACGATCGTTTCTTTCGCTTATTCTCGGTCACCGACACGGCTACCGGCAACCTCTCGTGGTCGGAGGAGATTTTTCTGAAGGTGAAGAAGACCTTGCTTAGAAGACCCAAACCCGCGCTGCTGTCCTTCTTGCGCCCATCACTGAAATCGCACTCACCGGTTAATCTCATGGATTTAGATAGCCTCTCATAGCCAGTGATTCTTGCACATTCCGGAGTCACAGATTGCGATAGGAGCACCGAACTGTGTGAATTAGACCACCTGAAACCTCCTCGTGCTTCCATCAGCCTCGCGTGTTTCTCCTTCTTCTCTTTCTGGGGTGCTTCACAAATGGTTTGGTGAGGTAATGTACAATTTCGCTGTTAATATTTATGAGGTTTCCTGAGTCTTGACCGAAAAAGAAACAGCATATTCAACGGCCGTTACTGTTACTGTTACTGTTACTGTTACTCTTCACCATGAGGTGCGGTGGGCTGTGAGAGCGACTTCAGTGGAACCCAATTCATAAAATATTCTTCACCCAAATGAAAAATAATCATACAATATTTGACTTTCTACCTCTTTGCTACTAGTTTGATTAGAAAAACGTTGTTTTTTAAAGCTTGTATATACGTGGGTTAGCTCACATGGCATTTGGAATTGTTGACTTGCTCAGTTATTATGGTCAAGCTCACCTCGTTTTGGCTTTCATGGAGGCGCCTGGCTTCTGTCCCTGACCATTGCGCCTCCTTTACTTGCAACGACAGCGTTTTTGTGCAAAATGTCAGTGGGTGTTGGTGTGATTGTCTGGTTCATGGAATAGAAAAATAAAATGAAATGGAAAACTTTTTAGTTCTTAGTAAAAGGATGGCTTTTATGTTTTTAAATAAAAAATAAAAAATAAAAAATAATATAAAGCTATTATTAATCGATAATAACATATTTATAAAATACTCCCTGGTCTTTAATTAATGTAAGAGCCACTTGATAAATTTGGAGAGATTAAGTTAGATTAATTTGATTATATAAAATATGACTTGATCCTTTAAAATATTCATGTGTAATATTAAATTATATATTAAAAATAGTAAATATAGACTTAATAGTTTTACCTCAAAAATATGATTTTTTTTACCTTTTCAAAAAATATGATTTAGTCTCTCTAAAATACTCATGTGTAATATTAGAGTGTCTAATAAAAATAATAAACATGTATAGACATAACAAATTAACTTGAAAAGTATGAGTTGATCTCCCTAAAACATCCATATTAACCATTAGATTATGTCGCATATATCTATTTTAGGGAGACATTATACACAGAGATATTCATTTTTTAGGTTGAATTGTTATGTCTATATATGTTTATTACTTTTATTAGACAATCTAATATTACACATGGGTACTTTAGAGAGATTAAGTTATATTTTCAAGTTAAACAAGTATTTACTTTATGTATGTGCGGAATATATGTTTATTTTTTTATTAGACAATCTAATGTTACACATGGATATTTTAAAATGATTAAGTCATGTTTTTGATGTAAAAATGTTAAGTCCATATTTACTATTGTTATTATATAATTTAATATTACACAATGGGTATTTTAAGGGATCAAGCTAAGTCATATTTTTATAATCATATTAATCTAATTTAATCTCTCCAAATTTATTAAGTGGCTCTTACATTAATTAAAGATCATGGATTATTTTATAAATATGTTATTATCGATTAATAATAGCTTTATATTATTTTTTATTTAAAAGCATAAAAACCATCCTTTTATTAAAAACTAAAAAGATTTGCATTTCATTTTATTTTTCTATTCCATGAACCAGACAATCACACTATCACCCATTGACATTTTGCACAAAAACGCTGTGGTTGCAAGTAAAGGAGGCGCAATGTACCGTAATGGTCAGGGCGAGAAGCCAGGCGCCGGCGGTTTATGGAGAGCCTTGATGTATAGATAATGTCAGGTCATATTAGAACTTAGAAACAATATAATCATGTTTGTTTTAGTGATCATATTGCTTACAAGTTGCTTTTCATGTAGATCGAAACACAACTCCTCTCATATACTTGCCTCGTATACCGTAAATTACGATTAAAAAGCTACTTTTAAGCATTCCAATCGCTTATCCAAGAAAGTATTGATTGAACTACTCAACACGGCTTCATCTGCTATATCTTAATTTCACTCAAACCGAATTTGTTTGTTACATTCAGTTACTATGTGCGTGGATCTAATTTGTTTTGTCCATATTTAAGTTCTTTTTTTTTGTTCCTTTTTTAATTTCCGAGTCAACAAAGTGAGAATCTGTATACAAACCTTTTTTTTTTTTTGGTTGGCCTGAAATCTATATGCAAACTTGGGTGATCATCTATACTTGGCATTTGCATGGAATACATACAAACGAGTCTTGTTTTTTTTTTTTTTTTGGTTTTTGCGTAGCTTGCTTATATTGTTTATAATATATTCTACATTGACATTTTTATTTTATATATTATAATAAAAAATAAAATAAATCAGCCACACTCAATGGTCTCTCAAAGTGACGGGATAGTCGCATTTAAGCATTGGAATTAAGCAGTAGCAACTAGCAAGGCAAGAAAGCAATTGACAGTTTAAGAATCTGAGTCCTTTAGCACTCGATAGAGACCTCTTTCATACTAATAATGGTCACAACGATTTTTAAAATACTTCTAACGGTTAACAATTTTTATCTCTTCGTTACTAAGCTATAAACGAAGTTAATAATCATGAAGCACGCGACTAGACACAGCAATCTGATATTAAAGGCCAATCATATAAGTTCATTACAGAAAATATTACATATGACAACTGGAATATGGTAAACAGAGCATGATTTCTAATTTAATTTACAACACACAACATAATACACAAGGTCGGCTTGAAGGAGGACAAAAACAACTAGCATCCGGATACAAGCGACTCTTGTTGCATTCATCAGCCTCAAACACCCCGTTAAGTTATTGTTCAGGTCATGAAATTCTTCAAAGTTCGTTAGAGTAGAGACACTCGTCAACAAGCTGGCGGAGGTTGGGGTTCTCCAAGGCCGCGGCAACTCTTTCCTTGTCATTTAGCTGCTTATTGACTGCACCACAAAACAATACGCAGAATTATCAAATTGTTACATGTTGGCCAGAAGAAGGAATTCTTAAGAGAAACTTATCAAGGGACCTCATGATCATCATCAACAATTTTGTCTAAAACTAACAGAGAATAAAGACTCTTAAATCATCAGAAAACCATGGGCCAATAATGGAATTGCCTCTCCCCATCTTCCAATTTGTCCATATAAGAGTCACTAACACCAATGGTGAAAGAGTGAATATAGACTGCATAATTTTAGTCATTCATGAATTAAGGTAAGTGTTGTTCAAAGAAAAGTTCAGCCGCACCTGATTCTTCATCAGCATGAGATCCTGGAGATACTTTGATGTCCACCTACAAGGAGTATTCTGGTTAGAGAATGATATAAATAGCCTGATATAAGACAGGCAGAACAATTATAACAAATAGAACAGGTCTGAATGAGATGGGGGGTTTTTACCGTAGATAACTGAAATTGACATGAGAAGAGAGCCTTTAGGTGGGGAGTGGAAGGAGAATTGTCAAGTTTTAGAAAACTATAATAAATTTTAAAGATATTAACAAAAAGGAGCTGCACAACAACAATGATATAGATGATAAAATTATATCGAGTTTGGGGTGGCGTCAACGCCATCCCAAACATGCTATAGAACTGATCATATAGAAAAACAGTGGGTCCTATCAGAGACGGAGTTACCAACCTTGGGAGTGACATAAAATATGATACATTGCAATTAAGCAGGATAATTCCACCCCAGCCGGAAGGAAGTATTTAATTTCCTTTAATTTGAGACTAAGGGGTTGGACCAAAATTTCATGCATCCATATTTCATGCATCCATGAAATTGAGTCCACGTGAAGAAACATCTCTTTCGTTTCCTTTTAAGGTGGTACCGTTGGAATGCCAATACTTTCTAATAGGGTTATTTATGACCTCAAGAATGTGAAAATGGGTCACTAAAGGGCATGACCATTTGAAATTGCGGGGACTATCCATTCCGGCCCCTCGAATATCAGTGATTAAACAACTTCGGAACAGTTCATAAACAATGAAACAGAAGACGCTTAGTTATTACTTCACCTTGCTATTTGCATGAAATGAAAGCAGCATAACTTTCTGAATAATAGAAGGCAAATCAACCAATGAATTATACATTATTTAGAGGTTATCTAGAGAGAAGTCAAGAACCAACCAACCTTGTAATGAGGAGGGAAAAAGTATTTTAGCTTTACTCTAAGACAAAGACCAATTACTGTTGCCATGCTGCAGTGCTGGATAGTCGGTGTAAAAGTTATCCTAATCAGAAATACAGAAATTAAGCGAGAACCAAAAGAAACTGAAGCAAAGGGAGCTCAATGGCATCCAAAAAGGTAGCAAGCAATCGATTTTGCTCAGAAATGACTCCAAATTGAATTAAACAAGCCAGTGAGAAATAATATTTGACAAGAAAAAGGGGGTTTTACTCACAGAATACGGCCCAATTTGTCATCAACTGTAATTGATTCCTCAGAGAGGACGCTGAGTTGTTCTAAGGAATAAGGGTGTTCCGGATCCCTGATATCTCTCACGAAATTTGCAGATTCGAAGTCAAGGATCGCAGTTAACATATCAGATATAACAAAAGCAAAGCGAAAATTAGCACTGTGCTCGCTTTTTTGCCTAAGATACCATGGGGGAAAATTACACATCAAATGCAATTTTTCCAAGCTTTGTTTCAATTTTCAGCAGCTCGATCAACGAATTTCCCGTGTACCAGATACATAGCGATGGCAAATCTACACTAAGAAAACGGAAAACGAAAAGGGAAAAAGAGAAGAGTAGGAAGGAAAAACGCGCAGGATATCATAAATTTCGAGGGGGTCAACGGCATCGTCGGCGTGGAGATCTTCGGTGCGAGCTACTCTCTCCTTTTTTGCATGAACTACGGGATTCGCATTAATCAGACCAAGAGTCATCCTTCCAATCTTTACTTTCTTTCGCACGGTCTCGCTCTGGATTCAGCTCGCGGAGTTTTCCAGTACAGACTGGACTCTCCTTCTCACGAAGCACTCCTTATATACTCAACAATAAAAATTAAAAAATTGTTTCATAGTAAAAATAAATAGACGTAAAAATGGAGTTATTTATAATTTAAGTGTCAACAACTTACAAATTGCACAGGTCAAAAAAGCAACTTACAAATAAGTAAGGTAATGAAACTCATACCGGTTAGGGAACGTTGGTGATATTGGAGGAAGGGTTACTGAGTTAAATCAAAGTTATCCTGAAATTAAATAGGTGAAAAAAAAAATGAATATTTTAAGATTATTAATATAAAATTATAAAAAAAATTTAAAAATGATTGTTTTTTAAAAAAAACAAACCGATCTGACACCCTGACTAGAACAATTCACCAACTGATTCATTTGTTTCAAGGCCAAATTGGCCGGTTCAATCCGGTTTATAACGTGGCAAATAAGACCACTTCTTTAGAAAAAGCGAGGTGATGTGGACATTGGTTTGTCAGTCAAACACCCCAAAATTTCTTTGACATTATATGTTTTCGACAATCCGGGACAGATGCAGAGAACTTGGATTTTTTTAAGGAATAGTTATTGTAATCCGCCCATGCAATCTAACCATCAGAGAGTTTCACAGCAAATCACGCAATATGTAGCAGTGGCGCCATGTTATAACATCGTGAACAACAACAACAAAGATTTATCTAGGTGTGATTAATTATAGTTATTATGTAAATCTATATACAATTTATAACATATTGATAATTAAAAAATTGTCTAATGATTAAGAACTGTTTGATTTTATTTTTAAAAATTATTTTTTTAAAAAAATAAAAAAACAATACGACGTGTTTGGTAAATTATTTTTACTTGATTGTTCTAAAAAGAAAAAAACAGCTATTTGTTCTTAAAAATTAAAAGGGAAAATATCTAATAAAGAACTTTAAAAATGCTAATAGATAAAAAAGTGTTTCGAATATTTATAATTTTAAAGAGATATTAGACTCAATTTATCTTTTTCAAAATTAAAAAAAAATGATCAAATTGTCCTTACCAGTATTTTTTTAAAAAGAAATATTATCCCCACCAGCCACAGTGAGCAACCACACCCTGCCTATGGCCGGAGTTCCAGTGGCTGCCAACCATGAACAACCATGGAAGCTCTTATGGGAATATTCCAACAGGAATTAATATTCCCAAATTGGTGGGGATGAGGTTCGAACCCCCACAAATTGGTTTGTGCAAAAAGTTGGTGGCCATGGTTTTCAATACATAATATGCAAACAAATATATAAATATATATATATATATATATATATAAACTTTTGATCTTTAATCTAAGCCCTTTCACAAGTTTAGTTAAGGAATTCACGATATTTCATTAGGTTTTAACAATTTTTATTTATCAAGTAAAAAATTCACACCATTAATTCATTCACAAATTTTATTAAGAAATTTATAACATTTCATTAGATTTTAACAACTTTTATTTACTAAGAGCCTGTTTGGTTCAACCCCATTATATGCTTCCAATGGTAATCATGATTGCATTATAAAGATAAGAGTGTTTGATTGCTCTTTAACATGGTAATAAGGGATACCATGGTAATGATGATTACCAAAAAATTGGTAATCCTCATTCATACCTCCCCACTATGAATCCTTATTACCATCCCATTGCATAGTTTAAAAAGTCTAATTTACCATTGAGTTTCCAGCGTCTTTATTTTACTTATCTCATTTCACTTACCGTATCATACCACAACTGCCACCTCCATTACCTCCTCCTCCTCCGCCGCCACCGTCACAAGCCCGTCGCCGCCGCCACTACCTCCTCCGCCGCCGCCGCCACCTCCTTTTCCCCCTCCACCACCATGGTTGCCGCCGCCACTAGCCCTCTGCCACCTCCACCACCACCTCTTCCTCTGTCGCCGCCGCCACCGTCACAAGCCCGCCGCCGCCTCCTCCATTGCCACCGGACCCACCCACTACCTTCTCCTCTATCACCACCCCCATCATTGCCGCCGCCACTACCTCATCCGCCTCCATCTTTGCCGCCGCCAACTCTTAACTTCTTTTTTACAAAGATTATATTAAAGGTAAAATAACTTTGTGCAGTATATTAATTTTAAATAATTGTTAAAATATTAACTCATTACATCTTACTTAAACATCAAACCAAACACTACCCCTGTAATTAATATTGCATTGCATTACCATTAGATCGCATTGCACTGTACTGTAGGGTGTAATGAGACTGAACCAAACGGGCCCTAAGTCAAAAATTCACAACATCAGCTCATTCACAAATTTTATTAAGAAATTCACGACATTTCATTAAGTTTTAAATTTTTTTTAAAAAAAAATAATTCACACCATTGAGCCATTCACAAACTTTACTAAGGAATTCATGACATTTCATCATATTTTACCAATTTTTGTCTTCCCAAAAAAAAAATTCATACCATTAGGTCATTTATAAGTTTTGTTAAGGAATTCACGGCATTTTATTAGGTTTTAACAACTTTCATTTTCTAAAAAAAATTCAAACTATCAATTCATTCATAAGTTTTGTTAATAAATTCAAGATATTTTATTAAATTTAAAAAAAAATCCAAAAAAAAACTTGTGAAAGTTGTTAAACCCTAAAGAAATATCATGAATTTTTTAACAAAGCCTAATGAAATGTTGTAAATTTCTTAACAAAATTTGTGAATAAATTGATTGTGTTAATTTTTTACTTGGTAAACAAAAGTTATTAAAACCTAATGAAATGTCGTTAATTCCTTAACAAAATTTGTGAATAAAATAACGATGTGATTTTTTTACTTGGTGAATAAAATTTGTTAAAGTCTAATGAAATTTTTGATTTCTTTAATAAAACTTGGGAAAAAGCTTAAGTTAAAAATCAAAAGTTAACGTGTGTGTATTCATTTGAAAGCCATTGGTGGCCATTAAGCCACTAACCTTTTCAGCAAACTATGTGATAGGAGTTCAAACCCCATCCCCACCACTTTAGGAATATTGATTCTTGACACCGTAGCTTCGACAGCCAGCTACCCACACGGATCTGTAGTGTATTGAATATAATGTATTGAAAGCTATTATGGCTCAATAGCCATCAACCTTTTGGACAAGCCAAATGGTGAGGGTTCGAACCCTACCCCCACCACTTGTGAGAATATTAATTTTTGATGGAATATTCCCATCAGAGCTCCAACCAGAGGTAGGGGTTGGTCGCTGGCGACCGGCCCGGCATCAAAACTCTAGCAGTGGCGGGGTAATATTTTTTAAAAAATAAAATATGTAAGGGGAATTTAGTCATTGCTTGTTAATTTTAAAAAAGACAAATTAGCCTAACATATCTATTGAATTATGAATATTTGAAATATCTTTTTGTATTCTAATATTTTCGAAGTCCTTTATTAGAAATTTTTCCAAATGAAAAATAGAATTTTCCAGATCTCAAAAATCGCGTCCCCCTCCCCCAGGCAGCCATGAGACCTTGAATAGGCGCCGTCGGGTGTCACCCTCTTTTCCATGTGCTCGCCATCTTTCCCGTTCGGTAGTTGACATCTCCAATCTCTCATTCCTCTCTTTTCAGTCTCCAATCGGTGAGTTCGTTTTTGTTTTTGTGCAATTGTTTTTTCCAACTGATTCAGTTTTTGTTTTTAAAAAAAATGTAGAAATCTTTGATGCCCAGAGCCCCACCACTTGTATCAAATCCTTCACGGCTGCTTCTCGATCTTCTGCTCCCTTGTTTCTCGATCGAAGTCCCCAACTTCATTCAATTGTAAGGTCTTGGGCAATAAGAACTTCGCCAGTATGGCGGGAAATCGGCATGTGTTGAACAAGTTGTACAATTATTATGCTCTGATCATTAGATCAGGAAAAAAAAACATTATAAGCAGCAAGCATTAGCTGCGTTGTAATATTTGTCTTTTCACAGTCTATGTGGAAAATCACGGAAGAATGTTCATCTGCCTATCCAATTTTCTTATCATTATTCTGTAAAATAAGTTACTCCCTCTTGTCATAATTATAAGATAAAGTTGATTTTTTTGGAGAAATTAAAAAAGCCAATTAAATCATTTTAGAATATTTATATTTATATTTTTTCTTCAAACTAATTAATTAAACTAATAAACTGATATATAATCTAAAAATACTAAAAATATCAATACTCTAAAGTAATTTAATTGATTTCTTTGATTTTTCTAAAAAAGTCAACTTTATCTTATAATTAGGACAGGAGGGAATATACCTTTTGATCTTGCGTTGCTAGCTCTCCGGCCCTTCTTATTGACGCTGTGTTTATATCAGCATACACTTTTTGGTAATTCTATTTGGTTATGGTGCTTCAAAATATTCATATTACGTATGACGATGATTCACTAGATAATTTAGCTCTACAATTAGGGGTAGAGGAGATTGTTATTTGCAAATAAAGTTACTTCGGTGATTATAGCATCATGTTATTTGCATGCTTGCATATTTGAAAGATGAAGATACTCACTGTTAGTTAATAGAATAGAACGTTGCGTACGGTAAAACAAGTGAGCAGAACAATATGTTGAAAATAGTAATATTAACTTAAAAAAAGAATTGATGTGACGAGCATAATAGAAAAGAACACTTATTTAATCATTTTAAGTTGATTAGAAAAAAGTAAATATACGAGATTAAATACATAAACTAGTGATAACCCCGTGCGTTGCACGAGAATGTGAATTTGATTAATAGTACATTACAGGATTAATTTTTTATGACTATAATGTATTTATTTGTATATTTATAAAACTAAATTTTCAGCTTAAAAATGCATAATGGGTTATTATAATCATGCTTATATATCACATTTTGAGGGAACATTTTTTTGGATAATTTATTATGCCTGGTGTGTCAACAGAGTGTCAATAAATTAATAAATGGAAGGCTGTGTGGGGGACAAAATTTGATAAAGCAGAGGTAAAATGACTACAATTTCGGTTTTTTACTAAATATATCACTAAAAGAATCTTTCAACAAAAAAATGAATCTTATATGATATTTTGAAAAATTTCTCTATAAACCATATTAGTTGTCTTGTTGGTGGGTTTCTTGTCTGAATTAAGTATTAACATCTTGATGCCGCCTATTGATCTAACTCTTGACAAAGCAACATATAACTAACCATGTGTGAAGACAGGTATAGATAAATATAATCCGACATTAGTCATTGATTATCCTTGACTCTTATTTATTGTCATAGCAAACGATAGTATGATGGGAAATTGCCTATGCGTCAATGTGAATGGGAGTTTAGATTCCGATTGATTCATATCCTTACGATGAATTAGAACCTCTTGACCTATACTTATACCATTGAGCGCGATTGCTTTAACAAAGTGTTTCCCCAGAAATGTGACCTTTAACCTGGTTCCATTACAGAGTCCCGCGGCTTGATCTATATTTCGCACGAGCATTATAGGAACTCTGACTTTCAATGCAAGCCTATGTGTAGGTAAGCTAGAGCATTTTATTGTGTTCAAGAATTCTGTAGTGTACGACTCTTGAAATGATGCATAGCCTCGATCTGCTGAACTCACAGAATCAGAGCTAAAATATTCAATAGCATCACCAGGCAATAAGGCACACATGCAGTCATTGATTTGCTCTACAACTTCTACTGTTGGTGATAAAATAGCCCTATTAATAAGATATTCAGAATTAGACAAATGATGGAGGAGATCAGGATATGTAGCTTCGATGATTGATTGCATAGGATTATGATAGTCTAGAATTAAGAAATCTTCTGGTATTTCTATCTCTGATATTCCATTATGGGGAAAACCAATCCGGCCATCACCAACATCTAGAAGCCAGTCTGAAAATTACTTCAGCTTTGAATTATCTTTAGATGAACTTGAAGATAACCGCATGTTCTTGGTAAGTTGAAACAACTTGCAATGACCTCATAAATGAGAAGAGTTTATGCTCAAATTGACAATAACTGCACAGTTCCCGATACCAAATTAATTCATGGGATAAATAGGGTTTTTCGAAAATTCATTGATTTAGGTAGAAAAGAAATAGAGATTATTACTAAAATGGTTTTGAATGAGAATCAATCTCTTTGATCTTAATGTCTCGTTTTAAATTTGATTAGTTACCAAAACCTACAAAATGAATAATTAATGCAATAATATTCTAACAAAATCATTTGGGTAATTAATCAGATAATTAATATTATTTGTGATGCAAATACTCCAATAATTGGGGAAACCAATAAGTAAATTATCGCTGGTAATCGAGGACGAATATGTGATGGGATTCGGCCAAATTAAAAACATACGATAATTATTGCAATGTTATTAAAAAGGTACGGTAATTATAGTAATAATAATTTAAATCAGCTGATATAATAATTAAATAACATATTTTGTCACAAAAATTATAATTATTGTTAAGGTTTCAAATAAATTTTAATTTGATATAGGATTAATAAATTATCTCTTGTTTTAAGTGTACTCTTAATTTTAACGTTAATAATAGTAGTCTACACAGAGATCTATCAATAATAAAAGTACGCTATTTTATAAAAAGAGGGAAATAATAACCAAGAAACTCATAATTGATTTTATTTTGGTAAATCATAGTTAATTAAAACTAACATAAATTTAAATAGTAATTTACATTATTGAACTTCTTACATTACTTTAACCATAACTTTTTTATTTGTGAAACCTCAAACCACAAATTTCATGAGAATTAAAATTATGATGTTATTCTGGTTACACATTATTTATGAACCTGAGAATATTATTTTTCTTGCATATTCTTTATTTTTTGAATCATTTGTTCGGCAAACCATTATAAAAACATTAAGCAATTATGGTATTATAATAAAAGCGTGAGTCACTTGAAATCTCATGCGACAAGGAATATAAGCAATTAAGGAATTCTGACAGGGAATGATAAGAGTGAGTCACTTGAAATCTCATGCGACACAGTGGAGGAGATCTGTGTGAAAGCCTGACTTGCCTCAGGGGTATTGGTGAGTCTGTATAGTAATTGCGACATTTACGTTAGAAAACCCTATACGTTATATAATTTAGGTATACAGATGCACAAAAAACATGGATACAACTAAATTTTAACCTGTCATAAAAGGTCCTTTATGTCTGGAAAATATGGGTTAAATAAACTTGTGTGGCATTGAAGGCACTACATATGTGTCCATAACCTTGAACAAAAAAGCATGTAATTTTAAAACAAAAAAAAATGAATTTATAGGGAAATAAAAGATATATGTAGTACTTTTGTTTTTTTGCAATCCTAGCAAACTGTAAGACAACTAAGGTGAGCACATCTAGATCTTCTGTTCTGTCCTCAAAGGCTTTGAACCCTCAATTCGATCACCCTGTTTGCAAATAGTTAGATGAAATATGAGCAACAATATAATGTTCACTTGATGAATGTGATGATTACATTAAATACTTACTTGTTCATCAACTAATAACATACTGACTTTCCAAACCTCAAATGGTGCAGCCTTCTTTGCCATCGCCTACTTCCTAAGTACCCTAACAATAATGCTCTAGGTTTACTTGCTATCATCAATGTCCTTGAGTAAAGTATGAGCAATATTTGCCATTGATTGAGTTGATGTAACTGATTCTTCAAGAATGGTCCTCTTTTGCTGGATATGAGGATGGGAGGCTTATGCTGAGATATATAATAATACGTGTATGTGAAGGAATTTTCGGAAAAAATAACTTTCAATGACATGCATGGACTGAATGGTAGTAATTTAATTAAGATTAGAATGTTAGCTATTATTCCCAACAATCTTGGACAAATAAGATTATTATTTGAATTGTACGGTAATTATAACATGTGTAATGCTACATACAGCTATTATTTGCCAATTAGTATGCTAGAAAAAACATAATTCAATTATTATATTGTTTGACGTTTATATAATAGTTTGCCCAAGCATTTGAATTATTCGAATAACATTGCTCAATTGCTCAGATTGTATGCCACAATTTTCGGAATAACATTATTAGAAACTCCAAAAAATACATATGCAATTATTATATTGGTTGATATTTTTATAATGGTTCGCCCAAGCATTTATATTGTTTGATTAATGTTTCTCAATTGCTCAGATTGTATGGCGTAATTTTGGGAATAATCTTATTAGAGACTATAGAAAATACATAATGCAATTATTCTATTGGTTGACATTTTTATAATGGTTTGCCCAAGCATTTGCATTGTTTGATTAACGTTGCTCAATTTCTTAGATTATATGCCGTAATTATGGAAATAACGTTATTTGAAACTTCAGAAAATACATAATTCAATTATTAATTGATCTATTTTAATTCAATTATTAATTTAATTAGGATTGGAAGATTTTGAAATTTGAAAGGATACACCTAATTATTCTTTTCCAATCGTTATAAATGTGTTTCACTGTATTTAGATTATTTAAATTTTGAAAGGCTACACCCAATTATTATTTGAAAATTAATTTAATTATTGAATTAATTAGGATTAGAATATTAAAGTTATTATTTCCTATAGTTATGAAAGATTTTGAAATTTAAAAGGATACACCAAATTATTCTTTTTCAATCATTATAAAAGTGTTTCAATATAATTAGATTATTTGAATTTTGAAAAGTTACACCCAATTATTATTTGATAATTATCATAAATAAGTTTTAATATAATTAGGGTTGTGATTATTCAACCCAAATCAAATATAAATAAATTATGAAGCGGTCACACGAGATTTAGAGTATAATAAAGTTGATGGATGATATTTTCCTCATTTGCAGGCCCTGGCTGCAACAAATTCCGCTCTTCCCTCTCTAGCCTTGCTGTTGCTGCTTACACTTAGCCAGGTGTCCTAGCCCCCGGCAGCCAATTATAGCGCGGGGAGCAAAACCGACCGATTAATGGAGTAAACTGCGTCGCATGTTATCACTGTCGTTTCCATCAAGCTTTCACTGCGGGCTCCTCGATCAGGAGGAGGAAGCTACGACAGAATGGTTCACAGTGCCTACGATTCTTTCCAACTCCTCGACAATTGTCCTTCCAAGATCGAAGCTGTCGAATCTTATGGCTCTAAGCTCCTCCTGGGCTGCTCTGATGGCTCCCTCCGAATATACGCTCCAGAATCATCTGATTCCGATCCGTCTCCGTCGGCCGATCAACAAGCTCAGGAGCTGCGGCAGGAAGCCTACGTGCTCGAAAGAAACTTGACTGGCTTTGCGAAGAAGCCTATCTTATCAATGGAGGTCTTGGAATCCAGGGAATTGCTACTTTCACTTTCCGAATCTATTGCTTTTCATCGTCTTCCTAATTTTGAAACCATAGCAGTCATCACCAAGGCCAAGGGCGCCAATGTGTTCTCCTGGGATGAACGAAGAGGTTTCTTATGCTTTGCGAGGCAAAAGAGGGTCTGTATTTTCAGACACGATGGTAATTCCTTTTATTTGACAATGTTTCTCTATCTTTTTTCTTTCATAAATGATGACCACGATGGGAGATATTTGATAATGCACTATCTATTTCTCTGATAACTGAGGAATTAATATGCCATTACAAGTAGTTCAAACATCGCAGCCCTCTTTTTGGCATTGCTGAAAACTTGTCGGGTTACAAATTAGGCTCGTACATTTCATCCTTGATAAATATTTTGTTGGTGTTCTTCAGGTGGCAGAGGGTTTGTGGAGGTGAAAGAATTTGGTGTTCCGGATGTGGTGAAGTCGATGTCTTGGTGCGGTGAAAATATATGTCTGGGGATTAGAAGAGAATATGTAATACTGAATGCTACAAATGGGGCATTGTCTGAGGTATTTACCTCTGGGAGACTAGCGCCGCCTTTAGTGGTCTCTCTACCTTCAGGGGAACTTCTTCTTGGAAAGGTATTCTCTTCTTCACTATCTGTAGTCTTAGCTTTTTTTACCGGTCACGCCTCTGGCAGAATCCTGAATGTGTATGGAATTTCTGCTCCATACTCTTGAATGTGCATTGCCAATATGAATGGAGGATTTCCTCTCCTTTTCTTTTTCATGCTATTTTGGTAAGGTCAGAGGACCCCTCATATAGTGCCATGTATACTTTGCACTGTGTGGTATGCCAATGTTTGTTTGTGTCTATGAACAATCCATTCAGACTCTTGTGCTGGGTTCCCTTCCTGATTAACTTTATAGGGTTGTTTAATTTTGTTCTTGCGAACAACTTCAACTTTTAACATTTAAGTCATTAACCACAGAATCTTTGAGATAATAGTGTTGATTGTAAATTAATTGAAAATTATAAAATTAATTCTAATATATTTAATATTATCAATTATTATTAGTTATTATTAATATTAATATGGGAATGAAAAGGATAATATTTACGGCAGATTGTCATACAAAACCACATGCAATAAGCAAGCATGATTTCATGTATATGCTGAGGTCAACATTTCAATTCTTATTACTACATATAGTTTGTATTCTTGAGTAAGAGGAGCTGATATCTATTGATGCATTTTTAGGAGAACATTGGGGTCTTTGTGGACCAAAATGGGAAACTTCTTCCAGAAGGCAGGATTTGTTGGTCGGAGGCTCCTGCAGAAGTTGTAATCCAGAAACCATATGGAATAGCCCTGCTGCCAAGATTTGTAGAGGTGATTAAGCATTTAATGTTTGACTCTATGCATTCTGCTTAGAAAGAAAATGATTCCTGGATATTTTCTTACTGTGGAAGATGTGTATTCATGCACTTTAAAGCACTGGCATTTTGCAGGTTCGATCCCTTCGAGATCCGTTTCCACTTATACAGACTGTTGTTCTTCGAAATGTTCGTCATCTTCGCCAAAGCAACAATTCTGTGATTCTTGCACTAGATAATTCTGTTCACGGACTCTTCCCTGTTCCTCTTGGAGCCCAGGTGTGGTAAATGATATTCTATGATACACATGGCAGTGGTTCCTATTTTTGGATTCTGGTACAAATGAGAAAGAAGCGAATCACTTTTAACTCGTTTTATTATAGTTATCATTCTTTTCTGGTGGTTGATTGATGTGACTGTAGCACAGACAATCCCCTTGAGCCATTACATTTAATTCTTACCAAATTTCCTTACTTGTGTGTTATATACCATGACTTCAGTGTATTTTACTTGTCTGTTGTAGATTGTCCAATTAACAGCATCTGGCGACTTTGAAGAAGCTCTGTCATTGTGCAAACTCCTTCCACCTGAAGATTCAAATCTCCGTGCTGCAAAGGAGGGTTCAATCCATATAAGGTGATTTGCCAGTACTAGGTACTCCCTGTTTAAGAAATAAACTAGGCAAGGCACTGATGTTTGTAGCAGACCTAACTCTTTTGCATCAAGAAAGTACAAATCTGTATTTATACCTAAAGTCTTGCATATCAACTGCTGAATCTTGTCTCCTGAATTTGTAAGATTTAGTTATACTTACAGTAGAATCAGAATATGGCATTCTATTTGAGAACTGAACTACCATTGATTTAGCCTGCAATCATAATGATAATGACAAACTTATATCAAAGGAGAGTGCCTGATATTTGAGATATTTATTGCTCTTGTGCAAGGACATTCCTTTTGCTTGTTCATATTTTAGTTAAGCTGGGATACTCTTTGTACATGAGAGTCCAAGGACTTGAAATGATAGAAGAAAGGTTTAATGTATAATCTGGAGTGTCTCATGCAATGGATGCTAAGTTTCCTATTATTTGAAAGAAACATGTTAAACAATTATTTTACTTATAACGATTATAATAATTTTGATCATTATTTATAATGTTTAAGAAAACAAAATTGTAAAGAGGATGAAAAAAGAATTTAATGTCTACCTATATTTCGTTAACTTATGATTCAATTTAATAGAAATTGGGAAAAAATAGTACTAATAAATAAGAATTAATATCACATTTTTCATTTCATAATAATTATGTTTGTTGAATGGTCATATTGTGTTGAAACATCATTATTTGACCTTGCCGTCAGAGGGAAGTTAAACTTGTTCCATATAGGTTTGAGAGTGTATGAGATACCAAAATTAATTGATCATTTTCTCAATTCAGCCAAGCATACTCATCCTAGAATTATGGTTATGGGTAATTTCTAAAATTAGCCAATGATGCTGAAATTATTGATGAGGACAGGTTTGTTTGGTGTGAGTTTCTCCTTTTTGCGTAGTTGTGGTTACAATGTATACAAGTCCTTTGTGCATTAATAAATGCTGCTCATACATTTATGGCAAATATTCTGTTAGAAATGAGCTTTTATTACCATGTTACAGATATGCTCACTATCTTTTTGAAAATGGGAGCTATGAGGAGGCAATGGAACATTTTCTTGCATCTCAAGTAGATATAACTTATGTTCTTTCCCTGTATCCATCCATTATCCTTCCCAAGACAACCATTGTTACTGAGCCAGAGCACTTGGGGGGCATTTCCTTTGATGCATCATATCTCTCTAGAGATTCTTCAGGTCTGTCAGATGATATGGAAACCCCACCACCACCTTTGTCAGAATCTGAAGCAGCACTTGAATCCAAAAAGATGAGTCATAATATGCTTATGGCTCTCATAAAGTTTTTGCAGAAAAAGAGATATAGTGTTATTGAGAAGGCCACTGCTGAGGGGACAGAGGAGGTTGTTTTAGATGCAGCTGGGGACAACCTTGTATCCTATAACAGTAGTAGGTTTAAGAAAACAAACAAGGTAAAGGAATCTGTCCTTTTTTGGGGTCTTGTTGGGGTACAAATATACATTTTAAGCTTTTCAGATTTTCTGTGAGGGATTTCTTCTGGATTTATGGCGAAACTTTTGGACATCTAATATCCTGAATCATCTGTTGAAATAATGATGTGGTCTAAAAATATTTTGTTGGTATAGTTGGTATTGAAATCATATGTCTTGGTAAATTATTGGTGTCAGGGGCGTGGTAGTGTTCCTGTTAGTTCAGGAGCTAGGGAAGTGGCTTCAATATTGGATACTGCACTTCTCCAAGCGTTTCTTCTTACTGGACAATCTTCCTCTGCTCTAGAACTACTGAGAGTTCCAAACTACTGTGATTTGAAGATATGTGAAGAGATACTTCGTAAAGGCAGCAATAGTGTTGCTTTATTAGAACTTTACAAGTGCAATTCAATGCACCGAGAAGCTCTTGAGCTCCTTCATCAGTTAGTGGAGGAGTCAAAGTCAAACCCGTCTGAAGTTACACATAAGTTCAAGCCTGAGGCAATTATTGAGTATCTCAAGGTAAAATTTCTATTTGGAAGATAAATTTATTTCATAGTCCTTTTCCTTTGATTTTATTAAGATTGTAATGGTTGAAATCTCTCTTCTTCACAAGGTTAACTCACGTTCAAAAATTGCTTAGGAGGCTGTAGCATTTTGTATACGATATTGTTTAACCATTGATCATATCGTGGTTCCATACCTAATTCAGATATCTTCCTCCAATAGCATCTAGTTCTGCTGGAGAACACTGTTTCTGTAGTTACTTAGGAGATTAACTAGAACGACTTGTTACTTAATGTACATTCTGGTAACAGTTTGTCCTCAACTCCAGTCCTTCTAAAATATTTATATTTTAAGCACATTTGTCATGAAAATGAAGTACTCAGCTGTTATTTGGTTGATTTTTGATGCAGCCTGTGTGTAATTCAGACCCCATACTTGTTCTGGAGTACTCAATGCTTGTTCTTGAAAGCTGTCCGACACAAACTATTGAGCTCTTTCTCTCTGGAAATATTCCTGCTGATATGGTGAACTCCTATTTGAAGCGACATTCTCCAAATATGCAGACTACTTACTTGGAACTCATGCTCGCAATGAATGAGAGCGCCATCTCTGGAAACTTGCAAAATGAAATGGTTAGAACTCTGTTGCATCTTCTTCTATGGCTCTGGGGCTGGGTCTATAAAAATGGCATATAAAATCCTGTAACTTGCTACTGGTGATACAAGATCAATTGCTTTAAGGATAGCATTTATAAAATCTTTTCTTTTTCTAAAAGAAGTATTTACTCAGAGTATTCTGCAATGTAGGTACAAATCTATCTTGCTGAAGTACTTGAGTGGCATGCTGATTCAAGTGCTAAACAGAAATGGAATGAGAAAGCTCTCTCCCCGACAAGGAAGAAATTATTGTCTGCTTTAGAGAGTATATCAGGATACGATCCAGAAGCTCTATTGAAACGTCTTCCACCTGATGCTCTATATGAGGAGCGTGCTATACTGTTGGGTAAAATGAACCAACATGAATTGGCACTGTCTTTATATGTTCATAAGGTATGTGAAATGTATATAGTCTATCGTGCATGAAATGAACCGTACTCATCAGCATGACAGTGTGGTAGTTATTTTCTGATAATCATAATGCATTTTGGTTCTCTCGTTTGTGTGCAAGTACTGGTCATATATGTCATTTGTTTACTTTTGAGTATTATGGAAATAAATAACTATCTCTTCATTTGTAGCTTCATGTTCCAGAATCAGCTTTGTCTTATTGTGATCGGGTGTATGAATCTACAAATCATCCATCAGGAAAATCTCCCAGCAACATATACCTATCTCTTCTGCAAATCTATTTAAATCCACGAAAGACAACGAACAGTTTTGAGAAGAGAATCATGAATCTATCATCTACGCAGAATACCAGCATTCCCAAGGTTAGCTATATGACATCAATAAGATCCAAAGCAGGCCGGGGAAGTAAAAAGATTGCAGCAATAGAAGGTGCAGAGGACACAAAATTTAGTTTGAGCAGCACTGATAGTAGCCGGAGTGATGGTGATCTGGATGAAATTAATGAGGAAAGTGGTACTACTATCATGCTTGACGAAGTCCTTGATTTGTTGAGTCGCAGATGGGATAGAATAAATGGAGCTCAGGCCCTCAAACTTTTACCAAGAGAAACTAAACTACAGGTATTAATCTTACAGATTTGGCATGCTGAGTGAGACCGCCTATTACTTGTTTTCATATGTTGGGCCTTTTCTTTTGCTGTCCGGTAAGAAATGCCTTCTTGTCGGCATGATTGATTTGCTTCAATTTTATAGTTATGTAACCCTATTTTTGCCTGCAGAACTTACGTCCATTTCTCGGACCTCTTGTGCGAAAATCTAGTGAAATGTACCGTAATTACTCAGTGATCAAGAGCTTGAGACAAAGCGAGAACCTTCAGGTATGCATTCATGAGGACACAAAGTTTGACTTGTGTAATAATTTTAGGTGAAGTTGGTATTTTCGGATTTTCATTATCTGTTTCTGAGAGTGTACCAGTGCCACATGATCTTGCATATTCAGATGCTGCTGTTTTCTCAGTTAGTTGTCTGTCTTTTCATCATTGTTCAAATTTGCTCTGCACAGGTGAAAGATGAACTCTACAATCAGAGGAAAGCAGCTTTGAAGATAACCGGTGACAGCATGTGTTCACTTTGCCATAAGAAGATAGGGACTAGTGTATTTGCGGTCTACCCTAATGGAAAAACTCTCGTACACTTTGTCTGTTTCCGAGATTCTCAGAGCATGAAAGCTGTGGCCAAAGGGTCGTCATTGAGGAAGCGGATGTAGAAATGGGTACTGAAGGGTCTAATTATATAAAGTAGTGGTCTAGTTGCTTTATTGAACTTCTCTTTGCGGTTAGTACCTGCTGGTTTGAGAATTATAATGATCATGCAATGCTGTACTTTGTTGTCCTGGAGATCAGCATGCACTCGTTTTCACGTACTTTTGAATTGAGGTTTGATATGAAGGCGTGATAATGTGCTTCTCTCAATCATTCTTTTGTGATGTAAATATTGGCTCGGGTTGTTGTATGCAAAAATCTTTATGTATTTTGAAGCTTTAAAAGATAGCTGATTTTGCCCCCCCTTTGTGCTAGTCTCCGGCTAATATCCAGTCCTGTCTTCAAAATCTGCGTGAGGGTTCAAAATTTGACATATCACACAATCACGGTAGACACCCCCGGGTCGCGGTCTATAAGACTAGATCTGGTTTATTTTACTTTGTGTGCATTTATAATTCTTTTAAAACTGCTCTTACCCAAGTCATCCCTCAAACTCCGTGCGAGGAAAAGGGAATCGGGTCCCTCCCTGCAAACATGAAACTCTCTGTGGGGACCTCGACTATTTCATCTTTTTTTGGAGCACATGGTCCTTGTCTTAACTTTATAATTGCTCTAATTTGAAGTACAGCGGCTTCCACAAGTAAATATATGAATCTCACTGGAAACAGCTTTCGTAGGTTTATAGTTATTTGAAATGTTGCTTTTAGATCCAGAACACTAGGAAAGCCTGAGTCAACAACTTTCATAGCTGTTCGCTCTTCAAAAGGATGCAATCCGGTACCGCGAATTAAAAAAAAAAAAGAACATCAGAAAAGAAGTGTCCATGTAAAAGAACAGATCCAAAATGAGCCCATTCGCAAGCATGAGAAAATGACCAGTGCTGCGTAAATTTGATTGAATGTTAAAAGACATTTGTATTTTACATTTTCTGGAAGGAAAAGAATGTTCAAAAACAAGATTTCTTCAGTAACAATAGTTCAAAAACGAGCACAGGTTGCCACAGCATTTCGAAAGCTAACCCTTCCCAACAAAACGATAAACAACAACTCCAACCCTAGATCCCTCGCAAGGGTTATCCACGTGTAATACGTCGACGTTAAAAAGCTTCCTCGCCTTCTTAAAGAAAACCGATTCCTTCTTCCACCTCCTCAAATGGGCCATCACGAACATCGTCTTCTTCCGCCGATCGCCCAGTAAGAGCATACTCAATGTTTGTAGGAGAGGCTCATAGAGGTGGTCGTGATAAACTACATCCGATGCCAGAATAAGATCGAAATCCCGCCCAATCACTTCCACGTCATCAGCGTGACCCCACCTCAGTGGTGCCACGTTCACGGCCCCACCATCGGGAGCCAGAACGCCCGCGTTCGCATTCGCGTTGAACTGAATGTTGTGGACCACATGAGGAAGGTCCGTAGCCGTCACATTGGCGCCGAGAGTGACTGCGGCGACAATTCCAACGATGCCGGTGCCGGAGCCGAGCTCGAGGATTTTTAGTGGGAGGCGATTTGCGTCAACCGAAAATACCGAGAGTGTGGAAGTCAGGGGACTACTAGCAGAGTCGCATCGGTATCCATCCAGAAGGGAAACCAAAGTGGTGGCTGCCGGCCAGAGCTGGAACGAGAGACCTTCAGATGGGAGCTGCCGAATCACGACCGTTGACTCAATCGAACGGAGCGAATGCTGCTGCAGTAGTTGCTGCTTCGCGGCACCTTTCTGCACGATAGTCTTCCCGTCGATGAGTTCTGTGTGCTGGCCATTTGTACGCGCTTTCTCTTCATTATCCTCATCGCTTAAGAGGATATTGAATGAGGTTATATCTTCTTCGTCATTCTCTTGTTCTTCCATTTTTCACAAGAATTCCAAAAATGATGCCGACGCCGATTCCATGTCCCAGTTTTTTACCCCCTTTAGGCCGTTAGGGCATGTTTGGCACGGAATTTATATTCGTGGTGTTTGGACCTAGTCTGTCCCGTCATGGTTATCATGTATGGGCTAGGTTGGGCCGTATCATGGGCCTCACTGATTGGTTCCTGGTTATAACTGTCTGAAAATTTTTTGGATCAACCACTTTGCGCGGGAGCCGAGTAGGCATTAGATGTCTGTGATCGAAAGAACCCCGGCGACGCCATTCATGGTGGAACAAGTTCTGATACCACCTCCTCTACCAACACAGCGGCGTATTCTCTCAATCTCTCCCCGTTCGTGATGTATGTGTTCAATATTTTTTCCCTGTCTTCTAAATTTTCTCCTTATTCTTAGCGAGCACAATTTTCTTATTGCTCGACTGCTCCCGTTTCATGAGTTGTCTAGTTTGATCTTATTTTGCTCGGTGATTCTTGCTGAGTAAAATTTTCTTACTGCTTGGTTTTTTTTGATACTGACAATTTTAATGCTAAAATTACCAAGTGACCAATCCGAGCAAAAAGTTTCGTTATCATTGTTTATAATTTTAATGATCTTCACGATGGAGAGATGTGTTATCTTATCATGACAAGAGTTGCATCCTCTGATAATTAAATTATTTTTTTAATCTAAGGAGCGGCAAGATCGTACGAGCAGTACTGACGTTGAACACGCAACGGAAATTCTGCCTCGTCAAGTTCTATGAATTTTCGCTTACTTTCTTACACAACAGGATTGAATTCCGCAACGGATCATAATATATTATTCTTAATTAAAGGATGGAATGTTAGTGATGTACATGGTCAGATCGTAGAGAAGTAACGGGTATACGTAATTTTTCCGTAGGTTTCTCTCTTCTACCGTAATCGAAAGATTTGTCGTAGTTGATGCTAGCTTTACTTACAGCATCGTAAGTCTTGAATATATTTGACTACACTGTACTGGACTATTCGCTAATGGCTTGCTGCTTTTTCTTCTATGTGCTCAAGCTGAATTACCATCCTCAATCATCTAGGTTTGATGCTTGTGTTGATTTAAAGAATGCCTTGAGAAATTTATGTCCATGTAGGACTTTTGTAGGTTGCAAACCAAGGTTGCCTTGGACTGGGAGTCCTTGACGAATTTTCATGTAAATATCCTCTTCCAACGCTCCATGTGAAAAGTGCTGTCAACATCCATTGGATGCAAGTCCCACCATTTGGATGGAAAAGGTTTTTTTTTCACCCTTTTATTTTTTTTTGGGTGGGGGTGGGGTGGTTAAAGATTTTAGTTGTAGTCAAGGCTTTCTTGTTCTACTTGATGATAATTTTTAACCACAAGCGTTGCCTCATCTTTCTATATCTCCATCAGCTCTGTATTTGATTTTGGACACTTTTTTGTGCCCTGTGGTTCTCTTCGATTTTGGTAGAGGCATTATCAAGGTTCTATTCTCTTGTAGAGCTTGGAGCTCTATTTATCGCTTCCTCATTCAGAATCTACCAGAGCTTATGGGCAATCAGGATCTTGGATAAATTTACAAGTAGATAACAAGTAGCAAGTGAATGAAGACACAATACATGTTTCAAAGTAGTGTTTTGATTCACTTTAATGTCCCTTGCAGCGTTTTATCTTGTTGCTTTTAGGTAGAAAGGTCTGAAAAACATTTCTAGGTTTCATTTGTAAATGCATTACCTGATACAATGCCAGATGCCCCACTGTTTAAACTTCAACCTAGGTAATCAGATTGTGATCCAAAAGTTTTACCGGGCAAGTTTGCTGTATCATTGTCTGAGGTTTCTCCTTCCGACAGAGCGACCAGCTGATCGATTTTTTTCTTGATAAGCTTGCAGGGGTTATCAAATTCTATTGAAGGGAAAGAAGAGGGGAAAACACGAGGGATGGGGCAGATTAGGGTTTTCAAAACCATGCCTTCTTCCTATTGTAAGAATGGGTTACCATAAACTTGCTCTTATTCTGCTAAAACTTCCAGGTAGAAGTGGAATGCCTCGGTCTTAGGTCCACTTAATATTCAGCAGCTTCTGTTGAACACATTTTGCACATTATTTTGTTAATTTGATTGTCAATTCATGCCGATTGGTAATATTGTTTGCCATGGTGCTTTCAAGCTTTCGTCGCCTTCTTTAGAGTAATACTGAACTATTGAGTGCAAACTTTTGTCTCTATCCTCAAAACAGTGAATTCACCTTCACAGGTTTCCTTCCGTATCCTCGCCAACGTTATACTTCATGCGCATATTTTATAGTTCTGAGACAAACCTTTCTATCATCGACCAATGCAAGGGAGATTCATCAGGTACTTCCTGTTGATTGGATGGGGCACATCCATGCATCTATGGAGTTGTTCGTGTATTACTCTCTCTTATCCTTAATATACTTATGCTTAATATACGGTAAATTTACCTACTTTAATTATATTAAAAAAATTAATTAAGTTAGTTAATATAACATATATTTTCTAAAACAACTTAGTTATTTTCTTTAATTCCCTTATTTCCTCTCTTTTGTTAAGAGAACATCAATAGAGGTAAATTATGAAAACATTGACAAATATGAAAACTATATCTTATATTTAAGATTAAGATCAACTCTCAAATATATTTTATATTAAGGACAAGAGGAATATATACTTTTGTGCATAGTCAATCATTCTAGTCTCTGGTATTACATGCTCGTGGAGCAAAATCAGTATGGTTTTACCAAGAATTTGTAGTGCAATTATTCACTTTGATTCTATATCAAAGTCGTTAACAATATACTTGGCTTCATGAGATTAGACGCAGATGGTTCAGTAATTCAAAATTTTTTGGAACTTGTGGAGGAGTTATTCATGATGAACATGGTAATTAAATCAAAGGCTTCTCCAAAAAATTGGTGATTATCTCCCAGTTATATGAGTTGTTAGGAATTGTAAATGATCTATATTGGAATCTGGGAATTAGAAAAGTAGAAGCTTATTGTAACAGTGCATAAACGATCAACCTTATTCTCAGGAACCGAGCTAATGATCATCCCTTGCAAGACATCACTGACGACACCATTCAAATTTTATATAGAGATTGGATAGTCTTCAGAGTTTTTTTTGGTGCCCGAACATCAGAGAGTTTGTATATAGAGAAAGTAATATATTTGCTCTTTATCTTGCTAGAATAATCATGAAACTATTGATGCTTTTTGTATCTTTAATCATCATCCTCCTCTCAAATGAAAGATAGCGAATGATGAAAGATGATTAGGCTACTCCTTTGTATCTCCTTATGTTTTGTTATGAATTTCAGTTTTACTTAAGAAAAATAAGAAAGAAAACTTCCACAATAGATTTCCACTAAAATAAATATAGCCACTTATTATACACCAAGATCATTTTAGGCAAAGCCAATTGTGAGCGACCTAAATCCGAAAAAAGTGAAACTGTGATTTTACTTCCTGTTGGTCGGACGTTTGTTGCTGGATGGAATTATAGATTGAAGCTCTTTATCATTTGAGATTGACGTCTTGAAGAACTACGCGGGCAGCATTACGTCCTGGCGCTCCCATTACGCCACCACCTGGATGCGCCCCACTTCCACATAAGTATAACCCTTTAAGCGGAGTCTTGTAACCCGACCTTCATGTTCCAACACAAAATAGAATCACGTCGTTACCAGTTACAGCGGCTTGCATTAGTTAAACATTAAGAGAATGACAAAATATATCACATCCTGTACCATCCTTTCACAGGTCGCATGAGGAAAAGCGAATCCAGTCCCATTGCACCATGAAATATATTCCCTCCTGCCAAAAAGATACAATTCTCATTCCTATAGACATTTAATGCTTAATAGCACCCGCGCATTTTACGAAGAACTTCTCATTTCAATTAAATACTACCACCTCTGGTGCTTAATGTAAGATCTAGTTTAAAATGTAAATTACATTATCAACTATATCTTATATTAAGAACCGGAAGTAGTACAACTCAGTCATTTGAATTTAACCAGGCAACTTTTACCTGTCAAACCGATTTCCCTCTCAAGGTCCGGTGGAGTCAGCATGTCATAACCAATCACAGATGCACTGAAGCCAGGGGCATATTCATCAATCAGGTTGAAGCATTTGTGCAGAAATGATTCCTGAATGGGAGACTTGTCAGTTGTAAGAATAACAATTCGCCTACCCCGTACGACATTGAACAAAGAGATTTAGGTCCCATGAGAAGAAAAAGGAAAAACTCGACAAAACTCACTCTGTAATCACTATCTTGCCAGTCACCATCCAGTGGTTTGTAGGGCGTGTACTGAACGAAAAGGTTGATCACATGCTTACCTAAGAAGAAACAAAATAATTTACTGTCGATATATAGATAGCATCATATGTAAAAGAACATGCATTGAAGGCAAAGCTTCTCCTGTACTTTTACTGAGGCGATGAACATATCAAGATAATTGTTAGAGCCGAAGTTTCAAGTACCAGGTGGAGATATAGTGTTGTCTACTACAGAGGGAATTGTCATCTCAATAACCGGTCTTCGTGATGGTTTTCCATTCACCGCATCTTGAGATGCATCGTGAACCTCTTCCATGCTATATGGTAATTGACAAGGTCAAGAAAAATCAAACGGTGCGTCACAAAAAAAAAAGGGCTCTGACTATAATCTAGATCGAATAGACATTTTGGAGAAAAAATACAAACTTTTGATTTTTGGTGCTGCAATGAAGATTAAAAATTGACTGAATCGAAATATACCTCTCTGAACCTATGTGAATTGTACCAGTATGCTGAGGGCCAGCGTCAGGATATTTTAACTTGCAACATTGGAAATGGGGCAATCTATCCACTGCAACATTTATTTTTGTAGTGGCCTGTTTCAATAGATATCCACCATGAAACAACAAATGAAGAAAGCGTAAACACCCCTTTGCAATCTAATTTGAGTCCCATTCCTTGTAATGTATTTAATGAAATAACTATCGTCTTCGAAAAACAGGCCTGGATTCTTGACAAAAAGGATTTTGCCATTCTGTTGCCTAGCATAGTTTTAAGTGAGAAAATTAAATCAAATTTTTTTTGTGACAATGTAATAATGATATCTTGAAAATCATAATTTCTAAATATCATCAAAATTGCCATCATACTTGTACAAATTTACTACTGTATTCAGTTTTAGAAAAATTATTACCAAATTTGAAGAAGTTACTGTTCTAAGTGATTTTGTCATAATCTTCTTAAACTTAATAGTAACTTTATAAATCTTCGATAAATCCTTGTAGTATTTTTGGTCTTACAGTTTTTAAAGTCCTTTTTTTCTCCAAGAAATCAACTGATATAATTCAAATTCGAGCCAGGATATAATTCCCTAGCTAGAAGTTGACTTGAAGGAAGAAAAAGTACACCCACTTTAACCTCCTTGGCATTAACAGCTGAAATGGATTAGAAAAGTTACTTACAGAACTGTAGTCAGAATACTTAATTGCTTGAACAAAATCATTGGGGAGGACGTCATCAGGCACTAATTCCTGGATCATGTTACCAGAAACTTTAAGTAACAGCAAATCTAGGAATTAGAACGGTTAGCATCTGGCACAGGTTTGAGAATTTACCATGAAAGTTTTATAAGGAGTCGCGTTAGATAGAACAAATGAAGAATGCACTTGGGTACCATCAGCCAGCATCACCTATTTATACAAGTCATGTCAAGAATTAACTTAAGCCATTCAACTTTAAAACCCACCTTGATTAAAGGAACTCAGAACAACACTAACCCCGCAGACAGTGTTAGAGTCTTCGACCAACAGCTGAGAAACCTATGAAAACACACAAGACCAAGTTAGAAACTTGGGAAGGAAGAAGGTCTGTGGAAAGTCAGAGAATAATAAGCCTACGAAAATTAATGCATGCAATATCTTTCTGACTTCCACTAATCTCTCCCTTAATAGAAAATGCATCTTTAGTGGGGGTAGTTGAGATGATGATATAAAGATAGATTGTGTGGACATATAAAAAAAGATAAGATTCATAATAAACATATATGAGGAAGAGATGGAGTGGCATTTATGAAGAGAAAAGGTAGAAAATCGTTTAAGGTGATTCAAACAGTACAAAGAAGGCCAATGGATATGCAGTTAAAGAGGGTAGACCAAGCAGTATAGAGTCCTTTGAAAAGAGTAAAGCAAGATCGAAGAGAACATCCAATCAAGTTATTGAGCAGGATCTTTTGGTCAGCAATTTATCTAAAGATTTAGTTATTGATGGAGTACATCATGTGATCCATATAACCGACCCATCTAATAGGAGAAGCTTGTTGTAGCTGCTATTGGTTGCTTCAGAGATCCTATTGAACAAGGATATGACCGACTAAATTAAAAGAATCTTCCTACAGTGACAATTAATGACCATTATTGAAGGAGTGAATGTTGAAAACTTAAAGAGATCATTCACACTGTACCTCAGTGTCAGTTACAATATGGGCCCCCGCTTCCCTCGCAGCATTACAAATAGCCTTAGATACTGAGCCCATTCCACCTTCAACGTACCTAAAAGGAAATAATGACATCCTTAAATACTTAGAGTTACGTTTTCAAAGATATATTTGTTGGCAATGGCTCACAAATTTTTACTGCATAAAGCTATAGGCAATTGAACTTTAAAATCAAGAAGACATTGGTCAGGGAAGTTGCTTTAGGATAGAATCTGGACTTTTAATGCACGTATTAAACAAGCTTGCGAAACACACGCGCACACATCAAGATAGGACCCAAATATTTTTCGCTGATTTATCAAATAAAGCTCTGAAAGGAAAGAGTAGAAATCCAAATGAGAAAACCCGCCTTTCTGTTATGGCAATGAGAAGTAAACTTATGAAATTCTGGGGAACTATTATGTGTGAATAAAAATTTTAATTCTTTTTTAGTCCCATTATACTAATACTATGAGAATTAAACATATTTTCCTATTCAATGTACAGAATCTGAAGAATGAGAATGAGACATTATTTATGACGTAGAAAACGATATATTGATAGTTTAGGAGTGGAAAATATCCTTTTTAAATAAATATAGTACCTTCCTGTACCTTTCAAATCCTAATCTGTAATGCAGGATTAATGTTGTTTAGCATTACTAGATAGTTATTTAGTTAGTTAGACATATATTAGTTTGTTGATGATGTTAGAAAGGCCTAATTGTATTTCATTGGTAGTAAGAAAAAGAAAGCACAGTTCTGATTCAAATCAATCACGATCATAAATATTGTAAATCTTCCTTTTTATACTAATATAGATACAATTGGACCTTTCCAACAGCATTAGCAAAGTAACAAACTAACATATTATTAACTATCAGCTAACTAATACTAATCCCAAATCACATAATGCCATGGCCATTTATGTCTTGCATAGTAGTTTGTAAAGTTCGTTTAGTTGACATACATCAATGCCTCATTTTGAAAGATTAAAGTAACATAAAATTCAAGCTACATTAGAATAGGAAAAGAAATAGAATTTTGGCAAATTACTGTGGCCATCGATGTGATTCACTATATAGATTTCAAGCCAGCAACAGAGATACATACGACCAAATTCCACGATCCCCATCAGTTTCTCCCATTACGTGATGTAGAAGAACATAACCACTTCCTGGGGTGTGGACACTTCCCTGCATAGAGAATTGAGCACATTGTGATCCTAAATATTAATATTTGCATGAAGCATCCATTGTACTATTTTTTGTCAGATAAAACTGAGAAGCATAATTGCACTATTATCATACTGTCTCTGCGCCTCAAAAAAGGGTTAAAAATCCAACCACATCGTAACCAATTTCCCAGAAAAAGTAACTAATCTTACTGTAGTTCCTATAACAGCATCTGTTGCGAGGGTTGCCTTGAGGACGTCTGTCTGCAGAAACAATGTCAGGAACATTATTTGACATTTAACCATAAAAAGCAGGGAAAAGTGGAAAAGTATCCACATAAATGCTTAAATAATTATTTCATCAATATGCGATCTACATGTCAATAAATGAGTTTGCAATATAATGGTTACAGAGAACTCGGCTGAATAAATAAGTATGTTAGGATCAAATCTGAGAGAAGAATAGCATCATAGACAGCCAAAATTGAACATGTCAAGACAAAAATAATATCCAACCTCAGCTTATTTCTTTCCCACCAAGACATCCTATTCTAAGAAGCATATATGATAAAAATTCTTCTTAAATGACTCCAGGAAACTTTCTGACAGAAGATAACAAAAACAGGCCTAAAAGTCTAAAGCTTCGAGTTCAATTTATGAATCCATCCTTTAAAGACTAAAACCATACAAAGATAATATTACATCAGCATAAGAAAAAATGATATATAACCTCAAACCAGTTGTTCAAGACTTTAGAGGCTGGGGACAACAGAAGGTCCAAAAAGTCCCTGCCAAATAAATAAGAAGTAATTATATAAGACTGGCACTGTAATTTGTATTTTCAAATTACTAGCTATGTGATTTGAATCACGAAGATTCCTTAAATAACTTGCAACCCACAATATGAAATTATGGTGGAAATAAAGACAATTTCATGTTGGAGAGGAGACAAATACTTACACCATATCTTTCTGTCCCAAGGAGGCTGCCTGCCGTACAAAATTTGCCCAAAAGACTGACTTATGCATTTTATTCTTCATCTGTTCATTAAAAGACGCCTTATACTGCAAAGACTCAGGAGGAGCTGAATCCAGCACTGGATCCATAAATTTACAGAAGCTCTCAAGCTGCTTCTCATATCTGCGTAATAGAACAAAGAAAATGACTAACAATAAGGAAAAGAAGATTGAAATGACAGACGAAAACCAGTCATATGGTTCATGAAGCATATGAAATCATTAAGCTTGACAATAAGCTGCTCAAATTGACTCTTCAAAAGATGGATGAAGAATTAGAATGTAAAATATCAAAATATTTTTGAGCCTATCATGTCAAGTTCAGAAAATTGTGTTTCAATTTTCTAGTTATTTATTTGCAGCTTGTGAATCAGGATTCTAACATATTTTTACTGACTCAAGCACTTTGCTGAAATATCTAAATTCACCGTTACGCAAATCCTTGAGCATAACGCGAAGCTACCAGAATACATAGACCATCTATTTTGTATTGGCATCGCCTTCCATTGGGTACTCCATTATGTATCTTTTAACTGCATTTCAAAAGCAACGATCGGAGGTTATCTTTTCCGTGCAATTTTATTCGCCCAAAGATATCTTTCATGTCAGTAACATTTTGAAAATATTGAAGTCAGTCCGCTTTTGAAATCTGGACTGATACAAATTCCTCTGTGATTGTGGTGCCTTGAATGTGTGACCGAAAATTCCACATCGTAAAAATATGATTAGAACAATCATTAAATCTCCCGATCGTAGCTCAGGAGAGCGGTGAATAAAAACAGTTATTACGGAGCAATTACTTATTAAGATCACAGTATATCAATCAAGATTATTAAAAAAAAAAGGAGAAAAGAAAGATGGAATAGCACCTTGGATAAGCATCGGCGTCTCTTTTAGAGAATTTGGAAATCTCAGAATGATTGAGGTCTTTATCGGGCCCTAAAAGAAGATATCGTCCGTCGAGACACGGAGTAAACGACGACGGATTTCTCTTCAACATCTTCAAACCGTGTTTCTTCAACTCTAATTCACTGTTCGTCCACAAAGTGATGCAATAAAAAATGACCAAGCTATAGTTTCAGCAGATAAATCGTAACTGGAACTGCAAAGCTTACTTAATTACGGAGGGACGGAGGAGGCTTTGAAGGTAACTGCAGCGAGAAAACTTGAAACCTGGAATGAGTTCCTCCGTTACAGCGGCTCCGCCAATAACGTGACGTCGTTCGAGGACCGCTACGGAAAGACCGCCACGGGCGAGATAGGCGGCAGCCGTGAGGCCGTTGTGGCCGCCACCAACGACGAGAGCGTCCCATTTTTTGTTCTTCAAGGCGGAGGCTGCAGTACTAAATCTCCTTCGCCACATCTCTCCTTGCCTTCCTTTTTCCTTACCTAGTTTCAATTCGGGAAGCTGTTAGCTGAAACAACTTTATCTCTCTGTTTTTTTTTTTTTCCGGAAAAACAACTTTATCATTCGACAAATTATATAGATTATAGATACAGATTATGAATGAGAGGTAAAATCAGGATCGCATGGAGGAAAAGATTCCAAAATCTTGGAAGAGCTTGCTATAATACTGACTGTAAGGGTAAACTGTAGTGCATCGCACGTGGACGTGGGCCACTTTTCCGAGTCCCGCCAATTTCTTGCACTTTTCAAACGCCCGGTCCCAGAATATCTGAACTTGCTCTGCTCATACAGAGATGTTTTTCAAATTTCACCAAGGTCCGGCCAAAAAACCAAAACCCAAAAGAAGAAGCGCAGGTCGGCTGACAAACGTTACCAATACTGTTTGTTAATTATATATGAAAACTCATGACAAGCTTCGGTCCCATGGTCTAGCGGTTAGGACATTGGACTCTGAATCCAGTAACCCGAGTTCAAATCTCGGTGGGACCTCTCCAATCCTTTTTTGCCCTGCCAACAGGACCTTGTTAGCAATGTGGAATTCTACGAACCTTGTAGGATAACATCAAGGTTAATTGCAAATTGCATACCAAATTCAATTGAAAGGTTTAGATCGAATGTGCTGTCATTTGGATCGAGAAAAAAGTAAATAGAGGCAAAGTCCCTCCACTAGTTGTCTAGCTTTCATGAGCAGCAACAACAAAAAATTTACCATCGACCCCCTTAAGCAAGTAGCCTGGATTCTGCTAGTTAGAGAATTTTTCTGCGTTGGAAAAGGCTACAAGACTTTGCAAAAATTAATGTGCCCTTGTTTTTCATGAATTTTTAGGTTACTTTCCAATTGAATTGGTAATTACATTTTACAGCCAAAAGATTCCTCATATTATAGTGATTAGGAGAAATAATTATATACTACAGAAGTACCACGTCATTTGAACTCTGTCCAATAAAAACATAACAACTTAGATCATTTTAATTCTAGTTGGCATGTGACTCATCCGAAAAAATTCAAATTTTATTTTGTTTTCCAAAAAAATACACATCTTAATTTGAAAAAAAAAAAACTAAAACAAAATAATGGACTAATATTTTTCTTGAAAACAAAATAAAATTTGAATTTTTTTAGATGAGTTACCTGCCAATTAAGATTAAAAGGATCTGAGTTGTAATATTTTTATTGGGCAGAGTTCAAATGACATAGTACTCCTGGAGCATGTAAATATTTCTCTCTAGTGATTAGTTATCTCAAGCCTTCTTTCCAAGGCCATATCTGACAAGGAAACTTGTCACACCCCCCGATACGATTGATGGGTGCTCGATTCTAGCACCCAGAGGTGGACTCACAAGCGATATCGGCAAACCCCTCGAAATGCCTTTCTTTCGTCTTCCGCAGGTTTCGAACCCACACACCTAGGGATAAGTGCGAGGCCCATGTGAAACCTGCTACCATTGAGCTAAGTAGCTCAATAGTAGCACACTTCGCATGGGCCTTGTACTTATCCCCAGGTACGTGGGTTCGAGGTGTGGGGAAGGCAAAAGAAAGGCATTTCAAGGGGTTTGCTGATATCGCTTATGAGTCCACCTCTGGTCTTTTTATTGTCACACCCCCCGATACAATCGATGGGTGCATATTTCCGGATGCCGCCTTTTTATTGTCACACCCCCCGATACGATCGATGGGTGCCCGATTCTGGCACCCGGAGGTGGACTCACAAGCGATATCGGCAAACCCCTTAAAATGCCTTTCTTTCATCTTCCGCACACCTCGAACCCGCGTACCTGGGGATAAATACGAGGTCCATGCGAAGTGTGCTACTATTGAGCTACTTAGCTCAATGGTAGCAGGTTTCACATGGGCCTCACACTTATCCCTAGGTACATGGATTCGAAACCTGCGGAAGGCGAAAGAAAAGCATTTTGAGGGGTTTGCCGATATCGCTTGTAAGTTCACCTCCGGGTGCCAGAATCAGGCACCCATCGATTGTATCATGGGGTGTGACAATAAAAAGGCGCCTTTTTCTTGTCACACTAGCTCAATGGTAGCAGGTTTCTCATGGGCCTCACACTTATCCCTGGGTGTGTGGGTTCAAGACTTGCGGAAGGCGAAAGAAAGGCATTTCGAGGGATTTGCAGATATCGCTTATGAGTCCACCTCCGGGTGTCAAAATCGGCACCCATCAATCGTATCGGGGGTGTGACAAAACTCCGGATCGTTGGTACAAAATAGCCCGTTGATTTATTGGAAACTCAACTGAAGATGAAGTGAAAAGGCAAGATGAGATCCTTTAGAGAACACCATAAACATTGAATCAGGCGAAGTTTCTGTTCCTGTTTCCTAGAGAAATTCTGATGTGGCGGAGTAAACATCAATTTTGCAGTGCATTAGTAAGACCATGCTTCCGTTTGTTCTTCAAATTTCTTGTTGTTCTAGTTTGAACTTAGAGATAACAATTAACAAACATTCCCCTAAGGAAAGCAGATGAGAAATTCTATTTCCAATCCAAGTTTAAACATTTTGCCATATGCTTGGGCTTTGTGCAATTCTCAAACCATGCCATAAGCTTATTTATTAACCACCACATTCCTATGGATTACTACTGAAGTCGAATGCAAATAGCACTACTGCCTTGGTTTCCAGCATAATACCTTAGGGTAGCGACCAGCCAACCCCCCTCCAGACTACAGAATCGTCTCTATGTTTTGTTCACTTCAAAGATTAGATATTTTACATCAAAAGAATGTTCTTTAGAACCCTTTTTAATGGATCTTTCAAATCTCGTTATGGAACCTTTTCAGAACAATGCGGCATTTATTAGATATTCATTTAGGTGATAATGCCAAAATCTAGAAAAGAATTAGAGGTTTCCACATTAGCTGCTGGCTGAGGAAGTTACAAGTCTGAGAAAAATGACGTTACTAATGAAGATGAACATGTCTGAAGAAATATGTCGCCATATGGCTCTTGCTTGAAGTGTATGCAATAAAATTCATTCAGGTACACCGTTCACCAAGGTCTGTATCTTTTACAAAAGTCCCATACTGCAACTGATTTATGTTGACAGGCTAGACACTTCATTTCAAACAATTTAAACATAGACGAAGTCTCCAGGGATGAATAGGTAATTAACAAGTTAGTGCGTGTTTGGATGAGCGGCGGAGAAGGAGCTTTTTTTCTAGATGGGCTTTTGGAAAAGTCATATAGAAAAAAAGTTAGATTTTAGATGTGATTTGTGTTTAGATTGGCGGTGGCAGAAGTGACTTTTTTCTAACTTGAAACCTGTTTGGATTAGCGTTTGAAAAGCCCGTTTAGATGGAAAATGACTGAAAAGGGCATGAATTTTATTGAATAATATATATATATATATATATATTAGTTGTATATATTGTGATAATTGAAATGAAATTTTTTTAAAAAACTAGATAAAATAAAAAAGGTGCAATTATTATGAAAAAAAATACACGATAGTATTTAATTAAAAAAAGATAAATTTATATTTAAATTAGAATGCATACATGAAATGTCTCATTATTGGATCATCTACCCCTAACAAATTGGTCTCTGATTGTGTCACGCACATGATACTCTACCTAGTAAGATTGGAGGCAGGTGTTGATGCTGCGAATGAATTTTGCAATCCAATCTTATATAGCTAGGTGTTGGCTTTTCTATGAATATATAGATAGAATATGCATATCTGGCAGAGAGAGAGAGAGAGAGAATATAAATAATTCTTCTCAAGAAATTGAATGATATGCTCAGAGGTGGGACACCAAGTATGCACCAGTGTCACAGAGCATTCGGACGGTAGAAGCTACTTGGAGTTGCTTTGGATAAAAGCTCCGTTTTTGCTAAAAGCCCATTCATACTCAAAGCTTTGCCAAACACACCTAGATGGGCTTTTGCTGATTTTAGTGGCCAGATGGGCTTTTTTGGATTGCCAGCGCACTCCCAAACAGACCCTTAATATCGCTTCAGTCCATAATTTTAACAGCATACCTTCCAGGAAACAAAAGCAATATCTCTCCAGCTCTCAATATTCAGTAATAAGACAAAGATGTTACATTAGTGTCATGGCCAAAAAAAAAAAAAGGCTACATGAATGAAACTAAGGAAGGGGCCCATAGACAATACGGTACCCAGTGAAACAAAAATGCATCTCATTCAATATTCAATACAAACAGAAGCATCGCCTCAAAGCAATCACATTCCAAAATCTGCACTCGAAAAATGCATGTTGTTCTGTTAAACCAAATGTCGCCAGGCAGTGGCGGTGTACAAAATTCTTCAAATATGAAGTCAAGAAACATAACTAACAATTCCGAAATTATCACGTGAAATGCTAAAGTAAAAGGATGACATGTACAATTAAATAAGCTACTCATCTTGTGATATTCAATATTCTTGAAAACCTAATCCTTTGTAGGCGATTGAAGTGGTAGAGTTTTTTCATTTTCACCGGGGCCGTCACTCTTTTTTCCAAATAACTGTTTTGAGCAACATAAAATTTATTACCAGCCAGTTATAACAAGCAGCACATTAAAAGGAGAGAAACATAGTATATACATATGGGCTAGAATTGTATTTACCTTTTGAATTGTATTTCTCAAGCATGTCCTGTGTTCATCCATGGAGGCGTGGATGAATTCATGAAAGTGATCTCTTAAAGTAGACACAAAGCTGCCATTCTTGGACTTTCCCCTTTGGCAGAATGTAACTCTTGATTCAGGGGTGACAAATAGTTTCTCATCCGTCTGGCTGTTGCTGGAAACCATTCTGGTCAGCACCTGAAATAAAGTTAACTCATTCTTGTCAGCATCCATTCCACAAAAAGAATCAAAAAGCTAAATTTTATTGCGCATATCTTTTAAGTTGCTTGCTTTAGATTCATCACAAATTGCCAATCCCTTTCAATTTCTTTTTTTTTTTAATTCTTTTTTCTATCTATATCACACAACAGCCACTGCATTCTTTTCTGCATAATGTCGAGCTGAATTGTACAAACCCTGTGAACTTGTTAAATTGACATGAACCTGTGCCAGATATCTGGAGTTTCCAAAGAATATTGATGTTTATGCTTGATATGCGGAAAACAGAGGTGGTGAAAATGACAGAGTAATTAGACTCAGGATTAAAGTTTAGATACGCATTTTTTCGTGTAATCGCACCTCATCTTCCGGTTGCTCATTTTCACTCCACCTAAGTTTTCCCCCCTCAATTTTCTCAAGTTATAGAGGAAGGAAAATCGATGTATCCAATATTTGAAGATTGCAACAGATGCAAGAAACTGAAGATCCTAGCAAGAAAGGAGGTAAACATGCATGCATCGAAATTAATTAAAAATGAAAACATCCCAACGGGAATTCTCAGAATTAAAACCAGCTAGTTCGCTGCACCAGAGGATACACAAAAACAATCTGCACCAAACAATCAAACATCAAGGAAAAGCAGACTGCGGCTTGTATACCGCAAGCTAATACATTCACCGCTTTCAAAGTAGAGTTCAGCTTGAGAAAATTGGAAAAGATAAACTAAAAATAAAAGCATATCCACATGTTTTCCTACTAATTTAACAAGAAATATGGATATCTACAAGAGGTTCAATGCTGAATTAGTTCACCGCAGGCCACGCGAACAAGAAGCCGAGAAAAATCTAGAAAGAGGAAGGATGGAAGCAAGGATATTAACTGGCGCGTGTTATGAATTTGCCTCCAAGTCCATCTGGCACTGCGAGGGCGCTTTCAGCACGGCTCCATATTATTCCAGCGGCGCGTATAAAGTATTGCAGGCAGACATTGATTGTTGCCATCCAAAAGGCCTGAAAAGCGCTTCTTCCAAAGCTAAAAGTTTTTTTTCCCCTGTGGGCTTTACAAAATAATTTACCTTTAAATACATAAAAAAATTCAAAAAATATAGTAAAATTAAAAAAATATATATGGCAAGTTCTTAAACTTTATATATAAGTGAAAGGTATTATTGTTTAAAAAATTATATTTAGTTCCCAAATAATATACTTATTTATAAATAAATTCTTAGAATTTCAAAATACTTAGTTAAACGTCTATTTAGATTGGTAGTACAAGTCGTTTTTTCAACATGTTTTACAATATATTAGATAAATATATGAGAAAAACTTTATCTCGACTTAAATAAATATATTTTTCTATCACTAATTCAAACATATTCTAAGTTTTTTTGGAATCTATATGAGAAGTAGTTAATCCCAATTTTTATGGACTATAATGGGCACTTTTTAAATAGATTGTTATTGCCTATTGAAATAATTCAAACCCGCATATTTAATTATGAATATGCACGCACATTATATAAAATCTGAGCAAGTGTTAGATCATTGTGTTTGTGGAATCATCTTTAAATTACTTAAATTTTTTTGGCCTGACTTTAAATTACTTAAATAGATCATTGTGTTTGTGGCAATCATCTTTATATATCCACAAAGCATTCTTATAATGGATGTGTGGAGTTGAGTTTGAACCACCCTTGTAGATATATCCACAAAGCATTCATATATATATATATATATATCATTATTAGTAAGTTTCCCATTCTCACAAGTAGGTTCTTTCACCATCTTTTCATCTTTCGGTGATGCAGTACACTCAAGGTGTCCCCCAAACAAGCAATATCAGGTTAGAAATTGGAACCATTTCATGAAAGAAGACTAGTCAAGCATGTAGATTCTAGAGGCTATGTCCTGGACCAACCAATCGAATCCCTCAAGCAGACCCTGACCAGTAAATGCACTGCAGCCAACTATCTTCCAGTGCCGTGATTTATCCATGGCCTCTAAGTTCAGCACCTGTATAAGAGAGCATTTCAGTGATTAAAATCCTTTCTTAGATGCCTCTTCTTTCTTTCTTTCCCTTTTTCTCTTCTTGTGATAATAGGAGCAAATACAATTACAAATTACAATCATGAGCCCACAGTCTGGGTTATAGCACCTACCTACCATTGCCTCAGTTTTTCTTAGTACTAACAGTCGGAAACAACTTAAGCATGAAATTGTACCAGCATAAGGCATATGCTATAGGGATTAGGATATTAGCATTCTGTTGACAGAAGTAGCATCACCACGCTATATATTTTGTTGATTTTGTAAACTTAGATAAAATTAATTATGGTCAGTTGAATGAATTCCTGAAATGCAACAGATGAAAGGAGCACCCCAAACTATAAGCACACCTTGGCTATTTCTTCAGGTGTAAGGGCGCCTTTAATGTCCTGCTTATTTGCCAGTATCAGTAGAGATGCTCCGGATAGTCTCTGTGGATGAAAATACCGAGTATTATAAGCTAAACACTCCTAGAAAAACTGTAGACTATGAAAGAGAAAGATGATTCAATCAAGCATCCCAAATTGGTGTCGATAGGTAATACTTTGGTTGGTTTTGTCACAGCAAATATTTTTTCTTCGGAGTGATAAATGATGAAGTGCTTGTAATGGGTTTATGGATATATCTTCTCCGCACTAAAGAACCAAGTTATTATGAGGAAAAGCAAAGGGACTACTGAAAGCATAAACAAACTTTAAATCCCGGAATCATCTTAAGGCACTGGTTCACAAGCAACAATCCCTAACTACCAGGTACAGGTAGTACTAGCTCAAAGTACGTATAGCAATTTAACCAAATCAAACAAGAGGAGGATGGACTGATACCAAAAGGGTGAATTAAGTAGGCAAGTTGCTCAGTTGATGAAAAATAAACACTGAACAAACCTCTTCCTTCAAAAGGTTATCCAGCTCCATTTTGCAATCATCCAACCTTCTTAGATCTGAACTATCAACTACCCAGATCAAACCATCTGTTTGCTCAAAGTAGTTTCTCCAATAAGATCTTATTGTCTTTTGTCCCCCAACATCCCATATATTGAGAGTATACCTGCCAGTGTCAGTAAGGACGGATTGTTTATAGCCAGTTATACCACGATACTTTGTGAAGCAAACTGTAATAAAGTATGTCAATGATCAGGTATGTGCTGTAAGTTTAAAGTGAAATGTGGAGCAAATTGTTTGTTTTTGAAATGAAGGGGAAAACGATAAAATACTGAAGTTTACTTTTGATAGGTGATGGTTTTGATGTTGAAACCAAGGGTAGGACTAATTACGCTAGTGTCCTCCCCATTAATCTTCAAAACAATCGTGGTTTTCCCAGAATTGTCCAGTCCACTGCATAACGGTCACGATCGATATTGTAAGTAGAAGGAACAGAGATACAGGGAACAAGGATTTGCGAAAGAATTGAGAAATTGCTTACACCATGAGAATGCGCATTTCCTTCTCTTTCCTTTTAATTTTCCGAATGATGCTGAGAAGACCCATTAAGCTACGCTAAAACATATGCTAGAAATATATAACCGTGAATTTTTCGAATTGAAAGCTTTTAGTTTCCGACAAGAAGAAGAGGGAATGGGGGAGGCCGGGAGGGGACGTGAGGATTGGAGGTGGCTGCCTTTGGTCCTTGTGGATCCAGATCAACTCGGCTGCTCCAGAAGTGCCTTAATGCTCACCGTTAGATTCATCCAATGGCTTAAAGAAAAACTGGTGACAGATTTTAAAAATAGGGATCGAGCATTTTGTTTCACACCATACCCTCCCCGTTTCATTTTTGGCGCCATTTTATTCTCCCGCGTATTCACATCCCACATTCCCGACTTCTTCCTTTTATGCTGTGCCCAAAAATTGTTTCCTAAACTGATATATATTTTTAAAATATATATAACCATAATTTTTAGAAGCAATATAACCTTTTAAGGCTTTTATGCACCTTCTGTCGTGTTTCTTTTATAGAAATATAATTATTTCACCTTTAAATTAAAAAAATTAGAAAAAAATACATTTAAATATCACTTAAACTTCAAAATCTCAAATCAGTGATTTTCCAAAAACTTGAGTTATCAATTACTATACTCTTTTTATCAATTCCATTACTCTTATTATTAACAAAACTAATTTAAAATTTTAAAGTTTAAGTAGTATTTAAGTGTTTTTTTCTAAAAAAATTATTTAACTGCAAAAGCCAGAAATAATTACTGAAAGCTACTTTGGCCAGAAAAATTACTAAAAGCTATTCCCAACAGATGCGATTTTATTCCTTATATTGTTTTTGATACATCGGAACTAGAAAACAACAAAACAAAACTAAAGCCTACTCTCTATTCTCCCTGGCCAACAGATCACGCACTGCACCAGGACCCAATATGCTTAAGCCAGGAAATTCACCCTTCGCACGTTTGGCTAGAAGGCCTGCTATAGTATTGTTGTCCCTTTCAATGTGCATGAGACTCACTTTCCAACTCCATCGAACCGTTCCTCTAATTTCCATGATCAATGTCTTATCTTCATGAAGTTCAGAAGGGACGCTCTGCAGTAAATTTAGGGCCTCATAGGAATCCGATTTAATGATGATTTATTCCTTATATTTTGTGGCTATTGAAAATAAATGTCCTCTTAGCATTAACCTCTCTTTTTCAGTCCCCCCTTGTAGCGTCAAGCCAATAATATTGACGCTGAAGGTATAAGGTTGCCTTATTTGGGTTAACAAGCCATATGAACAGGGAATTCCGGATGAAAAGGAAAAATATGAAGCGAAAATTAGCACAACTTAAGAGTTAAGATGGGATTTAATTTTGTCCACAAATTCACATGGAAGCATACAAACGATGCACAATATATTTGAATTCCTTCACAAGGCCCTGACACATTCAATGGATCAAGGTATTAAGCATTAAGATTTCGCCACTACAATGTCAGCCTCTTCAACAATAACAACTACAACAATCTACTTTCTGTTCGCTTCTTCTTTCTACGCCAGACAACGGCTGCGGAGGACATATACACCAATCTCCAATTCTATCTGTTCCCGGAAGAAGAGTATTTGTATGCTCTACCATGGCGGCATCTTAGCAACCATACTAATTATATTAAATTAAATTAGCAATGGATTGGGACAAAATTTGAAGAACAATAAATATTCAATGTCTGAAGACCGATTAATTCGGGTTCCTTGGGGCCTTGAGAAAATAAATACTCCTCACAAAGCCTTTCCCAGCATCACCTACTGATTTCAGCAACTTGCTTGGGTCAAGTCCGTCCTTCTCAACTATTTCCTCTTGCTTCCGTTTCTTGAAAATAGGAAAAGACAAACATTTCAGTGATGAAAAGATTTGCAAGGTTTGCAAAGAAAACATTCATGATGATGCACTCGCTATGTTAGACCCAGCGTGTTCACAATTTTACCTTCGAAGAATAACTTCCCGCCCACGTTAGGCCAACAGCATCACCTCCCAACAAATCGTACCATACCTTGATCGTGGTGGAGAACTCTTTCTGCAAGTGATCAACAAGTAGTATGCGAACCAGCAGATGATAGGGTGTACGGATTGCGGGAAGCAAAGGAAAGCAAGAGCATTATGATCAACTATTAAATAAATCTGAGGGCACTTGCCTCTAAATCCCTGATGAAGCACCTCAATGGATCAAAGTCAACCAGCAACTTGCTTTTAACTTCCTCTGGCCTCCCCTTCAAATCTCTAGGCAAAAGCACAGGCTGGAAACACTTGCTAGCATGTCCTCTAGCAACATGTTTTCCTAAGGGAGGAAAGATGCAAACAATTATTAAACTAAATCAACCAATTAATTATATCTTGAGGTACAGAAATAGATTATTCTTTTTAACCTATTAATTCCCAGCCCTAGAGTTTTAAGCCAACTTATACCGCAGTTATATGCTTCATATTATGTAATCAATTAGATTCTAGTTCTGAACAAACCAAGTATTACATTTTAATCGCATTTTAGAATTTTAAGAAATTTTTTAACCTCAGAACACATGCATAATACGCCATATATTTTAGTTCTAGTTTATAGACCAGCCCAATCATATTATTAAATAACATTAAGTATAATAGTCCCAGCAACTAAAAACCGTTTATAACCCCACAGTTAAAATATTTTAGATAATTAACTCTAAGATATCAAATTTACATAAAAACTATGACATACAATAAAAGGAATACACATTTGAACCTACCAAAAAGTTCCAATAACAGTTATATACATTTCTAGAAAACAAGAGATAAAAAATGAAACCGCCTCTGAAAACATTTAAATAAATAATAATGGAAGAGACGGATGGCCATGAGTAAGAAGCATACTAATGAAATAAGGAATTAGAAGCAGATATCAAAGAATGCAGAAGAAAGAAAATATTCCAAGTGAGGAGAAAGACCAATTTGCAAATACAACTAATGATCACTAGTTCTCCCAATTAGTTACACCCCACAGTCTTAAATCGCCACTCTTCAGAGTCGCAAACTACCAAAACAAGAGCCATACCATGATCAACTTCTGACGGGAAGAGAAGTCTCTGAGGATAAGGGAGTTTATCTCTGTGAAGAAGTACTATGGCATCATAATTGTTCAAAGGAGTTCGGAAAAGGCACTGGAGCAAGAATTGAAAATTCTTATCAGTCTCCCAAAAAAAAAAGCATATTTTGCTAAAATCAAAAGTTGAAATAAATGAAGAAATAAAAATGTGTTCCGCTCACCTCCCATCTGTATGGACCAATCTGATCCTGAAATATAAGTTTTGTCAACATGTTTGCACTACTACGGGAATAAGCCACCAGCCTTTTAAGTTCCTGTCGCATTGGAGGGGGAAAAAATCAAGGGCCACATGAAAGGCATCAGCACCACATCGTTATCCTATATAAGCATGCACTAGGGAGGAGGAGAAGACCATGATTTAAGAATGTTAAATGCAGGATTGACTTAAAAATTAATATGCATTCCTTGTATTTGGTGGATTTAAGATAGTATAACTTCTGGAAAATTCCATATATGGCATGCATGCGCAATGCTTATCAGTTTCAAATTATCGAAGGCGTCAATGGCAGTGTAACTATACTTCGCAACAACCCAACTCCTAAGCCACGCCATAATTGTAGAAATACTACCACCATCTATCGCACTATCAAACATTACAAGCAACAAAAATTTCGTTAAGCAAAGGCAAGTAGGCAACCAACCAAAATCAGGCCTACTGAGCTAGTGAGTTGAAGAACAATACAATATTTCATTTTTTACTTGAGTTTACAGTAATTAAATCCAGTTAAAAGAATAACGAACCAATACACTTGGTGATGATCCAGTCCAAGACTCAGATGCTTTATCATAAACTGTAGCTATAAACATAGCTGGCCTTAGTCCATTCTCTCCCTGAACCTTTCTGCTTAGCATAAAGTTATCCTGAAATTTCGATAGAGTTATTATCAAGCACAGAATGAAATCAATAAAGACCAAGATAATTATTAGTTCTAACACACACATACACACACACAACTTACAGATATTTCTTTCTTATCGCTTTGGCTTAAGTCATTATTTATGTCAACAACCATTGAAGAGAATGTCCAGTCATAGTCTGAGAGCAACCGCAGGAATCTGTTTATCAATAAAACATAGGATGTATCAAGACTGATAAATAGTTTCAAACGACAATGTGCCCGTTCTATTTATAGTAGATCATAGGCAACATATAAAAACAAATTATGTTCAAAATCTATGCAGCCTTCAGACAAGTACTGCCATGCTAACGTTGCATCTACTCATAAAAACATGATTGCTGATTACAAACAGAAAGAATTTGGAACTTCACCTTAAAAATCCAGTTATCCTTGAACAAGGAGTATTAAATGGCAAAGGATTTAGAAAGATATATGCCACCAAAAGCTCAACTGCTTCCTCTACCAAGCAAGCTGAAAATAGATGTGAAGCAGCCCAACGTTTTGCAAGTCTTCACATATATATGAATAGCCTGTATAAGTTATAGATTAAAAATTGAAAATTGGTTAAAACGCAAGTTTTCAAATATTTACCTAGCTACTGATCCATATATTGGGTAACGGTTTTGCAATCCATTAATCATGCTAGAATGCTGACCAGAGATGAAAAGTTTCTTGTCTGTCAGAGAAACACGCTTTGCTTGACCATTCTCACCTGAAAGTAAAAGTGGTTTGATAAGTAAAACTGACCAGCAGAAATCTTTATGAACCAGCCATTCAGATTATAAGTTAACATCCATACTTTCCTTGCTGAGCAAACTGAGGCCCCTCTCATGTAAAATTTTAAGACGAAATGCGTATCCAGATACTAATACATCCACATTATCCTCAGTCGCAATACATGTCATTCCCCATAGTTTTTGAAGACTGTTATAATTGCATCATCAAAGTAAGGTTAAAAAATAATAAATGACTAAATAAATAACAAAACCCTATAATTAATATAGAATCCCACCCTGACCCACCTCTCTCCAATCTGAAGAAGGAAGGCAGATTTTGTCTTTTCCACTGCAACTTCATCCATTGGCCAGTTACCAGAACCTTCCAGCTGTAAGAGCAAGTAAGAGTCCTTCATAAATTTACTGCAAAAAATCATATCAAAAGTGTGACAAGTTTCTTCCACTATACCTGAATCATAACTTCCATTGGTTGAATGCATGAAGGGATGGCTTTATTCAGTTTAACAGATTCAATTTTTTCATTAGCCAAGAGATGAGGTTCAGGAGGGAAGACTGATGTAGACCTGAAAGCTGTAAACAATAATGATTAATGAATACGAACATTCATTTGGCTAAAAGTTTCAAACTGGGATTACCCAATAACTCCGATATATATGAAAACATAAACACCCTTATTCTTAGGTCAGTATAGTTTTTGTTTTGTTTTTTTTTTTTTTACCCAACAACATAAATCCAATCATTGACACAAAGATGTCTTCACAAAACAGTTTAGAAAACTTTTAGAATATAGTAGTATATTTGATTGAATAATATGCTCTCCAGGTTGTGAAAATACCAGAGTTAAGAGGTTGTACACTAGACACCTTCAAAGGGATGTCTGGAACCAGACGCAAGCGCTTTGATAAGACATCAAATGCCATAAGCAAACTCTCAGAATATGATATTGGATCTGTAAAATGGTCAAGATCAAAACATTGCGGGAGTTAACAAGTTAATCACAGAATACAAAAACAATAGTTTAACTAAGGTTTTTACCGCCAGCTCCATGTAGCAAAGAGAAATCAAGTTGATCCACAGCAACTACAATATTATCTTTCAACAGAGACAGATGTCGACCAAGTATATGCTCCACTATTCTTTTTAATATAAGATGTCTTGTCCACTTCTCACTTTCCCAGACTGGGGAAAAAACAACCAGGAATCATGTGAATCACCATGATACTTGATATGTTGCAAGAAAGTAATGGTAGTAATATTGAATCAACAAAAACAATTGTCAAACGAGAAGATAATTTACCTGTGCTTTCTGCAATTCTACTGTCTTTAAATCGCCTAAGCTCTGCTTTTTCCCCCCAAAACTTCCGAAATTCTAGAGCCTGTTTAAGATAATAAGTTAAACCAGTGCTGTATCAAACACAATTTTGAACTCCAAAAGGACAGGGGCATCAGTGTCAGCAGAAATAGCAGATACCTCTTCCTTATTTTCAGCATTTGGGCCAATATCAACCATCCTAAATGCTTTCTCCAAATTACTCACTGAAATTCCAGCAAACAGTGGTTCTTTATCAAGTGCAGACAAGCCCTGGAGTTGGTGAAAAAGATTAGAATTAACACTCAAACAATGAAGCGTAGGTTGAATGAAATATTAAGGGCTGATAATTGATTCCATACATCATCTACACTCCACTGTGACTGCGCATTTCTCCAGGTAACACGAATGAACTTTGCTCTATCATTCAACCCTTTAATTAAAATACCATGTACTTTTTCCTCATACAATCTCCAACATTCATTGTCTGAACAAAATCCCAATGCTTTTACCTCCTTCTTTCCCTTTAAATTTATTCTATAATAATAAACACAGAAAATGATCAATGAGCTTTAATATCTCAACACAATTCATCAAGAAAATCATCCAATAAACAAACCATTATCAATTTACAGAAGGCTGTAGTGCCAAAATTGTATTTTGATTTATCAGAGTCCAATAGTTTATACAAAAACAATTTATGATACACAGAGGTCAAATAAAGTAAAATTGATAAAATACAATCCATTCATAAAACAAACCAAAACTCTGGAAATTAGACATTAGTCTTTGTGACGAAAACCTTCAGAGCCAAATTTATGAAATTATTAACAGAAATAGAAAAGATGTCATGCATGCAATCATAAACATAACTATCAAGAATATCTGCTTTATACTTCTTTGAATTGAAATATAGCATCTAACACTAGTTTTTGCTTTTCATTTTATAATGAATCCATTTAAAATTTTGTTGGCTGCAAAATCCAAACACTACCTGAGGAATACATGTATGTGTTGTCTATAAAGAACATATGATTGTTGAAACATCCAAGTAATTAAATCATGTTAAAAATTCCAAGTCAAAATAAAGGGGAATGATATACCATTCCTATAACAATATCAAAGAGGCAAAGCCTTTCACCAGATCAATATAAAATTGTAAAACAAAACAATATTACCTTATGCAGTAATCGTATTTAGCAGCATAGTCAATCTTAGTCATAAAAATTTCCTCAAATCCACCGTCTCTACACTTCTCCAAGCATTTAAGTGTTAAAGCAGCCTCATCTTGAAGCTACGTGTAGACATATAAAAGGACAATTGTTTCAGAATCAAGATGCGTATCACAAGTTGCAGAATATTAAAAAAAAACACAAGCCGGTTTCTGGCATAAAGTACCTCAGCAAAACCAATTCTAGACATTCGAAAAGCCAAATTCAATCTTCCAGAAGGATCGCAAATAACAACTGGAGATGACTTTTTAAATTGAATCCTTTCCTGCAAGTGGTAATCACAAGCACAGAAACTTGTGAGTAATATTTCAAAAATTTGGACTGGATGACAATGAACACGAAAAGTTGATACTGGAGGAAAAAAATTAACATCATTTTAAGAATCCCATCAAGATCAAGCCACGATGTACTAGATTAAAATATAATCATGAAACCTTCCGTTGAGTTTCATTAGCCTTACACAAAATTATCACAATTTATTTGATTTATGTCAAAGTTTTCACCATTTCAAGGAAACAGAATTAAAAATGTCAAAACAAATAGAGAGCTAAACAAGAAAGAAAAAATCATACCCAAAATTATTTTTCAAGCATAAACAAAACATTAGAAACAAATCGCTACACAAATATTGAAGGGAATATTCACCTCTTTTGTAATGTTACTCTGGCCTTCCAGAGGAAAATAAAGCCCCTGGTTCCACAACTCCGAATTGGCTGAAAAAGAAATAGCCATAATAAGCACCTATCCATAGTAAAAATATATATGCCTTGGCTGTCAAACCAATAACCCCAAATTATTTATCTTGAGATTTAACCAACTAAAAGAACTTGGCAGACTCGACCCTCCAAAATCCATGCTACTTTCATCATCAGTATAATAAACATAACAAATTGTAACATTGCAACTATATCAACAACTTCATCCAGCTGAATAGAAAAGAATATACTCCCTCCGTCCTTAAATATAAGCTTCAAATAACCGATTTGCGTTTATCAAGAAAACAGTTAAAATTAGTTGAAAGCAAAAATATGTATTCTTTTCCAGCAATGCCCTTACTTGTAAAGAGGATAAGTGGGGGGACAACAAATGCAACAAATACAGTCAAGGGGTAAAGTTGGAAAAATGCAATAAATGCTTTAACAAAACTGAAATGAAGCTTATATTTTGGGACAAGCCCATTCACAAATTTGAAGCTTACATTTAGGGACGGAGGGAGTATGTGGTAACAAGTTTTGCCAATTCTTTGGGTGGAAAAGTAAAAGGAAGTGTGGGCTTAAATTACAGATCAGGTATAAAGGGAATACTCAAAATTTGCTTTTCATGGCATTTTGTGGACAACCAAGTTATCATCTTTATAATAAACTGTCTATACTGATAATTGATTGTTACTATATTATTGCAATCAGAGGCACCATACAGACATGGGGAAGTATCATTAAATGCCACCGAAACTCAAATTTTGCTTTAGAAAAAATTATTTTTATGCTAATTTTGACATTCATAGTTCAGGTCTAGTAATCAAATATATCAAATACGGGGATAAACAAAAATATCTAAACTACTAAAGGAGAGAGTCTATATGCATACCAATAAAGTTCATGGTAACACGAAATATTTGGATTGCCTTCATGGACATGTTGATTTTCTGACTTGTCCGAAGGTATGCAAGAATGGCAGAGATCAAAAATCCACTTAGGCAATCATAAACATATATTGAACTTCTCTGTTGAGCCCAAACCTAGCCAACAAAAACCAGCAATTTATTTTGCCTCAGCCTATGCATATTGGCCAAATATATGTATGTATGTATGCATGTAATGAACGTATGATTGGTGGAGAAGATTTTCATATATCCAACCTTAAGCAACGTTGAAGCCTCTCTTAGTTCCTTCCATCTAGAAAAACTTTTATCAATAAATTCGGTATCCTCTAAAAGCATATCTTCAAGAATACTGCTATTGTACTTTGGTGTAGCTTCAAGAGTTGTCCCTTCAGAGCATAAACAGTTAAAGATTAACAAAATAATAAAGGAAAGAGCAAAGGAACAGAAAAAAAGCCAGTGCTTAAGGCAAACCTTGATTAGGAGTATGAATGTTATTGCGATTCAGGTTCAACCTTGATATGTTAAATAAAGACTTTGCTGATGGAATTATTCTTATACAGACATCAGGAACTTCAGCAAGCTTTGCAGCTGCAATGCCATTTTCTTTATTAGCAGAATAATTGTATATTAAAAGATAGCAAACAGCAGAACACCACTGCTATCTTTCATCAGTCAAGTCAATAATCTGTAAAAGAAATGGCAATAATATTGAAGTGCTAAAGTGGAGAATAAACCTGGATGAAGAATTAGTATAGGCTTTCGGGCTTCATTTTGCAGTGTAGACCATTCAACCTTATCAAAAGATGCAGAAGTATCCAAGTACTTTTTCAGCAAGCAAAGATACAGGCATCTCTTGCCATGATATCTATAATTTAAGTAATCTTTCTCGTGGAAACTCTCCTGAGAAGATAGGGAAAATGGTTAGAAGGTATTGTCTGTTGCATTCTCTTTATCACTCGCCAAGATTGAATTGGGTTTAATTGAAATTTTAAATTGTTCAGCTATTTTATTGAAATTAATCTATTTATAATTCCTACAGCGTGTCCTGTACTTTAGATATCTAAAACCTATAATTGCCATTTCAGCTGCATGACTCCAAATCAAGTTTTGTTTCATTCCTTTTCATGTAATCCAAATAACCACCAAATCAGGAAAGAGGAAAGAAGAAGTTAATATTCTCATGGTCCTGTACGAGAATTCATATGCTATGTGCTTCTATTTTGTGGATACATCACATCCTTTGAGAGAATCAAAATTGATATATTAAATTTTCTGACATTTGTTTTCCTGAAATGCGTACTTTTAGAGTCTACAGCTGAAATCTAATGAGATTTCTTAATTCCTTTTTGTATAATGTCGCATTAGCGGGTCAAGGCAGATCAACTAATTGAGTACCTTAGGCAACCTGACAATAAGGTCTACGTTTACTTCAGGCTTTGCAAGAGTTTGCGCTGCATAACTGCCCCCGATTTTGATAGATGTTGGCTTCTTGAACTTGAACTCAACTTTATCCGCGCCAATGTCCCTTACAAAATTTGGAGCTATATCGGCAGTTACCTGTGAAGTTGTTAATGATTTTGAACGTTGAGTCAGTATTGCACCCTTGAAACTCAAAAAATGTAAGCTGCAACAGTTGCTTTCTTTTCCTTGGTGATATACCAATTACTCACGAGAAAGTACATCGAATTAGAGGACAATGGAAAACAATAACTTAAGAATCTCCTTGGTTAAGACTGAAGATACAGGTATTTATAAAATGCAGCGCAGAGATACAGACACTCGCACTCAAAGAGACAGGTAAATGAATAACCTGAACGTCTTCTGGGATCTTATCAATGGATGCTTTGATGGCGCAGACGGTGTCATCAACGAACTTAGAGAGTGAAGGAGAATAGTCAAGTTGTACCTCCTTCAGTAGCTCTCTCACCTTCAAGTCCATGGAGTCCATAAGTGTAGCGTCGTCCATCGTTCCGTAAATGATTTTTACTTACAGGAGTCGGAGACTCTGGGTCGAGAAGTCCCCGTACTCAATGCTTTGGGGTTTAGGGTTTTTGGCGGAAGGATGGCGGGAGAGACAGGCTCAAACAGAAACGGGTTCTCTGTTCAGTTTTTTAAGTGCGAAAGTCATATTGCGCACATTTTTTCACTTGTTTTAAGTGCCGGGATTATTTTAAATGCTTTTGCATTATCTTGACGTAGGAAAAGTTTTACCTTAAATTGTATAGATAAATGTTTTTAGCTTTAGGGGTTCAATCGGGATCCAAACAAACACTAAAACCATCAAATAGAAGAAATCGTGTGATTAAAGATGGACTAGAAATCACTATAGTTAGGTACACAACACGAGTTGAATCTAAATATAGTCAAAGCAAAGCTCCATGAACTGGATGGGCAACTCAAAAAAAAAAAAAAAGATGGACTAGAAAGGCTCCACCAAATTGTAATCCTTAAACGGACCTATTTGCATTTTCTTTAATAAGAAATTAGCCATTGGCCTCGAGTAATCTTACAGATTCATATTTATAAGTCGTCTTATTTATAAGGCAAATTTAATAATTAATACTCACAAGTTAAATTTTGTGTCATTTAGAAATCAAATTTATAAAAAATCCTCAATGTCTATTTATTTAAATTTTTATTAGGACTTGTGAATTTTTCCTTTTTAATTAAGCTATCCAAACATATGCTTTTAATCGAGGTGCAATTCTTATCTTGATAACTATTTTACACAGTACATCAGTATCAATTGTTTATGCAAAGGATAAATGTCAGTATGAAAATGCGGTTCAATCAATTTGTGCTTCGCTACTTTTTGAATTCGTGCAAAATTGTTAATATCAATACGGTGAGGTGGGATATTGTATATATATAAGAAGTAAGAATGTTCGATTGGAAAGGTTAACTGTGATATTTGTTACGAATGGCAATGGCAGCATGTAACACAACGATGTGTGTGTATTTGCTGATAGTGTTTTTTTTTTTTTTTATTACATAGGGCACAGGATCGAAGCCGTGAAGTGGGGGAGGGGGAGTGGCCTAAGGCCACTTGGGTGACCACTGCACCTAATGGTGCTGGTCATAGTGTTTTCAAAAGCTTTTTAAGTCACATGATCGACTGAGATCTGAGGTGAACTATAAGGATATATTAGCTCTTGTACTTAATAGAAAAACTAGTTGACTAATTTTAAAGAGATTAAGGAAGTTAAAAAAGTTATATCAAAATATGTATAATTATTGGTTTTCTCTAAATTAATTTACCTGACTTATAAATTTATATGTAGTCTAATGATACACAATATATGATATGATCAAATAACTTATTTAAGTTTCTCAATATCTCCAAAAAAAAAAATTCAGCTACCTCTTATATTATGGTGCATAAGAACTATTTCCCTCAACTAAATCAACTTCCTAGGTGTGGTCTCTCCCTATTTATGATTTTTTTTTTTTTGTAGAACTTAGGCGGTATCTCCCAACTGATAGTTAAAGATGAATTCTCCCAAAAAATAGAGATCACCGAAATAGCTTTTGCATCTCTCAATAAAATCTTTTATGTGTATATGATCTATTTCAAACTTAGGACATCATGTTTAAGGAATTCAACCAACTACCAACTGATCTCAATCATCTACCACTTCCTAGGTGTGGTCTCTCCCAATTTATAATTTCTTTTTTTGTAGAATTCAGGCGATATCCCCCAACTAATAACTAGAGATAAATTCTCCTGAGACGTGGAGACCACCGAAATAAGTCTTGCCTCTCCCAACAAAATCTTTTCTATGCACATGGCCTGTTTCAAACTCAGGACATTATGTTTAAGAGACCCAATCATCTACCACCTGTGTTAGCTTTTAATGATCATTTAACGGAATGATTGCGTGGGATTTAAAATCCCTTCTACCAAAAACGAACAAAAAATGACCTCTTTTGGGTTCTGAAGCCCATCTAAAGCGGCACAACTAACTGGGCCCTCTTGAAGCCCAAAAAAGTCAGGGACCACAATTTAGAATGATATGAGTTTATAATTATGATTACATTTATTAATATTATTAAACTTTCATCTGTCAAAAGATTATATGAATTACGAGTGATCAATATATAAAATTTAGTTACTCACAAAAAACAATATCTTTTCAGTTGATATGTATACACGAAGCTTGCTCTCCTCACCTCATTAGCTTAGATATATTATGATGTCATTCTACCCATTCATGCCACCGAGTATCTTTTTTTGTTTTTTATTCTGTTATCAAATATCCGAACAATCGACTATCTTAGTTTTCGACTATCTTAGTTTTATATATAAGACTTGAAATAGAAATCTAAAGGGATTTGACATACCGTAAACCACAAGACTAACTTTATATTGGTTATATCACTAACTATTATATCCATTCAAGTTTATCTGTACGATTTCAGCAACATTTATAATTTAGATAATACTTGCAACTCACCTCATATTTTATTAGTATCATATCACTCTGGTCCTATTTATAAGTCAGTTTTGAAGAAAAAAAAATCATCCTATTTATAAGTTTAGTTTCAGTGTAGTAAATGAGATTGTGACAATTTTTTCCCTATTTATTGTACCAATAAAGAAATAATTTAAAGATAGAAAGAGAAGAAAGAGTTAAAAAGTACACATTTATAAATGAGGCTATAGTTAAAAATTTACCCCATAATCATTAAGCTAACTACCTCTCTTTAGTATATGAGATTTAGTTAAAAATAATTTATAAACAGAATGTAATATATATATATATATATATTTTTTTTTTTTTTTTACCAGCAGCATCATAATATATAATCACTGCCTGATCTCGTAGTTGCAATTATCAGAATATATCCTTAGTTGCTTTCTCCCACTTTCGCGGAAAAAAAAAAAAACTATTACCTTGTTCTATATATAGGATTTAGATAAATAATTTATTTTTTGGTTGCCCGGATAAGTGATTTATTTTGGTTATAAATATAAGATCTTAAATCATTGTCTCTTTCAAGTCAAAAAAAAAAAATCATTATCTCTTAGATTTATAATTTTTTGTCCAAATTTTCCGTATTAATTGTTTGCACATAATCTTCTATCAAGGAGGTTATTATAGTCCAAATAATTAGAACATATTTGGATTAATGGTAGAAGTTGTTTTCCAACATAATTTTACGGTTATAAAGTAAGCATATGAGATGAATTTTATCTTAACTTACGTGAACATTCATCTTTGACTAGCATGTGCTCCCCTGTGTATTGCGCGGGGAGCTTATAATTCCAGACTTGTCATGTCTTAATTGCAATTATATTACAAAACAATTCTTGCCTAATTGCAGTTAAAATCCTAAAATGGTTCAACTTTATAACATGTTATTAAATAATGTATATGCATACAATAAATCTTTCAACATAGCTATTGAGAGTAGAAAATGAAATTGGCATACACTGAAAAATTAGTTAGTTCAAATACAAATCTTGTGTTATCTTATTTTCTCACTAATACAATAGATTAAAGTTACAACAAATCATTGGTCTCTGAATTTATCAGTAGCTTACAATTCCTTATCTCTCTCAATGAACATATATCATTCCTATGGATACATGAGTAAAATAAGTCACAAAGATCATTGAGAGATGAAGCAATTGTAGTTTTGTCTTCCTTTCTTAAATAAATTAAAATAGAATTGTACTCGCACAACATACTCTTAGTTTTGTCTTATCTTCTTTCTTTTATGATAAAAATGCATAATGGCTTGTACATGATCTATCTTTAGCATATTTAAGATAAGGCTCTTGCTTTGTTCGGTGGGTAAACAAAAGTAAACAAAGTTAAACTTCCGCATCATTTAGTCTATTCCAGACATTACCCATTGATATGTCTTTGTCAATAAGGGTAAGAGAATCCTAACCTGATGCAGCAAGTACCAAAAAATGGTTAGATTCCAAAGTTATAAACATGAGCGAATGCAACATAATATATAAGATAGTGATAACCATTGTTTTAGTTAAGCCGGATGTATAAACATGAGCAAAATCAAAATTTTAGTTACACCAAACAAATTTATAATATTAATCTTCAAATGTTACTCATAAAGCAACATGAAAGACCTTGGAAATCAAGCAGATGCTAGAATATTAATCTTCAAATGTTATATATAAAGCTTTATTAATACTGGAAGCAATCAATGAATAATTAAAGACTTTGAATACCACAAAACATTGTAGAGAAATGAATCCAGGACCCAGGACCTTACTGCACAAAGGGTTCAATTATAATTTCTGTTTGTCCTTATGAAACACCATATAACCAATGACCATTACGTAAGACTTAGGGAAAGTTGCTGGATGATTAGGCTTGCTGACAAAAAGAAGCCACTTGCAACTTATATCATGGCTACCTCAGTTCGTAGAGCATGACAAAAGAATACTAATATATGAAGCAACCAAAACTGACAAAAAGTTTATATATTTTAAACTTTTCTTGCAAAAATTAATTTGTTGTCGCTTTCATGGCCTCTGAACTTGTTTGTTTATTTTTTGATAGCAAAAGAGCTAGTGACTTCTATCTGACAGATAAACTATCAATAGCTTGTGAGAGTATTTAGATTTTGGTGCACAATTTAAAATCCTACTTTAATTTGTTGATAGTTGCGCCTCACCTAAGTATCCAGACAAGTCAAAGCTATGCTAAAAAAGACAAGTCATAACTTACTTGGGAAAGTAGGAAACTTGCTTTCATACAATATGGACATAGGTCATGGTTTATACTTCCAGGTGAAAGGAATTAACTTTGTTTCACTGCATTGATTATAGAACTCATAGAAATGCAAAGCTATTTTCAAAGCAGGCTATATGAGTCCATGATAGGTATCCATGTAATCTCTTTCAAAAAGTGAAATATTGTATATGTAAAGCATGTAATCAGTTTCTTTATCCATGAAAAAAAAAAAGCCAAATATGACCCCTACGACCAACCACTCTTTCAAAGAAAGCAATATTATATGTGTAAAGCACATAATCAGTTTCCTTATCCATGAAAAAATGATATGTATGCCTAAATCAATTTCAAAGGTCTAGCACAAATAAGTTAATAGCATTTATTTTAAGTATTCTAAAGATCCAAAAGCTACAACACAGCTCAAGAAAAGGCACCTCTGCATGCAGTGTATCAGAGGAAAACAAAGATAATCAGGTAACATTTTTGAAAATCAGTATTGCCTTTCATAACAATTATGATAATTTGATACTCACACAACACCAACTAAAGAACATTTGAAGTTCTTGTTGCCCCTACCATAATTGAAAGAATATGACACAGGAAAATTAAACAAAGGCACATGGTTTAAAGCAAATTTGGACAGCCATTGCATGATACCTCACAGTCACCCCCTGCTCATCTTTAAGCTCCAAAATAACTTCCTTGGAAAAAAAATCCCTGTACATTTGTCAACGTATCTAGCTCAGCAGACTTAAGATAACCATTTACATATTTACATCAAAACATAGTAGTGACGATAGATAATTGAAAAGGAACAGTTTAAAAATATTTGTTGCAATGGGACTTAAGAACAACACAATGTACTAACCTAGGAACTGCCATGGCCTCTAGTTTATTACTGCATAGTCACAGATAGATATCAGATCAAAGGAATGATTCAGCATGGTTACCTGAATCTCCTCTACAATACTGGATGGGTGTAGTTTTAGGTGGTATTGGGCAAGCAAGCCCAGCCCAGACCAGGCAAAGATCTCCCATATGTAGTCGAAGTCCATCTCAAGCACCATGTGAGTAAGCTACGGAGGAAAACATTTATGACACAGAGAAATATTAATTCATATTAATAATTTATAGAATATGAACAACCACTTGTACGATTTTGAAGTAGAAGAAAATAGAAGCACTCACCAACTCATCGAACACAATGATCTCATATTGGCACAGAACCTTCATTGGAAGAGAGTGATTTAAAAATTGCTTCAGGGATATTATTAGAAAAAAGATTCCAACTTAAACAAAAATAAATAAATAAAACATTTAATCAAGCTAATCATAGTTATTTGTATACCAAAAAAAGATAATTATGGAATGATCTTATATGAACCTGCAAGGCAATAAGAAGAAAGACATTAAACTAAAACAACTTGGAAATAATTGTGGAATCAAAGATGAAGTAGAGTACTATAAAACAAAGTAAGTCAAATTACAAAGTAAAAACAACATAGGAGACATTCAGACAGTGAGTAAATAGTGTTACTCAAAGATATAAATTCACTAAAATTTCTTAATTAGACTATAGCAGAAAATACTTGCGTAACAGAAGATTGTTGGTACGTCAAAGGAGATGGAGGATTGTTGATATGAAAATTTTATAGATGCACAATAATTTTTAGAGGATTACCGGACCAGATTCAAGGCCAAATTAAAATGAAAAATTTTAAAATAGTAGGGTTCAAAACTAAATTAACATTAAAAATTTAAAATAAATTTAAAACATAGTATGAAGTGGTGCTACACCGTCTAAACACACGACTGCCAACAACTTAATGAACATATGACATGGGGAATTCATTCAAAGCTAGATGAAACACATCAATCTTGTCAAATTTTGGGAATAGACAAAGCCTAAGCTACGAACCTTCTTCAATACTCTCCTCTTTCAACTATGCTCTCCTATAATGGAGAAGATGTTGAACAGTAGTGTCAACACCCGTTTCCATTTCGATATACACAGAGTAATAGAGACCAAGTTCCACAGGCATACAGAAGAGTACATATATACTGATAAAAGTATTTGTTTACAGTCCAAAGTCAACCCTAGAGAATGCGATAATATACACCACTATTACAAAATATCCAAAAGTATTTTAGACATAGACTATCTATAACCACGAACTTTGTATTTTCCTCGAGGCACATGCCAGTCACTTCCCTTGGTCCACATTCTTGCCTTTTGATCTACTGGCGCCCGCTGAGATGTTTGGTTTAGAAAAAAGGGTGAGATTTTGAAGAATCCCAGTAGAAACATGCTATCGTTCATAGAAAATGCGAAAAGTAAATATGATATATGCCATGTATGCACCAATTAATGAACAATATAAACATATCATATGCATATATACATGAGTAGGGCCCAGCCCCACTAATCTACACCGGTTGGTCTTCCGCCAACTCCAGTGTAAGTGCCTCTAGCACTACTGGCCCCTCTCTGGGCAAAACATGTTGATTAATAAAGTGCATTTACAAACATTGCCATTCACACAATCATATAACTATGGCATAATGTATGAAGGATAATGTCCCTACCTCGAAGTTCTATCGACCCCTTTTTGTGTGCCTCGTGAAACGTGTCGATTTTCAGCTCCCGATTCGGTCCTAAAATATTAAATGTATAAGAAATAGGTTATAACCTATCCAACTATCATTTTAGACACTTCCATAGTGTTTCTTGTGGTTATATTAGCCTATGGTGAAAATTTACCAAAATGCCCCCGGGACCCCGGCCTGGCCCCGCCGTACCTGGCCCGATGGCACGTTTTCCCAATATTTTGACTAGGGCTATCCTGACGTATTTTCGTCCAAGGAATCCATTTCTGGACTCAAAATTACCAAATTCAATGTCAAATTACGAAATTGCCCTTGGCAGCCCTACTTTTAGGGTTTTAGGGGCGTTTCCGTAATTATGCTTTCTCAGCCTTTTCTGAAAAAGTGCCCAACTGTAACCCCACCTAATTTTCCCTTCTGAATCCAATGGAACCATCAAATCATTGAAAATCCAACTCCTACCCCTAGATCTAGGCCTGACCGAAATTATAGAGTCCTCCGGGCAAAATCGGTGTTTTGTGTTTTCAGCTCCGTAAACGCGTTCCTTTATACTCCTAACCACTTTATTAACCATCTAATTGAGTTATAACAACCATTTGAACTAAAATTGGGCAGCATAACCCTTATATATACACTTTTCCAAAATTTAAAACCAATGGCAATCCGGCGAAATTTCACCGATTAAATTGCCCACAGCAACCAGAATAGTTAATATACGAAGGTTTGGAAGTTACCTCAAGCTCCTACAAGTTTTTCCCAAATATTGTTGAAAACCCTAAGTGCTCAACAACAGATTTTGAGCTTCCAAACCTTAAAGAACAAAGAGGAGTAGCTTAGGATCGGAGCTATACGCGTTAGGAGCGAAATCGTCGGAGAAATCGGCTTACCTTGTGATTTTTCTTCTCTTTCTCTCTCTAACCTCTCTCAACGTCTCACACTATGTTCAGGTCTGTTTCTCGTGGAATAGCAGCTGAATGAGGAAGATGAACTTATATTCTAATATCTCATAATATTATAATAATTTGTTTAATTTTCCAAAATTGCTAAAATCCAATTTTATGTACATAACTTCCTACATTCACGTAACCATGCCATCATGTCCAACCAATATTTCCTTCTTTATGCCACATGTAGGAGACACCTAGGGATCCCTCCCTATGGTCTCAATTGGCTTCACAACTTGTTTCGGCTACGTATACACGTAAAGTCTCAATTTTGGTCAAAATTGCACTTTTTGCTCAAATTTTCCATAAATTCATATTAAATTGACCAAAATATTCTAAATCTATTTTTAACCTTTATTTTCCTTAATTAATTGAAATTAACTTCAATTAATTGGAAAATAATTTATTTTGTGCTATTTTGGCAAAATTACGATTTTGCCATTATCTTTCTAATCCAATTTCTTTTCTTATTTTTCTTTGGCCAATTTCCATACATTTTTTGGACCAAATATTATCTCCAATATTCCTTCATTTTTGGACCTTAATATTGGGCTTTTTAAATTACCCAAATTAATTCCATAATTATTTTTGCCCAATTTCCCATGAAATTGAACATTTATAAATTCATAAATTCCAAATTCATGAATATTCACCATTTTATTGAATTTCTCAAATATTTACAATAATTTTGGTGAATATAAATTTTGGGGTGTTACAAGTAGCATACTCCCAAACTCGACTCAGATCCACTCTCTAGATGTTAATTTCATATCAGATAGACAGCATCATTCTTGATCTCTTCAAAGTTGATCGCTGTGTTTCCGGCCTCCATCTCCTTGGACTTACCTCGTCGAAGATCTCAGTAAAAGATATTGTTGCAGCGTCCAAATTTTCAGGTATAAAATTTAGGGGTGAGATAATAAGGATTGTCAGCGCAAAGAGAATTTCAAGTCAGTCAAACTCTGCCCATAATTTCAAACTTGCGTCTAGATTCCTCGCCAGATTCGTGGCCAGATCTTCCCATAATCCCCTGTCTAGGGTAAACTTGCAGCATGAAAAGAAAGAAAGGGCGAAGGTATGAAGATTGAAGAGAGAGGGAGAGGAGAGAGACGACGAGTTTTTGAAATGAGGCATTGGTTTTCAGAGAAAGGAGAGAGCAATATAGAAAAAAGTTGGACGGTATACTTTTCTTGGGCAAAAAAAGACAGCTGGATGAATATTATTGAAGAGAGAGAAGAAAGAAAAAGATAGAATTCGAAATTTGAATTCAGAGCGTTGTTGGCTTGGTCGCATGAGCTCGAGGCAAAATATTTTATTCGGGGAAATCGTGATCGGCTTGTGAACAATAAATTGAGTCAGGAGCCACACCTAAGCCGTATAAAGGATCATCTCGAGGGAACAGATTTTATATATATATTGATGCTAATAGACAATTAGAAAAGCTACTATAGAAAAACCAATGTGTTTGTTATAAATATTTAACTTATTTTTCAAACTCTTACCGTCTTGCCGATGACTCCATACTAAAAAATAAAGAAATAAAAAAAAACAGAGGAAATCAGGATATCCGTCCACTGTCATCATCCGTGTAATGTCCTGACTGAATTATGAGTATATAACAGGTTCATCGGCATCAAAATTTTAACTTTCTTTTTTTTTTTTTTGCATGAAGGGTTTAACATTTTAAAGAGAAAGCTCACTCCCCCACCACGAGAAAATGCCTTCTTATTCGGCCAGGCCAGAAAGAAAACAAAACAAAACACTAACAAAGAGGTCTCAAAAGAGTCCAACACGTTCAGTGACAGTGATTAACAAGGTCTCCGAAATCTCAGGAGGTTGCGTTTGAAATATAGAGGCTCTCTCCTTATGCTCTGGCAGGCTAAGAAGTAAGCTACGTACGTGCTCTGTTGGCATGGCGAATTGGCGATCGATGAACACAGTTCATGAAAGAATAATTTATGATGGCAAAAGATACGCAGTATTTGTGGTAGTGAATGTTTCAATGGTTTTGAACAAAAAAAAAAAATGTTTCAATGGGAATTGAATGGATAACAATATCCAAAAAAATGAGATACGATACATATGCTTTGTTGACGTTGGTGAATTGGCATATTGGCAATGAATATAAACACTAATATGCTTTGCTTATTTCTATCCTTGTGATATTCACTGTATGTACTTTCTTAACATAGTATTTATCGTATTCATAATCAATAAAGCCAATTGCACTACAAACTAAATATTATATTAAGAATAGGAAGGTACTTAAATTTTCATTTGCTTAGATTAGAAAAGAGCATGCACTTGAGAAAATTTTAATTTGGATACAATAGCTTCTATGTAGTTTACAAAAAATGACGTTAATGACATATTTTAATTAGGAGTATATATAAAAATGATATACAGATTTCAAACAATTTTTTTGACCAAAGATTTCAGATAATTAAAACCAGCAAGCACCAATCATGAATTAGATGTTACTTTCCTCGTTGGATTTTTTATTTTTCTGTACAAAAATGGTCAGCATTGCTGTGAAAGAAAAAAAGGACTGTGTGTGTGTATATATTATCATCAAACATTAATTCAAACGACGCGAAAACCTATAAAACTGATAAAAACTCTTCAATGATATGAGAGGGCGTCACACTAGCAATAAGTTCATGAATCGATCTAAAAAGACTGACATGAACAGGAAAATTCACACATGCCATTCGAATATTGTCGCCTAGGTAAGTCCGAATTCGAAATCATGAGTCCAAAAGAATAAAGAAGGAAATAAAGTAGAGAATATAGTCATGGTCCAAGTCTGAAATGATTAGTACCATGGTATATCTCAGACACAGGCCAGAACGCAGAGTATAGATTTTCAGCTCGTGATCATCTGCAAAAAGGTCTCGACCAAGATTCCAAGCTTGCTTATTCAAATGAAATTATGATTCGAAATGAAAAGGTACAGGCCTTAATACGCAGTTACGCCCACGTTACTGAGTAAGAAATTGAAATAAGAGATGACAAAATTTATGTCCAATTATTAAGAACATATTTATATTTATTTATAGTCATCATATAATTTGAAATATTACTTCCTGTTCTTGACTGTGTCGTGAAATTGTAACCGGTATAAGTTATTAGGAGAATGACACTCCAAGAACTAGTTAATTATTAGAGTTGGAGAATCTAAAGCCCGTTTCTTCAAGAAAATCCTGTTGATGTGGGGTCCTGACAGACATATCATAAGATGATCTTGAGCCAACTGTTCCTAGAGTACCGGCTGGAACTTGAATTAATGCATCTTTATTGTTGAAAACTGGGTTTCTCCGAACAGTTAATGGGTGGTCTTTTTTTTTTTTTTGGGCAGCACTAATTGTTTGTTACATGGGCCTTTCCCCGTAACATATATAGCTTAATCTTGGGCTGTCCTTGCTAATGTGCTGTATATCCTCTAATATTTTTTATCGTACATTAATTACAGAATTCTGGCTAAAACGTTTGCTTCGGGTTAATGTATATGTCTATCCTTCAACGTACTCTCGGTGCTGTTTGAAGATGTTGACAGCACGCAAGGAATCCATAGTGTACCGTTTAAAGCATATCCTGCTTAAAAACGATGAAACTCCAGTCTTCATATATAAAGAGAACATGACCGATCACTTTGTTTTTTTGGAAAAAAAAAAGGTTAAACAAACTCCTTTGAAGTTGTATGCTTTGATTTATTTTTTTTGAAATACACTCAACAAGTTATTGGTCTTATAAAATAATTTTATCAACATCTATTATAATTATCTTTCATCAAACATTTTTCGCAAGTAATAAATGCATGCTATATTATCACTTTATTCTAAAATGACAATATATACAACTTAGAAATTTTAATTTATTCGAAGAAACATTAGAAAAAATCAACTTCGATTGATAAGAATCAAAGAATGAAATATGTTAAAAAAGTAACATAAGAATTATGTTTTTATTTTTATTTTTTGTAAACAAGATCATACGTGTTTTCACTGTATACTTATCTTCAAATTGTAAGAGAAAGAAAACAAATTTAAAGAGAGAGAGAGAGTGTGTGCGCGCGGGGTTTTTTAGAGGGGAGAACAATGTCCTGGTTTTAAGACATCCTTTGACCAAAAAGGTATGTCCTGAGAGGAGACAATTAGGGGTTTCAGTTATGATCCTGACAACAACTCCACTTTCTTAGGCAGGAAGGCTTATTCGAGGTTTCACTTACAAAACATATATCCCCACCTCTCCTTTTTTTTTTCCCCTAACAGATCTTAGCTTGTTCCTCTCCCTCCCTCCTTTTTTCTCTCGTCTTCATTCCTCAAAAAGAATTCTCCGATGTTATCTTCATTATTACTTCCTTCACTACAAAATCCCTAGACTAGTCCTACACCTACCCAAAAAGTGGGATCAAATTTGAAACACTGCCAACAAAACAAATGAAACCACAAAAAGAAAAAGAAAACCAAAAATAAATAAATAAAGAGAAAGAAATATCCCTAGCCCCTAAGCGAGAGAACGACAGACATTCCAGGTGTATCTCGTTGCTTTTGAGGAGGTCCATGTAATTTTATGGGTTCCCGAAGTTTATTTTTGTAATAATTGCCCTCGCCTTATTTTATTCTCGCAGTATAGATCATTTTAATAAAATAAAACAGCTCCAGCCTCCAGGCTTTTTTTAACACATTTGCATGCATGCATGCATGCAAGCAGGTGCCTCCACGACACCCACGTGGCATCTCGTTTAATGATATTATTGATTATTACGATTATGATTTGATTATTTTTATTTTTTTGTTCGGATCTCACATTAGATCCTACTTCAGTACTGGTACTACTGCTACAGTGCTGCGATGGAGTTTGAGCAGTGATCAGTTTTTTCACGGCCTTTCATTGGAGAAGTGGAATGCTGTGTCAGTAATGTTGGGTCCCACCAAATCCAACGAGCCCCGTAACAGCATGATTAACGAGTACATTTACCGCGGTGACCATTAATTACGCACGTTGCCCCTCGTAAATTTGAGTTGGAATGGAATTATTATGATCAAGCAAATCCCTGAGTTTCCACTTCAAAGAAAGCTCTATCAGATTCTCTAATAATGACTGGATCAACCATTCTCCTGCACCGAGGAGGAGCGTGGGATCCACGCCGAACCCGGAAGGAGGGAGGTGGCGTGGGATGCACGCTGGGGAGGGGCCGCGTGAGGCTGGGTGCATTGTGTAGATGACAATGTGACGCTTAGCGTCTTGGGCTAATCGCAGTTGTTGCTCGTAGTTTACAAGGCGAGAATAGAGAGCATCTTTTGGAAAGCGGTGGTCGTCCCGTTTGTCGAACTCAGGTTCATCAATCTCAAGACGATCTGATTCTCTATTCTCTCTCTTCGTGAATGTTTTTTTGAACCTTTTGATCGAATGGGGTCGATGTTCTCAGAGAGGACTTAGCTTGCTTGGGCTTTTGGCCTCTCATGAATCTGGTAGTAGCTTTTATATAACTGGTTTTGAAAAATAAATAAATAACAGTTGGGGCTTTACCTTATAATAATACATGTGACCTTTTTCTTTTGGAGGAAGAGTTTCTATCTTTGACCCCAAGAGACCTGGCTTATTGTAGAAACACACACTTTGAGCCAAGAAGAGGGTTGCTTTGATGATTGCAGAGGATCCAACTGGGGATACTTTATCTCTCTCTCTCCCTTTAACTTTTTTTTTTCCTTCAAAATGAAAACAAAATATTGTGTATTGCATGTTAGTATTAATTAATATGGTGGTGCAGGGGGAGTAGATCCTCTCATCATCTTATTTTCTCATCATCCCTCATGAACCCATCTGAACCGTTGATTTGGAAGAGAAGTCATTTGGACCATTGATTAAGAAGGGGAGAGAAAAGTGAAAGGAGTGATAACTTGATGACGTAACTCATCTTTTACCTTTTTGATTGATTGGACGGACATGATTTAGAGATTATGAGGGATGATGAGAAAATGGACAATGACAGAAACCGAACCCGCAGGGAGCAAACGACAAAGTTGTGGTAAGAATTTAAAAAAAAAATAATCAAAATATATGTATCTATTTGAATTAACGATTGAAATATTTAAAATTAATTTTTTAAATTATAATTTATAATATATAAAATAAATATATGACATAAATTATGTCTCAATTTATAAAAAAAATAACTTATAAACAATATCCACGGTCTATTTGAGGGGTTTATGGGTGTTAGATTCGAAGGCGAGAGGGGAGTATGATGAGGGCCTTGGCTTTGTTTTGGTTCACGTGATTCCCACGGTACGGGCATCCAGTTGGAGGCCAAAAAAAACTGATATGTTTGATGACACACAGATTTGATGGATTGGACGGCCTATAACAACCAACGGCGTAGAGCTGTTCCAGTTTAGGTGTGGAGTGGTCATTGTTATCTTGAAATTTATGCTTCTAACAAGTTGCATGCTCACGTATACCAACGAGTAACCAAGTGACCTTATATCTTGGCAAAAACACCAAAAAACTTTATAATACAATGATATGAATATTTTCTTATAAATGAGATGTAACTGAGTTTGAACTTATTTATAACTCAAAACCTTAGATTGTTAGTATCTATCTCTAAGTATCTATCTCTGTAATTAAAAAATATACCAATGCGTGACACCAAATCGAAACCCATCTGTTCTTCACATTCAAACTAAAATGTAGCCTGATTTATCAAGACTCCCGGAAGGAGGCATAAGCCCATGTTGAATATGATCAATCATATAAAAAAATGGTGAAACATAGGTAAAGAAATGGTGGGTGGGGAATAATAGGAAGGGATTAGCAAGGGGAGTAGTAGAAGAATGAAGAGGGCGGGAGATATTTGTGTATGATATTGGGATTGGAGCGTGTGGGAGGGGAGCGTGAGGAGGGAACTATTCCATTTAGCTTGGGAGGGTGGCAGTGACAGAGGGCAGAGGCAGACACGGATACGGACAGAGGTTTTGATGTATTGGGTTTGCGACTCAATAAAAGCCTCGTGATCGGAGAAGGCAGATCCCTGGAAGACTGTTCCCCCGAGTCACGTGGCCTCTTTTGACCACCCCTATGACCAAAATCCCCTCTTCATCATTTCGATTAAATTTATTTTTGTTCAAATAATTTAATTTAATTTTACTCAAGATAGAAACTGAAAAATACTTGCTCTGCCTCATAACCCCCTCCCTCGGGTCCCTTATCTGTCCCACCTCTTTATGGCCCCTCTCTCTCCCCTACCACCCCACTCTATATATATCCACGTATATGGACATATCTCCCTCGGCAATTAACGACAACGTGGACTGCACCTGCTGACTGGTATTTCGCCATTTTATGAGTAGCTTATAAAGCTAACGGACAACTCTCCCTCCCCTCCCCTCATTGTACCATTCACATTCAGCTCTTTCTCCCAAGTCCCCTCCTCTCCTTTCAACCATTTTATTATTGTACTTCTCTGCTCTCTTCCCTTCAAATCTACATACCACACACTCATTATCATTCATCGTCCACACTTCCCCTCTCTCTGCTTGTTATTAAGCTTCTTTTGCCATTCATCTTCCTCCTCGAGGTCGGTGAGTTTGTGTGTGCGCGCCTTGAAACTTGAAGCTGCAAAAGGGTTATAGACGCAAGGCAAATATGATGCACCGTTGCTGTGGCTCTCATCAGGGGCACGTGATGGGACCGTGTACATGTGGTATGGTTCACGGCCAAACCACTTCCTTCTCTATGCTCTTCTCCATGCCCAACCACAAATCCTACGGTAGTGACTGCGATAATATGTATTCTTTCGCCGCCACCTCTCCTTCCTCTTCTTCCGTTGACTGCACCCTCTGTCTCGGCACCCCCTCCACCCGTTTGTCCCAAGACGAAGAAAAACGCCGCCGCCGCCATGACCCTCGCTCCGTTTCAAACTTCTGTTGGGATTTATTACAATCCAAACACTCCTCTGAGTCCCACACAAAGTCCACTCGCAGCACCAATACTGGTAACTCCTCTAACAATGATCCCCTCCTCGCTCGTCGCTGTGCTAACTGTGACACCACTTCCACCCCCCTCTGGAGAAACGGCCCTCGAGGCCCCAAGGTAATTAATTATTACATGCTAATATTCATGAATCTGTGTGTTGTTCTTAGCGTTTGAGTGTTAAACAGTGAATATAATGAGTGCTATTTTATGAATTGCAGTCGCTATGCAATGCCTGTGGGATTAGGTTCAAGAAGGAAGAGAGGAGGGCAGGTGCGGTGGCCGCTACGACGGCAGCCAACTCAGGCGGCGTTATGGAGTCGGCGCAGATGTTTACCGGACACCATAACGCTTCATGGTACGCGCACTCTCAGAGCCAGAAGATGATGGGCGATGAGTTTCGCTTTGTGGATGACGCCGCCGACCGGGAAGGCGACCGCGGCGGCATTCCGTTTCTGTCTTGGAGGCTCAACGTTGCGGATAGACCGAGCCTTGTTCATGATTTTACGAGATGAAAACGTTTCGGGGGAAAATGATGTTTTTTTTTATAATAGAAACAAGACAAGAGGAGTTACTATCTGGAGAGTTCGACGGTCAAGATCACGCAGTTATACTTCACGTTTTACGATGATAATGCAGATGTTTTTGATGGCGATGGTTATATGGTCTCCCCCCCCCCCTTTTTTTTTTCTGGTGTTAATGTCCTTGACCTTTTCCTTTTTGTTCTCTTCCTTTTTCTCCGGCTTGCCTCAGATGTAGTAAGAACGGGATAATCCTATGTTCTAAGTTTGCTTTTTCTCGTGAGTTTATTCTTATAAGTTATAACTTTCTCTTTCAGGTACGAAAACCTTTCTTTCTGTTGGTTCACCTTTTTCTCTGGGGAATGAATAAATAAATGGCGATGACAGTGATCAAATATGAACCGTTGGATCACTTTTGTTGCACATTGTTATCGTAATAACTAATAACACGAACCTCTTTTCAGGGGTAACAATCATAATTTTCTGAAAAAGAGAACAAGCTAGAAGTTAAAAGATTGAGTCTGAAACTAAATGATAGTTGTTTTCATTTTACTGAATTCCACAAGGCAGACGCAGGGAGTATGGACTATGGAGAGAACAGGGGGGGTGCACAGACTGATGCAATCAAACCACTTGACGCAATTCTGATAGTCCTATTCTGATAGTCCTATTGTTGGGTCACTGTTCTTTTTCTGAACCGGACACTGCGGTTCATAATAGTGAAACTGATATGGCTTTTTTGAGTATTTTTTATTTTTTTTTACTGCATCGAATCTAACCGTCCAATGGAGCTCGCGTTACGCTGGCTGGGAGCTTTTGTAACTTTTATCCTCGTAGGATATATTACGAGCAATTATTTAATTGGATGGCTTTGAACTGCTCCCTCCACGATAGCTCTAATTCTCTGCTTGGATTAATTATTGTTTAGTCCTCTTTCTGTACTAATAAGGTATATTTATGAAGTTGATTTTGAATATACTAAATATAAGGTATATTTATGAAGTTGATTTTGAATATAAATATAAGGTAAAGTTTTAATATTTGTCATTCTTTTTTTAATTTAACTATATTGATGTTTCTTCAATAATAATAAAAAAAAGGGGAAAATGAGAGAATTAAGGAAAGCAACTAAAGTTTTTTAGATAATATATATCAAATTAACTAAACTAACCAATTTCTCTAACCTAATCAAATTAGGTAACTATATTTTATATTAAGAATCGAAGAATATTACATGGCACCAACTTAAAAGGTATATATCATTAGCTATTGATCGATTATGCAGAAACGAGAGTGACTCAGATTAAGTAAAATTAAACCTTCACAATGAAATGGTCAAGGATGCAATATAAAGGTAATTTAGTGATCAGTGTGAATAAGTTGTTGTTGCATCTGAGGTAACACTGGTACCACCAACGAAGTATATTTGAAGTGGAGTCATGTTTATGTTAGATTAAGTGGAATCAGTTTTCACGGGGCTAATAGGGAAGGCATTGCAGAAAATTGTTTTATTGAAACAATGTTAGCTGCAACGATGTGCTCGCTTTGTGTTTTTTAGCCTGGCAAAATTGTTTAACTGAATATGCCAAACAATCTCGACAAGGTGTACATACATATATTACACAGGTCTAGGAGGTGCCCGTCCAAATTTTATATATATCTGTTAATTTTACAGGAAGATATTGATTTATAATAATACTACCTATTGACTTATAAATGGTATTTATCTCGCTTGATTTTACCCTGTCCTTTTTTTTATATAAAAACTAGTTTTATTATTTTTTTATAGAGCACTAAACTAGTTATTCGTAGCATAAAGGTTTTGGGATGATGTTGAAGGAAGGGTTACAATTTTTTAAAATAGGCAAACATTTATTTCAGCATCATCATGTTACAAGGGACTAATTTTAATTTTTCTCAGATTAAAACAGCCAAAGCTTCATCGTCCTTGATGGGGTAAAAAGGGGAACATGGAATAGAGGAAAGCTGTGATTTCATTGGCTTTTAAGGAACAGATGAATGCCAAAAGATCACATGAAGGTGAGAGGGCGAATCAAACTCCTTCAGAGGGACGCAATCCCCAGATCTATGACTCGACAAAAAGCAAACCTAGTCTGCCCCAAACTCGTTCCTTCCAAGTATTTGCAGTGGAACTAAGACCAAAGTTACTGCCACTTATCACTCTTAACTCAATTGGATGGACTATTGACTGGTCAATTTTCCAGCATCCCATTTACATTTGATTTTACTAGTTAATTGATTTTTTTAATGACTAAGAAAATTAATTAAATAAGTTATTTAATTATAACATATGTTATGTATTATTAGATTATATATCAATTTATAAGTTAAATAAATTAGTTTAGAGAAAAACGATAAATATAAATACTTAAATATAGTTTTTTTAACTTTCTTAATATTTTTTAAAAAAATCACCTAACCCTTATATTAAGTTCTGTAAAAGGTATCATTTTTTCAACGCAGTGGTAACCACACCTAATTTGGGCCATTTTCGTATTTGATGGGTAAAGTTGAAATATCTGATCATATCAATTTCATAACCCTACACTACATGGCTATCCAGAACGACGAACACCATGTCAGGTGTGCAACACGGGTTGGATCCAGATTAGTCAAAGTGAAGCTATACTGGGTGGAAAGAGGGGAAAAAAAAAGAATGTCGAACAGGTACCATGCCCTCAAAACTTAGCTTAGAAGGGAACCTTTTTTCAAGTTTAGTTTTGTGAACCAAAAAACCTCTGTAATTGTTAACCTTTGAATTAAATTTAATGGTGATTTAGATTTAATAGCTTATAAAATTTGAAGTTATTCTAAACTTTTGAACATTTTTTTTAGCAGTGAGAAAATCTAAAGTTCGTGTGACGTCTCATTCCATGATCGTTTCTGAACAAGCCAAAACTATCATGTTCTGATTTTGACGCCCATGCGTCTTCTTGTTGTTGTTGTTGTTTTTTTTTTTTTTTTTTGCCAACAAGAAATGCATTAATCATGAAACCATAAGTACAAAGGTCTTAGTGCTAAAAGATAGAAGCTAAATAAACAAACTGAAACAATAAAACAGAACAAAAACCAAACCATAAGCTAGAACAGACGCATACACCAATAAAGCATCCAAATAAATATAGTAGTAATGAGGTAGGTCTAAACAACAAAGCCAACATAAAATCTTCAAAGCATCCTTTAACACCGAATTATGCAATAGAAACAAGGGTCACAGCACCTAAATTAAAGGGCAAGACCCATCTGCTAAAGCGTTAGCAGCACCCAAAGGTACTAAGACTGCTTCTTTGGGAATCCACTTACAAGAAGGGTTCCTAACAAATTTCCTTGAGAAGAAATAGTTCTCAATAAGAGAATCACATCTTTTACTTGATGATATCAAATGTTGATCTGCATGATGAACAAATACTTGTCTATCCAATTCGAGATATAAGTTCCCTGGGCGACTATTTGAGAGCCAACCAATAGAATCCCGAACAAATAGACTAATATTTCTCCCAACAAAACGCACACGAGCACAAGAAGATAAGATTTTCCTAAGAGCAAACAGATTATTCTCCAATCCACCAACCTTATTAGAGCTTATACCCTCTAAAAGACAATAAAGAAAGCTAATACTACCACAACATGCCAATGAGTAGCAAATCCATACACACTTAACCGACCTATGTGTACCCTGATCATGAACAATGTTGATTAACACACTGAACTGGCACATGTTGAGCCAATGATGAACAGTACATAGAGACAAACCGAACAACTCAAACGAATATTTCTCAACTGTCTATTTGATGCACAATCCTTAGTCATTTGATCAATAGCATACCATACCACCCATCTTCCACCCTGAAGCCTTGACCAAGCATTACCAGTTTTTAAAGAGATCCCTAAAGCCCTGTTTTTTGGACTTGGATCAGATATTTGGTCACTCTCCCACTTAATCACCTTCCAATCCATTTCTACTAGGACAGAGGCAACTTGGTTATAGGATTTTGATTTACAAAACAGACTACTTAGTAGGAAACTATAACACAACACCCATGCAAATAAGACTAACCCGATTACCCCGCCGATCAAAGCTTCTTAGCAATAGGCTAAGTACAGCATAGATAGACCAACAGTGAATAAGAGTGTGTTTGGATGCACTTAAAAAAAGCTATTTTGAGCCCAAACCATGGTTTGGGAAAAAATCATTCAAACACTCAAAAATTTTTCCAAACCATGGTTTGGATCTCAAAACTATGGTTTTGAGAAAATCTAATTTTTTTTGCTTTTTTCTATATGTGGACCCCACCATCTCACTTTAATTGGTCCTTTTTATTAATGTGGGCCCCACACCACACACACTCTCTCTCTCTGTTTTTTTTTTTAATTTCACCAATTTTTCTTTAATCATTTTTTTTTAAGAATTTTAAAATTTTAATACTCCCTTTTATCTTATAAAACCTATTTATCTAATTTGATTATATTAGAAAAATTAGTTAATCTGCACACGAAGGTCCCATTTGGCAAATAAGTTGGCAATGAGGGATTTTTTCACAATTTTCCTAAATCATTATTCTACTCATAATCTATTCTCCAAAAGCTATTCTGCTCAAAATTTATTCTTCAGAAGTTATTCTCCATTTTTTCTCCAGAATCTATTCTCCTTATAATCTATTTTCTAAAAGTTAATCCAAACACACTCCAAATCAGTCCCCAGACACGAATCTCAATCGATCACGAAGGGTAACGTTAAAAAATATAAACGATTTTGTTTTTTTATTTCATCATGACTGTAAAAAAAACCCTCCTTTTTGTGTGATTAACAACTAGAAAAATCAAATAAAGAACCAGAATTTGGCAGTCGGTTGCATCGTATCCAATTAATTAATATTCCATTCAATTCCATCACCAACTCCTAAAACACATCCTTGAAAGATAAATAAATTGTTTTGAACAAAAAAAAAGATAAATAAATTGTTTGATATCCTGGGCCATGAACAAGGGTGGTGGTGGTCATGACTTATGTATGACCTTATCTCAATTTCGGAGTTATGTATGGGCTATAACAAGTCAGGGTCCACCACAAAACAATTCAAATAACACTGATCTGATGGTCCTGTATATTATTCACACTTTAACGACTTCTTTAAAGGACTCCCTTCCTCGTCTGACATAAGAAAATTTTGTGAAGGTTTTTGACCTTATCAAAACAACTCCTCTAATTTTGTGAAGCACTCCATCTACTTTTTCAGGTAGGTGGGCCCTATCATCCTCTGCACAATGAATTAGAGGAAATTAGGGATTTAATCTACCGGAATTGAGATTTGGAGATCCATCGTTCGCATAGAGAAGTTATTGCTTGTACATATCTTTTGGCAAAAGCGGCTCTAAATTCAAACAATGACCTATCCTTATTGCATTATTCTCCAGGTTTTTGTTTGATCCAAATATTAGCAGATTTAATCTAAGATTTGGCTTTTCTCTACTGCCGTTTTTAGGTTGATCTCTGTTTGAGTACGTCGAGACTCTCAAGAGACTGTTTCTTTTGTCATTGTAATTCAAAAAAAAAAAAAAAACAACTCCTCATATAGAATATTTATTAATATTTTTTTAACCTAAAAACCCATGCGACACGTGGCATCTTCTGGGGATATATGTGCTCGTGGTTTACTAAACATTGAACATTGAGACCATACTAGTAAGAATTATTCGCTCCGATATTATTTATAATCAATTTTTTCTGATAAGGTTTGTTTTTTTAAGTAACTTTTATTTGTTATCTGAAAATATAAATTTTTTTTTCTATTTTACCCTTATTAAATACTCATTATCTCTCATATCTTATACTACCTCCGGTCTTAAATATAGGACATAATTTATAATACAATTTGTATTACAAACTATGTCTTATATTTAGGACCGGAGAGAGTACTTATTATCTCTCATACATTTTATCTATTATCTATCATATACTCTTTTCATAAAATAGAAATATATATATATATATATATATAATAATTTTGATACATTTATTATTTTTAATTATCAATTCGTTTTATGAAATTAAATTAGAAAATTGTTTATAAATTCGACATGTGGGAGTAAGTGATGACCCAACAATAGAACGGTGGGCTCCACCACTACAGCCCAGGGTCCACTGACTAACCGGAGCAGAAAATAAGATACAGAGGCCCCAATTCAGGCATCCCTGCACTGCGCTTTCTACAGATTATTTATGACATCGCATTTATTGGAGGGCACAACTCGAGGGGTAGAAAATTAGGGACTCCCTCGTGATAATATCTTAGTCTATAATATAAATTATTTTGACGGTTATTAATTTTTATTAATTAATTTTATTTTTATAATTAATATTTAAATATAACTTTGTATATGTTTTCTTCCATTTGAAACTTAATCTAATATGAATAAGGTTAAAAAAATTAATATAGATTTAATAAATTAATTATAATTTTTTTTAATAAATTAGTTGAAATGGCCGTATTATGGAAGGAAGTGGAGCAAGTACTTGAGAATTAAATTTGTATACCTTAAAGTCCTAAGTCCTCCGTAGGTTCAAGTTTCTCTCTTTTCTTTAAATGTACATATGAATTTCTCTCCAATATAGTACTGATGGTCCTACATATGAATTTTCCAAGATAATTCCTCCGAAAAATTAACCTTTTGGCCTGAACTTTTAAAATTCAGTTCAATTCAATGAATTCATTCATATTTCCTTTCTTTCTTTTAAATCCTGTTCTCGTATAATTACGACAGAACTTTCTGCCCAGAGGCCCTCGTACAAGCTAATAATTTGTCGCCAGGCGAAGAGTTGATTTTTATTATTTCACATTATAATATATAGGATTAAGGGATAAAAATATCCATAAACTTTTCTTAAAGTGCATCAACCACCATATATTTTTTTGTGCATAAGTAACCATGAACTTTTAAAACGGGGACAAAAGTGATACGTTCGTTAAAACTAACTAATGACTGTTAACTATAGTGCAAAAGTACCAAAACACTCCTATATAAAAAAAAGGTTAAGGGGTAAAAACACTCATAAATTTTCTTCAAAAGTGTATCCACGACCATAACCTTTTTTATATATAGGGGCATTTTGGTACTTTGGCATTGAAGTTAACTGCCGTTAGTTATTTTTAACGGATGTGTCACTTTTACCTCATTTTTTAAAGTTCGTGGTTATTTTTATATCAAAAAAAATTTATAATGTTGGATGTACTTTTAAAAAATGTTTATAAGTATTTTTGTGTCTTGACCCTAATATATATATATATATATATAAATTCACGTAAGCTTCATTTAATCGTCAGCATTGCGTGGGTTCTTCACTTGATGATGTAAAATTTATAACCAGTGGTTCTCTAATTATAAAACCACGAAGAATATTATCTGTTTTAAATTTTGTATAATGTGTCATAAAATGTGTTTAGTTATCAAAAGAGGGAGGATAATAGGTAAGGACCAGTGCATTCATTTACTGTTGAAAAAGAAGGATCGTAAAAATCCAAGACGGGACCAAGCCATAAAATTCCCAAATCCCTAATTGTAGTATTTATCACATTTAACATGCCGACGGAGTTGGTTGCTGAAGAGAACTAAATTTTTCACCTAAGAAAAACTGTTCATACTAATCAAATGACAATGTATCGATCGACGCCTGACCTTCTCACACGTTAGGGGCTTTATTTGAGAAAAGAATTTTAATGCCGTATACTGCATTCCACGTTAGATGCCGTGTTTGAAGAAATAACGCAAAATACATTAAAAAAAATTTAATTCAAACTACCAAAATTTAATTTGAATGTAGCTTAAAACTGCAGGGTTCAGTTAGGGTGGCCTGGTGAGCCCATGAGATGGCGGAGTCGTTCCTGAGCTGGTCCGACCTATGGTGATATATCCTAAAAATTCCTAATCACTATGTGTGCGGGGGTGTGAAATCATTTGGAAAAATTACATTCAGATCAAAGAAAAAAAAAATCATCAATTGAAATCTTAAAATTGTTAAAAGATCCTGTGAGATTTTTTGGTAATAAATTTTAATTTCGTTGATAAGTTTATGGGCATTTGCTGATAAGTCTATAGGTGTGTCATTGATAAGTCTAGGGGGCACGTGTCATTGACAAGTCCAGGAGTGTTCATTGATAAGTCTATGAGTGTCCATTGACAACAAGTCCATGATTGAAATTATTACAATGAGACTTTTTGACAATTTTGAGATTTTAAGAAATTATTGTTTCATGTTTTTTTCTCTTATTTGGGATCTAATGTAATTTTCCCTAGTCTCTTTCTGCATGCATTTCGTAACGACTCAAACCCGTGTGGGCCCATTAGTATCTTGGGCCTGGGAACTCAATTATTTGGGCCCATCATGAAGCAAATGAGAACATGTGATCATCCGATAAAGGAAGCCTGAATTTCTTCGAGAGTTTTTTCCTTGGTGTCAGGAACCCAAAATCTGACAAAAGCCACCGCAAAGAATGAGAACAGTGAGTAAATGGCGAAAGTGCCCCCAGTGCTCCATTTCAAGAGCAAGTTGGCGGTCATGGTGATCCCCCACGCTGTGAACCAATTCAAAAATGTGGCCAAGCTCCCTGCTAGCCCCTTTATATCTAGTGGAAGTATCTGCATTTTCATTTCCATGTCCAAAAATGTCATAAATTTTTTCTGCATAATTTTATATTAGTCTAGACAAATCAAACTTATACCTCAGACATCAGAAGCCAGGGTATTGGTCCCATGCCTAGAGAATAACCAATGCCCATTGTCTGATTAAACAACAAGCACATACAAATTAAAGGGTCATTTTAGTTATTCATGAAAGCACGCAAAGATATATATATATAAATATATACCACAACCCCTCCGGCGCTGAGAATGCCCAAGACTTTTTGCAGGTCAGAATCCTTTGATATGGCTCCCTGAAAGCAAGCAAAACGATTTTGAATCACTGCTAAACTCATGAATCATGTTATATCAACTTGTGATTTCTGAATTACCAACCTCCGTAAAGAATGCTGCAGAAATGACCAAGAGGCTAAGTGACATCAGACAGGATGATGCCTGCAGAAAGTTTTCATATTCATATATAAATTTTGGTGGATATTTTATTTAATTTGTTGAAGAAGCTGATTTTAATTTGCATAATATACTCACTGTGAGAAGCACCCTGCGCCCAGTTTTGTCCACCAGCCAAACAGTGACCCCGCACATCACCACCTGCACACGTAAGAACTTGCGCATAATGATATTTTAATTATATTCAGAGGAAAAAACTATTTTAATCCCCAATAAATAGGCACACTATGTTTTTGTCATTTACAGGGAATATTATTGTCTTAACTTTGGTTATTTGTTCATGAAACATGCTTTTATTGTCATCAGTCTCTGGTATTTTCATCAACATACAAATACATAGCAATCTTAATACATGTTGTAATATTCATAACCTAGGTGATGAAACTAAAAATACGCTTATGTTCTGTCAAATTAAAACTAAAACGGGCTTCCCTCATGAATTTACTATTATAGTTCATTAGAAAACTGTTGACTCAGTTTCAGAATAAAGTTTTTGACCTGAACAGCTCCAAATCCAAATGTAACAGCATCACTGGATGCAATCCCTATCATACCATGGAAATTAATTAAAGATAAATTCAGAACATTATATATATAAGCCAAACAATTGGCATTCAATGGTAAAGTAGTTATTTACCTGCAGTTGCAAAGATCTTACTAGAATAGAAGAAAACTCCAGTCATACCAGTCAATTGCTGAAGTACCAGCAATCCGATCCCTACCTGCAACAACTCTGACATTCTTTGAAACTAGCCAAAAACAAGGAAGATAGCAAGAGGAACAAGAAAGGATATAGATCAGACCGTTAAAGGAAACCAATATCTTCTTCTCTTAAGATCTGCTAACTCTACTCTTTCTGTTTGTTCGGTCGACAACAAGGATTCCTGTCTCAACAACATGGTTTCAGTAAAGTGTATGTCTTTGTCTCTTCTCCAAGTTTATATTTAATTTTCTAACAAAATCGGTGTTAACATAGTGGGGTACTTCGATTTCTCTAGCTTCCATGGTAATATCAACTAGAGGTCCTCGAAGAGCTTGTAAAGAAGCCTCAAACTTCTCTTTCATCCCCATTCCCGCCTGGAATCCCAGAGTAAAAGAAATTAAACTCAGAAATCGGTTAAGTGTGAAGATAATGTAGCAAAATCAGTTGCATTCATTGCATTGACACATTTTGCATGATGCATACCAACCATCTAGGAGATTCTGGAATGAGCAACAACCCAGGTATTACAATAGCACAAGGCAAACTTCCTGCACAGAATTGGATATATGGTTCACTGTATTTTTCTTCTTCTTGTTGCTGAAATTGAGTTATTTAGCATCAATCAATTCGCCTTGGAGAATAACTAAGGACTTACCAAGCGCTGCGAGCAATCTCCAGTTGACAAAAAGACCCAGCAGGTAAGTTATCATTATTCCAATCTGAATTGAAAGCTATAAAGGAGGGAAAAACAATACACGGAGATATGAAAATCGATCATTTGTTAACGAACAATTATAATTATGACTCAATTCAAAGCAGCATGGAAATGGAACCAACCTGGTTCACTGATCCAAGGCTACCTCTCATGGTTCGAGGTGATACTTCTGATATATAAACAGGCACCTAAAAAATTATTCCCAATTTATGAATTGGAAAAACTATAGAAAGCAAACAAAGTGGTGGGCATATCCACATACAAAGCTCAGGTTCAATGGCTTATGGAGATTACCACATAAGATATTATTCCCACACCAAATCCTTCCAATAATCTCCCCAGAAATAGAAGCGACGGTTCCTACAAATTCAGGGGACATCATATATATGGCATTACAAGGTGACGAAGTTGCAAAGGGCAGGGGTAGAGTTGATATTTCACCACTCAGCACTTACCCTGGCCATAGCAATGGCCAGCCATCCTATAACATTTGGGATTGCAGCTATCATTAGGGACTGCGTAATCATATCAGCAAAGCAAAAAACAACATTCATTAGTTTATTCTAATCAGGACGACTTAATTTGGGATAAATATTTGCTTTTTAGGTGGTCCATTTTTTTTTAGTTTTATCCATATGTTTGGATGAAGAAAAAAGTGGGGATGAGGAGGGAATATTAGGTTTGAAAATTTTTATAAATTGTAAAAAAAATTTACTATTTTTGAAAATTTTCTCTCTTAGTTTCTGTCCCTTGAAATTTTCTCTCAATCCAAATATATCATAAAGGTGTGTGTGTGTATAGAACAGTATGATACCCCCTTACGCCCATAGTAATCTGCTATTTGACCACTGGCTGTTGCTCCCACCATGGCACCCACGTTCGACAGTGATCCAAATACAGAGAACTGTTCTCATCATTATATTCATCTAAAGTGAATCAAGAAATTACAGCACAGAGAAAAAATGGCCAATAACTCGGTCAAATAATTCAAAGAAGCGAATAATCAGACCCTTGAAATTGTGAGGTTAAGATCTCTAATTATATTCACTTGAGTTGGAGAAGAGTACGCGCACTGCAAGAATATTACATTATGACAGAGACCCGGGTCAGTCGAACATTTTGAGCATAAACGGAAATCATTTATACGGCGTCGTATTCAACGAGACAGTGACGTGAGAGTGAAGCACCGTGACACCAAACTGGAAAGGGCCCAACGCAACGATGAGGATGCAGACCAAAACAAAGAGAGAGCTTTCACGAGCATTGTTTGATCCCAGGAATGGCTTCCTCACGCTCGCGCTGTTCTCCACATCATTCCTCGGATTCATTATTGCTTCTTACGTCGCAGGGTCCGTAGGTTTTCGTCAACGATAATAATGTTACAAGATGATAAAAAGGATATATATATATATATATATATTGGATTAATTGTACGAGGTTGTGAAAAGGTAAAGAAAGGGATGTAATTATAAGATGCTTTATATAGGAGAAGCTTATTATGTGTTTCATGAGTGAACCAAGGTGGCTACAAAAGAGAGTGTCGGAGACTTGTCCGCGTCATTTGGAGGTGATGCGAGAAAAATAAGGCGATCCTGATCCTTCGATCGTGTCCTTTGCCCTGTTTGTTTATGATGCTCGTCCCTCTCCTTGTTACCAGATTAAATACTACTAGGACTGGAGGTACTATTATGTTCTTCTGTACTTCAGTCCAGATTATTTCAACTCCCCCAAGGTCATACATACATGGAACGTTCAACGTCGACACGGGCATATATATTATTTTTTGGCAATATATACATATACGAGTATATTATTTTTAAATAATAAAAACAAATAAAAGATTAATTATCTTTATATTACTTTAGTGTAATAAATATAAAAAAAATCTGGATATATATTATATATATATATAAAATAGGACACATCAAAGTAATTTTTGGGAAATCCAACCTATATTTGTTAATAATAATTAACACAATTAACTTCCTTAATCTACTTAAATTAGTACACTGGCTCTTATATATATTAAGGACCAAGGTAATATAAATTTATTTTTTATCTCTTATTTGGATCCCAAAAATTTTAGATTAGTACAAAGTTAAAACTCTAACCAAAGTATTAAACTATATGAACCGATTAAATTTTGTAAAAAGTTTACTTTGCTTGTTACTGGCAATACTTTAAGCTGTTACTATGGTTAAAAAAGTTACTTTTTTTTTTTAGTTAAAATTGTTTAAATCCTATCTTAAATTAACTATTTTATAAGTGAAGATAAAACGAATTGGCTACATCATCGAGAGCGGAAGCTCGTAATTATTTTATTTGTAGATTTTTAATACACTTTGCAACTTTGAAAATTAAAACGGTATTAAATCTAATTAATTATGATACACAAGGCTTTTCAATAAATTTTGCCTAAAAATCCAATACTCTTGACGCATCCCCACTTACAAATTATTCAAGGAGTCCAATAGTCTATCAAGTTATAGATTATCTGTAGCCATATCTATCATTTCAATATGTAAAATTGCAATTAAAAGATTTAAAATACGGCGGAAATGTACTATGGACTGATATTCTATGAATTGGTATTCTATACGCTTATCCCCCTTTATTCACTAACCCCAATAAATCTGATGCAAAACCAATCCAACTCACAGACTAATGCTTCTATGTTCATCATATTCTGTCAGCGACTACGCTCAGAGGATCATGATAAAAATTGAATATCTGCAATGAATGATCTCAACAGACTGCTTTGTTTATTTGCCAAGAAAAAAACTAATACATATATTTTGAATTTAGATCTAACTCAGCTCATGCAGTAAAAAAGAAAAAAGAAAGAACAAATGACAAAGCAACTATTACATAGGAATATAATTTAACAAAACAACAATAGATATCTGGTATATCGGTTCATTTAGACAAAGGCTCTTCGAACAAAATCATCTAAAGGATGACTGAATTTCTTCCAAAGTTCTCCCTTTGGTCTCAGGGACCAAAGTTGCAACAAAAACAATGGTCAAGGCAGATACTACCGCGTAGATTGTGAAAGTTCCTGTGGGCAGTCAAATTCATCAATTTATTGATAGGCACATATGACATGACATGCAAGAATGTGCGTAACAGTTTTATGGTATATGGTGGCCGGGACCATGCAGCTGAGCAAGGATACTAAGAGTTAATGGCACAATTGTAAAAGCCCACAATATAAAGGTGAAACAGCAAAAGTTCAAATCTGTTCTTCCTTTCTTATATATTTTTTGCCAAAAAATTGGTAAAATCATATTCAAGCTGTACAAATAATAATAGAAAAATAGTCTATAAGTTATTCCATTCTGTTGACGATTCCCTCTTTCATCCCATTAAACTTCCAAACAATGGTATGGCACTTGTGGTTCCACATCTTGCCTTCCATTTCATTTCATTACCTCTCAAACTCCCAAACATATAGGTATTATTTTGTGTATATACATGCAATGGTCATCATAGTTTTCACAATGCCACTTGTGTTCCTAAATCAACAAAAGAAATTCTAGCCATTGCATGTACATACACTTGCCCGACAAGAAGAAGGGAAAAAAGTGTGAAAACAGAGAGAGAGAGAGAGAGACCTCCACTGCTCCAAGATAAAAGCAAGTTCGCGGTCATTGTGATCCCCCAAGAAGTAAACCAATTCATCAAGGTGGCTACACTGCCAGCTAGGCCTTTTATATTCACTGGAAGTATCTGAAAACAACGATTTAGAAGTGAGTTGTTTCAAACGTATCCAATAAACAATTGTATCTGTGACCGATGCGTCTAAGGGTTTACAAGAGACATAGTCCCTTAAGAAACAAGAATACAGAAGGAAATCCATAGACATTCTCTGAATAAGGACTTAACTACTTCTTGCTGTTATTTAATCAAATAAGGGGAATATGAACTTCGAATACCTCAGACATTATAAGCCAAGGAATTGGTCCAAGGCCTAGAGAGAAGCCAGTCACCATTGCCTAGAGAAAAACAGTTGATAGAACTGATGAGTGCTTAAAATATTTCAAAACATGAGAAGAAGGACATTAGACCCATCCCACATAACATACCACGAGCCCAACCACAGAGATTATTCCCAAAATGCTGTATAGATCAGAATCCTGTGATACGACTCCCTGTCTCAATAAAGATTAAACAAGTTATAAAGAGAGAAAAGCTCCCAAAAGTGGACCAAGCCAGTGCCATTACAAAGTACTAACCTCCAAATAGAAAGCTATCGCAACAAGGACAAGGCTGAATGTCATAAAAGAGGAGGATATCTGAAGAAGCAATAACAGATTTCAGAATTTTCGAATCCCACGACCATCATCTAAAATAATGTGTTTATAATTTTTTTTGGGAAATTTCATTGTGTTTAATACATACTATTAGGAGAACCCTGCGGCCAGTTTTGTCCACCAACCAAGTTGCGACCGCAGTCATCAAAACCTGGAAAATAAAGTTGACAATGAGAGCTGAATTTACTATTTTAAATTGTTGATATTCACATTAATTTTACGCATAGTGGCCGACCTGAACAGCTCCAAGACCAACAGTAGCTGCCTTGCTGGATGAAATTCCTGGCACAAGAAGGAGGTCAATTTTCAAAGAGTATTTTGCAATTTTGGAGCTACAATAACTGTCTTCTGATGTTTGAAATTAGTTTTTCATCACTGAATGCCGAAGTTTGACCAAATAAGAAATTTAAATAAGACAGGGGAACTAACCACCATCTTCATATCCCACACACTCGAAGTCAACAACATCGCCAAAGTTCAGGATCACTAATTTTTAAACACATCACTGTGATATGGAAAGAGCTATAAGAGTCATGGGAGGACAACAGGGAAAATGCATATTATGCCAATTTGGGGTACAAGTTAACAAATTTCTCATCCAAAACCATGGTGTAGCAGGTCAAATGTAGGAATTTCGACCATTCTAAACTCCTCTTCACCCTGAAAAAGCATTCAGCATCAATCCTAATCCTCCCATTCCCCTATATCTGAACCTCCACCCCATTTTAAAAAAGAAAAGAAATAACAAAATGAAAATACACACACACATATGAAAAGCAAACCAATTACTAACAGCTGATTAATAAATCTAACCTGCAGCTGAAAAGATGTTACTTGAATAGAACAAAACTCCATTAATACCGCTGATTTGCTGAAGTACAAGTAATCCAATTCCTATCTGCAATCACTTTATTACCCTCAGGTTTAGGTTCCTCAAACTCTCGTATAAATAAATAATAATAGGCCAAACTAGGAAACAGAGGGACACCATAATTACGATGAATTATAGCATACCATCAAAGGAAACCAATATCTTTTTCTCTTAAGATCTGCAAATCGAATGGTAGTTCTTTTTCCTGTTGATGCCACAGATCGCTGTAAAGAAGATAGTTTAGCAACACATGGTTCTTAATTCAGGTACTAGACACTTAAATCACAACTCATCTACACTTATATCGTTATGCATCTTAGCATAGCATCAAAGCTGTTTTGCTACTTTAGGTGACAAAATTAGCTACATACCTTGATTTCATGTACTTCGACAGAAATATCAGTGTCAAATCCTCGTAAAACTTGCAATGAAGTCTCAAACTCTTCTGTCATCCTCATCTTGGCCTGTATATGCCAAGAAAAACCCAGAGAAAGAAAATAAAGAAATATATAAATCAACCATAGGAAAGATACAGAAGTTCAATCAACACCAAGCTACACGGCATATGATTTATACCAGCCATCTGGGAGATTCTGGTATAAAGAATAACCCAGGAATTAGCACTGTACATGGTAGAATTCCTGCAAAGGGAAAGAAGATGCTTACTGTTACAATTTAGGTCCTAGAAATAAAAATGATATTAACTATAAATCAATGTTTTGAAGCACCTTTCAGAAAACATTCTGTCAACCGATGTCAAATATGCATGCAAGTTGTAACTTCAAGTGATTGAAAACAGTCATCATGCTTTAGTAACAAGGAATTTACCTAGAACTGCAAGCACTCTCCAGTTGACAAAAAGGCCCAGCAGATAAGCCAGCAGTATTCCAATTGTAACGGAGAGCTGAGCAAACAAAATGACAAAAGTTAAAAAATATAATTTCAAATAGAAGAATGGAGCAGATGAAGGTGGGATTAAGAAGCAACATTAAGCAGCCAACCTGGTTGACAGATCCAAGGCTGCCTCTCATGTTTTGAGGTGATATCTCAGCAATATAAACAGGCACCTTGAGAAAAGAAAGACAAACTATTTTCATTCAGAATTTCTCCGATGGATCTCGGCATATAAGAAAAGAAAGCAGGGCTATCAAGATTACCACGTAAGAAATTATCCCAACGCCAAATCCTTCCAACACCCGCCCCAAAAATAAGAAAGATGAATCCTACAGAATCAGCAATGCAAACTATGAGGTTGTAAACTAAGATAAAGAATGAACAGGGGTATCAAATCAAAGTTCCCATATCATCACATACTTTGGCGAAAGAAATGGCAAGCCATCCTATTATGTTAGGGATTGCGGCAACCATTAGTGACTGCAATTCAAACACAGCATCACGCATCATAGTCGTAGATAGCCTTGCAAGAGTAAATAGACACAAAAATCATTATACCCCTTTACGCCCAATGTACTCTGACATTTGACCGCTGGTTATTGCTCCCACCATTGCCCCCACGTTTGATAAAGAACCGAACAGAGAAAACTATAGTCGATAATTTATTCAGCAGGAGAATTAGCATGAAAATTAAAACATCATTCAATCAGATGCATAAACAAATGCAGGCAAACCTCCGAAACTGAGAGTTTCAGATCGCTGATTATGCTCTCTTGAGTCGGAGAAGAGTATCCACACTGATAAAACCATAGAGGGGGAAAAGGAAATCAATGATAGCTTTCTGTGATTATCAAGACAAGATATAATAAGATTGGATACAGATAAAGCACCGTAAAACCGAATTGAATGGGACCCAAGGCGGCGATGAGGACGCAGAAGAGAACAGAGATAGAGCCATCTCGTATGACCTGAGTGGAGGAGCCCATGATGCTGGATTGCCTCGAGCCCATCCTGTACCAGCTTCCTGTTTGGAGGAAGGGCTTCCTAAGATCCCTCCCTTCCTCATTATCGTCTCTGAAGCTCATCGCCGTAATCTCAGAACCTCAAGCGAAGTCGGAGTTGTGGGTTGAACTCGAATGACAATAGTTTCCAGGGAGGTGGATCGAATTCGGCGTCCAGGTGAGGGATAGATAAGCGGAGTTCTGCGGAAATTCGGAAGGATTGAGCGGACAGGGGAGACAGCGTTATTGAAGTGTTTATTGATTATTTTGTACTTGCCAAAGATCGGAGAATTAATTCTTTCTCCCAACTAGAGCGAGCCTGTTTTGCCGTCAAAATCATGTCAGACTGGATTTCATGACAGTTATTTTCTCTTGTGTACTATTTCCTTCTCAATCCTCTCGAGTTTCCGGTTTCCACCGTTCCTTGTCAATCCTCACCGAATACGGTGTCCTCGCCTCAATAAACTGTTAAACTTCAAATTTGGAGAATTTCAGTTAGATGCAAGGATGTAACGTAATTTCCAAATACCTCGTTGTCAAAATGAAATAAAATGAAATTAAGTGTGAGGATAAAAAATAATGATACTCTAATTTTATTTACCTTATAAATTTATTTTATTTATCTTATGAATTTTCATATTTATTTTGTAAATGGTTAAAATATTTTTAATTTCCTATATTCTTTTGAGCTTTTAATCTCTTTATTTATTTTATAAATTTTTACATTTATCTTGTAAATGATTAAAATGTTTTAATTTTTTAGGTTCTTTTAAATACCCTTATTTATCTTATAAATATCTTTATTTATTTTATAAATGCTCTTATAAAAAAGAAAGAAAGAAATCATTATATTTTCATCCATAAAACTTAATTTCTCCATGGGTAGAATGAAATTTCAAAAAGTTTTAACATCAACTAAAATTATGTTACGTGAGGCACAATAAAACTTTTCCTTTAAATTTTAGCCATATTCTATCACTTATAGTTAAGTGCCACCCCCTCCCTGCTGCGCACGTTAACACCTGAACATTTTTAATATTTACATCTATGTTTAATATAAAATATATTTAATTATATTAAAGATATTAATCAAGTTAGTCAATATAATATATTTTTTAAAACGTCATAATCATCTTTATTAATTCTTTTCATCTCTCTCTTAATTATTATTAAGAGAGCTTCAATAGAGGCAAAATAGAAAAATATTAAAAAATATATCTTACATTTATGACTAATATTAACTTCAGGTCATGAGACGGAAGATAAGAATAAGAAAAAATAGAACCATATTGCTTATATCTTGAAAATAATGCGATTTTATTGAAATTTTACCAATTATATTAATATATTGATATTGAGAGTTTAAGGTTCTAATAAGAAATAAGGTTAAGGTTCCTTATCCAGAAAAAGAAGAAGAAGAAGAAGAAGTAAGGTTAAGGTTAAAAAGATAATACTCCCTGCGGTGCTAAATATAAGACAGATTTAATTTTTTTTATACATTAAAAAAACTGATTAAATTACTTTTAAATATTTATATTTGTCATTTTTTCTCCAAACTATTTTGTCTAATTTATAAACTGATATATAATCTAAGGATAACAACATATAATATGATTAAATAACTTATTTAGCTTCCTTAATTTTTTTTTTAAAAAATCAGCTTTACCTTATATTTAGGATATACTTTCACTGGACGAAGAAGAATAAGCGGTAGGCGAGATAGGAGATTTAACGCTGCTCTATACCCAAGGCTAGGGATCGAACCCCCAACCAAGGTTAAGGGTGGAAGAGCCCTTACCGCTCTACCACACGCTCCTGGTTATCTATTGAATATTTTATTATTACTGTTATTAGATTATTTTTAGGGAAAATCCCTGAAAAAGAACTTTAAAATAGGGAAAAGACAAAAAGGTGATCTCAATTTCCATATTCCCATATAGGTGTTAGTGCCTGATTTGTCATTTTTGAAATCAAAATAAAATTATACCACTGCCCTTGAAATCATCTTCTCCTTCGGCGACGGAGGCCTCCTCCAGTAACGGCAACTCTTTTTCCGATGACAGCGGGCTTTCAATCTTCGATCTTTACCACCATATATGGCTCTCACTCACGTTCACGTTTGTTCTTCATTTATTTCTCACTCTGTTTCAAACAAAGACAACAGAGAAGAAACAGGAACTGGACATTGAGTGATGAGTGATGAAGCATGATGCTTTATCACTAGCTAGTTACCCACTAGTAATGTAGTGATGCTTGAAACTCGAGTTTTTAAATAAGAAACTCAAGTCCGTCCGTGAATTTAGAACATTATTTTACACGCACTTACCTTCTAGTGATGGTTAGAGTCCCCACTGCGCCGAACGACGGCAGTAGAAGATGAAGAGTCCCCACTGCGTTTTCGCGCTATACACCCCTTATAACGCCTCCCTCAACGCTTTTCAGTTTAAAAACTCCTAGGGTTACTTAAGTCATTTCCTTTCGATTTGTAATATTTCAGTTCAGGCACTCGCATGTATGTGGAATATGGAATTTCAGAGCACCTTTTTATCTTTTCTCAATTTTAAAATTCTTTTTAAGGGATTTTCCCTTATTTTTATAAAAAATATGAAATTAATTACTTCATCCAGTATTAAATATAAGATAAAGTTGACTTTTTTTGAAGATATTAAGAAAAATAATTAAATTATTTTAAAGTATTATATTTATCATTTTTCTTTCAAAATATTTTTATCTAAATTATAAACTATTATATAATCTAATAATACATAACATATAATATAATTAAATAATTAATTTAAATTTTTTAATCTCTCACATGCATTTCAAACTATTTCTGTATTATTGGCAAAAAAATCCGACACGTTTCTGGTAAGCAGCCATGTGGCGCATCGATCCCAACCCCTCGCTCGGGACTGTTGAATTCTGCATGGTAATCTAATGTCATAGATTGGGGTGACGTGATGACGTGAATTGTTTGAATAGAATACCCATAAATGGTATTTTTTCGGTTTTAATTATAAGATAAAGTTAATTTTTTTCAGAGAAATTAAGGAAGTCAATTAAATCACTTTAGAGTATTTATATTTTTAGTATCTTTGGATTATATATTAGTTTATTAATCAAATTACTTAGTTTGAAGAAAAAAATATAAATATAAATATTCTAAAGTGATTTAATTGGCTTCCTTAATTTCTCCAAAAAAATTAACTTTATCTTATAATTAGGACCGGAAGGAGTATTACCCTCATGCGATATGTAATGTTAATTATTTTATTGATTGGGGAATCTGCTTCTGTGCATCATATAAATGGATTATGATTATTTGCTCGTTGCCCAACACGAATTCAGGTTACTTATCCCTGTTATAGAATTATTACAACTTATATTAATATTCGACATATTCGTATTGAGATATTATACATTTTATGTTGATATTTGGTATTATTAGATTTAATGTTTGTATAGATTTATTTAGACTTAATTCTAAGATTAGTTTAGGTTATGTTCTTAGACTATTACTTATACTATTATTGATTTAAAAAGGATTAAGTATTAAAAATCCAATAATATTTAAAAGCTCCTCCTTTTGATGAGTTTGAACATGCACAGATGATGGAATTTGATTTTCTTCAGTAGAGGATAAAATAGACAGATTAAAAGAATTAGAGCAGCTGATGTTTCTTATGGTGCCTCTAGTATGAATGCGATTTTACCATATTGTTCTCTCAAGTGTATCACATGAATAACTTGAGGAAGATCTAAATTGGAAAAATTACACTCAGGTATTGGGAAAGAAAAAATGGTACCGGGAAATGTCAAAATTATGGTGAAGTCTCATAGGACTATTTTGTAATAAATTGTAGTTGGAAAAAGTCTGAAATACCCCTGTCAGATAAATAGAGAGAGGAAAGGAAAAATGCTGTCAAATTTAGAAGGCAACACCTCTGATATTGGCACGAAAAACATAATGAACGTCTGATCACTAGCCAAAGTTGAAGAATAAGGTATGGAATTGATGTTAACAACTTTTTTGTCTTCATTATTCTATTTGATTAATGTTTTCTATTGAGTAGCTAAACAAATGCTTAGATTTTCTTGATTCATCTTCGTTTTGGCCGGAAAAATGGAAAAAGTTGTCATCTTTTTGTGGGTATTGTCCTACATATACTTTTAAATTATAAAGGCAAACATAGGTAAAAGCAATGGATATGCTTTGAATGTTGTTTCAATGTGTTTGGGAATAGTTTAGTATGTTTTTTTTTTCCTGTAAGTATGCTTTGTTTTTCAGTTTATTGTAATGTGTTTTTGCAACAGAAGGGCTAAGGAATAAAGGTAAAGGTTAAAGGTTCGTGGTTACATAACCTGGTGCACAAAGGAAAAAATGTGTTGTTAATAGGTGCAGCGATAGTTATTAATATGTGCTAAACTTGTTAAGGACAACTATAGATCATATTTAAACGTTTTACTTGCGGTGCAATGATGTTTGTCAATTATTTGAAAAGTTTGCTATGTTTTTTTTGGTAATGTGAGTTATTTTTACTCATTAACAGTGAGAGTTAATGAACATGGTGTGAAAGTTATGTGGCTAGAAGTCTTGGTGTATGAAGTCATGATGTGTTGTTAATAAGGGCAACGATAGTTGTTAATTTAGCTGTTAAACTTATTAATGGCAACTGTATTGTGTAAGTAGATAGCAGTAATGGCTAGCATGTCTGGCAAGAATCTATTATGTTTCCTTCATATAGGGGGAATGTTTGTAGTTAGTGAAGACAATGATATAATATATTTGGGGGAACGGTAAGATCTAGAACCATTAAGAAAGGGATAAGTCATAAACAGTTTACAACAATGACTAGCATCAAGTGTTGAAAGAATTTTAAGCCAATGTGTTCTTTCAATTTGTGAATCATGTATAGTTACAAAACTTAGTCAAAACCAACATGCCTGGATACAATTATTAAATTCTTTGGTTATGGTTTTGCTGCATATCCTTGATGCAATATTGTTTCAAAAACTACACATGTTTAAATTGTTGTTTTTGTTGAATAAAGCTTGTCAACCATAACCATTACATATTGTGAATGTTAATATGATTAAAAGAGGTACTGGTTGTGATTTGTTAATTTTTGTACATTGCCATAAGCTTGATCTGATTTGTTATTTTTTAACATTTATATGTCCAACGACTCTTGTGGTATGCATGTATTCTCCTGGTTATAGATGTGAGACGGAACTAAACAAGGTCATGATGGTTACACCATACCTTACCATTCCATAGAAGAACTCCATGAAATTAAGGTTGGGTTCTTGTGGTGACTGGTTACTCATCCTCACAACAAATATGGGGAAAAGTTATGTGTTTGGTTCAGGACATACATAAGAGGAAGAGAATCAATTAGGATGACGACTTGGATTGTATATTCCATTAGTGGTTAGCTTTGACCTAGTACATGTTGATTGCATGAACAATATATTAGGAGATTGTAATGATCACATACATACTCATTGTATTTATACTAACTTTTTGGTAATGATTAATTGCAGTCACATTGTATAGATGTGATGTTTTTTGTTATGATCAAGTTCAAACTTATTATACTTGAGATGTTTTTTGTAATTATGAATTACAAAGTCATTATCATAACTTAACATTAGTGATAAAATTATGTAATGCACATATGATGCTGTTGGTTGTACATTATTTTACTCATTTGACAATTGCAGAGCAAACTGTGATGACAAATCAATGGATGCCCATTGACAAGTGAGGAACTTTCATTGACAAGTCATTGGACCCCATTGACAACTCCAAAAAACTCAATGGGGGTCCATTGAAAAGTGGAGGAGTCTCCGTTGACAACTCCAGGAGCCTCCATTGCTAAGTCATTGGCCCTCCATCGACAATTCAATAAACATCCATTGACAAGTTGAGGAGCCTCCATTGACAAGTCATATAATATATCCACCTGATTAATATTGAATAACAACAACAGAAGTAATCTATAAATATTTGCACAAAAAATATCATTTTTCAAAGTGATCATAGCCTGCAGCAACAATGACAACTGTATGGCATTCATTGACAAGTCCATGGGTGTCCACTGACCACCTCATGTTCATACATTGACAATTGAGTTTATATCAGATTACAAATTTTCATAAATAAAAGTGGGATACAAATATGTCAACATAACTGCATATATATATATATATATATATTAATAACTGCATGGGCGTCCATTGACAAGTTCATGGGTATCCACTGACTACTTCATGTCCATACATTGACAACTGAATTTATATCAAATTACAAATTTTCTTAAATGAAACTGGGATACAAAACCATATTATATCCAACCTTCATTTACATTTGAAAATGCATATACAAGGTACTAACAACAAATTCACAGACTGTTCGCAAAAATCAAGTGGCTTAGATTTCTATCTAATGATATTTACAAAAAAAATAGTACGACATATATTTTCCAAAAACAAAATTCAGCTCCCCTGACTTCTTCCATCAACCTGGACTCAATATTCAGCCCCTATATGAAAAAAACATATGTTATATCACCGTCTTGATCTAATCGTTCCCCCAACATATCACCGTCTCCACTAACTACTAACATTCTGCCCATATAAAGAAAACATAGATTTTTGTCAGACGTGCTAGCCATCATTGCTGTTCACTTGTACAATACAGTTGTCATTTACAAGTTTACCACCTATATTAATAACTATCGCTGCCCCTATTAATAAGACATTCTGACTTCATACTTCAGGACTTTCAGCCACACAACTTTCACACAATGTTTATTAACTCTCATTTTTAATGAGTAAAAACAGCTTAAAATACCAAAAAACATAGCACACTTTTCAAACCCTTGCTAAACATAATTACATCACAAATAAAACATTTAAATATGACCTATAGTTGTCATTAAAAAATTCAACAAATATATTGACAACTATCGCTGCACCTCTGAACAACACCATTTTTTCTTCACACACCATGTTATATAACCACAAACCTTTCACCCTCACTTTCATTCCTCTTCCCTTCTATTGTATAAACACATCACAATGAACTAAAAAACAAAGCATGCTGACAGCGAAAACAAGGCATACTAAACGATATCTAACACATTGAAACCACAGCCAAAGCATATCCACTGCATTTACCTAGGTATGTCTTTATGGTTTACAAGTATAATGGAGGACAATATCTATAAAAAAAAATGACAGCTTTTTCCATTTTTTCGACTAAAACAAAGATGAATCAAGAAAAATTAAAAATCTGTTTACCTATTCAATAGAAAACATAAATCAAATGGAATAATGAAGATAAGAGAGATATTGACATCAATTCTATACCTTACTCTTTAACCTTGGTTGATGATCAGACCTTCATTGTGTTTTTTGCACCAATACCAAAGGTGTTACCTTCTGAGGTTGTAGAATTTTTCCTTTTCTCTCTCTATTTATTTGATAGGGGTATTTTAATTTTTTTCCAGTTGCAATATATTACAAAATAATCTCATGACTTTGCCGTAATTTTGACATTTCCTGAAACTATTTCTTGGTATTTTTCCTTTTCCGGGGTTTGAGTGTAATTTGCTCATTTTGCGGGATTTGAGTGTAATTTGCTCATCTAAATTTCATCAGGTGATGCCAATTGACAGGATTCGAGCCTATGATGGGGTTAGTGCCAGCTGGTGCTCGGCAGCGAGTAGCTATTCGACAAATCTCTCTCTTTGATTTGTTTCATTGCATGGATTTATTCGATGATTTGACCCCTCCCGTGTCTTGCGTGCAAAATTTTAGTTCCCTTCCTCTATGTGTGTTCTTTTCCTATATTATTGGGAGTTTGAACTTTAAAGTCTCTTCCCATGAGAGAGAAACCATACACTCATTACTGTAAGTTCTGGACTTTCTTTGTGTTTTTTTTTGGCTCCATATAAAAAGCGAGGAAAGTATTTTTCTCTTTTTCAGAAAATACATATCACTTAGTAGAAGTAAATATATTATTGCGTTTGGAAGTATTAATTGCCATAATAGTATATATGACAGCACCACCTCTTTAATCTTGACATATAAAAAACAAAATTCAGCAAAAAGAGTGAGGGGATTGCAAAGACACAAATGTTGGTAATGGCAAAATAAATTCTTCAAGATATATATAAAAAAAATCCTCAATCAAAATGATTATGTGCTCGTTTGGAATAGCTTATTTTTAGGTAATAAGTGCTTATAAATCGTGATTCACAGTATACGAGGTAAATATGTGAGAGGAGTTTTATCTCGACTTACGTAATAAAGACTTATTATCCAAAAATAAGTGATACCAAATACAAGTTATAGTGGCTGCCTTTTTAAATTGGATGAGTTTCATTAATTTGACTAACGATATTAAGATTAAGATATTGAAGTATGGGCTTGTTTCCATGGTATGAAGCTTGTGTGGGACAGAGGGTATAGGCAAATAGCAGTAGTTGTTGAATAAGATTGGATAGAAGCCCTTGCTCTTTTCCAAGGAGTGGGAAATGAAACTCATGTAGACCGTGGCGTGATGATACGGACTGGAGGCAATGCTTGGCTTCCATTTAGTGCTTCAACCACCAAATGATCTGATGATAGAAGTGTTAGTGAAAGACTGTTCTGAGCCCAGTGCACACACGGGCTTTCGTCTTTGCATTAAAAAGAGAGAGAGGAGATTATGATATTGAAAATACTCTATAAAATAAAAAGATTAAAGCCAATCACATATTCTAGCCTTTGGAAAGAGAGGATTATCCCAGGTAATCAGACGTGGTCCGGATCAGAAACTAACCAAACGGCAGGTAAATCAGTCCTGTCTGGTGAACTGGTTCGGGTCTAATTTTTTTAAAAATTTTATATTAATAATCCTAAAATTTTTAATTTCTCATCGGTTTAATTTCAGATTAGCTCGATCTGACCCACTAACTCTTAATTCAATACCCCGACCGATTCAATGAGATGTTCGGATTTAATTACCGTAGAATTGACGCTATGGTAATTAATATACTCGATATGTCGCAAGTATGGCTCAATGCTCATGTTCAGGCTCCACGATCCTGTGATTTGGATGGCCCAATGCCCATGTGCAGACTGCAGAGGCCGGGCATTCTATGAAGCCGCTGGGCTTGGAGATGAAAAAATAGAGTAAACTTTTCCAATTTCCACTTTATTGGTGCGGTCCCCCTGGCTTCTCATTCGTAACCCTAGAATTCAGCCCTAATTGTCAGAATGGTGAGACGAACTCGATCCCAATCTAAAGGCATTTCTAATTCGGAGCTGCAATCTCAGGATTCCCAGTCTCAAACCACGATTGCTATTTCATTAAATCCTCCTCCTCCAACTGCTTCCAAAATCTCATTTCGAGCTCGAAAAATTCGAAGAGTCACATCCGATGCAGATGCTAACAAACGCCTCCAAATTCCCGACGCAGAAGCATCCAAGACTTCACTCTCAGAGGCCAATACTATCATTCCGGCGAAGGACAACCCATCCTCATCGCCCTCCGTTTTGCCCGTGATCGTTAAGCCGTTGACTTTGAAAGGTGAAATCGATCTCGCTCTTCAGCATTTGCGCTTATCTGATTCCCTCTTAGCGCCTTGTATTGACTCTTTTCGCCCACCTGAGTTCCCTACTCATCGCCCAGCGTTCCTATCTCTCACAAAAAGCATTGTTTGCCAGCAACTTTCTAACCAGGCCGCCAAAACGATCCACGCTCGTTTCGTCTCCCTCTGTGGAGGTGAGGCTTCAGTTCTGCCTGAGACAGTGCTTGGTCTGACGGTACAGCAGATTCGAGAAGTTGGAATCTCTGGACAGAAAGCAGGTTACCTTCATGATCTGGCAAGCAAATACGGGGAAGGTTTACTATCGGATTCTTCAATACTTGAAATGGATGACGAAACCCTCTTTGCTAAGCTTACTATGGTTAAGGGGATTGGGCCTTGGTCAGTGCACATGTTCATGATCTTCACACTTCACAGACCGGACGTTCTTCCTGTAGGTGATCTGGTTGTCAGAAGGGGTGTGGAGCGATTGTATGGCCTCAAAGCATTGCCAAAGCCTTCGCAAATGGAGAAGTTATGCGAAAAGTGGAAGCCATATAGGTCTGTTGGGTCCATGTATATGTATAGGCTCATGGAAGCAAAGGGGGTTTTGCCCACATTGCCAGCAGTAGAAGTAGCTTCAACATTGGCGGGTGGCACCATGCCGGAGCAGCAACAAACGGAATAGCCTCACCAATGTTAATCTTCCAATTGAAATGCAAGCCTAGAAATTGGAATTTTGTGTCTTTCTAATCTTCAATTAAGTGGTAATCTGTATTTCGTTTGCTATCCCATTATCGTAGAAGTTTAATCTAACATCCAGTGACCCTCATTTGTAATGCTCGATTGGACCATCTTCTCAAATGTAAAGGGATTTGTATGATTGATGAAAGAAATGGTGCTGCTGATTCAACTCTTTTGTAAAATGTCTGCATTTTGGATGGGTGGTCATCGTCATACAGGGTTTATCGTGGCGAGTTTGAAAGTGACAAGTCCTCCCTGAAGGAATGATTTGGGCTTGTTACAAGCTTCACTAGCTCATAAAATCTGTTGCTTTTTAGGATTGCCAACGGAAATTTCATGCTTTCTGGGTGTGGATGCCTTTACTATGAATGGAAATGGGAGAGTGAAAATCTTCCTACTTTGACTCCCTTCTGTATCACGGTATATTAACATATAATACTAGTATTTATTAATCAAATTAAATGTGGATTTTCATAGGCTTACACACTGCACGAAATTGAGAAAATGACTGAGATTGCCCAGCTTTGGATTCCATATATATTGATAGCAATTGATTACCCCGGCAAAACGCTGCCAACAAAACGAGTGAACTCACATAATAAAGTCTAACACGATAACGTTATTTTATTTTCACCCTCGTGTTAGCCAGACGTTATCTAAATATGAACCATTAAGAGAACAAAAAAAACTGTTGCACTGTAATATCTTTTTCCTTATTCTTACAAAAAAGGTAACTTGTTAGTGACCAAGCGCGGGCCAGTGGGTGTTCGTGGGCCTAGTAAAATCAGTCTGGGTTTTTAAACCGTACATTTTCAGTAACGACGAACTTAAAAATCTTAATGGCCCAAATAATAAGAGCTGAGTTAGGAATAGGAGTGATCTGAAGAACAGTTCAAAAAGAATAATATCGTAAATTTCTTAGATTCTCCATCATTGAACTTAATGGCTCTTACCAACTACTCAAATGGAGTGCCACAGCAGTAGTTGGATTTTTCCCTTTTAAGGGAATCTTTAAATCAGGTGGGGACAGAAAATGTACGGCTGATGTGACTTGTTGGGCTGCCATGTAGGCCCTTAAGAGTCGGGTCACTTGGGCTTAACCTTAGTAATGGGGGCCAGTTGGATTCGTGAGTATGGGTGACAACTGACAAGAGTGTGTGGGCCCGGGGGGGTTTAGGTTAAGGCACCAAGGGTCCAGTTGACTTGTTTGTCAGCCCTTGAGGTTCGATAAAATGATCATAAAGGAAATGAAATGAATATAGTTCCATGACTATGAATCGCACAAGAGAGAACCCAAAAAGAAAAAGCAAACAAGAAAGAAGGAAGAACCTCTGCAGTTGCCAGGGAAAAGACGAAAGAGGTATCATATTCATGGGCATCATCCCCTTTATAGCCTTCTATTCTAACCACACATTCTTACACACTCCCCACTGTTCCACTACCCGGCAACAAATAAATGACTGCCTTGAGATATGTTTAGATTAGTTTTTGGAGAAAAAGTGGAGAATAGCTTATGGAGAATAGATTCTGAGTAGAATAAATTCTGAGGAAAAAATGATTTTAATAAAATGAAAGTATTTATGTATTATGGTAAGAATAGCTTTTTTCATGATGTGAGGCTCACATAATGAGAAAGGGGGAGTGAGACCCACATAAAGGAAAAAAAGGCAAAAAAAATAGTTTTTCACAAAAACTAGATTTTGAGATCAAAATATCTCAAAACTTATATTTAAAAAAATTTTGAGCGTTCGCAATCAAAATTTTGATTCAAAATCTAGGTTTTAGGGGAAAAAAAAAACTGAACACACTTACATGTAAACATCATTGGGTCAATTGAGGCGTTTTGTCAAAGGCATTTTTTTCCTTTTCCACGTACTCAACGCATAACGAAGCAATGATTGTGGTGAACTTCAGCAAAGAGTGTTTCCACTAATTTTTCTTTTCATTTCCTCCCTAATTAATGTTTTCATCATTGAATCATATTTTAATGAGTAGGATTTAATTTTATGTAAAAAAACATGATAGCTATATCTCATATAATAAAAATTTACAATTAAATCATCCATGAAAACATAATCTAATGATTGTAAAATTAAGTTGAGAGAAAATAGGAAGAAGGGTTAGTGGAGACATCCCTCCCCAAACCCCCAAATAGGAAAATAAGTTTTTGGAATAAATGGTTTTGGTAAAGGGGACCAAGCACGCTCATTTGGATAAGGTGCTAGGCAATTGATTCAGTGATCGGGAGGAAATTAGGGGAAATAAATAAAAAGAATGGGCAAAATCCAAATCCAAACAATATTAAGTGTTCGTTTGGAATAGTTTATTTTTGGGTAATAAGTGCTTATAAATCGTGATTCACAGTATATGAGGTAAGTATGTGAGAGGAGTTTTATCTCGACTTGCGTAATAAGGACTTATTTTTTAAGAAATCGTGATCCCAAACATGGCCTAAGTTAAAAACATCGCAAGTGGTTAACTTGGAATCCGAGGAACAGGTCATTTTAGAGAGTCTGTTGCTTGGTCAAGTGTTGTGGAGTTTCGTCTTTGTCTTTTGTCGTGTAGGAATGATACCTTTGGAACCATATCCAGCTAAAATCGTTTTGTTGATGGGGCGAATCATGGAGGGCCGATATTCCAAACAGCAACTCTGCGTTGAATTCCAATGATTCAAGAGATTTTTAAGATCTCCGATCTTACTTTTTAATTCCTAAGATTAGGCCCTCCACTCCAAGATCGAGTGGATCCCAGAAAATGCCCTCCAATTTCCCAATCCCCACAGGAATTTTTACGAATAAGAGAACGATCGAATATTTATATTCTCCTAATAATATAAGGCAGGCTCTCCATAAGAACATTTATCAATTATTAGGTAAACACAACCAAAAACGAGTCAAATACTCCTGTTTCTAAGAACTAGGATATAGTCGATGTGATGTATAGAACAATCTTACATTGATTTCGGCACACTCCACTTGTTAGTCATAATTATATTATACTACCAGCACCTTATATCCTTATAAGACACTTTACAAAAGAAATGCACAAATAGTAAGTTGTTGACGACTAGATAAAATGGTTTTGTGCAGTTAAACATGACATTTCCATCGTCGAGGTTAAACTTTAAAACACTAAATTCCATCTTCAATATAAAATTTAGTTGATTTTTTTGAGAAGATTAAAGAATCTAATTAAATTACTTCAGAGTATTTATATTTATCGTTTTTTTCTTCAAACTAATTTGTATAATTTATAAACTAATATAGAATTTAATCACACACAGTATATAATATGATTAACTAATTTATTTATTTATTTTTAATTAATTTAAAATATTAACTAGATCTTATATTTAAGACGGTTGTACTACTTAGTGTGTGTTTGGTTGGACTTATATTTGGAAATAAGTCATTATTACGCAAACCGAGATAAAACTCCTCCTCTTCTCAAATACTTACCTCGTATATCATGAATCACGATTTATAAGCATTTATTACCCAAAAATAAGTTATTCCAAACGAGCACTAAATAGTGAGGAAGAGTATCAGTTAACGTAATGAAAATGGGCTTAGCAAGCCCAAATATAAAAGGACAGGACCCTACAAGGGCTTGTAAAGGACGATGGTGGCCCAATACGCTGCTGATGTAAAGAGAGCACCACTATCAAAAAATAAAAATAAAAAATATTTTATGAAGCAGCCATCTGCATGTATTCCATGAATCCCTCCCATATTACTCTTTTGGCCACAGAAATCTAAAGTGTGTGTCAGTAGGGATGGAAATAGGCCAGGCCTCTAACAGGGGCCTACGGCCTAACCTATATAAAGCTTAGCCTAGCCTATTTAGTAAACAGGCCAGGCCTATTTTCATAAGGCCTAGCCTACAAGCCTACAGGCCTGGCCTATTTAGCTTTTTTTTTAATGTATACTATTACATAAGCATATATATAATATAATCTAAATAATTTATAAAATTATTTATAAATTTATTAACTTAACCTTAATTCTAAGTTTCATATCACATCATCATTATACTCAACCATTACTTTCGCATAAATCATTCACCCTTGCATTTTTTCTCTTCGATCGCTCGAGATGGCAACACTAACTCACTCACTCTCCCCCCCTAATTTGCGCCCTCCATTGAAACATAATCATTGTTATTAGTTTATTTTAGTGTCAAATAAAATATTATAATATGAGCAAGAAGAGTTTGTCCCAATTTACGTGGGAAAGGTAAAATAGGTAGAATCTAGTTTTGTATGTTATTTGTTATGCTTAGTCAATTTTAGAAACTACATCTCATTAGTCAACAGACGATTAGTTTTTTTTATTCCTATTTACTCGGACAATTGTTGTCACTCGACATTTTTTTCTTTTCCTTACTAAGCCCTGATATTACTGTGAGAATATATATTAGGCTTTTAAAGCATAATGTAGGGTTGTATATAAATGTGAAGGGTTATATATGAATTTGGGGCATAGGCTTTAAAGGCTATTTAAAAGCCTACATTATTTAAGTAGGCCTTTAAACAGGCTTCAGGCCTTGTCAGGCCTTTTGAAGGCTCAGGCTCAGGCCTAAAAAAAAGCCTACATATAGGCTCAGGCCCAGGCTCAGGCTTTGAATCTCTATTGCAGGCCCAAGCCTATTTAAGTAAAGCCTAGCCTAGCCTAGCCTATTTCCACCCCTATGTGTGTGTATTATATTATGAAGGAAAATAAAGGGATAAAATTGTGCACAAAATGAAGAATAAAATACATGACAATGAGTTTTCACAGAATATACACCATGTCGTTCTAAATATTAGATTTAGTTGACTATTTTTTAGATAAATTAAGGAAACTAAACAAATTACTTAATTATATCATATGTTGTGTATCATTAGATTATATATATCAATTTATGTCAGATAAATTAGTTTGGAAAAACATTAAAAAAATAAATATTTTAAGTTAATTTGTCAAGTTTCTTTATATCTCTAAAAATACCAATAAGGTATTATATTTAGGATATGAGATAGTATGTTAGTTTTAAAGGGGAAAAAAGAAGGAACTAGGTTTTTTTTGTTTAGTATAAGTATTCTTTTATTAGGGACCATCATATTTAAAACACGAGTATTAAATATGAACCCCTCTACTAATAAAAATTTAAATCTTAATTCATTATATTACGAGAGATCGATCCCTTTCATTAGATCTAACATATAGAGAACAGGGGTTAGATTATGGTTAGTTTTGGGAATAGGGAAGGAGAGGCGAGCCGCACGCGACAAGTGATGTGAGGCCCTTTCCCAAACTTGTTTGTCACTTTGTCTCATTTGTTGTGGGGCCAACCCCACCCCAAATACATGTATACAACCCCTTACCACTTCAATACGTTAAGGGGCTATTGGTTAGGGGAAAGGGAAAATTTTTTTAGTTGAATTTAAAAAAAATTAAAAATAAAATGAAAAATTTTAATTGATTATTTTTTTATTTTATATATTTTTTTATTAAAATATTATAATTATAATTTTTAAATTTTTTAAAATTTTACTTATAAAAATTTTCATTAACTTATTCTCTCCAAATCCCTCGTACTAAATAATCTCTGAGGGAAAGAGTTATAATATGGGTGTTAAGCTAATGAATGTAATTACCTAAAAATCATATAATAACTTAGTGAGTGTTTGAAAAATTATAAAATTGTGGTTTTAGAAGCTTTTTTTTTACAAGCCTAGATAAAACTCCTTTTATATATATATATATATTTAAAAAAAATCGTAAAAGTTATTCTCTAAAAATGAATTCAAACATACACTTAGCGCTTGTTTGTGATTAGGTTTAAGGCTCTCAAAAGTATTAATTCACGTAAATCGAGATAAAACTCATTTTACATATTTATAATAAATCATGATTGAAAAAAAGTTTTTAAATACTCCAATCATTATTTCAAACAAATACTTAGTAGTTTTAAAAATAACAAAACTATAGTTTTATAAGCTCTTTTCACAAGTCGAGACAAAATCTCTTTCACATGCTTAATTCGTAAATCATAAAAACTATTATGTAAAAACTAAACTCGTGTATCAATATTCTCCCCACACACGCACATATAAAAACAATATTTATATTTTTTTAACCTCAAATTTGAGATTATTGCCATTTGCAGCCTCAGGAAGAAAAAATATCTAATTATTGAAGGAGATTTAAAGCGTCCGTCTGACTGCTTCAAACCTCTGTGCTGTGCACATGATATATTTATTCCCCGGCCCCAAGCCAATATGCATCCATATTTGAGCCGATTATTCTTTTAGAAGATCTTGAAATCTATTTAGATTGATGCCCTTATGTTCAAAGACCATAAAACTATAGTTGAATTCTTCCCCACCAAGATTGCGTGTGTATTCTTATACCTTCAAAATCATAGTTTCAGAAGCACTTTTCAGCAAATCGAGACAAAACTCCTCTCACATACTTACCTCATAAACTGCAAAAGTTATTATCCAAAAGCTAATCAGAACACACACGGACCGACGAAAGAAAAGTTTTTCAGGTTTTAAGTTTTTTTCTTTTTAAGTGATACTTTACTTCTAATTAATATCTTTCAGAATAATTCTGATAAACGGAAAGGGGGCAAAAAAAAACTGGACCTCAGAAATTCTTTCCTGAATCTAGATTTATTACATGCCTGAACTCTAAATTACTTTTTCATGATTAATTGATAATTGATATGTATGAACAAAAACAACCAAGAAGATCCATATCTACCCCCTCCACTTTAAAATAGTTCACTTTAGATTTGGTTTGTTTGGAAACAAACGTCATTTTCAAATTTTAACAAAAAGCAGGCACTGATTTTTAACCTTTTTGTATATCCTTCGTTGAAAAAAAAAAAAAAAAAAAGATAAGCTGGTAGAAGAAACCGTGGCTGCTTAAAGTATATTGCGTTCAAAAAAAGGTGGGTAATAGGATGCGAAGGTACATTAAATTATGTTTGGGATATTTTATTTTTGAGATATAAGTGTTTTTTACATAAGTTAAGATAAAACTTCCCTCACATACTTACCTCGTATATCGTAAATTACGATTTAAAAGAACTTATAAGTTAAAAATAAGATATCCCAAATAAGCACTAAGATTATAACTCATGAGTAAACTGATATATTTAGGGAAAATTACATTTTGGTCCCAAACAAAAGAAAAAATTAAACAATGATCTCTTAAAATTTTAAAATTGCCAAAAAGTTCCTTGCAATAAATTCTAATAATAGATTTGTCAATGGACGTTCCATGAGCATCCATAGACTTGCCAATGAACATCCCTGGACTTTTTAATGGACACCTCTGGATTTATTAATGACGCGCCCTTGAACATGTGAATGAAGCTTCCATGGATTTGGGTTAAGGTGCAAATTTAACAATGAAGTTTTATCTGAGGGGCGTTTGACACAATTATATTTTGGAAGGGGCAAAAATAATAATGAATAATTAAAAAGTGTGCAAATTTAATAAAACCGTTAAGTTGACCTAACGGTGTTAAATTATAAGAGAAAAAACTCCTAACAACGTTAGTTTAAACTTAACGTTTTGTTAAATTTGCACAGTTTTTAATTATTCATTGTTATTTTTTCCTTTTTCAAAATATAATTGTGTCAGACACCCCTTCCAAAATTTTATTATTAAATTTACACCTTAATCCTTTTTTTTTCTTTTATTCGGGATCTGAATGTAATTTTCCCATATATTTATAGATTACTCTCGATAAAATATTTTTATTTTGCGTTTTAAGCTTCGAGAGAGGTTAGTGCTGAGTTTAAAGTCAGAGTGCCTTGAAGATATCTTGTTCAAATCAATATAAAATATTTTTATTTTGATAGATATTTAAAACAGACGAAGCATTAAAATGAATTGGTGCAGTTAAGCAACGGCATGTGCCACTCCTATTAAAAAGGTTTCCTCTAAACTCAGCTCTGACGTTGAAGCATATCATTTTTGGAATTAACAAAAAGAAGCGCAACACAAGCAGGGGCAGGGCAAGACGCCAAGACCCAAGAGGGCCAATTCCGATTTGGAGACTCTTGGCTGTGTATCTGCCACGTATGAGACTTCTCTCATTCTTAATTACTAATTAATTATATTTCCTCAAATGGGGCCTGTCTTACTCATTTATTTAATTAATGCTCGGAAATTGTTGCTGTTAATCAACAAAACGAAAAGGCTTAGGCATCACACATCAAATCATATTTTAAGAATTGCATGTTTCTAAGGAACTCACGAGATATTCTTTTTTCTTGTTTATCACATTTTCTGTCAGTTCCCAGATTTGCCAATGCCATCAAATTGAACAAGCAAGGATCTCAAAACGCAGATTTTGTTTTCTAGTTTGACAGGGTTTAAGCCAAACAGTTATGTCACTACTATGGGGAAAGAAAACGATCATCAAAGTACACCAGATGCATGCACAATCTGCAATATTCGATGTTTTTTTTTTTTTAATCTTCTGCTCTTCATTTCAAATTCAACGCTTAAATATAATAATCATATCGGACTTATCTTAAAAAACCTGTAGTTATAAAGCAATATAATCAGTATTCAGTGACTGTTTGGATTAGTAGTAAAAATTACTTTTCCAACATGATTTATAGTATACGAGATAAGTATGTTTGATAAATTTTTTCTCAATTTGCATAAATATATTTTTCCACCCATTTCTCAAGTAGGCCTTTAGTAGGTAATGTGCAGCTTCCTCAAGCTGAGTATTATGTTATGAATTAAAGAACTTCCCCAAGCAAATCAAGTTGAGCTCATTCCATTCAATTGTGTAAAAAATTACTTCCTCCAAATCTTAATATATAACATATTTATGGAGTTGATATTCATCCTAAATATAATACCTATTTATAAAATTAAGGAAGATGATTTGGTGTTTTAGGAAATATATATCGAATTAACTAAATTAACCATTTTTCTTACTATATTCGAATTAAGTAAATAAGTTTTATATTAAAAACCGAAGGGAGTGTATAACAAGTAAGTCTTTGGAGAATTACACCCCAAAAGTCAGAGAACACAAAACCTTATAAGACCCATTATTTAAGAAAGCTCAACTGATGTGAGACTTGTTATAATACACCGAACAGGTAAAATAAAATTTCAAAGAGAGGTTAAATCCAATCTCCACTCAGGACCCGTTTGGTTCAAGAAAAATGAAAGGAGGGAAAGATCGGATTTTCCCACCGGCGGCGGCCGTTTGGTTTGCCATTTTTATTGAAAAATATTTTCCCGGGTCCACCAATTTTGAACCATGTGAATGAAAATGTGAATTTTCAAGTGGGGAGTGAAAATACCTAAAGACACAAAAGTCCTTTGATGTGACATTGGATGTGATATAAAAAGGTGAGTGGGTCCTATGGGTATTTAAATAATATTTTTATCAAGGGCAAAATGGTCTTTTGGCTTATTTTCCTACATCATTTTCTTCAAACCAAACAAAAATTTCCTATCAACCTGTTTTCTTTTTCAGTGCAAACCAAACATCTTTGTGACAAAATATTTTTCATTCCTTCCTTTATTTTCTTTTCTATTCCATTCCATTCCTTTCCAATCTTTTCTTTTATCCAAGTTGAAAATTGTGCCATATGGGCCAATCATTGCACTTTAAACAATATTATTTAATGAATTTTTCCATTTTGTTATTATATTATTCGCATGTTCATTGTGATAATTGAATTCTTGGATAAATAATAAAGATTGTCCTAAATGTCCCTAGTTGGTCATCTATGCGGAAGCAAAGATGAAATGAGACCAGTATGACTTTGATAAGGTATGAAGATACAAACAAAGTCTTAAGCACTTGTAAGAGTACTAGACCAACATGTTATGAGAAAGCTGCATGGATTAAATCATAAGTTTATCTCATGTATAACCACGTCACTATGCCCTTTGACCTGAGATCATCATGGATTCCTACATGAGAGTCACTATGCTTTGACCTAGTCAAAAATCACTTTTGACCATGTGATGATAAAGGCTATAATCAAACTTGGTGATTCTTATGCAAAGGGATGTGAATGGTCAAAATGGAATTTGTCCTCCACATTAATAGAGAGATATTATTTGGCCCATCAATGAGTGAGTCTGAGAAATGCATGACCATATTACAATGGAAATGAGTTTCTATTTCTATTGTTAGACTACTTAGGAATCGAGAGAGTAATGGTTAGAAACAAGGTGATGACATTATCCACACTTCATCCTCGACCGAAATATCATGTGGCAAAAGAGACGTGACATGGTTCTGTTGTATTGTGCTATCGATCCTCATATGAATTGGGTAGTTGTAATGTCTTGCTAGAGGCCGTTTGCGACTTGTGGGTTAGTACATTTATTGGCCCATTGCCAACTTCGTATGGGCCTATAGGGTCGCACACAAGAATAGCCCGACATGAGCTATAATGTCCAGGTTCATTGAATCTTATGCATTTCCAAATTTCAATATGATCTTTTAAACTAAAGGTTTTTAGTTCGCATTGATTGTAAATCAACAAAAGATGTTTTACAAAAAGGATGTTAAAAACCTTGTATCTAAACAAATTTTTACCCGATGGCAAGCCATTCTTCGTGTTTTTTATTTTGACATTGAATTTATTAAAGACACTTCAAACTCTTTACCAGATTTCCTCACCCGTGAGTTTTTATAGGGTAGGTAGTAGATCTGAGTGAACCAAACCACTAAACAAAATGCTCAGAAAAAATAAAGAACCCAAGGGTGATAAACTCAAGGGTGAACCCAAGGGTGTCATACAAGATGCCTAAAATCAAACAGTCTCTAGCACAAGTCTGGAGGCAATTATGCAACAACTTCTGCAACGATATGGATCCCAACAGCAGAAGCAGTCTCAAACAGAGTCATATACTCCATCCTGGTCATCAATCCGAAAACCTTAAACAGAAGCAACTTCTACAAAATAGATTTTAAAATCTTATGAACATGCATATGCCCAGAAGCAGCTCCCAAATTAAATATGGGAATAGGTAGTGAAAAAAGGGAAAAACACAGCCCTTGTACCATTTTCCCAAATGACTAAACAATAGTATGACAGGTTAAACCAAGCACCCTAACGTCTACAAGTTTGGCCAAGATCCTCTACTCCTCCAACTCAAAAGCAACTGACAACTGTAGCTTCTTTATCCAAAGCGATTGTCAGTCAATCCTAAACACAAGCTAGCATGCATATGCCTTATTCCCATAAAGAGGCCTATGCAAAACACATTCTACAGGTGGAACCAGAGTTTTTTTCACTAAAATCCAAATCAGGTAGCCTTAAATGTCTTTCCTTCGGGATTCCATTTCAGGCCTTCTGATTTGAAAAAAAACTCGAGAATGGTATGAGCTAATACTGGTTCATTCTGAGTCCATTCTAATTAAAAGAAAAACGGATAAAAGAACTGGACCAATGATCACTTATTCTTCTCTTCAAATTTTGAAAGTTCTCACCCCTTTCCAGTGGGGACAAGATTTATTTAAACCAAAATTTTGGGAAATTGAGTATGAACCCAAAGGATATACTTACTAGGATTATGTTGATGCATGGTCCAATGTCTTTTAGGATCAAAATGAACTTTTTTCACATACTTGGTTTATCTACTTCAAAACAAAAACTGAGTATGATTATCCTTAATGGTTCGTGCATTGGTGGGGATTCTTTGGTCCAATACTAGAGATATTACCCCCAAAGGTTGTACAAGCCTTTGAGTTATTTAAACAAAAATTTAACATTAGTGAAGATCGTTTTCCAATTGATCTTCACTTCAAAACAAAAACTGAGTATGATTTTCCTTAATGGTTCGTACATTGGTGGGGATTCTTTGGTCCAGTACTAGAGATATTATCCCCAAAGGTTGTACAAGCCTTTGAGTTATTTAAATAAAAATTCAACATTAGTGAAGATCGTTTTCCAATTGATCTTCACTATTTTTCAAAGTTATCTGTATCTTGGGTCTTTACCTATAGTTAACGATTTTCCCGAACAAACCAAGGATCAACTCTCCTACCAACTCTACAGAGACCTCCTTTGATAAGATGGTAGGCCAAATTTGACATCAGTAGGATTAACAATAGAGCAGTTGATAAATGGTTCAAGGAAAATCCTCAACATCTTTGTATGACGAAACAAAGCAAATTCCTGAATCAGAAATCAAGGATTATGTCTATCGTGGCAGGAATCAAGACAAGGCTAATCTTATCAGTCAACTCAACTCAATGCTGCAAATCCCATAAAAGCAAAATCAAACGGCTTCGACTAGTCAACTAGTCTCTTCAGCAGCCTCAAAAAATCAAGAGGATGAAGAAGAAGAATTTGTTGTAGATTTGGATAAAGATTAAACTCTAGAAGACTTAGAATTATTTTTATGTTTTCGATATAAACATTCGAAAGCACTGTAGCAATATATATCGTATTATACATAGTAGCTTTTACCATATAGTATTGTAACACCACGTGTCAAACAATATCACTGTAGTGTCGGCAGTACTGTGCAAATAGTACCAACCGGAATTGTTTAAACAGTAACAAGTTACCAGTCAACTGTTCAACAGAACTGTATAAATAGTGCAGGTCACTAGCTAGTTGCCGGTCATCCTTTAACAGTAACGTCGCCTGTTTATTTAAAGCCGTTCAGTCTCATTCTGGAGGCAGGTTCAATTAGGCACTTAGAGAGAGAAAGTAGAGAGAGAAGCTCTGAGCTCCGACGAGTCTCCTCCTTTTCCTTCCTCCAGTGAGTTAGCTTTCTTCTTCCTTCTTTTTCCCCTTTCACTTGTAAGTTTTTATGGGTTAAATAAAATCTTCAGTTTTCTCTACTTTTCTTTGCATCATATCCTTCCCTCCTCTGATGAACTAGGAAGACAGGTCCTATGAATTGATCTTGGCTAGTTCTACCGCCTTTCTGTTCATACGTTCATTAGTTCATTCCAGAGCATCCCTCTCTCATGCATCATTTAAATTTTTAAATTATGAAAGTTTTAATCATGCCTTAAAGAAGTCCATCTTCTGCCCTCTTCACATGCTCCTCCCTTTCTTCAGTTAGATCCACTCTCGGGCCCCTCCCCCGTCTTGGTATAGATTCAATGAATATAATATTTAATATAAGGTGGGTGAATTTTATATATATATATATATATATGAGATATAAAATTTGTGAAAAGCATAATAATAATATTATTATGTAGTGTTAGTTTCATATTTAATTTTATTTGATAAATTAAATTATTAACATTGATAGAGATATAATATCTCAGATTTAATTTATAAAGATAAATTAAATCTAATTTCATAAGCTCTTTATTCGGATCAAATAAATAAGTTAAATTAAACTTGTTGGACAGATTTAATTAAACCGAATTTGTTTAATTAACTCATCACAACAATTAAGTGTTAGCTGATTTCAAAATGAATTAAGGGCTCGTTTGGTATGCTGAAATTGATTTTGGTGGATATGGAAATAGATATGGATGTGGAAATGGTAATGAGGAAGTATGTTTGGTATGTCATGGAAATGAGATATAATTTTTAGATGAAAAGACCAAAATGTCCTTCAATTTTTTTTTTTTCAAACACAAATCATCCTCTCCGAAAATTTTAGATCTAGCAAACCAATATCGAAATTTCAGATCGAGACAGATTCAGAGCTCCAAGCCGTCATCGCCATCCTTGTCACTATTGCAAACGTCTCATCGTCGCCACAATCGTTCTCGCCACAATAGCCAGATTTGGAGTACGCGGCCGTAGTCGCCCTCGGTGGAGAAATTAAAGGAGAGCGATCTCGATCTGGAAGAGGAGACGGTGGGGGCTTACCGGCGACGATGTGTGAAGCATGAGGGAGAAGCTGACTGGTCCAGGGCGAAGGATTCGTGTCGGCGGTGGAGTGTGGAGCTTGCTGACGTGTCGTGCTCGTGCTCGTGAAAATGAAAAGTAGGAAGGGTAAAATTAGAATTCCATTGAATTTCCTACAAATTTGAGTTTTTTGCATGGAATTGATTTTGGTGGAATTGGCCTCATTTGGATTCCATGTGAAAATGGAATTTTGTCAAATTTCATCATACCAAACATTCTCAAGGCATGGAATTGACCTCCATTTCCATTTCTACGGGGTCAATTCCAACGTACCAAACATACCATAAGATTAATTTTGAAGATCCAAGATAGCCCTTATTAGTTATAAAAACGAAGGGGGTAGGTTAATTAGAGCATGGATGAGAAAATAAGTAGCCGCAAAAAAACCCTAGGGAGAAAGGAGGCATTGGAGGCGCTAGCATACAATCCGTGTTGGGGTCATATTCGTGTGGATATCGATAGAAGGAGCTGATATGAGGTGTTGGCCCCTAAAGATCGAAAAGACAAAAAACACATAAGAGGTACGATTCCTTCTAATTCAATTTAAATTCTTGGAACAAATTACTATAATTCGTCCGCATCTACGAATCAGTTGACATTTTTCACAAATTTTACGAACGGAGGCCCTTATTTTTATATTTGTTATTCCTTAACTCTTAACTGAATTTTGAATTTTTTTATTGAAAGAGAACAGGGTTTCCTGAAATTTTTAACTTCTAATTGTATCCTCATAAAAAAAATGTTAAAGTTGAAAAACAGTATAATTATTCAAATTTTTGTTCTGGAGCCTATAGCGCTCTGCTTGAATCAAAATTATTTACTTCTTTTTTTATTTTATCTCCCGGCAGTATATATATAAAACCATATCGAATCTTTCTAAAAAAAAAATAAAAATAAAATAATAATAATAAAATAAGAGATTTGATTTCAATCTGAAATTACTTTTCTTTAGAGAGAATCCAAAGTCAGGTGAAGATGCCATAGATCTACAACTGAGATTGGTAAACTTTTACAATTTTAAATTTTCACTGTACCTGCCAATCCGAACAATCCAATCTGGCCCTCAATTTATAATTGCATCACATAACCTGATGGATGAAGAACGAGGGCAGAAGAAGCGTTGGCGTGTACATGAATCACGTTTCAGTTCAAATGTCAAGGTATGGTTCCGGGTTGAGAGTTGAGACAATGGAAGAGTCAATTCATACAGTAGACTAGTTATACCTTTTTTGGATTTCCCCCTCTTTTTGGATGTCTTGTGAATAGTGGCCAACGTGAATCTGTACCACAAGGCAATGAAAAGATTGACGCGAGAAGAAGAAAAAATAGAAGATGCCTTCAATAATATCAATTACAAAGAGAAATTAATGAGCAAGAGAAGTGGGTTGCAGCAGGTATTGCAGCATAGCAGGAGGGAGGGAGGGAGAGAGAGAGAGAGAGAGAGATCTGACACGCGCACTTAACACCAACAATAACAAGACAAGTTGTTGTGAAGTGGCCCAGCAAGCATTCACTCACTTTAATAATCTCTCACGTTCCTACAACCCCTTATAAGGAAAGAAAAAGGGTCATTTCCCTCATATTCCTTGTTTTCTTCTACCCACTCTTATCTTAATCAACCTAATCAAACCTCTCGTTTAAGTAGGGTTTTCAGTCTGATTTGCATGCTTAATCTTTGACGGTTTTCAAGGTTGCAGGAAGATTCAAGGCTAGGGACACCACACACTTGCTACTTCACATAATCCTCCTCTTTCAGGGGAAAAAACCATTGACTTTGATGAAAGTTTGGTTTGGTTAGGGTTTGATGAAGAGGGTGGTTTCAGAAGGGCAATAATTGAGAAGTGAATTGGATTGGAGATGACTAACATGGCCTCTGTCGGTTCTGCAAAACCTACTCCTGCACCGTAGTCATCACTAATTTCTGAGTGCAAACCAACCCACTTGTGTTGTTCCTTTCCGAAGTTTGGCTTTTATGGGGTTTGATGGCTGGTAGGAAACAACATTCTTCTAAGCCCTTTTAGCTTCCCACCTTGTATTATTGTCATCTTTTTCTGATCAATTAAGATTGAGATCTTAGATCTCTTTCTTAATCAATGCTTAGAAGCTTAGGAAGCCTTTTAAGGTGTGTTCTTGTTTCTGTCCTTCCCTCCCTCTCACCGTCTTGCTGGTGCAATCAAGATTCCTAGGCTTCAAATCCACACCCATATCTATATTTTCAGGTCAGTCCTCCATAGGTTCTCAAAGGGAAGGGACCCAGCTCAATAAATTCTCACCAGGTTTTTTTTTACCCTTTTCTCTTTTCTTTGGTCTCTGAATTTACTTAATATTATTATTATTTTTTGAAATACCAAAACACTTATTCCCCAGCACCACCATAGGAACAGCTTAATCACTAAAACACGGCTCCTTGAGAAGAGGTTTGATTTTAGAGAAAATTTTAGCACTTAGAATGTCAATATCGGAATAAGAAAAGGAAAGAATATATATTTTTAGGTGCGCCTGCAATAATATCCTCGACTAAGACTGGTCTTCCATTAGATTAGGATGAGATGGGGTTGATAGGCTTGCACAGGAAGACCCACAACACTATATCTTTATATATAATTAATTAAAGCAAAAATCAGTCAGAAAATGAGCATGCTTTAAGATAATATTACACCAAATCATATATAATTTAGATCTAGGCCTTCATTAGGAGTCAGATTTTGATGGAAGTGAGAGGTTTAGATAAGGAAATAGAGATGCCATTACCAACCACTTCAGGTTATAATCCCTCCAATAGGGACTCATCTTCTTCTCCAACTCTAGCTTCAACAGCAGGCGAAACGACTAGTGATCATCGACCTCCTCAAAGTTCAGACCACTATCATCATCATCATCATCATCATCATCCTCCTTCTCTGCCATCGAACCATCTTCAGCAATTTCAGAGAAACACAAGAGATCCAGATCCGCCGAGCGCAACGGCGATCACACCGATTGCTAGCAGATCAAACCCAAGACCAGCAATTAGGTACAGAGAATGCTTGAAGAATCATGCGGCGAGCATGGGAGGACACGTCATGGATGGATGCGGCGAGTTCATGCCAAGTGGAGAAGAAGGCACTCCACAATCATTGAGATGTGCAGCTTGTGACTGCCACCGGAATTTCCACCGGAAAGAGACCGACGGTGAGCCTCAAACTAATGTTCTCAATTACTACGCCTACCCTCCCAGCAAAAGCAATAACGGACAAAGTAGGATTCTGTCTCCCCAGTTTCCGCCACCCCCTCCTTTACATCATCATCAGCAACATATGAGATTTTCAGGAGGGTCGTTCCCGCCGTTGATGATGGCCTTCGGCGGTGGCGGTGGCGGTGGCGGTGGGGCGGCGGAGTCTTCAAGCGAAGATCTGAACATGTTTCAGTGTAATGAAGCGGGAGGGCAAGGTTCAGTGCAGGCGGGAGCGTCATCGAAGAAGAGGGTAAGGACCAAGTTTAGCCAGGAGCAGAAGGAGAGGATGATGGAGTTCGCAGAGAAGTTGGGATGGAGGATCCAGAAACATGACGAGCAAGAAGTGCTACAGTTTTGTGATCAAGTGGGTGTGAAACGGCAGATTTTCAAGGTTTGGATGCACAATAACAAGCAGGCCATGAAGAAGAAGCAAATGTAAGCAAATCTTTAGGCTAGGCTTCATCTCCATCTCCTAATTTTCATTTGATATAATTTGTTTTCTTACCTGTTTTGAGAAGGACACCAGATTTTATAATCAGTGTACAAGTAGAGGAGCTATTCTAGATAGATGTTGAAAAACCACTGATAACTTTTCGATTTTTTTGACTCCCCCTTGATGTCTATGTTAATTGCAGCATATAATCCTCTTTATGCAGCCTGCAATCTTCTTTTTTATGTTATGTGGAAATCCATGTTGTTGGAGAAGAAACTACAATCTGGAATCTAGAGGGAGAAAACCTAGAGAATCAGCAAGAAATTAAGATGATAACTTGGGATCGTACGATGTAGCCATAACTGAAGCTAGCGATGTTTAATTTCATGTATAATAATGGCTTAAATTAAGAGCTTTCTTCCCATCAAACAGACAACCTCAAATCATGGAAACCTCGTGGAACCTAGCTATTCACTTTCTTGCTAATAAGAGTTAAGAAGGGTGTCCCGGAGCAAAATAGGATTCCACCCAACCACACAATCTTTGTCCTCTTTCTCTCTCCCCTCTCCTCTCTTGTTGGACACCGACACATGAATTAGCAGACAATATTATACACCGCTATTTTCTCTCCCATGTCTTTTTCAGCTATGGACTGTGTTTTGTCTCCCAGCGAACCAGGCGGATAAATAGTCCCCCCAAACACGTAAACAACAAATAGATAAAGAGGAAGGGTTGGAGTTTTTCTCGCTTTAGATGTTTTTCATTCTATACCCATGAATGAATGGTACACCGATTAGTCAAATATTTTTTGACTGGTCTATAAATACTTTTTTACTAAAAATTTTGGTCCTTATTATAATTTTTTTAGAGCAATAAATACGTTTTTGTACCTTTTTACTCTTATTAATTATCTAAAAGGATTTATTCATGTTGATTTTTAGAATTAATCATAGATAAAGACAAAATAGGAAATTTAACCTCTAGTTAATGAGTTAACTAATTCTCATTAGTATATTAAAATTAGTTAATTTGAATTTATAAATAGAACTAGAGTGATAACTGATACGCATGAATTTGGAGAAATAACATGAACACCCCTGCGACCCCAGGGAGTGCTTATAATTAAGAAGCAAATTCATTTTTATGAAACTTAAGGAAATACGCACTAATATTTTTGAAGTAGTGGCGACGGATGACTACTTACAACATCGGAGTATACGTTTGACATGTTTCTTTTTTTTTTTTTTCCCCGCCAACGCGTTAGACATGTTTCTACATAAATCAGTAATGCACACCGGCTAATGTATTATTAGGTTACATGAAAAATGAGACTCACAAGATTTGACCACCCACTAATGCCCGCACCACTGTATTACACACAAGACAAAGGAACCTTATGATGTAGAAACCAATTTGTGCAACAGGCATTTCGGACACGAGCATCAGTACCACCCAAGTTTTTTTAAAAAAAAATCAGTAAGTAGATAAAACGCTTTTCTTTTTAGCCGATTTCACGGAAGATGATCATCCAAAACCAAACATATGGCGTTGTCTCGTATTCCTTTGATTGGCCAAGTCGTAAAAGGTTTGCGCAACGCATTACCCTAGTTGGAGGAGCGCTGGGTTCAAAGCAAGAGCATACGCTATGCCTCAGGCATCAAAGTAAATCACATTTTGAACAGTTTCTTGCACCCAAATGTAAGCTGAGTGGTGGACACTAAAGGCAAGGAAAATATATGTTTGGGATAACTTATTGTTTACTTATAAATAATTTTATAATCGTGATTTACGGTATACGAAATAAATATGTAAAAGGAATTTTATCTCGACTTATATAAAAGCCACTTGTATCTCAAAAATAAGTTATCCTAAACATAGCTGGTCATTGTATACAAGCAAGATAAATGGTTTCCACTCTCACTGCTTGCCGACTCTTCTTGAGCCAAACAGAACCACAAGAATTAAACACTAGCGGTAAATATCGTTTTAAAAGGATAAGCAACATTGGAATACAACTTACAAGGATAATATACAGTCAGGTATAATAATGAAGGAATAAAAATGAGGCAAGAAATTGGTTGATAAAAATGGTATGGCGTGTTAACTCCAGCCAAATCTTTAGATGGAAAGCCAAGACGAAAATTGATAATTACCTATCACAAAATATTGAGATTCATACCTTAGTGTTATGATCACCTATGCGGTAGATGACTAATTTTAATTAATTTCCAATGCGCCACACATTCTCATTGTTGCCCAGAGTTTGGGAAGACACACACGCAAACAAAAGTTGTTAATGCACTATTCGCACACGTACGGAAACAATTGCTCAGATTGTATTGTAATATGCTCATGGTGCAACTTTGACCCTTATCAGTTCTGTGACTTGTAGCTACTGTAATGTGCTGGGTGCATATTTCGGAAAAAGTCGATCCTATGTGTCGTAGAAAGAAGTTGCCAAGTTGGTTTATGTCCCAACCTATACATGCATAAAAAATTTATGGCTTGCATATGGTATGGACCACCAATTAAAGAAGACCTCTAATCAAAACGCATATGAAAAGATCCCACATTGATAAAAGAGCAGAGATTACCTTTAATAATCTATCCACCTTTGACATTAATCATTCGCTTATAGTTCCGTACGGGGAAAACAATTTTGAAATCAACCAAGAAGGGACCCAACGACTTATTATAAAAAAAATATACACTAGTTTCGCCAGAGTGAGATATAAGGGTACGATTGGCAGCGAGGTCCCCTAACTATTTTATATAAAACTATTTAGCATTAGTTGATCGGGAGAACCCTAATCCTCCTTTTTTTTTTAAGGGGAAAATATCTAACAAGTGATTGGCATAGCATCACATAACGTAGGAGAGCTGACCAACAAAAAAAACAAAACTAACTCGAGTCAAAGGTGAAACTAGCCATACCCTCATGTTAGTCGCTGGGGCTCATCCTCAAGCTGGCTCCCAGATCACCAGTGGCCTGTGAAGCCTTCTCCTTGGCATCCTCGTAATTAACCTTATTCTCTTCAGTCATGGTGTCCTTTGCTGACCTGTAAGCCTCCTCTACTCCTTGCTTAGCTTGGTCATAGGTCTCTTCAGCCGTTTTGTCTCCTCCTTCATATCCCACTGAATCAGCCAAAATATCTTTGACGTTGTTTGAAGCCTTATCTGTCGCCATTCTGATAATCTCATCAACTTCATTATAGGCCTCAGCAGTTTTGTCATACGCCATTGTTCTTGACAATTTTTCCGTGGCTTCACCGGACTTTTGAGATAAATACTCGGAAGTTCCTGAACAAATGAATCATATACACATTGGAAATTTTGCTTCATCAAGATGTCTCTCTCAAATAGAGAATGTGGTGATCAAAATACAACATACAAAGGACTAAAAGATACCCGATGCTGCAGATTTAATTGTCTCAGTGGCCCTTGAGGCAGCATCTTCAGCTATATTCTTTATGTTCTGAGCCGCCTGTTTTGCATTCTCCTTGTTTCTGAAAGTAGGATTGTAAATCAATTTACCAAACAGAGAATGCTAGAGGTTCGGTCAATATGCTGTGAATGCTAATACTGAAAATTATGTTATAATTATAATTCAATCAATTCTAATCCACGATAGAATTTTATTAAAAAATTCCAACAATAAAAATAACCAACTTAGTAGGAGGAAGTTCATATAACACAGACTTGACAAGCAGTAAAAAATTAACAGCAGCATCATGCACTCTCAATACCTAACCCGCCCATGGAAGAATTTGTTGAGAATTAATGATCAATACCCTGATCCAAAGCTATAACCGAGGATCGCCCACCTATTTTTCCAACGCCTATAGCAGGGAATTGCAAAGGAAGCATGCTTACATATGACTATGATCATTACATCACTCTTTGTATACTCCCCAAACCCTTCTTTTCTTGATCGTCTATAGGAGGAAACCCTTAGCCAGAAACTAAAGGATTGATTATTCCTATAGTATCCATCATGCCCTTGTCCACACAATAATGATTGCGAATTAGGAAATATAGGAATTGCCGCGCCATTTAATAGAATAAAGCATTGATGCATCGAACGACGTTCCGTGGAAAAGGAACATGGGAAAGATGAGAACATCAAACGCATAGCACGGAGAGGCAACAATGGGAAAAGGTACGGATAATGCTTGAAGAAGAAACAAACTACAGACTGAAATTGGAGAACGGGGATGGTGAATGGAAGGAAAAGGAGGGAGAACATTACTGGTGGAACTGGTCATAAGTCCAATCAGCCATAGATTCAGCTTTTTCCTGAGCATATTGCGCGGTTTCGGCGCAACCTTGCTGGACGTCGTGGGCCGTCGATTGGGCAATCTCGGTAACAGACTCACCCAAGCAGCTGCAAAACCCAACGCTCACGGCGAGCCATATCACCAGCAAGAACAACGCCCGTCGGATTGCCATGGATCGATCTTCGTCACTTTTGTTCGTCGGAAAGAAGAAAGGGTTATGTTACGGTCATTCACTCATTTGAGAACGGGGGCGGAGAACCGTGTCGAGTTATGGGGTCCAGAGAAACCAGAAGGAGTGGCCACGTGGCGCTCGGGGGAAAACGTGGCGAAATATGGAGGGGGCATGGAAAGGGGCTGAAGCCACGTGTCCAACAGGAGGGAGTGTACGGCCGCATGGCCCGCACCAACGACTAATCCATAGCTTTGAACGGGTCTTTCATCCCCCGCTTAATGTGGTCCAGACGTCCACTTTTGTTCCCACTGTTGCGTTTTAGGGCCGTTTGTAGTTACTATTTACTAATATGGGATAACATTAAGATTATAAATGGGATTTATATTTGAATTGATAGTATTAATAGAAATTTGTCTGTATTATAAAAAGTATGTTTTAGTAACTTTTTGTTAAAAGTAGCTTTAATCCTAAAAACTTATTTAAAAAAATGTTAAACCAAACACTTTATTTTACTTCTATAGTATTTTCCCCCTTCCTATCCTGTTTTTTCAGCCCCACCATCTTCCCAAATATGCTCTTAGCCGTTTCCTGTTTATTTTGCATGTTTCCTTTCGCTTTTCCTGTTTTAGTCGTTTTGCCCGAATTTCTTTTTGGAAAAAACACAAGGAAAATGCCATCAAAACTGGTAAAAGATAAATATTTTGAATTTTAATAATTCTAAAAGGACTTAATTAAAATTTTAAAATATTATAAAATTTGAGAAATTATCTAACTACTCTTAGTTTTTTTTAAATAAAAAAATCCTTAAAGCCCTTGCCGGCCTCAGGGCTGGCGGCGGCGACAATTCCGGAGTTCCGGTGACCTTGCCGGCGACCGGCTGCCCGAGCTTCGGTTAAGGTTATTAACAATTCAAGTATTTATATTAACAACTTTATTATCGTTATTAATAACTCAAATATCTATAATAACAACTTTAATTTAATAAATTCATAAAAAGATATTAGATACTAGAGTTTCGGTGAAGGTTATTAATAACTCAAATATTTATATTAACAACTTTAGTATCGTTATTAACAACTCAAATATATATATATCAACAACTTTAATAAGAGAAATTAAAAAAAAAAGATATTAGTAGCTAGAACTCCGGTGAAGGTTATTAGGAAAGATTCAACAAATATCCCTTTTACAACTTTCATATCGTTATTAACAACTCAAATATCAATATTGACGATTTTGCGTGAGAAATTAAAAAAAATATATATATAAGGTTGCCGTTTACAACTTTAGTATTGCTATTAATAATTTAAGTATCTATATTGACAATTTTTACTTGAGAAATTAAAAAAAAAAATTTCTTCACCGGAGCACTGGCAGCTAATATTGTTTTTTGAATTTCTCAAGCTAAAGTTATTAATACAAATACTTGAGTTGTTAATAACGATACTAAAGTTGTAAACAAGGTATTTATTGAATATTTCTTAATAAACTTCACCGGAGCTCCGGCGACTAATATCGTTTTTTGAATTTCTCATACTAAATTTGTTAATATAGATGCTTGAGTTGTTAACACCCTTCATTTGAGCTCTAGCGGCTAGTCGCCGGCAAGGTCATCGGAGCTCGGGTGATGGCCGTTGTTGGTGGAGCTCTAGCTGCCTGCTCCCGACAAGGGGGTTGGAGATTTTTTTATTTTTTTAAAAAAATTAAGGGTAATTAGGTAATTTCTCAATTTTATAACATTTTAAAATTTTTAATCAGTATTTTAAAAATTATTAAAATTCAATATAATTATTTGTCTTTCAGCAATTTTAATGATATTTTTCCGTTCTATACTAATTTTAGAGTAACGTTGTAAACGGTTAAATTTGGCGCGACAATTAAGCGCGAATTTATCCCATTCACCCCCCAGAAAAAGTTTCCAACTATCATGTGGAAGGAATCTGCCGATATTGAGAATAACGTTATGTTCGTGAAACAGATTTGCAATTAATATACTAATATGACAAGGATAGAGAATAATTTTAGTCTAAAACCTTTAGAAAATGCAATGGATCCGCGTCATAGTATTCGTGATTCATTTGTTCCCTCAAATCATACACAACATTCATCTTTTCTATCGTCTCATGATTTATGTATCCCTGTCATCTAATATACAGTTCATAGCTTTTGCTACATTAGTATTTAGTGGTACAGAAATAAAAATAAGATAGTGCTATAAATTAAAAAAGTTCAGAATCCTCAGAATGATCGAGTGTCTTCCCCCCTCAAAATTTGTTAATAAATATTCTATTATAATATTAAGAAAACTCAATGGGCATTTGACTCAGTCAGAACAAGAGTCCAGGCCCTGATTTTCGCTTTCATAGCATAAAGCAAATAGGGAATGCCTCCTAAGATACCTCCATTCCTATTTTCTAGTACAAGACTCTTCACAAGATTCCGAACCAATTTGAAAAGGATCCCGCAAAATTTTCGGCCCACAGAATGAACAGGGACTGGACTCTATAAATGAACCTGCTTCATGAGTCAACTATAGTGATGATCCAACGAATTCGATGAGTTTTTTTTTTTTTAAAGAAAAATGTCGAACAAGAATTCCCCGGACTTCATGCTGGAGCGTCGGAGGCTAGCGGACTAGATATTGTCACTTGTCAGGGAGACCGCCTTCAGCCGCCAGTTTCATACGTTGATGATGTTCGCCAACCTTGTAATCTACCATTTCTCTAAACAACTGCGAATCCAAAGTACAGTCCGGGCGTCCATACACGGCTGCTCGGATGCCGGAAACCAATTTGGCTATCTCTCGGCCTGAGAATCCCTCAGTTTTCTTCGCAGCCTCCCTGAGCACATCCTCAGATATATCCTTCATGACAATTTTTTGAGCCTGTTTCCCGAGTATGGATGAGCTGCCATTGTCTTCGCTCAGGTATTTGTTCAAATATAGCTTCAACAATTTGAAACGTTCTTCCTCCCCAGGAAGTGGGAATTCAATCACCTCATCAATGCGGTCAGTCACCGCGCTGTCAAGATCACCCGGTCTGTTGGTGGCAAGGACAAGTACTATGTCTCTTGACTGATCGCCAGTTCTGAAGAGCAATGCGTTTAGAGCACTTCGTTGAGCTTCGCTCATGTGTGTGCTGTTTCGCCTGCATTGGGTCAACAATATATCATTAAAATGACTGCTATAGAATCCAAAGATACAATTTTGGCACATCAAATCTCCGCAGAATATAGGAATGTCGTTTGTATGTTCACTAGTACGTTTATTGGTATTTGTAGATCAAAGTGAGGTTCGATATATAGGGCCGCTGAATTACAACCAACATCATTTCAAGGCCGCTGTTAATTGAATAGAAGCACAAGACATTATCACCAAAAAAGGGAAGCACGAGACATAACATTGGAGACTGAATATAAAAATCTCATTTTGCATGAGAGAAATTACGTCAACCAATTGAATTCTACTATCCAGCTTCAGGGAGAAAATCATGTCATAAATATTTTTCTGAGAATCAAGTCTCTAATTGCTGTTTAACCTTTAAAAGAACTTACTCGCAAAGGAAAGCATCTGCCTCATCAATAAAAAGCAGCAAGCCTTTTCTAGATTTCTTGGCCCAATCAAATATCTCATGGATTTTGGTAACAGCCTGAGGGCCCAGAGGTGCGACATCTCCTCCAGTCATCATGGCATAGTCTAAACCCTGCACACCAAAATTGACGAAGAGTAGTTGTTAAAGAAACCTTAATCACCTCCAAAATTAGTAAGAATGAAATGGAAATGGAAAATCAAAACAAATTCCAGCACCAGCCTACCGGAAGAAAAATATAACTAAAGAACTAATGCAAAAAAGGAAAATGAGGCCATCTTACTGATTTTTTAGCAATTTCCCTTGCAACCATTGTTTTACCAGTCCCAGGAGGGCCATAAAAGAGCATATTACGGAATGGTGCCTGGTGGGCCTTGGTATTTGATGTAGCCCGTGCTAGATGCTCTATTCTTCTCCACAGTGATGGATGGAGTACTACATTTTCAAGGCCAGTTTTACTCTCAGAAAGTTTTTCTGCCTTGGCCATGGTACTATAACTTAAAGCTTTATTTTTGGCTTGAGATATGATCCTTGACCCCGGATATTTCGCAATGGATGATTCCCGGATCAATGATGGCTGGCCCAAAATCCGATTAATGTAGCCCCATGTCACTTTAGAACCTTCTCTATAAATACAAATCCGATTAAGTACATAAATCCCACAGCCAACTGAATATTCGAAATGACAAGTGATGTTAAACAAGTCAAATGGAGCAAGAAAGGTGGCATATTTACCTAGTTGTATATACTCCTGCAGCTAATGCTGTAACCCCTCCCACGGTCATAAGCAATTTGTCCCTATCAGTCAATAAGACCCTTAAGCCACCTGCATGTTTCAAGTTGACAAGTTTTAGCAATACCAAAAAAATTCTTCAAATAAAATAATATAGTACAGTATTCATCTTCCATCAACGAAGATACTTAATGAACATACATGAAGCTACAACCACAAACAAGTCTCTTATAAGATGGAAGAATACCAATCCAACATCATTATTGATCATGAAACAAGAATATCAGTTAAGATATAAAAATTGACCAGTCAGCGGTCATAACAACTTCTATAATTTTATGCAACTGCAAGCATCCATCCTGCATTGCAGGGGAAGCAAATATATACCAGGAAAATAAAACTGCAAGCTTGTATATAAGCTCTTCATTTAAGAATTGAATACTGAGAGATAACCCCTTCAGTCAAGAATGGATATTGTCACACACAAACATGAAGTGCATGTCACTAACCAACTCTTCCCAAGAGAAAAAATAAAAGATTTGCAAAATTGAAGTGCATAGAAAATCTACCAACATCTGTAAGGACCACTACAGAGGCAAACCAGTCAACACTCATAGTATAGATTCTCATTAACTCATGCATAAGCCAAAGGCAGATCCTAGGATCAATAGATATTACAGGGAACCCTATCATTCTTTTAGACCGTAAAATAAGGAGGGAAATGGGGAAAAGCAATCACTAAGATAAATAATAATAGAAAAACCACTAGTAATAGAATATCCAGTTTCTGAACCACCATGTAACAGTAGATGCCCTGATCAGATGCATACCTTCAATATGACTAAAAGTTGTATTAATTGCAGCAAGCCATTTGTCCTTTTCACCCTGCATCTTGTCTCTAAGCATTCTACTATTCTGCTCCTCAGTGAGTTTCGCTTCATGGGCGCGGCCCTCTGCCTCTGCCATGGCCTTAACTCTTATGGTTTCCCTTTCTATTTCAGCTCTCTCTCTCTCAGTTTGACGCTGCTGAGCTTGAATCTGTTCTTCAGTAGCTCGCCTTGCCTGTTCCTTCCTAACAGAGGACTCCTCTTGCATCTTCACCAATTCAACATTATGTCGTCTCTGAGCTTCATGATCTGCCTGCAAATGCCAATAACAGAAAACTAATTGATCAGATAGAATTTAATTTAACAGAGTTCAATCACACGGGAGCTTGAAATGGGTACAGCCTTGGCCATCTAAGAAAAGACCGAGGCATATATCTCTCCTTGGAAATTCAAGACAACTTCAACTATTACAGAGTTTCAAACGCAAAGACAGGGAGGAGAATAACCACAAGTCCTTCAAATCAATCCTAGACCAATATTCTAAGGAGAAAACAACAATATTTTTATTGAGAAATGCATGCCCAAACCTACAAAAAGGGAAAAGAAGAAAGAACATGAATACAGCACACACAGTCAAGCTCAGCATGTTTTTGCACATATTTTTAATCTATTTCCATTACTCTCAAGACTATTATGACAGTTGGAACTTTATACTAACAGACAAGTGACGAGTAACTTCCAATCAATTTAAAAAAGGCCAAGAATATTAATATCCTGTATTAAAAAAAGAACTGCTTTAATGTTTCTGCACCCTGTACCTGCATTCTTTTCCTAGCCAGTTCATCTTCATATCGCATCACCTGGGCCTGCCTCTGAGCCTGCTCCTGTATAAGATTCCGCTGTTCTTCAGCTAATTTCCGCTGCCTATCCTGCAGATAAGTCACTATGATGTAAGTGAACATCCTGGCAACGTCAGAAAATTGACACACAGAATATTTTTCCTATGTTGTATAAGCAAAGCCACCCAATGAATCTAATTTTTCAATGGCTGCCACAGCTAGGTGACTGCATCCTGTGCCTATGCTCCATGCAAAGCAAAGCCACTTATCTAAATAAAACCAAGCAACGTCCAAGTTACAAAAAAGGGAACCGCAGAAAAACAGTTGTAACACTTATCATGGACCAATTGTAAACCAAAAGATGGGTTGGAAGTACCTTCTGTGTCCTAAGATCTATAAACATTGCAACATTTGTCAACTAGCAAAGAAAAAACAGACCTATGGGGAGAAAGCAATAAATTTCTACAAGATATAGCTTGACTCAAACAAGAGAATTGGCAACCAAAGTTATTAAAGATACAGTAGCAATTGATATATATTCATATGTTAATGCAAATTTCAGGTTCTGTAAGGCACAGCATAACGGGCAAGAGCGCCTACAAATCGAGAAAACATGGACGAAAAAGTAATTTATCCTCATGAATTGATTGATAAAGAATTTTTGGCGACATGAGTGTTGCTCCCTAATCCATCACTTACAATATCAACTTGAGACTGAATAAGTTCATAATGAACTTTTTCGGCATCTAACTCAGCAAGGCGAGTTTGTTCCTGCTTTCTCATTAAATCAAAAACCTGGAAAGCAGAACCAAAATATTAACCGACCAATTTTCTACCACTTCATTTTGATTGGCTCAGAAATAAAAACAAAAATGCGATAAAATCCCTATATTAAATCTAAACCTGTTTAGAATACGGGGAAGAATTGATTTCGCGGAGGGCTTTTGCCCCGCGTTCTAACGATTCCGGATCAAAACCTGACTTTTTGGGTTCATCAGCGGCTTGAGATTCTGACTTAGTATCAGAATTCTGATCCACCTGAGGAGCTGAAGTAGAAGACGATGGAGAGAGAAGAGGGAACCGAAAGGAGGTCTCGGCATAAGCCTTATTGGAGAGAGTTGACATAGCAGCCACGGCTGCAGCCATGGCTACGCACGATGGTAATCTTGCGGCGGTCATGGCTTAGAATGTGCCTTGGAGAAGACGATGGAAATTAAGTTGGTTCATAAACATTGCATTTTGAATGTCAAGTGGCTAATCTCTGTCTCCGAAGTGATGGCCTGGTGTGTGGCCCGAGCATAAACCCCTGCTAGGGTTTAACCGGGAAATGGGAAAGTTGAGCTCAGAAACGGACGAGGCCTTGCTTGCGGTGCAATTCAAAACATTTAAACGACAGTCGTTTCATAGCCGAACTCGGCACCTGGACCAGTATGAAACGACTAGCCGACTCGAAGGTCACTCTATTTTCTGTTAACCAGGCCCAGTTTTCTTCGAGTAAATCCCGAATGGAAGATGAGCCTACAGCCAGAAGATGAAGTGAACTTTTCTACGGGCCCTTGTTTGGGTGTAGCGATATTGCAAACCATTACTGCCTATGTTTTCCGATTCCGTAAATAAATGTTGGTCCAGTTAGTAGAGGAATTTATTCATAATTATAAGATTGTGGCTTAAATTCTATTGATGTAAAAATCTTATTAATGGGTGATCTATAAATACCTTTATAAATACTTTTTAAACCTAAAAGCATGTTTTAACTCTAAAGGTCCTCGGAATCCAATTTACCTAAATTTTTTTGTCCTAAAAAAAAAGTTTCACCAAATCTAGATTTTTGTGTCATTAGTTGATGAATGACATAATCATTGGATTCTCTTCGTATTCTCTCTCAATATTTATCTTCATATGTGATTTTGAAGCATTTATGTAATCTAAGCATAAAAGAGATGATAAAATTGTATAAAAAATAAAATAAAATAAAAGAGATAATACAATAGAAATATCATGAAGCTCATTTGGCTATTATTTCTTTTTTTTTTTTTTTGATAGTGAATGTCTATAAAAACATACAAGGCCAATGGCTCTACCCTACTAAATCAGTACAAAAATTCTGGTTTACAACATCATCTATAAGCAATTGTTTCGCTTCATCAGGTTCTCTTTGAAGTACAAGAAAATCAACCGCCATATCCCATGCATTCCTTGCGAAGCAATCAGCCACTCTATTCGCCTCTCGACAACAGTGAAGTAGCTCCACTTCCCACTCACGTTCTAGTATCGATTGAATCTCCAAAATTACTGTAACATCAGGATGTTCATCACATACCGCTCCTTGAATTAGCTCCAATACTTTGCTACAATCACTTTCAACAAGAACATTCCTAAATCCTCCTTCCCAAGCCAACTTTATACCCCACAGGATTCCCCAGGCCTCTGCTGTGATCACAGACCCTTTTCTAATTCGGAACATAAATCCTTGAACAAATCGTCCTTGATCATCCCGTATCACTCCACCACATGTACAACTTCCCGACGCTTCATTCCTGGATCCATCTGTGTTAACCTTAACCACCCCAGCGAGTGGAGGACGCCAGACCATAATTGGTGTGATATATGATTTCGGTTGCATGGGACTAGAGACACCCCAAGACATAACTGTACTAGTACGTGCTAATAACTGCTGTTTACTCCAATGTTTATTGTTGAAAGTACGGTCATTCCTCGCCAACCAAATGTGTCTACATAAAACAGTAAACCAGTATCGAAATTCATAACCATACACCTTCTCACGACGACTTAAACACTATGTTAACCAAATATTTCTGTCGGTTAAGTCAAAAAATTTCCGATACCATTGACCAGGCAGCATCTCACTCTAGAGTTCTTTTACCACAACACAATCTCTAAGAGCATGCAGAATTGTTTCTGTCTCATCTTGACAACAGGGGCACAACTCATTCGTATGTATTTTCCACTGAGTTCTGATAAAATTTGTCATTAAACGGCCGTGAGCGCATAACCACATGAACAATTTGTACCGTTGAGGAACCTTTAGTTTCCATATGAGCCCCCATCGGAACAAATTTTGATTATCTCCGTAACCCGCTAATCTGGTATATGCCTCTTTTAGAACAAATTTACCATCAGTTGGCCAACGCCAACTCGGACTATCAACACCAGCATTACGATTAATATTCACTCTTGAGATTGCTAACACAACCTCTTTTGGTAATAAATGTCCAAACTTATTCAGATCCCATTGACCTGATGGAGTAATACAGTCTGCTACCTTCCATTTTCGGATATCATTTGATAATGGGTAATTTACCAAACTGTCCAATCTATCCAAATGGGGTACCCATATATCTTGCCAAAAGGACACCAAAGCTCCATCTGTAATCCTCCATAAAATGCTCTTACTTACATTTTCCCAATTTTGTCTAATTCCCTTCCATGTGCTCGATTCGTTCCGTCTTTTTTCCACAATCGGCACCATATCATTCCCTGTCTTATACTTTTCTCGACATAAACGAACCCATAATGCATCACGTTTATGAACCAAATTCTATCCTAGCTTAGTCATGTAAACCTGATTTTGAATCTTTGCCTGTCTTAATCCCAATCCACCGTCCTTTTTCAAGGAACAAACCCGACCCCAATTTACCATATGAGGTTTACGATTTGTGGATGTACTTCCCCAAAGAAAATTCCAGCACTTTCTGTCTATCTCATCACAGATACCTAGAGGTAGAGGCACAGACTGCATGGCATAGGAGGGCATGGCTGACACCACAGAGGATACAAGAGTATGTCTTGCCGCCAAAGATAATAAATTTGTCTTCCAACTTGCTAGCCGAGCATCGATCTTGTCAAGAATAAACTTGTATGAAGACTTGGTACTACGCTCATGTAAGACAGGCATTCCTAAATATTTTCCCAGATTTGACGACTGGGAAAAATTTAAGAACTCACTAATCTCTTGGCTTCTTGTGCGTCCCACATTCTTTGAGAAGTAAATCCGTGATTTTTCAGCGTTTATTTTCTGGCCGGATATCTCACAAAAATCATCCAGTAAAGCTTTCACCACTCCAACTTGATCCATATCTGCTTCTGTAAATAAAATAAGATCATCAGCGAAAAAAACATGAGAGATAGCCGTACCTTGTCTTGACAACCTAAATGGTTTCCAATCTCCGTCTTGTACAGCAGTCTGTATTAAGTGTCCCAATCTCTCCAACATAATGACAAAGAGATACGGAGAGATAGGATCGCCTTGACGAACTCCTCTAGAAGGGTGGAAAGCATTTGCAGTACATCTATTCCAAAGTAGTTCCATTTGCGGTGTAGACACACAAGCCTTTATCACATCACAAAGATACTTAGGAATGTTAAGCTCATTCAAGCAATCAAAGAGAAAACTCCATTTGACTCGATCATATGCTTTCTCCAAATCAATCTTTATTGCCATGAATCCCTGCTTCTTCTTCATGTTTCGCATAGAGTGGATTATTTCCTGCACTAGAATAACATTATCAGTACTTTGGCGCCCCTTTACAAAGCTACATTGGTTCGGGGCCACAACCAATGGCATAATAGCTTTAAGCCTGATAGAAATAATCTTTGTAACAATCTTATATACTACATTACAGAGACTTATTGGGCGAAAATCTCGGAAAGATTGTGGATGATCAATTTTTGGAATAAGCATAATTAAAGTACCATTAATATGCTGGACCCATTGAGGATCAGAGAATACCCGTTTAACCAAAGATATCACCGAAAGACCAACCGTATCCCATTGGCTTTGATAAAAAAGAGGATTGAATCCGTCCGGTCCCGGAGGTTTGAGTGAGCCCATATCGAATAAAGCTCGTTTAATCTCCATGTCATCAACCTGTTTTCCCAAATCACATCTGTACATTGAATCAATCTCAGGATAGGTACACCCAAATACCAAGGTTCCCTGATACATGCTAGTTTCTGTATATAGTTCTTCAAAATATTTACTACCAATATCTCGTATTTCCTTCTCATCATACAACCATTCCCCCGAATCACATTTAATAGCTAATATCCGATTCCGTCTTTTGCGAGCATTTGCCTTTGAGTGAAAATATCTGGTATTACGGTCACCTTGAACATACCAAGTAGTACGAGAGTATTGTAGCCACATAACTTCCTCCTGTGTCAAGATTTTTTCTAGTTCCTTCCACAATTCACGTTGCAAATTCTCCAAAGCCACTGATGGTCCAATTATAGCAATTTTTTTATTAATCCCATCAAGACGTCTGTAAAGCTTATTCTTCATATACTTCAAATTTCCAAACACCATTTTGTTCCAATTTTTCAGCTGCTCAGTAAACATCTTTAAAGATCCACACCAATCGTCCTTCACATTCCATTGATCCTTAACAAAACCTGAGAAGTTATCATGCATAACCCAGGGAGCGAAGAAACGAAAAGGCCTCTGTTTGTTCCCCACATGCACCAACTTATCTGTATTTACCAAAATAGGACAGTGATCAGATTTATATTTGGGTAAGTGAATAACCGAAGCACTAGGAAACTGAACATTCCAACTAGCATCCACCAATGCTCTATCAATCCTACTTTGACTAGACGAAGTCCCCCAAGTAAATTTAGGGCCGCTGAAACCAATATCAATCAAATCAGTATCAGCGATCCACTCTTTGAAATACCTGTCTACTCCATCATTATCCCAAACTTTCAAACTCCATCTATCCTCAGGACATGATACAGCATTAAAATCACCAACTACCAACCAACCCCCACGAACAAACTGACGAATATCTCCTAATGAAGACCACAGCATTCGTCTCAAGTTTATATTAGGATGACCATAAACTACAGTGAGGGACCATTCATTATCATTTCCAGCATTAAACATTCCGTGTACAAATTGTTCACCAGCAGAGATTACTGAAAAATTACACCTAGAATCCCAAAAAAGCCAAATACCACTACTAAATCCCCGTGCTTCAACGACGTGCATATTAGGCCATCCAAGTTTCCGGGACAATAAAGTAGCCTTTGTGCCAACCTGTCTAGGCTCCAAAAGAGCAAAGAAATTAACTCCATAATTCTTTACAATGTCACAGATTAAACGTTGAGATGAGGCACCACCGGCACCTCTAGTATTCCATGTCATAACTATCATTAAGACAGATAATAAGGATAAAAGATACCCAAACATAGGCAAAAACTACTGGGACATAATCCCATAATCATCTTCACCTGACTCCTTCATAACGATATCACCCTCCTTTCCCAAAGGATTTCTACGTGCTGAATAATTAATCTCCTGACACTCACCTGGATCAATAGGGTCAGAAGCACTATTTTGATTAGAATTTGGGAGTTGTATTTTCTCACCTGTAGATTTTGAAAACGTACACAAACTCCCCTTTATTGGCTGCAATTTTGAGGGTCCCACAACATCGTTTACTCCATCATGAATTTCCTGCAACAAACTCCCCACCTTCTGCACTTGACTACATTTTTTGTTCGAACTCGAATTACCCTGATCTACCATTTTATTCTTAACTTGTTGATAATGTTCCATTGGGCTCAACAAATCAGGCTTACGTCCCACCACACTTGATTCATTCCCAGATTTAATCTCAACGTGCTTCTTCTTACTAAGCAAATGCCCACGTGATTTAATTGTATTAGTCATTGAAGATTCCTGCTTTGTAGTATCAATAGTCAAACTATTAGGCACTATCAAAGGAATTTCATTCCTATTTTTTTCCTTATTCTCATCAGACAATACCGCAAATCTTGATCTTCCAACATTATATTGACTACGAAACTATCGTCCCCCTTCCCGACTATTATTGAACTCTCCTCCAGTACTGCGTTGCATCCGACGCCTTCTGGGTGCTACCATCCACTCACCATATGTTGTTTTTACTTGGTTGTGAGTAGTTTGCGTTGGATCCACCGTTTGCCCTTCAGACTCATTTTCTGACATTTGAACGCCTGAAACCCCAGACTCTTTTTTGTGCGGACAGTGTTCTGACCCATGCCCATATCTCCCACATGAAAAACATATTAGATGTAGACCCTCATAGACTATCTGTTTCTCCTTACCATTAATCATTATTGAAGGAAGCAAAGGAGAATTAAGATCGACCTCAACACATATTCTAGCAAAACGACCTTTTGTTTGTTTCAAAGTATTATTATCCACCTTAAGAACCCTCCCAACCTGACTTCCGACCACATATAATATACCCTTATCATAATAATCAACAGTAAATTTAGGAATACGTACCCATGCAGCAATCTTCGGCACGTCTCCAGCATCAGGATCAAACTCCGGTTTCCATGGCTGCACAGCTAAGTAATGTTCCATGAATAACCATAGTCCACCAGTCAAAGCAAATGTATAATCCTCTTCGTTAGTTAGCCGAACCAAAAAATATCCAGAGCCGATTTCAATCGTAGTTACCTCGCCTCTTCAACCCCATAGTTGTTGCAACTTTCTACCAAGTTGTTCCTCACGAACCATCCGTCCTAGGAGCCTTACAATCAGAGAAGTACTCCATTTTTTTGCTAATTTTTGACGAAACTCTGGCGAGACAACGATATTTGGACCCCTCGGAGTACACTCAACTTCAATTCTAGATTTCCATCCATCCCCACGCCACCATTCGTCTTCCTCATCAGACAAGTCTTCCGGCATTAGCATATCTACACATGCTTCCTTGTACGATTTCTTCTGTTGTGTAGGAGCCTCTTTTCCATCCTCTTCATTGGTCATCCAATCTTCCATCCTTGGAACCAGAGATTGTTGTCCAGAGAACTCATCCCCCTGATCCCTAACTTTCTTACGACTCCGAACCATAGCATCCTGCTCCTCCAATGTCAGCGCCTGAGGCACTCTCTCACGGCTTCTATCCCGTTCTCTCTCCGTCATCTTTTCCACCGTTATTATCAGCAGAAAAATAAAAACCAGCAGACAGATTGACCACTTCAGAAGACCTTTTAAACCAGAAATCAAAAAACTTTACCTTCCAAACACCATCAACACTGCTGTGAGAAAAACTAAGCACTGAACAAAAACGAAACAGAGCCACTCGAAACTTGAAACTGAAAAACCACACAGATCCGTCACTGTCACAGAAACACCGTCGGACCCGAAGAAAAACCCAGAAACCACCGCCGAAACACTGACCGTCGAAGCTGGGAGTGAAACACCAACAGAATCTCAGGTCCTTCACCACCGTTCATCGAAAATCGATGGGATTAAAGAAACACCAAATCACATATCCGTCAATGCTACAGCACACTGTCGGACCCAGAAAAAAGCCAGAAAACACCGACGAAACGCTGACCGTCGAACTTGGGAGTGAATCACCAACAGAAACTCAGGTCCGTGATCCGTCGCGTCAGGTGGCCGTTGCTGAGCCAACGGTCAAAACACTTTCACTGTTTAGAAACCAGAGCTTTCGACGAGAGTAAAGCTAACTTTTTGGCTATTATTTCAACAACCGGAAGATGACAATAAAATTTTGCTAATAGCACTACTAGCTATAATCCACTTTCTATTTATACGGCTTGATTATATGTTCATTCAAGCGATTTACAGTGTTTTTGGCAGTGCGATTTGTAGGAAAATTCACATGATTGGTGTGTTTTCGTGTGTTTGTCTATTGTGGTGGAGAAATAGAGTGTTTAGTTTAATGATAATAAATTTGGACTTTTAGAGAACATCATGGTAAAATCGCATGAAATATTGAAGCTGCATTTCGGAGCTTTTTTCTATCGATTTGTGTGATATATAGTAAAATATTTTTTTAGTTGTGCCTAGTGTGCTATAAGACTAATGATAATTTTATCCTTAATGTATTTTTTCAGCTCCAAAAATTATTTTAAAATATTTTTCAGTCCTTTTAATCCTTAAATTATTTTTTCAGTTGTACCCAGTGTGCTAACAAACTAATTACAATTTTACCCTTAATATACTTTTTCAGCTCCAAAAATTAATTTAAAATATTTTTTAGTACTTTAACCCCTTAAAATACTTTTTCAGTTGTACCTAATATTTTAAAATAATTTTTAAATATTTACTTGATTTTTTAAATATTTTTCCACCCATTCTCTCTTACCATTATCACAAAAGTCATTTATATTTAAGCCAATCCAAACACTCAGTTACTTTTACAAAAGTCATTTATACAATCATTAATCCAAACATAAATCATATTATAAAATCTGTCTTTTATCAAAAATACGATTATAAAAAGTCAAATAAAAAAAGTCATTTTTTCCATCGCTGTTCCAAACACACACTTAAGTGATTCCTTTGGATGTTTTATGACTGGTAGGAACTTGTTATGTTGAGCCTGCAAGGGAATTTGGATTGTGATATACTCTCTCTGGTTCTAATTATAAGACAAAGTTAACTTTTTTAGAGAAATTAAAGAAGCTAATTAAATTACTTTAGAGTATTTATATTTTTATTTTTTCTCCAAACTAATTAGTTTGACTAATAAACTAATATATAATCTAAGGATACATAATATATTTTATGATTAAGTAACTTATTTAGCTTCCTTAATCTCTCCAAAAAAAATCAACTCTATCTTATATTTAAGACAGGAGGTAATACTATATACTGGGTATGAAATTCATCTTAATAAAAAGTTTTTTCTCCTTGAATAAGATATTATCGTAATTAGCTCATTTGGCTGTGTTTGCTTCTTCTTCTTCTCCTTATCCTTCTCAAACTACGAGGCTGTGAAGAAAAACTACGCAAGAAACAGGGAGTGTTGAACTCTTTATTTATCTAACTCCGAAAACGCCTTGAGTTAAATTAAATGAAAATCAAAAGACTGACATTGATCGAGTTCATGGATACTGTCCTGGCTTTGCTAATTTCTGATACATCGACTAGTCTGGTTAATTATTTAGCTGTCTTATTATATAATAAATAAACCATTCAGCTCTACTATTGTTTTCTGTCTGACTTTGATTTATTCCAAATTGAACTTAATTTTCAACTATAGAAAAATAGAAATGGAAACGTGAGGAATTTCAAACTGCGGAGGATACTGTCATTTTCATACTAAACAGTGCATACTTAAAATATTTTCGCTAGAAAGTTTATGCATGGTGCAAGATTAATGACCCTTTGAGCTGCCCAAAAAAAAAAAAAACAAGATTATTGATCCTTTGCAACTCGAAAGGTCAATATTTTTTCAAGGACGCAGACCTTTATTCCAAGAATTGCTCAGTGCTACATAAAATGATTCCTTGATCTATATTAAATTTGTTAACTATTAATTGATGATCTACAAGTTTTTCCCCACTACATTGTGTAATTTACGTATCTCACATGCAAAAAGGTCATTAAGAGAACAACTGCGAGATGTTAAGCCTTTATTCAGCTTAATCACTCTGAGTCGTACATATAAAGTAGATTTATACTGACCTCATATTTGCGTGTGTTTAGATTGTGCTTGTTTGTTTGAACGTTCTATTGTCAAATTGGGTTTGAATAGTGTTTAAATCGAGCTTATACAGTGATTTATTTTTTTTGCTTGTTTGGTTCACCGTTTGGAAATAAGCTGAAAAAAGTCCAAAACTCCTAAAAGTTGAAAAAAGACATAAGGCACACACCAAAATTTATTGTGACTTATTGCCATTGATTCGAGGAGTCGCATGAGGCCTCAGTTGCCCAAAGAGTACTTTGGCATGGCAACTTTGGATGTGATAGCTCAAAGCATATGATGCGAGTTTCTTAATCAAGTATCGTACTCTTTTGATGATTAAGTGAAATAAGGAACGATATATTATGTGTTTTGGATGATTTTTTTGATGGGAGTATTTTTATATTTTTGGGGATCAATGAAGTACTCAAAATCACTTATAATAACAAAACTTTTATGAAAAATATTCTAAATAATTTTCTCTTTCTTTAGATAGTAATCTTATACTAATTAGAGAATACTTTGGAATAAGAGTTTAGACAAGTTTTGAGTTTTGTTAATATATGACTGTAGAAATATAGAAAATAATTAATAATTAATTTTAATCAGTTTAGATTTATTATTTAGTTGTTTTATGATTTTATAATGATTTTTTTTATAAACATGTCATAAATTAATATCTATATAGTGTTTTTACCCATTAAATTTAGTTTAAATAATTTATTTAGATTATTGGAGGTATTATTGAGGTTTTAATCGATTTATTTTGTTAGATTTTGAGTTATGTGAAAATATGAGTTAGGATTTAATATTTAAATTAGAATTTGATATAATTTATAAAATTTAAGCTTGAGGTGTACAGTAGAAAAGACTTTTGGAGTGTTCCATTTAAATTAGAGTTTGATATAATTTTATTTAAAATTGTACAATTGCCAAATTTTGAGTATGTGTCATGTGGTAACACTGTCGCCATTGGATGATTTGGATCAATTTATCACTAATAATGCTACTTTAACAAATGCAGATATCTTCCGAGGTCTCATTTGGCAATTAAGTTGCTAATGAGTTCTTTTTCCACAATTAGTCATTCATTTTTCATAATTTTTTCAATTTTTTTCTCTTAATTAATACAAAAGTCACTTATGCAAAAGTCAAACCAAACATCATTCACTTTTATATAAGTTACTTATCCAATCGCTAATCCAAACACTTATCATTTTACCCAATCTAACTTTTTTTCAATCTTAAGATTCCATAAGTTTAAGTAAAAATAAGTTACTTATCCAATCGCCAAAACAAACTATCGATTGAATAAATGACTTATTTTTACTTTGACTTATGAAATTTTAAGATTGGAAAAAAGTAAGCTTGGGTAAAATATGAATGTTTGGATTGGCGATTGGATAAGTGACCTATGTAAAAGTGAATGATGTTTGGTTTGGCTTTTGCAAAGGTAGCTTTTGTAAAAAAAATTGATTATAAAATCATAAAACAACTAAATAATAAATCTAAAGTGATTAAAATTAATTATTAATTATTCTCTACATTTCTACAGTCAGATATTGATAAAACTCAAAACTTGCCTAAACTCTTATCCCAAAGTATTATCTAATTAGCAGAAGATTACTATCTAAAGAAAGAGAAAATTATTTAGAACATTTTTCATACAAAAAATTTTGTGATTAGAAGTGATTTTGAGTACCTCATTGATCTTTAAAGATTCTCAAAACAGAAGCCATCACGTGGGGCTCATTCCTAAGTAATTTTAAGCTTCAATTATGAGCTTATCAGGATTGAAACTTTTTTTAACTTTTTTCTTGAAATCCATCGCCCAACCAAACGTATCAAAATAGTGTTTATTTGGATTAGCTTTTTTTAATAGCTTTTACGACTTACGAAGTAAGTGTGTGAGAGAAGTTTTATTTCGGGTTACGCAAACCATAATTTGAAACCATGATTTGGAGGTTTGCCAAACACACACTAAATCACTGTTTATATGCTATGAGTCCACCCAAACATCCGATTAGCCACGGTGGAACGAACACGCACCTTGTCAATAATTGTGATTAATTAGCTGCTGCCCACTCTAGTTCGGTTAGCAGGTGCAATTTTAGTTTTTTTTTTTTTTGACAAGATGTCACTTTAGGATGTGTTTGGTTTGAGGAGGAGGGGAGGGTAGATATGGGAGAAAATGAGAGGGTGGTTAAATTATCTTTTAGGTTAAAAAAATTTAAATTTTGGGTTAGAATCCAAAATTTTAAAACAATAAAAAAATAAATTTTAAACGAAAACCTAAAATTTATAAAAATAAGAAGATAAATTTTAAATTTTTCACACCCATAGTCTTGTTGTTGCCGTCGTAGTACGAATCTTTGCGCAGCTTTAATTACTACGTGGGGTAATGTTTCAGAGCTCCATTGATTTAATTTCTCTCTGCCCACTCAGTGTACGTTTCTTTGTCGTTTGCAATTGCGTGTTCTGAATCGCCCTGAAATCTCAATATCGGATTCGCACATATGGTTTTGTCCCCAGATTCTTGAAATTCTCGAATACTTGAGGTTAGCCATTCAATCCCATCCGCCCCCGTTATTATTATTATTATTATTACTACTGCTCCCTCCTCTCCCAGATATAAACTAGAGTTTATTCTTCTGAAAATATTTAAAAAGTTAATTAAATTATTTTATAATACTTATATTTATTATTTTTCTCTAAATTATTTTGTTTAACTTCTAAACTAATATATAATATAATGATATACAAATATAATTGAGTAATTTATTTAATTTTCTTAATTTCTTTAAAAAAGGTGAACTGTATCTTATATTTAGGATCAGAACATCATTATTATTATCATCTGCTCACAGCACTAATACGGGCATATCAAAGCTATGATTAACATCGATCTGTCATGCTGGTCAGTTCATACAAACACGGTGTGATCGTGACGATGACAGAATTTGATATCCTGTTGGGCACAAACTCTTCGTTAATAACACCGTTATATAGTAATAGATGATAATGTTGCGTTTATTCCCCCATAAATATGTTAGTTGGATATAGTTCTCATCAGGATAGAAGATTAATTTGATAGATATAATGATACTTCGTAAATGAAAGTAGATGAGTTTATTTCAGAAACAAAAAGAGGAAGGTCCTATCGTCAAGACACTACTGCTGCTTGGGAGCCTTATGAATACATAAATTAATTCTTATTTATAATAATAATAATCGCCTCTGGCTCTGGGAGAAGCTTCAATTTCTTTAGTAGTATGGTTATGTTGTAGATGATTCAACTCCGAATATCGTGAAAAGGGTGCATGCCTACCAGACAATAAAAGGATTATTTCGGTCAGCAGAAAGCGTTTCATACAAAGAACATCAATTCGTCAAACGAAGTAGGCGATTGGTATGGTCAAAGATAAACTACGTGACAGATGGTCCAGCTTATTGATCAAATCATCACGTTTAGATTGAGTGATTAATAACAAAGGGCAGAAGAGAAGTTATTATTGAGAAAGAGAAAAGCTTTATGTGTTGTGTATGCTTTCTTGTCTTTTGCTTTATTCCCACATGGGTTGGAAGCACATGGAGATTTTTTGGAGCTAACAAATATAGACCATCAATAGGTTATCCGGTAAGGGACAGGATAGGGCAGGCATCGTCCATATGTGGATGAGGTTCCATCAGTAAGGCGCATGAAATGAAAGCTACCATACTGCTACATTAACTGTCCTCAATAGAAAACCCCACGAAACTCATTTTCAGGTCCTCCATTTCCAATTTCCACAGCAAGCTAAGTTGCAGTACTTTACATTAATGACGATAAAGCACAGCGTCCACATATGATGATAATATTAATATATATGCCATGTGATAAATTAAGAAAACTCATTACGAGGCACGCATAATTAAACTACTGTATATCTTCTTCTTTTTTTGCCAATAAACTACTGTATGTCACTATATATATATATATATATATATATTCTGCGTTGAATATAAGAATGATATAGTTCAGACTCGAGAGTCTAGCAAGCTAGGGTAAAAATATAATGGTTCAGACAAAAAAAGTGTAGGCTGCAAATAAATACCTGGCCTGGACAAGCTAATTCAAGATCGATGGAGTCTTTTGGTGTTTGCTGTGTAAGGAGGGAAGGGCACTTTGCCGAGCTCAATGCTTTGAACATCCTCCTTGAGAATCTCGTAATGGCGTTTGACGTCCTCCACAGATTTACCCACCATATTTGCAACATTTTGCCACCTCTCTGGGGTATCCCTATCATATAGGGCAAGGGCTCTCTCAAACACTTTGTTTTGAGCTGGTGTCCATGAACTAGCCATATATATATTTGATGAGATCGATCAAAGTTATGTAATGTAGTTCCACTTAAGAGGGGAGCTTATATATATAAGCAGTGAGAAACGAAGAGGCAGTGAAACTGAACAGGCACTGAATGTTTGGGAATGAGATGTGACTAATGAACTAGCTAGATAGGTTTTTTTAAATGGCGGAGAACAAGTTTCGGTGGGCCGGGGTTAAGCACTAAATAAGAGTGTTGAACGAATATATCTTCCAAAGGAGAAGAAATACGGTGAGCTTGAGATGAAGGGACAGCAATTGGAAGAGGAGAATAATCCATTTATACATATATATCAAAATGAAGGACACTACTAGCCTATACTTAATTAAATTAGCTGTAAATTAAATATTTTGACGACTGGAATTTTTTCCTCTTTACTTACTTGTTTTGAACAATATTGTTAGTGCCTCCAAATTCTGTATACGTGGAACACTTGGAGCCGATCATAATGTTATGACTTTATTATGAGTACGGCCATTGAGGGAATATATGTTTCCTCCTTTAAGTGGAGCAGCTTATTGCGATATATATGGTGTCGAAATTGCAAACAAGCGAGTGATTCACAAAAATAGATTATGCGATATGATACATATTTCAGTATCAGTAGTTTGCAGCATTCATATGAAAATATGTGTGTTGCTTATATTACACACACACGCAATTGTTGTTGTATGTGTTGATTGTATCGATTCTTAATATAAAATCTATTTTAATAAAAAAATTGAATTATTAAATATATTTTATATTAAGAAATAGGGGTAGCGTATTTTATATATTTCTTCAGAGCATATACATGTGTGATATGCCTGTCTTATTTTCTCATATTTTCATGGGAAAATTACTCTGAGGTCCCAAGCAAGGAAGATAATATCAGAAAGGTCCCTGGGTACAATCCCAAAGCGCGCATTCACAACTTGATGAGTGCGTTTTTACAACCTCAAGGGACCTTTCTGATATTATCTTTCTTGTTTGGGACCTCAGAGTGATTTTCCCTATTTTCATTCTCTTATTTTCTCATATTAACAAGTTTTGATTGATTAACTATTGACGAGGCTAGCAAACTTTAATATATAGACATGTATGTTAAAACTAAAATGCTAACAAACAAGAAAAATTCGGGATAAAAATATAATACTGTTGAACACAAATGATGAGATACAAATATATAGATAAAAGGCAAAAATAGAGCTTAAAATAAATTTAGAGCGTGTTCGGATATATTGTAAAAAAGCACTTTTAGCACAAAACGTCAAAACCATAATTTTATGCTAAAACATCCAAAAACCCAATTATTTGGGATAATCCCTTTTTTTACCAAAACCATGGTTTTGGTTTAAAACAATAGTTTTGGGGAGAAGTTATTTTTTTTTTGAAGATGTGGGCCCCACAGCCTGATTCTTATTGATCCTTTGCATGATGTGGGCCCCATGCTATCTCTCATATTTTTCTTTTTAATTTTGACGTTTTTTTTATTTTGACGTTTTCTGTGCATGTGTTTATTAATTTTTTTTTTTTAGAATTTTAACATTTTAATGTTTCCTCTTATCTTTAATATAAGACTTATTTATTTAATTTGATTATATTAGAAAAATTAGTTAATTTAATTAACATTACATATAAACAAATTTATTTCATTTTTGGTATTAATTATGATCTTTAATGTTAAATAATGGGTTAATATGCATCCTTTTTAATGCCGTCAGGAGTTTTCTTCTCTTATAATTTAACGCCTTTAGGTCAAATTTAACGGTTTTATTAAATTTACATCATTTTTAATTGTTCATTGTTATTTTTGCATTTTCTAGAACTTATTTATATTAGATGCCCCTCAGGAAAAACCTTAAATTTGGACCTTAACCCTTAAATAATACATAAAATATAAGCTTATTCTTTATATGTAATTATCATAAAAGTTAATGTTCTTTTTAGTAATTTGACCATGAAAAAAGCTATTCTGATCAAAACATTCAAACACTCTCATTTTATCAATCACTTTTTCTCATAATCTATTCTCCAAAAACTATTCTCTATTTTTTCTCCAGAAACTATTCTCCAAAAATTAACAAGAACACACCGTTAAGGTTCAACGTGCACGTTTGCCCCCTTTTCTTATTTCTTTTATTGGTTTTGTGTTAAATAGCCCCTAAACACAAAGTACTATAGAACCGTCCTTTCTTTTTGTTTGAATGTCCCTTCACCAGATCTCGTGAATGATAACTATACGGTAAGAGACAACATAATAATATTTTAGTATCTACGTATTTTTAATAATATTAGAGAAAAAGATAGAAAAATACCCCCTTGAACTTTAAAATTCTAAATTAGTCATTTGACAAAGATTTACGTTGTCAATCTTATTACCATCCTTGTCAACGGGATTTTGAATTTCAAATGGTATTTTTCTGTCTTTTTCCCATAATATTATCTATATAAAATTTATACTTATCCAACTTAATTGAATCATCCTTTTTTAATTATAACTATTATTAGCTAAATTAGTTAAATATTAAACTATTCAATCTAATATTATAAAAATAGAGATAGGTAATTATATAACAAAATTTTGTAACGGTTTCAAGAATTACAACCGCTACAAATTTAAAAAAAAATTAAATTAAATTTTTTATGCCATTTTTGAAATCTTATATGATATTAGTAGCAGTTTACTAATCACTACAAAGATTTGGTGCCATTTTTTAAAAATTGCTATTTCAATTTAGTAGTGATTTTGTAACCGCTACAAAACAATAGCCAAATTTCTATCAAAAAAAAAAAAAAAAACAATAGCCAAATTTTTATTTTTTATTTCCCACCATTTAAAATTTTGGTGCCAACATTTGTAGCGCTTTATTTTGATAGATAATGTATTATCAACATGAGAATTTTGTAACGGTTAAAATAAACTACTATAAATATAGTAGCAATTTTGTTGTTTGAGTAGCGATTTTTTATAACTGCTATAAAACGGATTGCAACAATAGATTTTATATCAATTACTAATATCGTTAGTAATGGTTAAAACCATTATAAATATATCATTTTAACTGTTATTAAATCATTTTTTTTTTTTTATAGTGGTTAGGGGTCAATTGGGTGTCTTTCCGTAATAATCAGGTGCAAGACTTGAAAAGTTATAATGCATTATCCCATCATAGCTGTCCGCTATGTTACGGGAGCTATATGACAAAACCAGAAGAAGTGGGGGATAAATATTTAAGGTTTAAAAAATTGATTATTTGAAATAAAATCATTCTCTCTCCCTACACAGAACACAAATAGATAAAAGGCAAAAGTAAATTTAAGCTCCTAAACACAAAGTAGTTATGTTTTGGTGTCCTTTCATAAGTCTTGTTCACATTAGGGATCGCTTGGGTGTCTCTTCGTGTTATATGTTTCAGCTGTAAGTTAAGCTCGTCTGTGTTCTTTCACCCTCAAAATCATGATTTCAGAAGTATTTTTCTGTAAATTGAAACAAAACTCTTCTTACATATTTACCTCATAAACTGTAAAAACTATTCTCCAAAAGTTAATCAGAACAAACACAGCTAGAAATGCTTAATTTATCCCAGCATATATTTGTCCACTTTGTTATTGGAGCTATATTAAAACCAGATGATTTGAGGCGTGAGGTGCTGTAAGTTTTGAAGCTTTATAAAATATTAAAAAAAATGAATTGAAATAGATCATTCTCTTCTCGTATGGTGGGCCAGTGTTCTCTATATAGTACGTATACCTGTACGACGCCACAACCTTGAATCACGGCGTAGGGGGAAAGAAACCTAATTAATAACCTAGGGTTTTAGATGCGCATTTGTTCTTGTCGTATATATTCTTGGCGCGAATCCAGAATCATTGACGTTAGCCATTCAACTCAATACTAAATATCCTTTTCTTAGTGCCTAATCCTGCCACAGTTCTCTCTAAGAACGCCAAATCTTTATACATATACCACCAGTTTTAATTTGTTCTGTTATATATCTTCCATTTTTTCATTTATAATTATATATGCTCTCGATTTTCTCCGTAATAATAATCTACTTGTGAATTAAATTATTTGAATTAATTAGTTTTACTGTTGTTTAATTTCTTTCGTAAGCCTCAAGCTTTTTAATTGCTTTATATACCCATATTCACGTACTTTTTCTCAAGCATATTGTGATGTAAGAGATAAGAGATTCGATCTCTTGTTTGTCACTTCCATTCCATGCACTCTGTCTTTTAAGTTTAAGCCGCCTTTTCTCTTCGTTTCATTATTATTATGGGGACCTTTTGGCTATTAATGATATTCAAAACCAAGGAAATGATATATTTGTATTTGACAATGGCGTGTGTAGATTATTATAAATAGATGATAATTCTTCATTAATTGATAACACAGGGAATTAATAATAATACTGCTTTAATTACTTACAAGTTACAGCACACGCAATATATATTATACAAAGGAGGGAATATTAAGCAGGTACGTAGATGCAGAAGTCGCCATCGACGACAACCACGTTGGAGGTTACGTTGAGTGAGCTGGTGATAGAGGTTTATTAATTAGTCCATAATTATATTACTACTTTAGGGCTTATTTTTTAAGTCTTTGATTCTGATTGATCATCATCAACAGCCTGTTGCAAAGCATGGAAAAAAAGGGAGTTAAATTAGACTACATACAAATCCAAAAAGTTGTTAGTGTCAAAAAGCACTTGACAGGTGACAGGAAGTATTGTGCTGTGCTGATGAAAAAGGCAAATATATATTGAAAAAACATGAAATAAATGATTATTGAGGATTTCAACAACACAACAAGCTGACATTATTTGAGGGCTGTCAATTTACAAATATATTTTCATATTATTCCCTCGAGCCCAGTGCAAGTAATACTTTGGAGTACAGAGAAAATTTGCAGTGCAAAACTTAGAGATTCCTACGATACAGAGCGAGGAACATATGTTAAAACTGTTCACACAGTTGATAGGAAATAATACCTGTGGCGTTTGATACCAACGGCTCAGGAATTGTTGCGGTGGGTTCTGTAATGAGGAAATGGGACTTGACCAAGCTCAATGCGCTCAATATCTTCCTTGAGAATCTCATAGTGCCTTTTGACCTCCTCTACAGATTTTTCCACCATCCTGGCAACATTTTGCCACCTGTCAGGGGTTTCCCTGTCATATAAAGCCAGGGCTTGTTCAAACAATTTGTTCTGCCTTGGAGTCCAAGATGATGCCATCTCAACCTAAAACGCTTTAATGGAGGAAGAAGGAGATAGAAAATTGTATGGAAGCTAGCTAAGACTATAGTAGTACTCTCTGATTTGAGGAATGGTGTGGGAAACAATGAGAAGGTTTGGCTCCTTATATATGGGAGGAAAAGTTTAGTTGGTGGGGTTATGCTTGTTGGCAGAATATATCTTCCACAGGCACCAAAGATTAGTGACTCGATGCCTTCAGAACCACAAGGCAAACAAGTATAATGGAGAGCAAGTTGAAGAGGAGAATAAGGATCAAAAGGACATGGCTTTTCATGTTTTAAGCAAATATACTCTTCATCATGTCACCGCAAGTTGGACTTGGAAAGAATAGTGTCTAGACACGTAAAGTGCAACTGCCATAAACCACCTTTCTCTCTAACTTAAGAGTGTTGGCTAGCTGTCAGCTCCAAGTGCAGATGAATGAAGTAACTCGAAACAGATCAGCGTTTTACAATTGGTAAGATCAGATTTTTCCCCCCTTCATGAAAAAAATCATGGTAGCTTCTTGCAGGAGGATTTTGAAAACGGAAACAGCTTGTTCTAATGGAACACTTGAGAAACTTTTAAGATCCTCAAAAAGGCCTTTATTTGCCTGTTTCATCATGCAGCTTAAAGGTATAAAGAGAAGTGAAGTGTGGCAGGGGGGGGGGGGAGATGAGAAAATGATCTGATAACTAAGTCTAGTTAGAATACAGCCATATTGGTTACATTACATAAGTTAGTTCTACTGTATAACTACTTTATTACACTTTCACAGCTGGCTCATTGAAACTTTTGAGAATTAAACTGCGTCAGCTAATAGTGGTGGAAAAGGTCAAGAATAGAATTCCTGGCCAGTGCTGAAAATGAAAGTTTCTGCTCATGTCATCAGTGCTTAATTTCGCATCTCTAAATTTCTTTATTTTTTTAAATTGTTGCTTATGTCAACAATACATATTAATGAGCTAATAATTTGACTTTTGCTTGTTAAGCTTCTGTTTGATAAAGAAGCAAGATATGGATTTATCCGTCAATAATCTCCTCTCAACAAAAAAGACAGCATTCAGAAAGGGATACTCCAAAAGAATGGAATGCTTAAACCATTGGATTGCTTCGTTCCTGTTCTGATTTGTATAAGTCCCATTCTTAAACTTCATTAGGAGATCATTAGAAAACAATTCAGGTACTTGTCCAGTCGAGAGACACAACAAACAAGTGTCTCTACATAATTAGATGTTTCTCAGCTATAATTCTAATTACTACTTCTGGTTCAAAACATAAGATTTAATTCGTAGTGCAATTATGGGAGGTAGTATAATGTTTAGCATGCATCCACTATGCATGAGGGTAGGGGTGTTCATGAAGCCCAGAGCCTGGTACGTCCACCCTGGCCCAACAAAAAATTACCCAGCCCAGCCAAAAAAAAAGCAACCCGAAAAAAATTGGGCACAATCGGACTGGGCATTTTAGCGGGCAGGGCCGGGCATCGGGCAGGGTATGCCGCCCTGCCCATTTGGCCCTGCCCAATAAGTATATAATTATATATATTAACATATGTGATGTAAATATTTTTTGTATAACAGTTTATAACTTTATATAATTATATTATATTATATGTTTTGTTTTATTAGGCTCCTTTGGTATTATATATTATTTATGGTTTTGTTTTTCTTTCTTTGTCTAGATCCTTTCTTTCTTAGCTTGGTCTAGCTCCTTAGGGTTCGAGGGTTCTATCTGAGGTAGTTTTAGAACTTAGTGCTCGTTTTCTTTTCTTCTTCTTTTTTTCCCGAGCTTGGTTCTGTTTTCAGCATTTATTTGTTGTGTAAAACTTGTGATTTCTCTCAATATGATTTTCTTTTTTTTTTCCTGAGCTTGGTTCTGTTAAGGTCGAGGGTTTTGTTTTCAGCAATTGGAGAAGGAAGAATGTAATGAGTATAGTTGGCTAATGGTGATTGAAGAGGTTTTTTTTTCCGAGCTCTCCATATTGGTTATTGTCATGGAAGCTGTTTTTTTTTTTCCCCACATAAGGTGTGCGTAGGGCATCTTTAGTTATGAACCTGTTTGAACTCTCTTAAAGAGTAACTTCAAAGTTGGGTTGATAAATGTTGGGCAGGGCGAAACCCACCCTCGCCCAGCCCGCTCACGCCCAGCCCAAAAATGTCTGGGCTTCTACGGGCAAGGCTGGGCATCAGGCAGTAAAATGCAGCCCAATAATTTTTCGGGCAGGGCATCGGGCAAGGGCTTCGCCCTGCCCAGCCCTGCCCATATACACCCCTACATGAGGCTCAAACTATTGCATTCAAACGACTTGTGTCCATTTAGCATGTCTCATTATTTTGGCTAGAGGACGGTGTGGTTTTTTCATATGGTCAGTCAAAATTACAGAGTTGGGTTAACCTGCGGATGAAAACATAGGTTAAACAACGATTTGTCGGAATCCAGGAACAGTCATATGTTTCGTGCCATTTTGCTCTATGAGGTATGTAAGTTTATTATGCAACTTTTAATACTGCAAATATCCAGTGTTGCATCCCAGCAGACCAGAGATTTGGTCTTGAATTTATCTTTCAAGTGGGTTTAATTATCACCAAATGATGCTGTTTTCTTCTTTATAATAATCCAATCATGTCTATTCCCTATCCTGCACGGTATTCGTTATCTAAAAAGTAGAGTTGGATTATGTATCGGGTCTATTTATGGTAAGAAGATATTATTTCTCTCAGAAGCCGCCAAGCAATGATAATGGAAATTCATCTTTTTTTAAAACTTTTTAATCTTGCAAAATCAAGGGATCGATCCTATTATCATTATTTGACCCTTGATAGAAGAAGATTAGTTAAGTATATCCTTTGCTTTTGATTCTTCCATGCACTAGCTATCTTTATAACCAAGATGCGTACAGCAAGTAACTATGATATAGCAGTTGTATGGTTTGATTATGGTATCTTTTAGCAGAAAAACAATATCTGAATGATACTTATATGAATGTAATCTATTTGTTCCACATAGATATATATGTATATGGTGGTAATTAAAGAGGAACCTTAATTCAGCCAATACGTGTTCTAATTGGCCGGCGCATATATAAATCATGCAATATCGATCATCGCACTTATTTATGTTTTACTGTGGCAGTGTATATGGTTATATTTTATATTTTTTTTACGTTTAATTTGACGTATGAATATATACTATGCCCTGAGATTTTATCCTAAAGTTTATTCCAAAGAGAAACGGGGAATTATTGGAGGGTGAAGTGCGGAATTGGAAATACTGTGCTTGGCTCATGTATGTGGAAGATAATATTTTTTACTATATACTATCAACTTGTATCGTGTAACTTGGTTGCAGGGACATGTGTCCTTTTGTAGCTTTGAAAGGGGCAATTCTTCTCAAGGGCCCAACACTTTCTGAGATTTTTTTTTTAAAAAAAATGCTTACAACAAATTCATCAACTTGTTTGACTCAAGTTTCTTCTACTAATTGAAAAAATGTGTGATTTCAATTAAACGTTTGTTTCCTGATATTGGCGGTTTCATTAAAAAGTAGAGGATTCTTCATTCCCTGGACTAGTTGTGAATTATATTATGCAGGAGCAAGCAGGATGGTAGCTAACAAGTAAAGAGAGATTATATATTGGTCTCTTTGATCCTCACTGAAGCCACTTGTTAGGCAGGGATATTATATAATGGTAGATACCACGAGAGCAATAGCAAGCTAGGCAACTTGGACACAAAGGATTCGTACATATATATATTGCAAGTGGTGGATCAATTCGATCGTGTGGAGGCCGTGTTATGTTTTGAAAGAATCCAAAACAAAATGGCATATACGGTACACTATTCTGTTGCATGCACAAAGGGTAAATAATAATTCTCCGATCCCTCCTGTCCTTGTGATAAGACAGATTTGAAGAGAAGTTGATTTGGATTCTAAATAAAAAGACATATAGTTTTCATTTTCATCAATCGTTTCCTAGTTTAATTCTATTGACATTTCCTCAAAAATAATCAAGAAGGGGAGGGAATAATGGTATTAAGGAAGATTACTACAGTGTTTTAGAAAATACTTGTCATATTAACTAAATAGATTAACTTCTATAATCTAATCAAATTAAGTAAATATATCTTATACTATTAATGAAAGGAGGAAGTATAAGAGCGAGATAGCTAATTTGTGAATATTAAGGAAATTAGTTATATGTAGCAAATATGTGTTAGTTTGCCTAGAATACTCTTTTAGGTTATTATCTACATTGAAACTTCTCTTGATAGAAACTGATTTCCTATGTATAATATCAATAGGGCCGGGAGAAAATCATATAACTTGGAGACAAAATAGATTGATTTCTTATTTATTTATGTGTATCTTAACTAATGAAATGGACAATGAAACCTTCTTTCTCTAGAGTCAGCCTAGATTTAATAAGATTCTTCAATCCTGGATTATAAGCAAGGCTTCATCTTTGCTTTACACTCCAAACATAAAGGTCGTGCGTTCTAACTAGATTACTTGTTGGTAAATAGTTGTTGATGATATATGGAATTTTATGTACAGACTTTATTATTCGGTACTTGATTTTAGAATATTTGCACCAGTCTTCAGCGATATTTCCATAGAATGTGAAATTATGCTCCCCATTTTATTCACAAGTATTTAACTGTGCCTGTCATCAACTCCATTTTACTCAGAAGTCAGAAGCACCATACATCATCATGTGTTATGCTTTGATCTCATGATCTTGAAGAAAATTTGCAGACCGCGTACGATTTCTTAAAACAAATGACATTTAATACATAATACTAGTAGTTCGTCAACCCAGAATAAAATTAGGTAAAATTGATATATAAGCATTAATTACTCTCTAAGTAACTTATATTATATATATCTTATATATATAATTGACAAGAGAAAGTAACTCACAAAGTCATGAATTCAAATACCATTAGTGTTGTGATAACCTTATTAGTAGATGATCTATTAGTATATCTATAACCATTCTTTAAACTTAATTTGAGGCTGTGTGTCCTAAAGATTAGGACCCAACTCATCTTAACTTTGTATTAAAAGAAAACTGGTTATGTAATTCTAACATATTAGAGGGTGAGATTTAGAATAGCAATAAAGGTTATTGTCATGTGATTAAGAGGTCAAAAGTTCAATTTTTAGAAACGAACTGTCCATCTTCCGGTGGCGATACGTGTACATTTAACTCTCCCAAATCTCACCCAGTAGGACCATTTACACTAGGTGGCCGCTTTTTCTATTATGTAATTCCAACATATTAATCTACTCATTGTTAACAAGTCCAAACATCATGGTTATTAGAATGGGACCGTCGGCCGATTTGGCCAATTTAGTGTTTCATAATTTCAAAAATTCATATTTAATTTTATATATTTTCAAAAATTATAAATTAAGATTCTATGAAAAACTTGAGATGTCTACTTTCTAATACAAAAAGAATCATTTAAAAATATTATCATTTGATTCTTGAAAATTATCAAATTCTAAAATAATTTCAAAAACTATTATCGTTTAAGTTGACTTCTTCCTCGATCTGGCCCCAGGTTAGCTCCAATTTAACTCCGATATAACTCACTGACCCTTAATCCACTATCCAAACTAGTTCAGTGGCCAGTCCAGGTTTAATAACCTTATCAAACATACAAGGCCCAATAGATAAGAACCCCAATTCATTGATTAATTGGTGCATGTCGACGTAATATAATTACAGAGCCCTGGGTTCAAAAAGCCTCGCCACTAACTTATTTTGAGTTTGGAATTTTATAAAACTGAATATGATTTTTCATATTACACATACAAAATAAAAAGCTCCTCTACCCTTGTTATGATGACCTTTCCATCAATCATTAAAATAACTAATTTTAACTTGTAGGAGTACTATATTTTTTTTTTCATGGAAAGTCGTTAACATCAGATGCTTGTGATATATAGGAGGGAGCATAAGCTCAATCCATCTAAGAATCAAGGTGCTTTTCAGACGTGCCCACAATCTTAACAGCTCAAAAGCTGCTTCCTTTCTTTATTTTCTGATAAGCTTGAAGAATTTTTCATTACTACAGCTAAGCATACCATGAAGAGGCGTGTTTGGGTGAGTGCGTAAACGTATATCTATCAGAGATTGAAGCAAAAATAGATGGGCTAACGAATGGGCGTTGGCTAAACAAAGATATTATGGGCCGTTCAAAAAAAAACAAAAAGATATTATCATGGTAGCAAAATTGAAAAGAAATTAATGTGGAAAACTTTGCGTAAAGTGGGGCTAAGGGGCTGCATTCACAGCAATTATCCAGTCATGGAATCTTTTATTACTTGATGTCCACTCACAAGTAGGGGTGGAAATAGGTTAAGCTGGCTAATAGGGGCCTACGGCCTGGCCTGTTAGAGGCCTGTTCAGGCCTAGCCTATCAGACTAAAAGATCAGGCCAAGGCCTATTTAAAAGCTTGTTTTCCTTAACAGGCCAAGCCAAAGTCTATTGACAGGCTTGTGAGGCCGACCTGAGCCTGTTAAGGTTTATAAAAAAAAAAATTCTGTAGCCACTGCCACTCACCTCTTCCCTAATTCTCTAACCCTAATTCCTAAGGCCCTGTTTGGTTCAAAGGGAGGGGATGGAATGGGAGGGGAAGGATAAAGAGTTACCTTGTTTGGTTTGGTTGAAGGGAGAGGTTTTTTAATGATCTCTCATTCTCTTGTTTGGTTCAAGAGGGGAGGGGAGGGGAGATAATAACTAATTTACCATTTTACCCTTATATATTTGCTTACTTTTGTTTACTTATATAACTAATTTAAATTAGTTTTTTTTTTAAATGAAAATTATTTAAATTAACTTACACCTCTATAATTCATTCCTTTCCTTTTCACAATGATGAAACTGCAAACTATTACCAGTCAAGACGCTGCTCTACACTAGTATATGGAAAGAAGACACCTTCAGTATATATGTTCCATCTATATCACCAATACAATTTTTAAAATATGGAAATAACTTATGTTCATTTTGAATTTCTGGAGGAATGCTAGACCCATCAGGTTGGACAACAAATTTTTCTTCTAACTCAATAATGGCTGTCAAAACTGTATGAAAATGACGACTAATTGTCTCACCAGAACGCTTAAACCAAAAATTGACTTCATGATTTTTCGCACTGTGTTAATATATAAGAGTTTTTACAACTTGTTCTTCCACACTTGACCAACGTGTGGGTTGTAGACCACAATCTCTTTCTAACATACCACATAATTCTAAGAATGCTCTAGATGTCATTCTAATTATATTTCGACTAGACGGACAGCTATTTATTCTATTCATTATTTCATCACGCACCCTCTCTCTTTTGCCACTCAAACTATAACTTATTCTTCTAGCACACATTTCATTGGCACATACTTGAACTATAACACATATAAGCAAAGCTATAACTCTTTGACGCAACTCAAGCCACCAACGCACCAGCAGAAAGTATTGAGTTTCCAAATCCATCTAACAAAGAAAAGGAAAATGCATATCAATAACCAGAATCTTAAAATGACAAAAATAATACCAAACAAACCTAAGACAGAGACTTCCACAATCTTCAAACTTTTTCTCTAAAGAAAAACCCAAATTAGAAATGGAGAGTAGTCAAAGAGAACCTGATGAGAAAAAAGATGAAAAACCAACCCCACCACCAGAACAAGAAGGTCACTGAAGAATCTAAAATAACTCAAAGGGATACAACACAAGAGGATCAAACTTATTCTTGTGCTTTACATAATCTTAATATTAGTTTTGAGTATGGGAAACCTATCACAGTGTCCAATATGCTATTGGCAGAAAAATCATTCAGAAGCATACAAAACAGTAGCAGAGACAGAAAAAGCAGAATCCAAGAATAACAAGCATTACAACATTTCAGAACTTATCAACATTTCAGGAAAAGTTGAATCCAGAATCCAAAACAGTAGCCTCATTACCGGAAATCCAATAAAGAAGAACTTAAAAAGCATTACACGGACAATCATTAATAAAGCAACAATATCTGCAAGTAAGAAAAAGCGATACAGTCAAATATCATCAATAATATCAGAACTTAACAAGCATTACACGGACAATTGAACGTAAAAGAAAGCTCACCTCTGTTCTAATGGCAATCCAATATCTGCAAGCAAGCAACACAAAGAATGGAAATGAGATTAATAAAGCAACAATATAGTCCAGAAAAATGAACTCTTTAATGGAAATAACCTATACAATACAAAAATAACCTAGAAAAAATGCAACAATACACTGCAAATTAGATTCAAAACACACCCACACAGCCAAGCTAGACGATGAGATCAGAAACATAGGCAGCATTTCAGAAAATAAAGGAGAAACTGATGAGGAAATTGATGCCCAGATTAGATTTAGAACACACCCACCCAACCGACGAAACCCACAGCACCACAGAGCAACTAGAGCCATAATCAAAATCGAAAAAAATTAAACCTGACAATCGAGCGAGAGAGTTGAGGAAGACGACGCCACACAGTTGAGTAAGACGACGAAGGAAGATGGAGGAAGAGATCGTGACGCTGAGCTGAGATACGGGAGGAAGAGACTATGACGTTGAGCTAAGACACGGATAAAGGGAAACAATGGAGAAATGTTTTTATTTTTGAGTGAGGGAATAATTGGGAATATGAAAAGATCATAAGGGCAAAACAGTCCTAAATTTTTTGCTCCCTCCAAAACCCCCCAATTTGGAGGGAACCAATTTGAGGGGATAGGAGGGAATTTAATCCCCTTTTTTGGAGCCCCTTCCCTCCAATTTTGCATACCAAACAAAGGGAGGAGCTCATTTTTCATTCCCCCTCATCCCCTCCCCTCTAACCAAACAGGGCCTAAATGCTTAGATAATATTTTCTCAGTTTTGAAAGAGGCTCTCAAGCGACTCCCTCTGCCTCCCGACCCTCGCGAGTGACTCCCTCTCCCTCCCGACTCCCGACTCCCGTAGGCTGTAGCTCCGCCGTGAGTGACCAGCGGACCATAAGTCGGCTACCCTCGTCGGATCAGTGGTCCTCTCTGTTAGATCAGTCCTCTCTCCGTCGTCTCTCACCCTTACTCCACCGTCAAAGACTCCGTCGTCTCTCACCCTCGTCCACCGTCAAAGATTTCTTCCCACAACACTACTCTATCCGTCGTCGAAGATTCACTCTCAATCCACCGAAGAATATTTGTTGTGTTTTAGTTCAGCCATTAGGTAAGTATTGGTTATTTTATTTTGTTTGTTTATTGTGTTCTGATTCAAGGCTTGAAATCATTAAGCTTAAGCTCTGTTTCAGTTTGTCCCATGTTCTGTTCTAATTATTAATTCGGTTGTTTCATTTTCTTTTTAACCTTTTTCAATTTGGGGAATGTGGTGAATCATATGTATAAAATTTTGTTTGTTCAAATTGCTTTTTCCTGTGGAAGAAGATTGTTCCAATGAGAAGGGTATACACGGTTTAGGGAATGCTGGAGTGGAGAGGAAGGGATTAAAATTGTACAGTCAAAGATGGATAATGGAATTGAGAAATGAGAATTCGTGGTTGGTTACTTTGTAGTTGGTTGGTTGGTTCTTTTTTTTTATCTTCTGCTATGCCTTTATTCTTGTGCTTGTTATCAATAAATTGGCCCATTCTGCCTAGAAGATGCAGCCCTGCGTGTGTTTGTAAAGTTATGCATTGTTAAGATTTTACAGTCTTGATTGTGCTATATTTATACTCAGATAATAAAACCAAATAGTTCTTGTACCCCTTTAGACTAGAACTACTGACTGATGGGAGAAAATAGAGATGATATATGTGATAATCTTTTGTAATATGAGTGTTTATAGAATTGGGAATTAGGGTAGAAGATTACCATATCCAATGAATCATAAGCTGCATAAGCTGCATTTTTTTTCTGAATCATTGTTCATTGTCGTGGTTCACATCTGCATTCAACAATACTCCTAGTCAATTTGTCAAATATTATTTTCTTTCATTCTTTATTCTCTTTTGGCTCTGAATTATTCTTGTGGTTCACACATGCTTAGATCTAGACCAAATTTGCACTTTTGTGATTAAAAGCGTTGCAATTAGCACATTTAGTACCAGATTAAAGAGATTCAAAAGTAAGAATCTTCATGAAATATCATGAAAATTTGGCATTCATTAAAAAAATGGAAAGATAATAATGCCTTTATGTCCAGTGTTCCAATAATCTCAGATGGTTGTGTTTCATCAACAATCAACAATATGAGATTTGCCTCTATCCCTTCTTCATGCAATTTGGCATCTTTGCATATTGAAGCCCGTGGTGATGTTAAACCTATTATGTCTGTTTCTCTGCAATTATTTAATATTTGTCCCCCAGTGTTGTTAGTCAAAACATGTAAGAGAACTATATACCCTTAAGGTAAAAATGGCTTCTTACAAACCTCAGATCCTCAAAGGAAGTAAAGGATGCACAGGTTTCAGCTTCACAGCATAGTTCATCAAACTTTTTCTCAAAGTCGAGACCGGCAGAAAGACTTCTCATAACAACTTCTGGCTGTGGCTTCCCAGGATCAGGAGAACAAGTATATTCATGCAACAATTATTGTTATGCATTATTTGCTTTTGCTTTTGCTTCTGATTTTTTTTTTCTGTGACTTTTTTCATAAGAATTTCTTCCAATGAATCAATGTATTATGTGATTTGTAAAATTTTAATAGGGCCCTCTTATGGCCATTAGAACCCTTGTAGGTGCTAGTTTTTTTTATATATGAATGAGGGCTGAGCCCATGTACAAGGGTGCTAGTTTCTAGCATACCAGGTTTCTATTATCTGATCCACAATGAATTTGCTAGTTTTGATTCATACAATGACATTCTCTATCGAAAAAAAAAATCTGTAATTAGGCCTGTTTTGATGTCGGCCTGTTTGGCCTATTAGGATCTTTTACAAATCCAAACCTCCTTAACAGGCCACAGGATAGGTTTAGACCTAATAAAAAGCCTGCAACAGGCCACAGGCCAAGCTCAGACTGTCTTCTACCTTAATAGGCCAGACCTGTTAAAGCACAAGTCTGACCTGACATGTTTCCATCCCTACTCACAAGAAAGCAATTCATTAATTGGCTATACCTTCCTTGTCGTTGCCCAGCCCATTCATTATTTGGTGTGACAAGCTCTATATATAAAAAAAATTTAAATTATATATATTATTGTTAGTCTTGCCCGTAATCCATAAATTACGTAAGATTGAAACGACATGTCCTTCTTATGAACGACAGCGAGCCTTCCTTTGTCAATTGCCTCTTTATAATTAATCCTATATATTTTTTATACTAGCCACAATTAAATTTTAGTGCGGCTGGTCCACACGCTTGTAGGTTATAGAAACAAAATTTGTGGGAAGGAATCTTTGAACGAGTGAAAAAGACGGAGATTTGTAATCTGTACCCTATGAAAAGCTTGGATATGCTCCGCTCATGAAAGATTTGTGGTCCCCTCACCACCAAGATATTAACCCCCGTGCAAGCAATGGGGTACAAAGTACTACGTCGTCTAACTTTCTTATGTTTTTTATTTGATCAAGCCAGAGTATAATTTTTTTTTTAAGATTTAAAATGTAAGGAGTTTTCACCTAATTTTATTAATGTGTTTTTTTGGTATCTAAATTCATATTCTCCCCCTTACAACCACTCCTATATAGGTAACATTCTTGTGAAATTAATAGTATTATCGTATCTAATTAATACTTCTATGTTCCACATGCATAGCGAAAATAAGAAAAGAAAGCGATTAAATGCTTATTTGGGATTACGTTCAGAACCTTAAAAAATGCTTATTCACATAAATTTTATGGAAATCGAGACAAAATTTTTCTCACATTCTTATCTCGTATCTGTAAATCACGATTGAAAAATTATTTTTAAAAACTCCAACTATTATTTCAAGCAAGCATGAAGTGTTTTAAAATAATATCAACAGACTAATATCCGTTATACGGGATATTGCATATATATCTTCCAGACTAGAAGCAAATGTCAAGAGCGATATCATTCACTATAATGACACGCCACCGGCACCTAAATATAGTGTGTGTTTGGGAGAGCTTAAATAAGGGCTTATTTGAGAAATAAGCCCTTATTACGCAAGCCGAGAAAAAACTCCTCTCACATACTTACCTCGTATACCGTGAATCACGAATTATAAGCACTTATTGCCCAAAAATAAGCTCTTCCAAACGCACACATACATGGTCGTATTATATTACATTAAGCCTAAATATAGATGGTTGGATTATATTACATTAAGAATCCATTGCAATTTCATTTCTTGCGTGAGAGTTTGTGAACAGAGGCGAACTGAACTCTGGTAAATTCTAATTCACTCTATCTTTTAAGGAATTTTCATTTATTGGTTGTTCTGGGACACCGTACAGATTCAAGAATTTGGATAAAAAAAGCTTAACATATGTTAGTATAAAATTGAGTGTGCAATTGGACGTAGTGGGACTAAATCAACGTAAATATTGTGAGATAATTGAGCTGGAGAAGTAATGCTCATATATATATATATATATATATATATGCCCCTGTTGGCTGTGACGTCCAGCTGAACTTAAAAAGGAAGTAATGAATGACCTTTTGTTTTTAAATGATCACACAAGTAATGAATATAATGATCTTGACTTCATGCATGGCCAACTAGTGGCGATTCTTCAGCTTTGTGTAATGTGTAGAGTTTGAGGTGAAAAAACATTTAATCATCTTTTTTATAATTTCAATATTTACTAAATATTTACAACTAATAAATTCTATTGACAACTCTTTTTTTGAGGAAAAAATTTGGTCTTTTATAAGTTCAAATTTAGAATAATAAATGTGATTTTTTCAATTTTGAACCTATTAATTATAATAAAAAAAGAATTTATTCATGTTAACTCTTCAAACCATTCATTATTAAAGGTAAGATTAGAAATTTAGCTCATAGTTCATGATTAAACTAACTCTTATTGGCATGTAGGAGTTAGTTAATTTAGACTTATAAATAGAACTATAGTGGTATGGTATTCGAAATTCTCCCTTCAATTTTTATTATAAGAACTTAAAATTTGAATTGCCTTGATCTTTTTTATAAGAACCTGACAAGAGTTGTTTAATTATTTAGTGAGGTTTTTTTTCATTTTCTCCCCTCATTAGTTGTATGCATTGTATTAATTAAAAGGTTAGTAATATTTATATTACTCTATTTCTCTCTTATTTTCTCCATTACAAAAAAATGGCATACTTGAAAATACAAGTTTATTTTAAATATACTTATTAATTTTAACCCTTCTCTTAAATTGTATACATTAATTATCAAGTTCTTATAAATAAAATTGAAGGAAGTATTGTTTTACGCAGTCATATATTTCTCATACGTTAAACGGTTAAAGTGAATCTTATATTTACTATGAGATATATTATCAAGAGGGAAAAGGGGAGAATATCATTTAAGTCTAAACTTAAAAAAAATAATATATTGATAAGCCATAGCTATAGGTGATAGCTCTTTCACTTGTATAGCTCTTCTATAGAAACTTTTCTCATTCTATTTTCTATGACTGGGTCCTTAATGAAAAAAAAGAAAAGAAAAGAGGAATTATACGTGGTTATTCCATAAACTGTTGTGACGTCAGCGGGCCCCCTATCTATGACGGAATTGGTCCAAATGTCATGTCAGCCGCCATTAGTCAAACGAAGGACGTCGTAAATACCATCACAGACACCTTAATCACAGCGAGAATACGAGGTGAGAGAGGTCGGACCTACGTAGTAATCGCTCGTCTTTTTGGGATGCACGGTGGACGATGATCACAGCCATCACAAGCATTGTTACCCAAAACACAAGTCATAGAGATTGGTCGGCTAAGCTTTATGTTTTACCTTTGTCCCCTTGCTCGTCCACGACGACCCAGAAATTTTAGATAATGTCATCCGTTGACGGCTCTCTCTCTCTGCTCTTTCCTTGGACCCACTACAACTAATTTCCTCCTATTGGATACTTTCATTCAACTGCTTGGTTCACTTTCTCATTCCCCTTGGCCCCATTATGATAATGGGTGATCTGATCATAATCAAGTCCCTTTGAGAGGCTCTTGTATAGATAACAAAAAGCCTGGACACTCTATTGCTCTATCAATAATGATTCTCTGGAACCCTTGCTTCTTATTCACACTGCTTATTTCTGGTAGAAATGCACCGAAGACGCCATGAAGGACCGAGATTGGCTGCTTAAAAATCAATGAAAGTTGGCTATGTTTTCTCTGTTGGCGGTGTGGCAATCTGTAGTGGCTTGAACACTTGAACTGAACTGTGTTTTGTTGAAAGTGGAATTAATATGCGTATACAATTGGGAGGTGATATATATGTTGGAGTATAGCTGCTTGAACGGACAAGAAAAGCCTTGGCTCTCTGGAATTCTTTTCTTAAGCTAGGGTATCTCTTCTAATTATTCCTCTGCTTTCTTTCTTTCTTTTTGGTGATAATTCCTTTGCTTTCTGCACATTGGGTAATTATATTTCTCCTTTTACTTATTATGGTGTACAGAGATTGATACTTCTGTTTTCATTTTCAAAGGTATACTTGTGAAGGATTGAATTCTTATTGTTTGGTGTGTTTTACTGACTTCTTGAGCGTCCACTAAAAGTTTGGCAACGAATCCATGTCAGTTTAATTCTACTGGATGGAGTGCTCTGACACAAATCCGTCATTACTTGTGGATTTTGTTCTTATATAGTATTAAGGATACATTTTATATAGTATTAAGGATACATTTTATGATGCTGCCAACTTGTATATTAAAACAACTCAGAACCCTGTGCATATGCTGCTTATTCGGTACTCCTTTAGTCCTATTTGTAAGCAACCTTCCTCTTGATTGCGTAAAACGAACTGGTAGTTAAAAGTAATAGTTGTGTTAAAAATGCTATGCTTTTTCCATATATGCCCCTATTTATGAAAAGAGTGTAGGAGAGATAATAGATAAAAAGTATGAAAGATAATGAGTATAAGATATGAAAAAGAATGAGTATTTAATAAGGGTAAAATAAAAAAAAAGAAACTTACATTTTCAGATAAAAAGTGAAGGTTGCTTATAAAAAAGACTAACCCCATAAGAGAGAAAGTTGTTTATAAATAGGATCAGAGGGAGTATATTCCTGCTTCTTCTACTTTCAGTCTACTATGTTGTGAGATGTACATGTACTACTTTATTTACTCACTTTTGGTAAGCTTTACAATTTCAGCATACAACTTCACACGTAGCGGCTCAATGTTTCAATTGGTTCTCAAAGTTATCATGCTGCGGGTTGGATAAATATAGATGATATTCACTAGCTTTTTGTTCTTGCCCTTCCTAGTTTGCAGCTTTAGGACGCTCCACTAAATAAATGGGTACTGATACCGGTGAAGTAGCACGCACGCTACCAAATCCTTGCTCGTTCAAGGTACAAAAATTTAGTGGCAGGGAAAAAAAATTGCAGTAGGCTTTTATTTTGTCAGTTATATTTATGCCTATCTTTCTAGCTAGTGGTATGCTTACATTGACAGTATATTTTCCAAGTCCCTCAAACGTTGCTCCTCTCAAATTAATTGCCATATCTTCTTATCTGACATAGAAGAAATTATTTTACTAATTGAAGTGAATGATTCCAGGTGCATCATACAATGTGCATGGAACTCATGAGATTAGTTGATAGAATCTCAAAGATATTACCAGATATAGAGGCAACACGGCCTCGATGCTCATCGGGAATACAAACTCTGTGCTCTCTGAACACTGCCATTGATAAGGCCAAACTCCTTCTGCAACATTGCTGTGATTGTAGCAAACTATACCTGGTAAGTAGCTTCCATCATTGTGGCAGAAGCAATCTATGGTTGTATAGCCTTATGTTATCTGATTTAATAAACTCAAGAAATGTCTTCTAAGCCTCAAGAGGGAAACCCTTGATCTAATAAAAAAACTCAGAAGCAATGAAAACAGCCAGAGCTTGCCTTTTTGTGAACAATTCATTAATATATAATTATTTTTTGGTGGTATTGTTAAATGGAATAAATATTACTTTCAGGCATTGACGGGACATGCCGTCCTCTTAAGATGCATAAAGGCCAGAAATTCATTAGCAAAAAGCTTGGACAAAATTCAGAGTATGGTTTCAGTTATGTTGGCGGCAGAGGTTTGTTAAGTTACCTGGCTTTGATCCCTTTTTAATTTTTCTTGGATGGGTTCGTTATAAAAGTGCACATTAACTAGTGTCATCTAATGTTCATTTCTCTGATTCCTCTCTATATTTTCACACATTTGGAGCCTCATCTGTTGTTATAATCGGCACTGAAATATCCCTTTGCAGATTTCTCAAATAATTGATGATCTGGGATGTGCAACATTCGTTCTGGACTCGTCGGAAGAAGAGGCTGGGAGGATTGTGAGAGAACTGCTCCAGAAAAGTCCTTCAGCATCGGATTCAATGGAAGATTCTGAGATTAAAGCTCTTCAGATTGCAGCAGCAAGACTTGATATTACATCCTCAAAGGCCATCTTAATAGAGAAAAGATCTATTAAGAAGTTGGTAGATAAACTTGGGCCCAATGAACCCACGAAAAAGATGATCTTGAAGTATCTTTGGTATCTATTGAAAAAGCATGGAAACCATATCATGGGAGGTCAAATTGGAATGGTCCATGCCCAAAGTGATCAACCAATTGCAACTGATAAATCAAGTCACAGTCCTTCTCATAGTCATTGTGCTGGTCAATGTAGAACTCAGTCAACTCACACCCATGAGTCGAGCAGAGCTATCTCTCCTGAGGAATACAGGTGCCCAATATCTTCAGCTTTGATGTATGATCCTGTTGTGATTGCTTCTGGGGAAACATATGAAAGGGTGTGGATACAAAAGTGGTTTGATGAAGGTCATGATATATGCCCAAAAACTGGGAAGAAACTGGCTAATATGTCAGTGACACCAGATACCGCAATGAAGGACTTAATATCAAAATGGTGCAGAGATAATGGAGTCATCATTACTGACCCTAGCAGGCGAGCAGCGAAGTTCAGTTCACGAGAATCTTCCTTTGCTTCCATTGCGAGCTTTAACGTTACATTGAATAAATTACACTTGCCAGTGGATCTTAGCATCGTGTCAATTGAATCAACAGATAGTTATGATTCAGATTCCTCGCAGACTTTAACTGCTCATCACTTGATGCTCATGAGGACTAATGATAATTCTTACAATAGTCATGAATCTCATGCACTCAACGATGGTGCAGATTCAATTCTTTTGTCTCAGTTCCCTGATCTTCAATGGGATTCTCAATGCCAAGTCCTCGAAGATCTGAAAGTTTGTTTGAAAAGCAACTGCCAACCTTTTTGTTCTTCATCAGCTGAGGGTTTCATTGAATCACTCGTCAAATTTTTGAACACTGCATATGACCTGCAAGACATAAAAGCTGTGAGAGCGGGAATGCAGCTCTTCTTGGAATTCGTAAACAAGCACAGGTATTTTTTTCTTCTAAAACAACTAGTGATTTAAAATAACGGGAAGAGCTTCTTGTTTTTGTCCTTTGAGTTTGGTTTCATGCTGACACATTAAGATTATGGTCTCTAACATAGATGGTTAAAACATACTATAACTGCTGTCTGAGATTATCTAAATGACTTGATCGTGGTTTTCATGCAGAAACAGCCTAACGTATCTAAGTGAGGATTCATTCAGTGTGTTGGGCAATCTTCTTGAGTCAGAAGTTAAAGGAGAAGCTCTGGCCGTGATGGAAAAACTATCCGAGTGTGAGCATAGTAGAGCTAAAATTGCAGCATCCAGTGCACTGGCTTCCATTTTAAAGATTCTCGACTCCGAAAGCAGAGAGACCCAACAACAATCTATTCGAATAATGCACAATTTGTCCTTCAACAGTGAAGCTTGTTACCGCATGGCATCTCTCCAGTGCATCATCCCAGGATTACTGCCATTTTTGAAAGATGAGACTTCGTTAAGATACTGCATATGCATATTGAAAAACCTTTGTGATACAGAAGAGGGTAAGGTTTCTGTTGCCAAAACAGAAGGATGCATATCTGCTATTGTTGAAATACTTGAGACCGACAGTGACGAGGAACAAGAACATGCACTGGCTGTCCTACTTTCTTTATGCTCTCTAAGTTCTGATTATTGTAAGCTGGTCATGGAACAAGAGGAATGGGTTATTTCTTCCCTTTTCTTTATTGCCAATAATGGCAAAGACAAAGGAAAGGCGAGTGCATGGAAGCTGCTCGGACTTTTGACGGATAATGTAAGAGTTGAAAATGAAGAAAGGTCTAAACCAACTTCCAGCACTTCTCAAGAGCCTAACAATCGCCCTCGACAAAAGAAATCATCAAAACTATCTGCATCTTTCAAGAAGTTTTTGGTTTCTTGCATTACAGGTAAGAGATGAAACTGAATTCTTCTTCATTTCAGCCACCTTGATATTCTTGATATCCTCAGAAAGGAACCTTTGATTAAGTGCTTCTCAGTCTGGTTCGCTGGAGCCTTAATCTTTGTAATCAGTTTTATATAGGTCATGGCTGCTATATTATAACAACAATATATATGAAAGTTAGGGGAGACCTACGAGTTAGTTAGAAATTAAAGTTACTTAGGATTATAGCCGTTGGGAATTATTGCTGCCTATATATATGTACAGACTTATTGATATCTGTTGTAGCCTACGATGATTTGAATAGTAATAGTAGTAGTAGTAGTAGTAGCGTCTGTTTAGAATTTCCAGGTTGTAACTGCTGTCGATCCATCTCATAATGTTTCATGGCGCCAAACTGAAGTTCAACAAGCAAGTTTCTGCTCCGAATGATAAAGGACTGAATTTTGTCTAGAACGTTGTGCATATCTTGGTTGATTCTATTAAGAGGAACACAATTGAGGTTTCCGCTGATGGTTGAATATTTGGTATTCAACTCCTGACAAATAACCCTGGTATGTTTTATTTGGACCAAGGTCCTCAAATTTGAGGAAATTCTTTTCGAATTAATTTGGAAAAAAGGATAAGGCACTATAGAGAATGAGAAGTGAGACTGAAAATATAATCTGTTGAAGCAAGAATAGGAAAATCTACCAAATAAGAGAAATATTTCTGTGTAAAATTCCATACATTCTTCAATGCTTTCTACATAATCTGAACCTCAATATTTATAGACAGAAAAATAATTAATCACTCCTAAAAATACTCCTAAAATTACCCCATTAATGAAGGGGGAACCCTATTTTTCTCATTCAGCAACTAACACTAGATTATGATCAAATCCTGACACAGCCTGCTTAACTTCACAGCCTTCTAAAGAATCAAGATAAAATGGCTCAGTTTCATCAATTGAACTTCCTAATCCTAGTCTGCCATTCCTACCAGAGCCCCAAACCCACAAGTCTCCTCCTGACGTGAGAACCAAGGAATGTGCTCGTCCTCCTGACACTGAAATTGGATTTTCTTCTTCTAATGCCTCAACCAAAGATGGCAGGTTCTCTGGCCCTGCTCTTCCAAGCTGACTATTTTGATTCCAACCCCATGAAGCAACGCTTCTTGTTTCTTCACTAGCATCATCTAATGCAGCAAACCGGCATAGTGCCAAAGAATGACCTAGCCCTGATGCTATAGAAATGGGGCATAATATTTTGTCAACTGGAAAAAACCCCAGATCTTGTCTCATTCGGCCCAGCTGTCCGTATATGTTGCTCCCACCGCTTAATAGGGTATGATCACCTATCATCGGATAAACCAAAGCTTAGAAGGAAAACCATGCTTCTTAAGTATCAGCACAAAGTTATGAATAGTAACAAAATTTGGTCTCTGGAAGATATACAGATATACATCACTGCTCAGTCCTTGAATTTATCCTTTACACAAGTTAGTCCTTCTAAGTTTGTAACTTGCCATGTGTTAGTCTCTCAATTGCACCAAATTGTACATTTACTCTGCTTGAAGGACTAACTCAATCTACATGCATAACAAGTTACTATAGTTTGAGGGACTAATTTGTACAAGGAAATAAATTCAAGAACTACAGCATAATGAGGTATATTTTTCAGGAATTGAGTTTTATATTTAATAAAAAAATGAATGTAGATTGATGCCTGGTACTTACAGCAAAGAACTAGGGAGTGATCAAGCCCACAGGCAATGTCTACAACTTCAACCCCACAAAATTCTTCCACCAAGCAAGGTTCCCATACTATCAGCATGTTATTCTCTCTCTCCATTGCTTCTAAAACTTGCTTTTCAGCAACTTCCAGATCTGGACTCGAAGGTTGTTGGGTATTTTCTAAGTTGTCATCATTGGAATCCAGTGGAGATCTCTCCAAGCCCCCCATTTTTCCTAGCCTGCCATCAGCTGAATAGCCCCAGCCATATAGCCTTCCATCCACAGTAAGGGCAAGAGCATGACCCCAACCAAATGATGCCTATCAAACAAAATAAAAAGAAGTAAACATTTGAACTTGGGTTCGATTTCAACCCCAACGGGAAAGAAGCAGACCAACAAAAACATTAAGAAGACATGTGGTACTTGGGTTTGAATTCAACCCCGGTCCTTTGGCTACTTCCAATCTCAAGACCTTAGGCCTCCTATATGACAATAGACATTAGACATGTTTTCATAGTTCAATTCTACCTTGAGAATGTGTAATTCACCTTAGCCACTTTTTCTCCTGAGAGAGCCTGAACTTTGGCAGGTGCAACAGCCACGATGATATCTTTCCCAAGACCAAGTTGGCCACGTTTAGACTTACCCCACACCCACAAAGAACCAACATCATCAATAGCTGCAGAAACAACGCCAGATGCAAAAGCAGCACGCACGTTTACTTGTTCTAACCCCAATACTCTTTTTGGCTCATTCCATGATTCCCTGCAAAGATTTCCTCCAACCAGTAATTTAACTTTCCCTCACACACGGAGAAATCCAACAATTAAGAAACAAATAAAAACATCCAATGTCACAAGTTTAGGCACTCTTAATTATCATACATACAGTGAATATTAGGATCAAGCGAGTTCCTTGGTTGATAGTTCCAACATATGCAGAAAATTATAAACTTGAACCTATTTCATTCAAAGATTCTACAGCATGGTCTAAAGCAAAACGCAGGGATTCTGATAAGACTTGGTTTTTTGAGAAGCAGTATTAATGAAAAGGAAGGAAGAAGGATCTAGGACCAGAATCTGAAATCCCAGATAAGTCAGAGTAGGATTCCTGAATTATAACATATCTTTGACAATTCATAAGACATACATCACAGGTTTATATAACAGCAAAGAGTAACTGACTCAATCCCTAATAACTAACTGTTAAGACAATAACTGCTGATGACACACACAATAACAACCTCTTAAAATAACTGCAGATAAACATAAGACAACAAAAAATGAAAAACATGACTAATATACCCCTAGGTCAGACGCCTCTTCCTAGAATAGACTAAAAGAGGCTTAGGTATCTTATCAGATTCTTCAATGTTTGAATTAAAAATCTAATTTTCATAGACTTGCAAACTTTTTGGCACTCTCTTAATAATCATATATACGGGGCAAATTAGAAGCAAATGATTAACTTTGAAGATATGTCCAATATATGCAATATGTGTGTGTGACAGAGATAAAGATGTTTAAGCATAGCAAGGGACGTTGTTTGCTAATAAATATGTTGGGGGTGACTATGTTTCGCTAATATATAGATGAAATAGACACATATTAAAGCACAAACCATAGAGAGAGTAAAATTCACCGAGGGGAAAGACCACGTCCAAGCTGAGCCTCATTGTTTCTGCCCCAAGCCCAGAGGTGGCCGTGAGAAGTGACGGCGAGGGAGTGATAGTGGCCGGCGCTTAGGCTAACTATATTCGAAGGTAAACCAGGGACGCGGGTAGGCTCGTATGCGTCTACTCCAAGACCTATTTGGGAAAGAGGCAAACCCAGAGCACCCTGGCTGCCATCTCCGAAGCTCATCACGGTTGCTCCGCCGCCGCTCAAACGTCTTTCCTTGTGCAGCCGGAGAAGATGGACCCCACCAGTAATCCCACTCCATCTCAGTTTTAGCCGTGATCTCAGCATTTTCTTTCGATGAGGCGATCCTATTGTCTACTGCAGTCTGTACCCTGTACCCTCGCTTGTTACCCGCCCTCGGCTTTCCCTGGTTGTGGGTGCCAAGGCATAGTTTTGGGTCATGGAAGATTATGGCTCAGCCTAAATCTGTTCATGACATTGGGCATATTTGTTTGGATGTTATGATTGTTTATAAGTTTTTTTTATGTAAATCGAGATATAATTTCTCTCACATACTTATTTTGTATACTGTAAATCATTATTAAAAAGCTACTTATAAACAATCGAATCGTTAAAACAAACATGCCGGGGTGTATCTTAACATCCGTGATATACTACTACCAAGTGTGAATCTTGTCCTTTTTGAGTGAAAGGTGAATGAATCTTGTCCTAAAATAGTAACTCGGGGACTGATCAGTTAATTTTTTTTAGAGTTTGAAGTAATATTAAAATATTTATATTTGTATCTTTTAAAATTAATTTGTTTGACTTATAAACTCATATTTTTATTATAAAATTTAGTTGACTTTTTATGAAATATTAAAGAAGTTAATAAATTAGCTTAAAGTATTTATATTTATTTTTTTAATCAAATTAATTTGTCTGACTTATAAATTGATATATAATCAAATGATACATAGCATATTCGACTACTAATGAACTTATTTAGCTTCTTTGATCTATAAAAAAAAATCAACTGGATCTTATATTAAAAATAGAAGGAAGTATAATCTAATGATGTATAATATATAAAATGATTGAATAATTTATTGAGTTTTCTTAATCTTTCTAAAAAAAATCAACTGGTTTTAGTATTAAGGACCGGAAGTATAATTTTTTAATTTTACCTCCTATTACTGCCATGTTTCCTATTTTTTTATAGAGGTTTATAATTAGATAATAATATACTCCCTCTGTCTTGTAAATAGGAGTTTTTTTTTTTAATGGACTTGTCCCTAAATATAATATTCATTTTGAGTTTGTTTCAATAATAAATACACTTTTTTCAATTTTAACCTTAATTAATTATTATACTACATACATTCTCTTCGTTATTTTTTCATTATTACTTTCCCACACTCATCTTAATTATCGACATTTTTTTAAACAATTAATTTTTTTTTTCATAATTATTACATTTAACTATTTTTTAGAATATCTGTACTGAAAGACTCTTATACGTATGGATGGAGGGAGTAATTTAACTATAGAAATTGAGATAAAGGATATTAGGCATTTCATCTAACTGTTTTCCTTTGAAATATTAAGGAAAGAAAATAGATCAAAAATTAGTAGAGGCTAATAAATGAAAGTAAAAAAGAAAAACGGGGAAAATATCACGGTCAGGGGCAAGGTCTTTCTTGTGGTTTTGTGGCTCTTGAGTAGAGGTGGTAATGCAGGGTAGCTGGCGGGTCTGGCTGGCGCAACCCGCCCCCTTTGCGGGCTGGCACCAATTTTTTTTTAAAAATTTTATAATTTCACTTTTTTTAAAAAATTTTTATTCTCTTTCTTTTTCACTCGCTCATATCATACCTCTTTTTTTTTTATACATTTGTGTTATGAAGTCAATTTCATTCTTACTTTTCTTTTTTTTTTATCTATTCACATCACAAAACTATATAAACACATCTCTTTCAAATTTAATAATAGGAGAATAAATAAATATAATACGAAAATAAGTGTCAAATAGAAAGTATGGGGAGTTAATTAAACCAGTGTTCTGGAAACCGGACCGGACCGGCCGGTCCGGCCCGGTAACCGGCGAACCGGCCGGTTGGCCGGTCCGGTTTCCATTTTTTTAAAATTTTTTTTTTTTTACTATTTTCTTTAGAATTTCATACCAATAAGTCTAAAATTTTCAATTTCTCACCGGTTTGGTCCCGGTTTAGCTCTGATTTGGCCCCGGTCTGACCCACTGACCCTTAACCCAGTACCCCGACCGGTTTAGTACCCGGTCCGGGTTTTAATACCTTGAATTAAACACATCATCAAAGAATAAGAGATTCAGATAAGAGAGAATAAGAGCACTTAAGAATAAAAACAAATTTAATGCAGGCCGCGGGCTAACCCGCATTAGCCTGTAGATTAAACCGACTGAGCCCATTCAGCCCAAATTTAAAAGGCCGCCGAAATTTATTTGGGGCGAATTGCCACCTCTACTCTTGAGGGAGTGGGTGGGTCGAGCCTATCGATCACAGGCGAGGGAAGGGCAGGGATTCGAAGTGGTAGTTGGAATATCCGAATTTCCACGCGCCGAACGTCCTAAACGACCTGACGACAAATAACCACGAACAAATTAAAAAAAAAGGGGAAAAATTTGATAAACGACAACATCGTCAAGTGGAGGGAGTGAAATGCGACTGTGAGTTGGGATTTCTGGAGACGATATAGGGGGCGACACAAATGGCGATGGTTTCCATGGCATTCTCTCTCAACACAGTGGCCTTTCCGAACCTTCGCCGCTCCAACAGGTGACAAAATCCTTATCCATCAAATTGAAATTACCGTTTCTCATTTGTATTCAAACGCCTCGTTTTCTTCTAATTCCGGGTTTGACCCGATTTGCAAGCGGAGCAGGTATCCCGGAATGGCATTTGCAAGTTTGAGCAGCAAAGAATCTACGTCTTTGGGAGTGCGAGTTACAGAAGGGGAAGGAAATTTGCCAAAAGTTGTGCTCACTTCATCTGGTGGAAGGTGAGTAATTCCTTGTCCTAACTTCTGTTTGTCTTCCTTAGTTTATATTTGGAAGCATTTATTAAGACTGACGAACTGTGTGCTTTTACGTCAACTATAAATTCCTTTTTTAAAACTCGATCTTTATATTGGAACTGAATCTCTGATTTCGTTTGTCATGTAAGCTTGGCCCGACGTTATTTGATAGTTTCTTTAAATGTCTCACTTGTCATACTTTGTCTCCCAACTAATAAAACTGAAGGAAGAAGCAGCCGAGTAGAGGTTGACGAGAAAAAATTGGCACTTTATAGTGAAAGTTAGCAGAGAAGCATTGCAAATCTGTATGCATAGATAAACAACTGATTTTCTCTTAACAATATCTAAATGTATGAGCTTCAGTATCAGTATGCATTTACATGAGGCTATGTATCGCCAGAAAATAAAGGGATAAAATATACCACCAAGTTCTTTTCTTAGCTGGACCTCATTTCCATCGGCGTGCTTTGTCCTTCCAAACAATATTGCATTCCCATAACTTTCTCGTTGATATTTTTGACGCACTCTAATACCTATGCCTCACATCAGAAGATACGAGATTGATATATGTGTTTCAGATGGATTATTCTGTCACTTGCAGTGAGGCTGAAATATACCTATTTGGAGGTTGTATTACATCTTGGAAAGTTGCAAATGGCAAGGACCTCCTCTTTGTTCGTCCAGATGCTGTTTTTAACAAGAAAAAACCAATAAGGTTGTTACTTTTGAGTATGTTTCCATACAACTCTGAATCTCTGATTTTTTTAACCTTCCTACATCATTCATGTCTATATAGTTCTACTTTCTCATATGTTGAATCTTGCCACTAATCAGGCAAAGCGTATAGTTTGAAAGTTCTTGTTACATGATATTATTGAATTCCCCAGATACTGATTATTTTACCATTGGTATAGTGGAGGCATCCCGCATTGTTTCCCACAGTTTGGCCCAGGTGCAATTCAGCAGGTATAGCCCTCTAATGTCACCCTCCCCCTTTCTTATACGTGGTTATTTCTGTGAATGCTACTTTGTCATGTATGATAGTCATGTCAACTGGTAAAAGCATGTTCATCATCACGTACTGGTGTATGAAGCACATTGGTTTTGCTTTAATTGCTGGCTCATTGTTGATTAAGCTTACTGCAAACAGTCTCAGTTAAATAAATTGTTTGTTTTAGTTAGGTTCAATATCATTACAATCCTTCTTCGTCTTTGGGTTTTATATTAATGTTCCGAGAGTATGGAAAGTTCTCTTCAATAAAATCATGAATGGTGCAATAACTTGATCACCTTGCTTTCCGTATCTTACCAATTCTTTGGTCTGAAACATTTACTTGCTTGCATGATTGACAGCATGGATTTGCAAGGAATATGGATTGGTCTATATTTGATTCTGAAAATGTGGATGGAAATCCTGCGGTAACTTTGGAACTCAAGGATGAATCTTATAGCCGTGCTATGTGGGATTTCAGCTTCCATGCTTTATTCAAGGTCAGTTTCTTAGTGTCTTTGAACACAGATTCACCTTTGCAGTGCAACTAATTCTTGCCACGTGCTACCTACATGATGATACAATCCCTTACTTCTTCCTGGCAGGTCACCCTGAACACTAAAAGTCTTTCCACTGAGTTGAAAGTTAAAAATACTGACAATAAGCCATTCTCCTTTACTAATGCCTTGCACACTTATTTCCGTGTAAGTGATAATGGTCCATAATTCTGAACAGTAGTTATGCTATAATTTCAGTGTAAATTGCTAATTGTTTCAGCATCGTCACACAGGCTTCTGTGAACGGTGCAACAGTGAAGGGGTTGAAAGGCTGCAAAACTCTCAACAAACATCCGGATCCTTCGAATCCAGTAGAGGGTGTGGAAGAAAGGTCTGTTATATAATTTATGTCTGGGAGTTCTTAAGTGGGAATTAAAAGTGGTAAATATTGAAGTTTGATTTTCCTCAATTTACTGGTTTGACAAAATCTACACTAGCAATTGGATTAACTAGAGTATATTTTGATGAAAAGAATTAAAATTGAATGCATGATAACTTAATTCTTTTCGTGTGATGGATGTCTATATATTTTTTGAAAATAAAGAAAACCCGCATATAAATTCAACAAAATTCAGAAGAAGCTTGTTTAATTTCCCCCCTCTTTTTGCTTGAATGTAAACTAGAACTATTTCCACTATCTTTTGTAGCTTTAGGACTTGTATTCATTTTCTCATTATTCAATTTACGTAACACACATTCGTGTTTTGCCTCAACAGAAATTAAATGGTTCAAAGTTTAAACCCATAGTTTTCATAAGGATAAACAAATTCTTGGCATTGAATGATTAAAGTTAGCTTAAGAGACAGTAATCTACGCAATGCAGAGATGTGGTCAATTTCCCGGGATTTGTAGACTGCGTTTACCTTGGAACTCCAAATGAGCTGCACCTTGACAATGGCTTGGGTGATCTGATATCTATCAAGAATACAAAGTATTCAACTTCGAACTTGTAAATGAATTGATTCGACTTGCCATGATTTTTTTATGCATTCACATATTTGCAATCCTGTGTTTTCCCCGATGCAGTTGGTCCGATGCTGTGTTGTGGAACCCACACACCCAAATGGAAGCATGTTACAGAGATTTTGTTTGTGTTGAAAATGCTGAGGTAATAAAATGCGTTTGACTCTCTAGAAATGGAAAACAGGAAAACCCATCAGACTGGTTTTTGAATTTTTACCTGAACGTTTTACTGTAAGCTGAGTAGATATATCTCTGGCCTTCTCTGTTGATTCTTACTAATTATAATTCCTATTTTCTATGGTCGCTTCAGATTGGAAGTGTGAAAGTAGAGCCGGATCAAACTTGGACAGCAGTGCAGCACATTAGCATTGCCTAGAAGTGCAACTGAGAGTGTATATCATCCTTTTGTTTTCTTATTTAGTCTGTCAATAATGTTAATTCTGGCTATTATTTTCTTTCTTATGACACACTTATCTGGCCTTTTCTTCTGGTACCATGAATCCTGAGTGGAGAGGATTTTAATTTTGAAGGGTGATTGAACTAATAACAATAAGAATGCTGCGCCGAGGTTTATTTTGAAGTAATAACATGTCTATGCCCTGTTCCTATCTTCGGCTTTGTTGAAGCTATACAAGTTGTTTTAGTTTGGTTGAAAATTAAAGTACTTTCCTTCATTTCTCCACACTATTGCCAGGACATGGCAAATAAATTATTTTCAAGGATGTTATTGTAGTCAAATAATGACAAGCGAATCCTTTCATTCATTATTTATAATTAACTTTCATTATCGATTTTGTTAACTTGTTTTTAAATTTAAAATCTGCATAGTTCATATTCTAGCTTGATTTGACTTGGCTTAGATATATTAAAGCTTACAATTTTTTATCACTCTCTCTCAATGGAAATAAATGTGGATGATTTTATCATAAAAACATGACAAGTATATAACGTAATATCATATACTTTCTTGTTTTAAATATTTACATCATCTTCAAAAGATGATGGACTTCTAAAATATGGCATTTATAAAAAAAATTAATTTAATTTCAAAGAGTTTCTAATAATTAGGAAGAAATTAGATAACAATCAAGTAGATGAACTTTAATTTAGACCAATTTTGAACAACCAGTCGTCTTTCAAATATTTGAAAGATGATTTCTCATATATCTTTTACAATATCTAGGATGCATGTTCAAGGCAAAAAAAAAAAAATCTAGGATGTATGTTCGCAGAAGCTTAAAGTGAAGATAAACAAATTATGATTTCAATGACTGAGAATAACAAACCAGGAATTCTGCCCAATCAGGCAATCAAATCAATTAAGCAAACTTGGTTCTCATGAACAAATATTTATCAATTAGCAGATTTCTGCTTAACATAAACCGAGAGCCATTAAAGGGGAAACTGAGTTCCCAATCCAAAAATCCATGAACAAAAAAGCAGCTTTTTACAATTCTGAAACATGTCGGGACCTTAACCCAATGGTCAAGAAGCTAAGAGTGCAATTAAGCATACCAGAAGAATAATCAGTGCCACAGCGCAAACCCACCATGCCCATTTCTTGTTCTTCCTCATCTGAGTAGCATAGTAAAGACTGGTAGTCCCACCATGAATGAAGCTCCTAGCAATTGCTACATTATCTTCAATGTTGTCCACTTGCTCGCCTTGTGTCTCCACAATAATAGCCATGTCAAGAAAAACCTTATGAAGTTTATCCAAACTTCTCTGTATATCCATCACAGCCTGGTGCCTAATCTGAGTCTCAGTCGTCATATCACAATCTGTTTTGAAAAAATCAACGTTGACGCTCCCAGAAACCATCTTCTCCACTATTTCATCGCTTGGTATCTCCCCTGTTGCAGTATAGTATCTTCTCTTTAAATCCTCCTTGTGATCAGATAGAATCTTGTTTCTCAGGGATTGAAATTCATTCATCAAGTCCCTAAGCTTGACTCTTAAGCCACTTGTGACTGATATTCTCGTTCTATCGACTGGGGTTCCTTCTTTGAAAGATTCTGATGTTTTGCGGTTTTCTATGTTGGAGTGGTCAAGCGATTCAAGCCTTGACCTGATGGTATTTGCTTTGCGAAGAATGGTGACCATGTCTGACTCCATTCGGTCTCTGAGCCCACGAAGAACTTTGGTGCTGTGGGTTGATTTTGTTTCTTCATTCAGGTGTTGAAGATCGGATAAGAGATTAGTAATCTCTTCCATTTCGGATTTGATGGCATCCACTTCTTCAAAGAACTGAGACAGGTTTTGGTCTTCAATGGGATTGAATTGCCCTAATTCGATGTCAAGATCGGCTTCAAGGTCCTTTCGGGCCTGTTTCTTCAGTTCAACATAACTTAGAAACGATTTCGTCATCAGATCATTCATTTTTGCAAAGTTGTACAAAAACCCCGCCTGAAAAGAAACAAAACCCCCAAGACTTTGATGAAACGTGAAGGGAAAGATAGAAAGAACTACCAATACAAATCAGAACCGCTGAAAGATAACACGAGATTTGAAATCTTCGCGGGTTTTGGTGCGAAGAGAATGAAGAACAAACCTTAACAGATTCAAGAAATGAATCAATCCCTCAGCGGAAGCAAATTCTCGCGTTCAAGCAGTGGTCCGAGTGATCTAAATCAAAGAGAAGCGCACATAAAGATTTGATGCGAGTTACTTAGAAGAAAGACGCGATAACTTTGTCAACTGGAAAAGCAAAAGTAGTAGAAGTGAACTTCATAAAAGATGGTTCTTAAAACAAATTATCTATGAGTTTAGGAAAATTCCTGCGGTCTCAGAATTAGAAAATTGAAGATTATAATAAAGAACGGAGGAACAAAGAAAGGGGAATATCATCGTCTAACCTCAGTGCAGCCCAATCGGAGGATGCGTCGGGAAAAGGCTTTGGGCGGTGATGAGATAACTCTGGCACTGGATGGAAGTGAAGGCGATGGATTCACTGAAAAGGGATTGGCTTATGAATAAAAGGAATGAAGAGGATAATCTTTGATCAGTTTTGAAAGGGATCGTCAGTTACGTACGCTTACGTTTTATACACATCAAATTAAAATTCGAAATTTTGGTTGAGCAAAATAGCCGTTAAATGGGAGAAAGGTACTGTTGAACCGCGAAGCAGGGGAGGTACCCTTCGTCTGCAATTTTGCTTTTGCATCCACAAAACTCGCTCCAAAACTGTCAGCGTTTTACTTTTTTCACTGCTTTCTATCCAATAAAATAATTATTTATTGGATAGAAAAATCTAAAATAAAAATAATCTTTTAACTAACCCTTTTTTAAAAGATGATTTTAAAAATCATGTTTTGAAAAATTAAATATGAACCGTCCACATCAACTGAGTTTATGATGCCTACCCATGAGAGTGGAAAATAATTTTAACAAAATTCTGTCTTTTTTCACTTGTGTGGTTGTATTAGGCTATTGGTGCATAAAAATAATTTTCATAAAATTTAAAATGAGAGTGAAATAAACTGTGGGTTGTTGCTCCGAAAGTTCCCATGTTATCTACTTCATTTTTTTTATAGCTAGATTTAAAACTTCTAGGGTAAAATTGTACTTAACAAAAATGACGTGGATAACATATGGATAGTCAATTCAGTATATTTGGTTAACAACGGTCAAAATTAATTAGGATAACGAATATGACAAAATTACTCTCTTTTTGACATTTTCAGAGCAAAATTGCCCCTAACCCTAAAATTGTGATACTAGTATATTTTTCTAAACCAAAAAGGCAATGAAATTCACGTAATTTTAACTTTTGGTAACCTGATTACCATGCAAAATAAGATCAATATAACGTTTTTCTTTCAATAAGATTAAAATAAAGAATGATACACTCGGAAGAATTATATATCGTTTGTGTTAAGATTGCCCTCCTTTTACCTTAACAAAAAAAATATTGACCATTTGTGTTAGGATCTAATAATTCAAAACTAAACTAATTTTAAAAGATAATATACTCTGCAATGCAAAAGAAATATCATTACTTATCTTATTTATTTTTAGAAGGGTTAATATAACATTTGATTCTTCAGATATGATATTATTTTAGTTTTAGTCTCTCAAATTTCAAATCATAGGTTTTGATAAAGGACAACAAAGAATGTTGTTTACGAAAAGGTTTTTAAGAACCTTGGCAACTCAACTATAGTGTAGCCGATGCGATCATGTGTCTGGGTGGATAATAAAGTTCCTGATTTGTGGTGCCAAAGAAAATGCAACGTCAAGGCGACATACTCAGTTGAAAGCATTTTTGTAATGACTGTTTTGTTGTGTTGACCAGAGAACTTATTCCGCATTGGTTGTTTGGAGTTAATGATTTGTAGACTAATTGAGAGTAAATTGTTTTGTTTTGAGGACTATTTGATTAACCTTGCATTTGCAAATTGCTTTCTTTCTTCCTTCCCTGTGGTACAGATTGTATACTATAATTCCTTGGGTTGAGCTCTCCGTGCGTTTACTCGTGCGTCCTTATAACTCAATAAATATATGGACTATTTTGCTTTTAAAGGGTCTAAAACCAATTATTTGAAATTTAAAGGACCAAAATCAAAATGAGAGAAATTTTAAGAGACTAAAAATTAATTTCCCTTAAATATGTATGTTACAGTATGTTGCGATTAAAGTTTGTTTCAATATTTACTCTGTTTCATAAAGGAAACACGCATGCACGAACAAGTTTGTAATACCCCCACCACAATGCATATCCGCAGCGACGCAATGCCAAATCCCAAAAGCACACGAACTTTATGAAATCTTCAAATCGATCATCACAAAATTATACAGACATGTATACCCCTTCCATTGACATGCAACCACACATCAGTTATTACTTCCATGGACACTTGAACTCGTTTTTCATGTAAAATGGATAAATTGTAGATCAACTTCTATGGATCTAATCTCCGTTTGAGCGAGTTTGCTGGGCCTTTTCAGCCTCATGCTTCCGCAACATAGATGAACTCAGCTTTGTTTCACTTGAGTCTCCACAAAGCAGATCTACGACTTCAATCTGCACAAGATCCACGACATCAAGGCTTAATATGCGACAAAAAAAACACTTAGATCAGCAGAAATATATCTTCTCTTGCTCAGTTTGTTTCAACATCAAATTTAAATGGACCCGGACCTTCAACTGTGAAAGGCCTCTTTCAGTTCTTTTCCTGTTCACTGCCAATCCACCTGGTAATGTCTCTTTGCTGCAAGAGCATTAGGCCCATTTAGTCAATGAAGAACTCTGTTACTGACATTTTCAAAGGCAAGTAACATATCTCAGTCACCATATGTAAGGTTCATGCGCCATTGATTCACAAAATTGAGAACAATCAACCAAGAAATAAAAGTGAAAAAAAAATAGAGAGAAAAAGTCTAGCCAAGTTTACTACTGGAAAGGAATGCATATATTATAACCAACAGACTGAATATAAGCTAATAGCATCGAGTTTACTACCAGAAAGGAATGCATATATTATATAACAAACAGATTGAATATAAGCTGAAAGCAATTCATCTCTCTGAATGACAAGTTCTTTTTGTATAAGTCATCATATATATCCATCATTAAAGGCACCCTGAGCACAATACCAAAGTATTAAGACTATGTAAGCACCGGGTTGGCTAATTACAAAACCTGACAATTATAGCCTCCAAATTTTCATCAGTGATAGAAGGGCCATAGGGATCTATGATTGGTTCGGCTTGCACTTCCAGTTCTGGCTTGATAGACTGAATATTTGTCAACAAACATTATTAGAATTTAAACCCCCAAAAAATTAAAAATATTACTGAAAAAACCCAAATTTTCGGACAATCTAGAAGAAACCTCATATGCAACTGGAGAAAAACTGAGAGATAATGCAAATTAGTCATCATGCACAGACTCCTCTAATTTATATCTAACCAAGTGTTTGAAAATAGACCCTCCTTCGTTTTCTACCTCAATATGAGATACTAAAACTTTTCTAACGAATAATTATGCATATCAAGTCAAATACCTTTATGAAATTCTCAACATTGTGTTTCCTTTCCTCAATGGGCTGTATTAGTTCAGAGAACTGCAAGTGTAAAGCAACGATCAGCCCAATAAATTACATCTAAAAATGACAGAAAAACATACAAAAAGAAAAGTAACTACGGTATGTCTAAAAGTCCATGAAGCATGTATCCAAAAGAGGGGGCCATAACACCCCGCAAAGCACAACACTGCCTTATACCCACCATGTGATCCCAGCATGATTAAAATTCAAAGCAACAAGCCTCAACAGCACAAGGCTTTATAATCCTAGAAACTCCTTTCTACTAAATAACTTCCATGGTATGATTTCTAATTTCTGACAGCAGAAGGAGAAACAAAAGACTAATGAAATTCACATTTGCATCCTTTCTACTTACTCGACATTGCTGGAAAATAAAGGAACTAAATATTGCAAGCAAGTTTAAGAACAGTTTATACAGGAGTTAAGGATGGAATTTGATGAGGAGTAAGAAACGGAGGAGAGGGAATTGACCACACAAAAGCCAAGATAGGAAGCTTACCAGCTTCTTCGTCAGCATAGGACCATCGCAGATACCGATCACAATCCGCCACCTCGCTAACTCAGACGCCGCCTGCACTTAAGTTTCAATTTTTCAAGAAATAAGGCATATTAATGGAGCGAGAGGAATAGTGGAAGAGTGAAACCTTGAGGAAAAGGCGGTGGCCGTCGTGCAGCCGGTCAAAGGTACCGCCGATAACCACGGCGTCATAGGCATTTGGGGGAGATAGGTTGGGTACCACCATGGGATCATCCTGAACCGCCATTCAGGAACCGCGTATCGCTTCGGTTTCTTAGATAGGCGTCGTTAGTTTCAGCCCGAGCCGATGCAATAGAATCGTTGGATCACAAGGGGAGCATGCGTCACTAATCGTGGCGCGTTGAACAGTAAACAGATCCAACTACCACACAGAAATGGGGTCAGATTTTGGCGAGTTTTATTGAGAAAATATAGTCCAGATACGTTGCCTCATTTTTCGATTGCTAGCCCAGCACTTGCTCACCAGGGATGTAGTCATGTAAATTCGTTACAAAGTAAAAACTTTTTACTCCTCCGGTTCCTTTTCTTTCTTTTTTTTTTTTTTTTTGTCCAACTCCTCTGATTATTAATATAAGACATATTTATCTAATTTAAATAGATTAAAAAAATTAGTTAAGTTAGATACTATTACATATGTTTTCTAAAACACCTTCGTTATTTTTCTTAATTCCCTCATCTCCTTTACTCTTTGATTATTATTAAGGGAGCATCAAGAAAATTAAATTAGAAAAAGATTAATAAATATAAAAATTACATCTTATATTTAAGACCAAGATTAATTACCTCATGTCTTATATTAAAGACGAGGGAGTACTTTTTAAGTTTTCACTGAAACTGGACCGGTGGGTATTAATTTGTTACTCGTATTTTTAATATGTATCCTGCGGCTTCGGTTTCTATCTTGATTAACATTGTTAAATATGCGGGGCAATTACTTGTATAGAAACAAAGATCTTCCAATCGTTCTTCAATCCAGCAATTGGGAACAAAAACGACCTTACTTGACCTGTTCAATAGGCTGGTACCTGTGGCTGTGTGCTTGAGTAGGAAATTGTAACCCCAAAAAAAAAAAATCTATCCTTTTTGTATGCTTAAACATTGACAATACCTAAATTCAATTTGCATTGTGCATGGTTTTTGCAAATGCCATAATGTAATCTTTGAGTTCATGTATAATTTTTTTTGACATTAGTTACTACTTGTTTAGAAACAGTTCCAATCATGGCCAGAAAAACATTCCACTCGATATAAAGCGATGTGAAGTCTATCTGGTCGCCAATGCGCAGTGTCCAGTGTGTCTCAGTTTGGGAAATGAATTTGTAATCGTTAACGCAATGGCTAGGTGTTTCAACTAACAGTTATAATGGTGCACAAAAGCTGCATTTGTCAGAATCAGGGGCGCTTGATAGCGGCAAAGCAGTGGTTCAAGAATTGATCGAGTTGCGACATATACAAGTCGGGAAAATTGCGGAAATGGTCTACATGCGGGGATGAGCCAAAGTTGAAGGACCTCACCCGGCTTCCTATCCTCCTCTGCTCCTCTATGAACTCTTCTATTGATTCAAATGGAACCACTTTGTCCGCCGAACTATACAGATAAAGCTGAGGCCAAGGCTGGTGCTCCCTAAGCGCGCGCACAATCTTCGACAACCTCCTGTTCACCACAACAGATATTTTGCCAAGACTTCAAATATTGGAAATTACTTGAAACTTTCTGGTTGAAGCCATCCATACATGGAAACTATGAAGCAAAATAGGAAATCAGGTAGGAAACTTACCTGTCTACATCTGGCAACTTCAGAATGACAGAGAAGAACTTCTCTAGTAGCGTCAACAGCACAGCCTCCATGGCTGAAGATTCCTTTTGTGGCAACCTTGATGAGTTATCTACACTTCCTGATTTATTTATGTCTCCAACCTCAACTACTGCTTGGGCTGAAGAGCTGCGTTTCTTCAATATAGCAGCAGAAAATCCTGATTCAGACTCCATGGTTGAAGATTCCTTTTGTGACAACCTTGATGAGTTATCTACACTTTCTGATTTATTTATGTCTCCAACCTCAACCACTTCTTGGGCTGAAGAGCTGCGTTTCTTCAATATAGCAGCAGAAAATCCTGCAGCCCAGACCTACAAGGCAAAGACACAGTCAGGAAATCACCTTGCATCTAAAGGCACAGCTCTGTAGTTGTTCTTGACGCAATAAATTCAAAGCCAAAAGACTAACTCCTTCTGTCACAAATTAACGACATTCATATGCTTCACTATGTAAGACTATTCAACGTTCCACAGCCACATAAGTTCATGTCAACATAACATTAACTCCAACTGGTGTAATAGTCAGGATGCATGTGAACACCTACATTTTCCAAATCAACAGCAAATGGAAGGCAATGAGTGAAGCAACTTTCAAGGGCAATTCTAACAGAGTATTAGACACATTCAAGGTAGTTCAACGATCGCCATAGTAAGGAAGAGGCCTCTCGTATTTTAAGGAAAATGTGCTATAAGCACCTCTATAAGTCATGATTTTGCGCTTTGCATCCAGATAAAGGGAGAGGCAGTGTTAACCCTCAGCCAATGTAAAACAGTAACAAATCACCCATGACATGGATCCAAGACGTTATTCCTCACTTAGTAGGATAAGTTGTTGCAACAGCAATAGAAATAACAATGCTTCATTTATCAAGGCCTCCAAATTGCGAGAACAATGCTTCATTTATCAAGGCTTCCAAATTGCGAGAGCGCCTTCTTAATCAATTCATAGGACATATACTAAAGAAAGCCAATGATAAAATACATGCAGGAGTAATTGGAGCAAGCTCTTACATCTTTGCAAAGTTTTGCTAACCATATTTACAACAGACCTGAGAGGGAAAAGCTAAAACATATGTAGCAGGTAAAGCACAGGCACAGCATACTCCAAAATGCTCGATTCCGAAATTTTTTAAACCACATTTTATGGTAGCGTCCAGCAAAGGGAATGCGGTATAATTGAAAGATTAGAAAGCACAATCTATCTTACTCCAAGAGGCTAAATAAGTGAAAACAAAAAATAAGTAAATACTGCCGAAGGTTAGGGAGCAAATGAACAAAATTCAAGCAGACCGCTTCTAAATCAAAACCTGCGGATTAAAGGGTTCACCCCCTCCCGAATCAACAACGCATCCTATTATCTTCTCCATCAGATCTTGTCTACCAAGCATTCTATCAAGAATGGCACCATAGCTGCAAAGAACCAAAGCGCAAATAATCACAAGATTAACTAGAATTGCCCAGAAATGCATCAATACTCCGTATTAATTAACCAGTCATTACCACTTACAATGGATTTAGATCCTCTCCATACCCTCTCTTACTGTTTCTGTCCATACTCCATCTCACATCCATCCATTTAATTGTCGATGAGATGTAAGGGTGTAAGATAGTTAATAGTGGCATTAAACTAAATATGCTATTCATTTAATTACTACAATAAAGAACCATTATGATCTTGTTTTCAAAAGCACACAAGTGATGATAATAAATATATGACCATTTCAATGAACAGATGAAATTAAGATAGGATGCCACTTAGGATCGCATGGTTAATTCATCCACATACCTAAACCAACCCGTGTTGCTAAAGGTATGAAATATTAGACAGCGCTCCCTCCCGTCGTCTTCTTTCCCTGAGACCCAGGAAGCGAGCTCGTCCGCGAACATCGAGATTCGCCTCTCAAGAATCCGCCCGAGGTCAAAAGAGATTAACTGTTTTACATCGACGACGAATGTGACAGCGTGAATCCCTTTCGACTTGTACCATTCCACGTATCTTTTAAGGTGCTTTGTCTTTGCACCGAGCCACCCCAACAAAACCACCGTAGCCACTCGCTGTTTGTCTCCAAAAAACCCCACGTGTCCATCAATAGTATTGTCAGAGGCTTGGTTCCACACAGGTCCGCCACCCTCTGAATAAGACAGATATGGATTGAAATTATTCGTCGGACTCGAAGAATTTAAAAATTGGGATGAGGTGAGAGAGAAGAAGAACCTGCAAGGTTCTGAGTTGGGAGAAATCGGCGAACATGAGGAGTGGAAGAGACTGGAGGAAAAAGTAGTCCTCAGGGCGGCGCGTTGGCTTTGGTATGAAGGGGCGGGAAGTAAACGGCGCGAGGCTTTTGATAGATGAAGGACTGGATGAGACGCGCGGGAAACTGAGGTCGTTTTATGGACTAAATGACCTCTCAAAATGGAAGGATTGAAGATTCTCAAACGAGCTTCCATGGCGATAAATGATGAGGCAGGAATCGACATTCAAGCCTTGAGACTTCGTTTTCTCGCCTATGGTCGTAGGCGGACAATTCGAGATTACCTCTCCCGATCTCCACGGTTCCGCTTCCTAGGCCTTTTCTTCCGCCAAAACAGAGCCCCGCTTCGGACATGGATGTTGCGGGTAACAGTAAACGACATCTCTTTTATTCTTCTCTCGTCTTCACATCACCAAACGACACTACATTCGCTAAATAGTAAACATGCAGCTAGAGGTGGAAATAGGCTAGGTTTTGTCTAAATAGGCCTGGGCCTGTAACAAAGATTCAAAGCCTGAGCTTGGGCCTAAACCTGTATGTAGGCTTTTTTTTAGGCCTGAGCCTGGGCCTTTAAAAGGCCTGATAAGGCCTGAAACCTGTTTAAAAGCCTATTTAAAATGTAGGACTTTAAATAGCCTTTAAAGCCTATGCTGCCAAATTCATATATAACCCTTCATGCTTATATACAATCCTACATTATGTCTTAAAAGCCTAACATCTATTCTTGTAGTAATATTAAGGCTTAGTAAGGAAAAGAAAATAATGTCTAGTGACAACACTTGTTCGAGCAAATAGGAATAAGAAAAACTAATTGATTGTTGACTAATGAGATATATTTTTTAAAATCGACCAAGTATAACAAATAACATGTAAAACTAGATTTTTACCTATTTTATTCTTTCCACGTAAATTGGGTCAAACTCCTCTTGTTAAGATTATAATATTTCATTTGACACTAAAATAAACTCATAACATTTTTTATGCTTTAGTGGAGGGCACAATTAGGGGAGAGAGTGAGTTAGTATTGTCATCTCGAGCGATCGAAGAGAAGAGATGTAGAGGTGAATGATTTATGCGAAAACAAGGGATGAGTATAATGACGATGAAATATGAAACTTAGAATTTAGAATTAAGATTAAGTTGGTAAATTTATAAAATTATTTAGATGATATTATATATGCTTATATAATAATATATTTTTTAAAATAAAAAATTAAATAGGCCAGGTCTGTAGGCTTGTAGGCTAGGCATTATAAAAATAGGCCTGACTTATTTATCTAAATAGGCCTAGTAATATGTCTAAGCCTGAGCCTGACCTATTTACTAAATAGGTTAGGATAGGCTTTATATAGGCTAGGCCGTAGGCCCCTGTTAGGGGCCTGGCCTATTTCCATCCCTACATGCAGCATGTTCGGGTTTATTTGGGGGTACAACACCATGGGAACAACAATACTTCAATTTCATCTTGAAATAAAAATAAAAATAAAAATAAAAAAAAATTTAATTGGTCTTTCTTTTTTCGATACATTTTAATTGATCTTTCTTGTCCATGTTTTATAAAATTGTATTTTTTTTTCTCTAACATGTTTCATGTTAAATTTTGAAAAATCAATTATAAATTATATAATCAGATTAAAATTATAAAAAAAAAAGTGTCAAATCTTTATAGTAGTTAATTAAAAATTGGTTACTTTAACAACGAGTTATAAATAAAATCCTTTAACGCAAATATATTACCAAAAACTATATGAATGGCATCCAACCCAAAAATAATTAATCTTGTGTATTGATCAAACTGTACTTAAGGAGGGGAGGAGGTGATCTCTAGACTGTAATCCCACTTTTTAACCCTTCAACATTTCTAATTTTTCTTCCCATTGTGGGTTTGTTATCAAATGCTATAATAAAAATAAATTTATTTTTTTATTACTTAAAAGGGTTAAAGGTCATTTTTATTTCAGAAATATTCACTTAGGGTCAATTTTGTCCTAAAAATTTTTTGAGGAGCAATTTTGTCTTGGATATATCAAATTTGGAATAATTTTGCCTTTATCGTTAGTTGGCTAAATTGGGGGGCAAATTTGCTCTTAACCGAAAACTTTTAAGATAAATTTGCACCTTAACAAAAATGACATGGACGACAAAATGTCATAAAAGTTTTAACTTGGGAGCAAATTTGCCCAAAAATTGGTTAACTAATGGTAAGGACAAAATTACTCCAAATTTAATACTTTCAAGATAAAATTGGTTCCAAGTGAATACTTTCAAAACAAAAATGGCCTTTAACCTTACTTAAAAATTAAACTATTTAAGTCGCATATATTTTATTTGAATGCTGCATACTTCATCTTATTTCTTTTTATAAGAAACATTTAACTAAATCACACAAATCAAAAAGTTTGTTAGGGATAATAAATATGTTAAAATGTAACCTTTTATAAAAAATATTCACATTTAAGTGACAGAGAGAGAATATGTAGTGAAGAGAAGGTATGAAAATTAAATACAATGATATTGATAATATGAATAAATTTTTTGATAGAGTAATTAAATAAGGTTAAAATAAAAAATCAACAAAAAAAATTGAGATGGTCTCTACATGTTTTTAATAAATAAGAACAAGCCATAGGTAATAGATGTTTTTTTTTGGTAACAATAGTCAATAGGTAATAGCTGTTTGTTATAAAAAGAAATGAATGGAGTATTTTTAAAAAAATTTATAATTATAATTTATCTATTAATTTTAAAAGCTAAAAAATAGAATTATTTTAAAATCAACTCAGGCCGACATTTTTTTATTAACAATAATCCGTATTGATAAACCTAAAAGAAAGACACACGCCTAAGGAAAAGTGTCATCTGATTTTAGTAGGGTGTTCGGGATCGGGAAATGCCATTCCTAATCCCAATTCTGAAAATTTCCCGTCCCGAATGTTCAGGATCGGGATCGGGAATTTTCCGATTCCGGATTTCTTTTTTTAAAAAAAAAATTCCTATATTAATTTTTTTGTTTTATTTTCTTTAATCTAGTATAAATATATAATTTGTCTAATATCATATTGTACTAAATTAATCCAATATAAATATATCATTAGTCTAATACATGCTTAAAGTTGTCCATTTAGCTACAAAAAGTACAAAGACAAGAACAAAAAATTAGAATTATTTAATAAATAATAAATGAAATTAACTAAAAGAATAGATAATACCTTGAGGGTGTTAGGAATTTTCACATTTTATTTTACATTTGGTCTTGCTTTCTTAAATATTTTAAAAAATTATATAATATATATATATATTTGTTTCTTCGGGATTGGGAAAAAGTCGGGATCCGGAAGTCCCATTCCCGATCCCGAAAAAAAATTTCACGATCCCGAACTTTTCCTATTCCGAAATTTTCAGAACAGGAAGATCGGGACGAAAAAAAGTTGCACAACCCTAGATTTCAAGGGGATTTGAGGCCTTTGCTGCAACTTCCCTACTGCCCTTTCTACTGTGTCTTTATTTTAGGGCCATCCTAAATTTATTTTATATGACTCTTTTGATCATTAAATTATATATAAAATAAATGAAATTTAAATATATTATGGATAAAAAATATATCTGTTTTCAAATTTTTATGATTTTTTTAAATATTTTTCAGAAAAAATGTTTAAAGTGAAAAAGAACACATTTTTTTAAAAAATATTTAAAAAATAATAAAAAATTGAAAACAAATTCATTATTGATCTATAACATATCACAATTTTATTTATTTTATGTAAAATTTAACGATTTAAAAAATCATAAAAACCATGCTCCCTCCGGTATTAATTATAAGATAAAGTTGATTTTTTTAGAGAAATTAAGGAAGCCATTTAAATTAATTTAGAATGTTTATATTTTTAGTATCCTTAGATTATATATTAGTTTATTAGTCAAATTAATTAATTTGGAAAAAAAATATAAATACTCTAAAATAATTTAATTAATTTCTTTAATTTTTCTAAAAAAATCAATTTTACCTCATATCAGAATGAAGGAATATTTAAGAACGCCACAGAAAAAAAGGACGCAGCAGAGAGAACGGCAGGAAGGGGCAGCAGGGGCCCAAATCCATTCTGCGGACGCTGCGTTCTCTGGTCTATGGTCTACCACGACGCTCCAACGGACATCAGCCACAAAAACTCTGGTTTAAGCCTCAAACAATCTGATTCCGTAAAACTGCAGTTCTTGGGTGTCACCGCTGATCCTCGAGGTTTCCATTTTAATCGTTTATTTGACTACGAACTTGGTTAACTTATACATCTCTCGAATTTTCTATGTCTTCTATATGTGCTCTATCGCCTTCGGTTCGGTTAGAGATAACTAAAGCTAGACTCATTGCTCCATTGCCATTATATCACCGTAAGTTAAACTTTTATTCGGTCTCTATGTCTCTTCGCTTTTGCGAAACAAGTTCTGATTTTGGATGGGTCATTATGTTCGAAGGAAGCAAATGTGAAATGAACAGGAGGAGTTTTACAGCGAAAGGAATTGTGGCATCTGGTGTTTCGGTTATGGAATCCACTTTGACTGCTAAACCAGCGCAAGGTTAGTTCACATGGACTCTCCCTCCACTGTGGCTGGAGCGCTAGGATGCAAATTTGTTACATGCATGCCTTCCATTTAAAATTAAAAGCAAGTTTTACTCCAGGACTTGAAAGATTGCCATACAAACCAGAAGGGTACAATTACTGGACTTGGAGAGGTCATAAGATACACTACGTAGTGCAGGGAGAAGGCTCTCCAGTTGTTCTTATTCATGGTTTTGGGGCCTCTGCGTTTCACTGGAGGTTTGTTCCTTCCTTGTACGATACACCATAGCTAATTCTTTTAGGCTAAGAACAAGATTTAAGTGATTCTGTTATGTCGTTGTGGCCTGCACAATCTTTAACTGTACTTCATACTTTATTACAGTGAACTCAAGTTGACTTGTTGGAGTAGAGCTGATAGTTAAACAAAAGAAAACAGAACAAAACAGTTTTTTTCTACTTTATTTTTTTCATTAATAAGGCTCAGAGTCAGGCCCTCGTATTTGCTTAATGGGTATCAAATCCCTTCCGCTCACCCTTCCGCTCAATAGAACAAAATGCATTTAGACAATGAAATGATCAATGTCTTTGTCCTCTCATCCTGCATTACTTTTTTGGTCCAATACAGTTTAATTTTTGTGCGCCATAGTTCTTAGTCTTATGTATGTAAGATATCCATTTACATTGATTTACATGTCTCCAGGTATAATATTCCAGAATTGGCTAAAAGACATAAGGTTTATGCAATAGACTTGCTGGGATTTGGGTGGAGTGACAAAGCTATCATCGAGTATGATGCCTTGCTTTGGAGGGATCAAGTGGTAGACTTCTTGAAGGACATAGTAAAAGAACCAGCTGTTTTAGTGGGAAATAGGTAATAATGAATGGCATTTGCATCACGTTGTCATTATCTTATTTGGCTATTTTCTTACGGCAACTCAGACTGTACGCCATTTGATAAAAATGGTTTGCAAGATTATACTTCAATTGAGGTTTATTCTGAATTACTATGTTGTCTTATATGAATTGCGAAGGGAAGAAGCCCATGCATAGTTTAGCTTCCCCTTGTTCCCAAGTTACCAGATCAATTAATGAGTGATGGCATTTAGATTCTAGACCAACGTTGTATGTTGTATATGAAGGTTTCCACTCTTGTAATTTTTCAGCCTTGGAGGATTCGCTGCTTTGGTTGGAGCAACTGGACTGCCGGAGCTTGTCAGTGGAGTTGCTTTGCTCAATTCTGCCGGGCAATTTAGTGATGGAAATGTTAAAAGTAAACAACAGTCTGAAGAAACGCCTCCACTAAAGTTTGTTGTGAAACCACTGAAAGAAATCTTTCAGCGCATAGTTCTTGGATTTTTGTTTTGGCAATCAAAACAGCCAGCTCGTATTGAATCTGTCCTAAAAAGTGTAGGTTACTTGCCATGTGCTTCAACATTGGTTTCTCTTCAGTATGATAGGTGTTCCAAAACTTCATTATTTGACATTGACATTCATTATCATGAATTGAATTCCCCTGATATATTCATGATTATCACTTACCGTACCGAATAGACTTAAAAAAGCATAATTCTGTTACGAAAGTGATTCTGGGTATGTTTGGTTGAGCGATTCGATTGCTTATAAGTTACTTTTTAATAGTGATTTACGGTATACGAAGTAAGTATGTGAGAGGAGTTGTGTCTCGATTTACGTAAAAAACAACTTATAAGTTTTTATAAGTTGAAACAAACATGCTTAGAATAAGTATCTTGGTCACTGCCTTGTTGCTTTCATCTACTTGTCACTGTTTTCCTTGGTTTGCAAGCCAATTGCTGCTCGGTTTAATCTAATGGTGTAGCATTATTTATTCCAATAGGTGTATAAAAATACCGCCAATGTGGATGACTATCTTGTGGAATCTATAACAAGGCCAGCAGCTGACCCCAATGCTGGAGAAGTTTATTACAGGTAAATGACCTGGTATCATCACATTGGTCATCCTATTCGTATTCATGTTACGAAGTTTATTACAGCTTGGTATTCATGAGGCAATTTTCTGTGTTATGTACAGGTTAATGACGCGGTTCATGTTGAATCAGAGCGAGTACACGCTGGACGGCATGCTGAGTCAGCTGTCTTGCCCGTTGCTGCTGCTGTGGGGTGACCTGGACCCCTGGGTTGGCCCTGCCAAGGCTAAAAGAATCGAAGAGTTTTATCCAAATACAACACTTGTGAATTTTCAGGCAGGCCACTGTCCACATGATGAGATTCCAGATGCCGTGAACAAGGCATTGTTGGAGTGGTTGTCAGCTTTAACTCCTCAACCTCAACCATCTCTTCAGACTTTGTAAATATGTGAAAGTTGTGTGTGATGGTTTATTCATCAAGTAGATGGGCAAGTGTTCAGTCCATCGAATCAAATACTCAAAGTAATAGGTAGGGGGAAACCTCTTTGTATTCTGCATACCTACACATTTTTAGAGATCATGTGGATAGTCCTTTCCCTTGTAGAACTTACATTTGTTTTAATTAAGATAACTTTGATTTTAAAATATTTTCTTTTTTTAATGTTTAATATTTTTGAGCAACAGGTCCAAAAAATATATTTTTGAGCAATCAATACTTATCATCTTCCATTCATATTGTTGATAAAATCAATATGAACCTTTATTGAAAACAAATGATTCTTTACAAGATATAAATTAACCTATTTAAGTTTAATAATGATTATCCCTCACTCACTTGAGGGTGATTAATATAACATCCTTATTTTTATTTTTAGGATATAATTATAATTAGGAAATAATTATCTATAAAAAAATAAATGAATTTAGTAAGTAATTTTTGGAATAAAAAAAAAGGATCTGATTAAAATATGATTTTAAAATATATATATATATATATACAAATGAAAAAAAAACACAATCCATCAAAAGCTTTCGATGAAAAAATGAAGAAGACATAATTATAATAATTATGTTTTTAAAAAAAAAAAAAAAAAGAGGCACGTTTCTGCTCCTTCCACATGAGGGAGAGCGTATTATATATATACCCCCTCCCCCAATTCAATCACTTCACCGAGAGAGGTGGAGTGATTTCTCCGCAAGACATAAGTTGAGATAATGGTGGGGTATTTTTAGTTTTTTGGGGATAAATAACATATTTAAAATCACTTATAATAATAAATTTCTTTTATGAAAAATATTCTAAATAATTTTTTCTTTCTTATTATAGTAATTTTATGCTAGTTAAAGAATATTTTGGGGGTAGAATTTTAGACAAGTTTTGAGTTTTGTCAATATATAGCTATGAAAATGTAGAGGATAATTAATAGTTGAATTTTTTTAGTTTATTTTTGTTATTTAGTTGGTATAAGATTTTATAATAAATTTTTTATATAATCAATCTATAAATAATTCTATATTGGAATTTTTAACAAATTAAATTTGGTATAAATTATTTATTTGGATTATTGAAAGTATTATTAAAGGTTTACTCGGTTTAGATCTTTTATTAAAGTGAAGATTTATAATTTAGTTATTTTTTTTAAATTGGGGATTTTATATAAGAAAATGGAATTGATAATAATCCATGACTTAAATGGATTATTTGAGTTAAAAAAACATATTTGGATTAGTAATTGGGATTTTAGTGTGAAAATGGGAATTTTTTGGAGTAATTAATTCAAAACTTTAAAATTATAGAATTAATTTAAGTTAATTTTTCTAATAACTCAAAGTTATGAATGTATAATAAATTGATTGTTATAGATTGATTTTTTTTTTTTTGCTTACATTTGAGCTCTTGGATTGAAAGCTTTGTGGTTATAATTTACTTTAGCGAGAGGTAACTACTTTCCTCTTATTGTGTATGCTTATATGATGTTTGTGAGTAATTTTTAATTATATAGAATTATAAATTGGCTATTGATATGTGATATGGACTTTGAAACTATATTGTTAATGAAATTGTCTTGTGGGACTTAGTTTCATTGAGAAAATGACTAGTGATATTATATTATATGAATTGATATTTATTTATGAGATTGAAAAGTTCTTTTTGATAACTATGAATTGATAATGACATGTCATAATCACACAATATTGAATGAGAGGGGGTGGTGGATGTGGATTTGATGGAAGATTACTCAAAGAGGAAATAAAGGGGTGAATTCTTGTACCAAAAGAAGAAATAAGATGATGGACTTTCAGGTCCACACGAGTTAGTCATTTGGCCCATTTGTGTCTTGTAGGGCCTTAACACCCCACTAATGTATTTAAAGGGGGAACCCATAGTCCGGTCTTATGCTTTATGGATCTTGGCCAGTCCATATCACTTGATCGGTGACCTTGTTGAGTTAAGCTACCAATCATATGAGTGAGTACTAGCCTATGGGTTCAATCAAAGGAAATAAAACCGAGAGGAAATAAGGGAGGACAAAGAATAAATTATTGTGTATTGATTTTGTTTACTTATGTGATACATATAAGAATGAGATTATGATATTGTGAATTGATATGTATGTATGTAGGTATGTATGTATGTATAGAAAATAAGGGAGAACAAAGAATAAATTTTTTTATATTGATTCTTATACACTTTTGTGATGAATATAAGAATTAAATTATGATATTGTGAATTGGTGTGTGTGTAGACACACAAATACATATAACATTTTAATAATCTTATGGTTTTATAACTGTCCCATTTGATGCCTCATGAGCACTTATCCGTATGCCTGATGAGATTGATTGTTGATTGCTGAGGCCTTTGTCTCACTCCGTCGATTTAACATTTTTTAGGTAATAATTCTTCTGCTAGTCAATTGAGGAAGGCTCCGGAGGCTTGGTTATTGTAATAATATTTATAAAACCTTCTCCTTTTTATTTATGTGGTGAATTGTTATGTATTGCCACTATAGGGCTCATGCTGCATACTCTGATATGATATTATGATTTGGATTATATTGTTTCTTATCATGGATAAACAACTCAAGCTGATATTTGAGAGAATTGTTATTTAAGCATTTTGATAATTGAGTTTGATATTGGACTCGTGGTTGAATGATTATGTTCTAGATTTAGAGAAGTCTAAGGCCCAAGGATGTTGATTAATTAGGATTGATTTGAGAAGCAATGCGAAGTGTCTTATTATCAATGATAAATTTTAATTGAATAGTCTATTATTTTCCATCATGGGTAGATATTTGTAAAAACTTAAATCCTTTATTACTATGGTAGAGTTTTCAAATGGTCAGTTAAACTCTTTTCTACTATAGTAAACTTTTGAAAGGTGAGTTGTAATATTTTCTTTGTAGAGATTTAAATCTTTTATTATTATGATAGAGTTTTCAAATGGTTAGTTGAACTATTTTCTACCATAGTAATCTTTTGAAAGATGAGTTGAAATATGAGATTTAAGGAAAAGATTTTACAATTAATAGCTAACTCTAACTCTAGGGATCTAGAAGGGACCTCCCTCTCTAGAGAGAGACTCACATGAACCTTTCTCTTAAGGGCCTGTTTGGTATACTGGAATTGGAGGGGGTGGAAATGGAATTAAGGCGGCTCAATTCCATGTTTAGGTCTGTCTAATATAAAGGAATTGGCTCTCAATTCCAATTCATGTGAAAGCCAAAAATGTCAATTCCATCAAAATGAATTCCATCTAAAAATCCAAGATTTGTAATTCCACCTCCACAATTCCATCAATTACCCTCATCTTTGCTCCCATCTCCTCACTCCGGCGACAATAGCGACCTCTCCTCCCTCACAGGCACCTCTACTCTTTCATTGATGACGGTGATGGTGACTGTGGGCAACACATGATGGCAAGAGTGAAGATGGTAAGGAGGCAGCGAGGATGATGCTCTTTCACTCAGACTCTAACGCCACACCCTCGCGTTCAATGACGGTGGCGGCGCACGGTGCTCCTCGCCGTCATCTCTGTAGATCCAGATCTTCTTTCCAGCGACCGTGAACTCCGGATCTTCTTCCTAGTTTTCCTATTTGATCTTCTTCAGCCAGAGAAAAGAAATAATCCCTTTTGCCTTTTGTTTTTCCAATTTGATTTTTACGTTGATTGTTGGATTTGATTTCTGGAACTGTAAATTGGAATCTGAGAGGGTGGTGAAGAAGAAGACGTGGTTACTGGTCCAATGATAGTGGAGGTTGGGTTTTTGGTATTCTTCCCTCCGATGATTGGTCGATGTTTTTCCGATTGGGTTACTAGTCCGATAAGAGGGTGGTGAAGAAGAAGACATGGAGATTAGGGAGGGCATTTTGGTATTTTAGTATAAAAATTATGTTTTATTTCCATGACATACCAAACACACTTTTAAACCACATTTCCATATTCATGTCCATATCCATTTTCATTTCTATTTCCATTTTCATCAAAATCAATTCCAGTATATCAAATGGGACCTAATATGATGTGGATCTCACTATCCTATATATTTAACACATTAACTAATACCTCTATTTATAGGGTCCAATCATTAATCATGATCTTAACTAACAAAATAAGATCTTAACTAACTAATGCTTTTAAACATCTCCAACACATGCTCAAAGGAGTTCATCCACCAAATTGGGTCAACAAGCAAATGCTCCATTAAGAAGAAAATAAGGTATCAAAAAGACTATTCAATAATAAATTAGCAAAAAATAAAAAATTGCATGTGTAATTCGAACAATCTAGTGAACCATTTTCTGGCATAGAATCATTGGCATTTACCATAGGCATTTCTTTGACAGCATTCATTAATGTAGAGTCTTGAAAGTCAATGCCTATCATCTTAACATGTATTCCCTCCGTTCTTAAATATAAGATAAGGTTAATTTTTTTTAGAGAGATTAAAGAAACTAAATAAGTTATTTGATGATATCATATATTGTGTATCCTTATATTATATATCAGTTTATTAATTTAACTAATTAGTTTGAAGAAAAAAATGTAAATAAAAATATTTAAAAGTAATTTAATTAGTTTTCTTAATCTCTCCAAAAAAATCAATCATGTCTTATATTTAGAAGCGGAGGGAGTATTACATTAAATGTGTGAGTCCTGACAAAGGAAATAGAATTGGAAAAGGATTCCTTGCGCAAGCATGCTTGATAGATTTGAATTAAATTTTCCAGAAAGGATATCTTACCTCCATTCAACTGTGAGCCTGTGGCTCAACCTATCCATGGCTTATTCGACTCACCACATCCAACCCCATTTCATTTTGGTATAGGAACCAATCTCAAATGTAATTATTCAATACTCAGATGTTTTACAATGAAAAATAAACCACCTATTTATAGTGCTAATTATTTCATATAATATTGCAAGAGTCAACAATGGTGGCACCTACTCCCTCAACCACCAACCCCCCTAGCCGTCTTTTCCTATTTCAGATGTCATTGCATGCGTCACTTGCTCTCTGTTTCATTCTCCCGGGGTTGTACAGGACTCGACCTCGAGTCAGAATCAACATCATCAATATAAGGAGATAGATCCGCAACCTTATGCTTGAGTAAAAACGACTTGGACTCATTTTTGACTTTGATGTGTTTACCGGGTGGCAAAGGTTCAAGTTGAATCTTCACGTCATCCTTATGGATGGAATATGTGTTTGCATAACCGTCGTATAGAGCGCGTCGATCATATTGCCAAGGTCATCCCAGAAGAAGATGACAAGCGTCCATCAGAACAACATCACACCAAACTTCATCGTGATACCTTTTTCCAATAGAAAAAGTAACAAGGCATCGTTTTGACACTTTGACCGCGCTTCCTTTATTGAACAATTGGAGCTTGTATGGGTACGGATGGTTGTGAGTTGGTAGTTGTAACTTTTCTACCATGTAGTTAGAGACTACATTTTCACAGCTTCCGTTGTCAATAATGACGTCACAAACTTTACCTTGAGCGGTGCAATGAGTATGAAAAATGTTGTGACGTAGCCAATGCTCTTCTTTCACTGTGGCTGTATGCAAGCTTCGTCTAATCACAAGTGTTTCACCTTGATCAGGAGGAATGACTTCTTCATCAAAAATTGGCTCTTCATCAAAGACAGGTTCTTTGTCGAGTATGAGCTCCTTTTCTTCTTCAAAAACTGCAGAAGTTTCCCCTTCAATAATAGTAACAACTTTGCGGGTAGGACATTCTGAAGCGATATGACCGAACCCTTGGCATTTGAAGCACTTAAGTGCTTTGGAGCTAAATTCCTTTATAGCCTTTGGTGGAGGCTTGCTTGAAGAGTTAGACTGATATTCTTGTGTATGCTTGTTTGAAGAGTTATTCTGATGCATTTGTGTAGGCTGATACATGTGTGTTTCATGTCCATCAAAAGGAATTTCGATGGAGGAAGACAGTTGAAACGGAAACCTTTTGGGTAACTGTTTCTCAATACGGATGGCTAGACGAATGACGTCGTCCAGAGTCCAGTATTGTTGGAGCTGTACCGGATGAGAAATGTTGATATTTAATCCTCTGATATAACGGGCTATTGTTTGCTCCTCCGTCTCTTGGATATCACATTTCATCATGAGTTTTTCAAATTCCCTCGTATATTCTTCCACAGTCATAGCCTTTTGGCGGAGATTATGTAATTGAAAGAAATTATCTTGATAATAATTATCTGGAAGAAACTTACGTGAGAGCTCACGTCGCATTTTGTCCCACTTCCGGATCTTGCTTTTTCCTTCTCTTTCACGCCTTTTCTTGAGATTTTCCCACCATATGGAGGCATGTTTCTTTAATTTGATGGCGACAATTTTGACTTTCTGCTCATCGGAAATTTATTTATATTTAAAAACTCGTTCGACGGTTTGAAGCCAATCGACAAATTCGTCTGGTTGAAGCCTTCCCTCAAATTCTGGTATATCTACCTTAATGTCATTAAGGCGGAATGGTTGTTGTTGAGGATGCGGCGGTAGTCACTGGACGATGAACTATTGTTATCTGAATCATCCTCTGGATATTCACTGTGAGATTCTAGCATGGCTTGCTGCGTTTGTACAGTGGTTTCCAGTTCCTGTATCCGGCGTCTCATCTCGTCCATCTCAATCTCATGTGTGTTTCTGTGTCTTGGAGGCATTTTGGAATTGTTTTTGTGAGGTTAGGTATAGGGTGGAAAGGTACAAGGATATGATCGGTTTTTTTATGGCAAGTAAGGGGTAAAACTGGAAATTTTATGGACAAATAGGGTAGAAAGGTAATTTCTTAACTTTCAGGGATGAAAATGTAATTTTGGCAAAAACCTGGGGTTAAAATGTAATTTCAGAAAATTTTGGGATCCGAAATATAATTTTGGCAGAAATATGGGGCCAAAACGTAATTCCAGAAAGTTTTGGGGTACGAAAGGTAATTTTGGCAAAATATGGGCCAAAATGCAATTTCAGAAAGTTTTGGGGTCCGAAATGTAATTTTGGCAGAAATTTGGGGCCAAAATGTAATTTCAGAAAGTTGGGTTGACTGGGATTGATGACGTGGCGGTTATGACACGTGGCAGTTAACGAGTGGTTGACCTGTCGCTGACGCAGCAGATCAGGATGACGTGGATGATGACGTCATCATCTTCAACCTCTGAACTCCGGCGAGTGTCTGAAATTCCGGCGACTTTTCCGACGACGTGCGTGGAGGTGTTTCACGGCGGTGACCCAGGCTATTACTAGGTTTTTCAGCCTTCTGAACACGATGGTGAGGTCGGTTTCTTCAAAAAACACTCCGAGAGTGAAAATCCAACACCCCTTTTCTCACATTTTTTGTTTCTCACCCACTCCTCACTCTTTCGCTCTCTGACACTCTGGAACTCAGCTCTGGTACCAAAATGGTATAGGAACCAATCTCAAATGTAATTATTCAATACTCAGATGTTTTACAATGAAAAATAAATCACCTATTTATAGTGCTAATTATTTCATATAATGGTGGCACCTACTCCCTCAACCACCAACCCCCAACCATCTTTTCCTGTTTCAGATGTCATTGCATGCGTCACTTACTCTCTGTTTTATTCTCTTTTTCACATTTCTTTTATTTTTTTTTTTTAATAGAAAGGATATGTTAGACCTTTAATAATATAACACCTACCCTAAATAAAAATCATTTAAGAGTTCTACGTGCATAGTATACCAAACATATTTAAAAAGTCCAGTTCTATTATAATTCCGTTTCCAATTTTAATTCTTATAAAATCTCTCCCCCGTTACATCAAAGGGACGCTTTTAAGAAACCTAGGATGATAGTAATCAAAATTGGAACCACAGAGCTTTGATCAAAATTGGAGCCACAGAGCTTTGAGCAAAATTGGCTCCAATCAAAATCTCAATCCAGTAGCAATCAAAATTTTGATCACTCCTTTGCATAATCCCACTTGTTGTGAAACTGAAACCTCCCGTCTTCAATGGCCGAGAAAAGTAAGATCCTGATCATTGGAGCCACAGGGTACATCGGCAAATTCTTAGTTGAAGCAAGCACAAAAGCAGGACACCCCACGTTCGCTCTGGTCAGAGAAAGCACTGTCTCTGATCCAAACAAGTCCAAACTGATTGATAGCTTCAAGAACTCAGGAGTTACCGTGCTTTATGTCTGTGCTTGCACTTACTCATCTCAATCTTACCTTTTCAAACCTAACTTCAAGCTAATATTATTCTTATTACCTCCGTAGGGTGATCTGAGTGATTATCAATGTCTGGTGAAGGCTATAAAGCAGGTTGATGTGGTAATATGTACAGTAGGGGGACAACAGGTGGCTGATCAGATGAATATCATAGCAGCAATAAAAGAAGCTGGAAACATCAAGGTGCTCAATGGCTTCTTTTAGAATTAATATCTTAATTAATTGTTTGGTTGTTTTTCTGCTTATTAACTTAATGGTGTGGATATAAGAGGTTTGTACCATCAGAATTTGGGCTAGATATGGATCGTCAAAGCGCAGTGGAACCAGCAGCGAGCTTGTTCGAGCAGAAAGTGAAAATCCGAAGGGCGATTGAGGCTGAAGGGATTCCCTACACTTACGTCATTTCCTATGCTTTTGCCGGCTACTTCTTACCCAGTTTAGGACAGCTAAATGACACAGCTCCTCCTCGGGACAAGGTTGTCATTCAAGGAGACGGAAATGTCAAAGGTGGTCTGGTCTGGCCGGTGCTTGTTGATATTATTTGTACTTTTTCATTTTGATATTTCCAATACTGTACTTGTTTGAATTTCTTGTTCCAGGAGTTTATGTGACGGAAGAGGATGTCGGGAGTTATGTGATCAAAGCAGTGGACGATCCAAGAACCTTGAACAAATCTCTGTACCTTAGACCACCTGCTAATGTTTTAACCTTCAACGAGATCATCTCACTGTGGGAGAACAAGATCGGACGTAGCCTCCAGAAAACTTACGTTCCTGTGGATCAACTTCTCAAGAACATACAGGGTCTGTTATACCAACCAATGAATAACGATCGCTCTTTTTTTTTTTAAAAAAAACAGTTTCAAGCTATAGTATTAACTGAAGTTACATTTTTGGGCTTGCTGTGTTAATGAACAGAGTCTTCTTTTCCAATGAACCTGCTATTGGCGATATGTCACTCGATGCTGGTGAAGGGGGAGGGCGCAAACTTTGAGATTGACCCGTCCTTTGGACTGGAGGCTTCTGAGCTTTATCCAGAAGTGAAGTACACCACCATTGACCACTACCTGAACCAGTTTGTTTGAATTCTGAGAATCTGCTCTTTGCCCTTGCTCTGTGTGATTATGTTTCTTTTGATAACTTTTTTTTTTCCCTTTTAAATAAAAGGGACCTGGACCTCCCAAAGGGGCTATTTATATGGCTACAAGGGCATTGGTGTTTGTTTGAATAACTAGATTTTGAACTATACATTGTTACTACAATCCTTCCTCTTGGCAGTTGACTGCTGTTTGCTGCTCTTGTACCAAGAAAGAAACTACTGAAGATCAAGTGCTTGTTTGGTCTAGCAATAAAAATTGCTTTTTCAACGTAAATTATGAAATACTTATCTCGATCTTCATAAACATGTTTTTACAACGTCAATTCAAGCAGACCTTAAGGGCAAAGCTTCTTCAGGCATGTGAACAATATTAAAATAATGATCATAGTATAGTAGGGAATGGCGACGCATCATTGACATTTACTATACACGATGAGGATAAGAAGGAATAATCCAAAGTTAAAGACGAATTTAGCCAGGCTCCCTATAAAATTTAATTAAGTAATTTTGATGCTAAATATAAAATTTTAAATCACTTTATCCCTTAAATTTATAATTTTTAAAGTATCCATGTTAATGGAGTTTCCAACAATAATAATAGTTTAATGGGTTAAGGAGAAAATTTGCCAACAAAGTTTTAAGGAATGATCGTTTGACACAAATATGTTTTAAAGGAGGCAGAATTGTACATAAAGAATTAAAAATGGAGCATCCAACACAAAAACCGTTAAATTTGACCTTACAGTGTTAAATTATAACAGAAGAAAACCCCTAACGGCATTAGGTCAAATTTAACGGTTTTGTCCTGGATGCTCCACTTTTAATTCATTATGTGTATTTTTATCCCCTTTAAAACATAATTGTGTCAGACGCTCATTCCTTAAAACTTTGTTAGTAAATATGATCCTTAATCCTAGTTTAATTTCAATGCAAATGATTAAAGGAACTCATACATATTTTTTTTACAAATAATTAACAAATTTTTTTCTCAAGTTGTTTACTCCCACGTGAATAACCATTAATTCGACTTCTCTAAACAAGGGATCATCATTGTAGGCCATCTTCATCAAGGACCGTGATTTTAAGGCCCTCGATTGTTCATAAGTCATAACTTCACATACTAGCAAAAAGGCAAAAAAAAAAAAAAATGTGGGCTCCACTACCACTTGAATTGGAAAAAAAAAAGGAAGCAAGGCGTCGACTCTACATTGAAGTACCGTATTACGCAGCATCTGCGATGCGCGTATTTTTCAACGCAAACACCATTCGGAATTTGATCTCTCTCTGTAGAAAGTACTCGTAATATTTTTCATCTTCAATGGCTGAGAAAAGCAGGATTCTGATCGTCGGAGGCACAGGCTACACCGGAAAATTCATCGTTCAGGCCAGCGCCAAAGCAAAACACCCCACTTTCGTGCTCGTCAGGGAGACCACACTCTCCAATCCCGAAAAGTCTGCTCTCATCAAGAGCTTCAAGAATTCTGGTGTCACCATCCTCCATGTCTGTCCTTCGTCAGCTTAACTTCCTTGCAAACTTGTTTAATTTCTCACCATTAACCATTCTGTTTTCTCTATGTTTCTCTCTGTTATTACAGGGTGACCTCTATGATCACGAGAGTCTTGTTAAGGCAATCAAACAAGTTGACGTTGTCATCTCCACAGTGAGTCATCAGGTGACGGATCAGGTGAACATCATAGCTGCCATCAAAGAAGCTGGAAACAAAATCAAAGTAAGCCCTTTTTCACTTTTCTTTTTAAAGCTCGTAAAAAGGCTGAGAGCTTTGACCATGGGATTTGAATCTCAGAGCATATTCAGCAGCTAAAATGGTCAAATCATACTTTTTCATTATATTATGGAAACAGAGGTTTCTTCCCTCAGAGTTTGGGCAAGATGTGGACCGTCACCATGTAGTTGAGCCAGCTGGTAGTGCTTTGAATAGCAAAGTGAAGTTCAGAAGGAAAGTTGAAGCTGAAGGGATACCCCACACGTACGTGGTAAGCAACGCCTACGCTGGGTTTTTCTTGTCGACTTTGGGACAACAGAACGTTAATGTTCCTCCTCGAGACAAGGTTTCCATCATGGGAGATGGAAATGTCAAAGGTAAATACCCCAACAAAGAATCCTATTTCTATACAAACAAAATTGTACCATTTACAATATACGAATCCAATCAGCTCAAGATGTGGTTGGTTTGATCCTGTGTTGTTTTAAGCAATCTATGTGACAGAGGAGGACATTGGGACATACACCATAAAAGCAGTGGAAGACCCAAGAACCTTGAACAAAATCCTCTACCTCAGACCTGCGGCTAACACTTTGACGTTCAACGAGGTTGTCTCGTTGTGGGAGAAGAAGATAGGCAAGACCCTGGAAAGGACCTACATTCCAGAGGATGAGATTCTGAAGGAAATCTCAGGTCAATTACAGTGGCTAATATAATAAACTAAGGATAAGTTGATTTTTAAAACATGCTCACGTTAATATGTTGTGAATTTGTGTGGTGGATACATATATATGCAGAGAGTCCTGTTCCGTGTAACTACATATTGGCGGTGACTCATTCAATTTATGTGAATGGAGACTGCACTAACTATGAGATCGATCCATCTATTGGAGTGGAAGCTACAGAGCTTTACCCAGATGTTAAATACACAAGTGTTGACCAGTATCTGAACAAGTTTGTGTGAGGGACGCAACTTAATATAATATAAGAGGTCAGAGGATAGCATTGTGTGCCTTGTTTTTTTCAATCAGTGTTGATAAGACCGAGGCCTCACTTGTGGAATTGGTCTTTATCCTTCGCTCTGTATTGTTGTCGTTATGGTTCAACATGCCTGCTATATATAGTATCATGTCTCTGTGAATTAGTAACAAGAGGGTGTGTGTTGTGCATATATGATTAACAGAACAAGGAAACGCAGGCCTCAGGATTCTGGTGTGTTTGTTTTTTGGCGGGTGAACAAGGAAATGCAAAGCACATGTTACCAATAAAATCAAACCCCTTAAAATTGCATCATATTATTGTAAATTTTAAATTTGCACATGATGAGATGCCCCAAAAAGAGAAAAGCACTACCTATATTCGCTGTTGTTAGCGAATGCAATGGGAGGAATATATTCGGCAACATTTTAAAATATTAAAACCACTAAGCAAACCGAAAATCTGGTATAAGTTCTATCAGTAGTTAACTTCAAGGGTTCTTAAGGACCTGATTTATTCGGCCCTGGGGAAAATCAAATACAACCAAATTGACTAATGGTTTTGGAATAACTTTGAACCTATTTGATCTATATGATGTATATTGGCTTGGTTTCATTTATTCATTTAACGTAAGTATGTGTCGTACTGGATCAAAAGAACGAAATTCCGATCAAATGAAAATAATAAATGGAATTCCTACGTGGGAAATAAAAAAGATCATTCTTAATTGAGTATGAAACCTATAATATACTGCTTTATAAAGATATTTCAAAAAAAGTAGTTTTTTCGAATGGCTTGGTTTAGCTTAATCTGATCAAATTTGGAATAAATAGAAATACGAAAAAAACAATAAAAATTGAATCAAACCTTACTTATGAATAATAAAATTCATTTTGGCAGGCAAAAGTGAGTATCCCAAAATTTTGGGCCAGCGAATAATATTATTCCTTTACTAGAGGCAGAGTTCGATATCTGGTATATCCGTATATGCCTTTCGCGTCTGTAGGCCCTTCGAGAGTGAAAGCATCCGAGGCGGGTCAAGTTCGGTTCTAAAGGATAAAACGGTACACGTGGGCTGTTATGAGAGGATCAACGTGGACCACGAATACTTTTAGGCGTCTAGTAAGATTTCCACTTGCTCTGCTTTACGTTTTGGAGTTCGCATCAGGAAAAGGATGTCGCTGTTGATGTCTTTCTGTGTTTTCACCTTCTTCTTCTTCTTCTTATTAAAGATATTTTTATATAATAAATTTTTATTATATAAATTGAGATAAAACTCATCTCACATATTTATTTTCTGTTAGATAAATTTAATGATTAAGATTTAATATTATATTAATATTTTTATATGTCATTTACTCCCAACTATTTAAATATAATCCAATGATAAAAATAATCAATAGATACTAAATAGAAAGAGAGATAAATAGAGACACTTCTCGATCTTACACTCCCAACATGCTTCGTCCTCTCTACGCATCCCCTAATCTCACTTCACCACCGTCCGATTTGAATCTGTTATAATCCAAACTATTTTAATCCCCACACGTCACTGCATCCACCCATAAATGTGATACGCCTGAAGAAGAAGCTTCTCACTCTCACCGCTCAAGAATCGGAATCTTGTGTCAGCGGTTTGCAGTAAGCCTTCGTTATCTCTTCTTCACTCATCTCTCTCTTGATTTTTTCGTCCTGCCGTGCGTCGAATCGCAACATTTTCCCTCACAAGCAAGTGATGGCGATTTTACTGTCATTTCGGATTATTTACCTGCATGTATTTAATTATTGCTTCCAGTGATTACTCGATTCCTCTTGGTCGTTCTTCTATTTGTTTTGTCTATTTCTGAAATATTCTGTTGTTTAAAGTGAAAGTTTCCTTCTCCACTTTTGTTTTCACCGCGACGAAACATGATGCTTTAGGATGATAGGTGGTTTTTTATGTTTATATCGTTCGCTTCTGTTATAAGTCAGCATGGCTTACAACGGAGAAGCAAGTGCAAGGAATTCGGGATTTTCTCATATCGCGCTCAATGAAAGAATACTTTCTTCAATGTCAAGGAGAGCTGTTGCTGCTCATCCCTGGCATGACTTAGAGATTGGTATGGTATTGTTATGGCTTTGCTGTCAGTTGTCGCAAAAAATTATCATTTTTAGTATGAAAGTTTTCTAATACTATTTTATATGGAATCAAACGTATGGATCCATTGTCTAAAAGTTTAGCTTGTTTTTATGCAGGGCCTGGAGCTCCATCAGTTTTCAACTGTGTAAGTCGTGAATGTTTGATGTTTGGCTTTTTCCTTTTGGTCAATGATAGCTTGTATTCAACCTCTTTTAGGGGGATAATTGCAAAAGCTTTCACATTGATTCACAAACATTAGGAAAACCTTGAAAATTGAAAACAAAGAAAAATATCCCCATTGACCAACTCACTCTGAGCCATATTGACGGCATTTCTGGGAAACCATCATATATATTTAGTGTGAGCAACTCAAAAGTGATTCAGTTTCATCAGTGACACGACGATAATGGCAATATTGCTCACATTCTCAGAGTGGAACTACAAAGTTTTACATTAGCAACATAGATTGACTCTTCTGCTCTGGTCTTCTTCCATTCGCTGGGGGCACCCAAATTCAAACATGAACTTTATGGCAGGTTGTTGAAATTAGCAAAGGCAGCAAGGTTAAGTATGAGCTGGACAAGGCAAGTGGACTTATAAAGGTGTGGCTTCTCAAACTTTCAGTTATTAAATTCAGTTTATTCCCTTACCATCACACCATTCTCTGGCATAACTATAGAAAAGGTTTTCTCAAGGCAATTGTGTTCTCGTTACAATTTTTACACAAATTTTTCAGATTTTGTGAACTTTAATGCTTGAATGTCACTGAAGTTCTGGACATCTGAATAATATTTTTTCACAATTTCAAGTAGTGAATTCCCTCTGCAGAGTTCACATGTTAAGACGCTTAGACTTTCATCAGCAAGATTGTTAGTACTGTTGTTTAGGTTACTATTGAGGAATGTGTATTTAAGAAACAGGTAGAGAATCACATATAGTTGAAATTAAGCGAACTATTTAGTTCAGATTGTTTATTTTGCTGTTTTTCCCCACTTATCAGTTATTTACGCAAAAGTTTTGTTGGCCAAGTTAATTTTAAAATTGTGACGAAAATAAATTATGACTATCAGATTTACTGGAGGTAAAGGTTTACTTTGTTTTGCATTGATAATAGTGTTGTTTCTGGTTGTAAGAAAAGTGTTTTATAACTATTCTACCCGTGAACGGGATGCCATAGGTTGATCGTGTTCTTTACTCTTCAGTTGTCTACCCACACAATTATGGTTTCATTCCTAGAACCATTTGTGAAGACAGTGATCCTATGGATGTCTTGATACTGATGCAGGTATTATTGATTAAAAGTTTGTTCGTGATTCTTAACAAAGATGCCTGTTTTTAGCCAAAAAAATTCTAACCTTGTTATGTCATAAACAGGAGCCGGTGCTACCTGGTTCTTTCCTTCGTGCTCGTGCTATTGGATTGATGCCCATGATTGACCAGGTAAAAGTTGCTTTCGACTACCAAGATATTATATGTGTGTGTTTCATCATGCTTCAAGAGATATGCAAAAGAACCATCTGAGGGTCTGTGAATAACAGTATATGTCTACCTAATAGTCTTCATTCTGGGTTTATTTATTTCTCTTGCCAATCAGTTACCTCTCCGCAGGTTAACTGTGCATTTATCCAAATATATAGGGATGGCATTGGAATTGTACAAGGATTGGACTATATAGTACCTTGACTATGACTTTTGGGCTTTCCATTTCTCAATTAGCTTTGAGAATTTTACTACGAATCATTTTCCCTGTAATAAACTGAGAAATTTAGATTGGGGGGAAATTATTGACACGTTGCTTGAATTCTGGTACAGGGAGAAAAGGATGACAAAATCATAGCAGTCTGTGCTGATGACCCCGAATTCCGCCATTACAAGGACATCCAGGAACTTCCTCCACATCGGCTAGCTGAAATCAGGCGATTTTTTGAAGACTGTATCCTGTTTGGCATTTTGCATACTCTTATGCCTGTGCCCATGTGATTATTGATTGATCGTTATACCCGTTTGTGATTAGTTTTGCATCTCAGAGTTTGGACATTTCAATTCATGCAGCAACCCTACGCTTCTAAGATGTATTAAACACTTTCACCATTCTTTCTTTTAAGTGAATTAAATGCTTACACCATTGATGCATATAAAGTTTTCCACCTAGGTCTGTCAATTCTATTATTTCCTTAATCCTTAGCCTGCCATGCTAGACAAGAAAAACGAGAACAAAAAGGTTGATGTTGAGGAGTTTCTTCCTGCTGATGCTGCTGTGAATGCCATCAAGTATTCCATGTTAGTTACCTGCTTTTGCATTGACACAAACATTATCTCCTTTCCTCCCTCCTATTTTACCGTGCTTTGTTTCAAAACATATACACCGATATTGATTACATTTTTCCAGAGGTGGTCTTATGTTTTATTCAAAAGTTTTACTTTGACGTGGGGCAGGGACCTGTACGCTGCTTATATAGTTGAAAGCTTGAGGCAGTGAGCTGTTCAGAAACTGATCAGGCAAGAGATGACTTGAAGTATTATGTGAATGAGAAAAAACTTGTTAAAACATTGTGACACCGTTGTCAGATATTATGCTGTTGTGGCAATATGTACTCCTTTGTCTGCTCGCCTTCTGGCAAAAACATGCATCTGAATTCTAAAGCTTCTGTAATTGTATTCAGTGATATGATGCTGTCCGTTGCAGAACTTGTCGGTTAGATGAATGAATAATTTTTAGAATTAGGCTACCCATGGTAGCCGTTGGCTACTTGGGGACACAAAGGCATTGAACTTGGCCACTTGGGCTTTGAATTAGCAGTAATGCTGTATCTGGATTCCCCATGAGCTTTTTTTTATTGTGCCCGGGAAGAAAAATTAAAAAGAGTGTGAACTTCAAAGAAGGGGTGGTGGTTGACTCCCATTTTCTTACTTGGGTTACAAGAGTAACGGCAAAATGATGCAAATTATTATGGCTTACCCTTTATTGCTGGCTCAGGCCAAGCAGGCCTGATGATTGACGATCGCGTGAATGATTCTGCGTTATCCTTGAACATAATGACCTTCTCCGCTTATCATGTGAATAAATTAGTTTGGGCTGAAATAATTTCCTTTCCTGAGGGGATGGTATAGGAGCAAACGAAGTTTTTCCTGAATTTTAATTGGAAAAAGATACTTCCGTTGCCGGGAATCGAACCCGGGTCTCCTGGGTGAAAGCCAGATATCCTAACCGCTGGACGACAACGGAGTTGGATGTGATGGATGTTATTTTAAATTATATATGATAACATTTTTCGTGGTATAATTATATATCATTTTATTATTTGCTTTTGGGCCAACGCGAGACGCGTGCTGCGAATTTAAAAATAGCTTTTCGTGGTACAATTATTCTGACCCAATTTTATGGCCCACTTCAGAACCACCGAACCTTTTCAGTTTCAAATAAGGTATTGAAAGTCGGACTTGAAACACTGAGTTAAATATCAATAGGTTAGATTAGGATTAGATTAGAGTCAAATCAGTAGTAATTAAAAAATATAATTTAATTAAAATGTGTAAAAATATTCATATTTTAATTATAAAAATATTTTATTAGACAACAAAAAGTAATATATATGCATATAGAGCAAGGCATATGGATCTCTTCCCCCTTTATTTTTTTCATGAAGGAAAATTTGTTCAACTAAACCAGAAGTACAAAGAACTAAACTCGGGTAAGGGGGTGTTTGTGATAACGTTTTGAACAGTCAAAATGTACTTATTACGCAAGCCGAGAAAAAACTCTTTTCACATACTTACCTCGTATATCGTGAATCACGAATTATAAGCACGTTTTGGACAAAAATAAACTTTTCCAAACGAACACTAAAAAAAAAGAAAGAAAAAACAAAGAACTAAACAAAAAGTATCAAGTGAAAACTTAAAAGGATCTTCAGCAACGTATCTCTTCCCTTTCCTCCCTTCAATTCGCATCACACACAATATATTTATATTATATAGGTTCATGAAGGACAACTGTATTATGGGAGGATGTGCACATCATGTCAAGCGATAGAAAAATGAAATAAGTGAAAATATTCAAGCCTCGAAACGCCACATCATGTCAGAACATCAGACTTTTCTTCCCTTCAGTTTGAATCTCTCTACTCGGTGGCCATTTTATTTCCGATTGCACGGTTTGAAGTTTTTAGTGTTAGCTTGTGATTGTTTATTTTTAAATAATAAATATTTATAAATCGTAATTTACGGTATATGAGGTAAGTATGTGAGAAGAGTTTTATCTCGACTTACGTAATAAGTGCTTATTCTTAAAAATTAAGTGTGTGTTCGGATTAGCTTTTGGAGAATAGCTTTTACAGTTTACGAGATAAGTATGTGAGAGGAGTTTTATTTCGATTTGCGGAAAAGTGCTTCTGAAACCTAGGTTTTGAAGGTTGCCGAACACTCACAAGTGTGCGTTTGGAATGGCTTATTTTTGTCCAAAACGTGCTTATAATTCGTGATTCACGGTATACGAGGTAAGTATGTGAGAGGAGTTTTTTCTCGGCTTGTGTAATAAGTGCGTTTTTCCTGTACAAAACGCTTAAACAAACAAGCCCTAAGTGATACCAAACATGCACTTAAACAACAAACAACATGCCTTCAATATTTTCAAACCTTCCTTTTTATTCCTACTTCTATAATTTCTACCCCATTAACGCTTCCTCAACTCATTTTTTATTACGATTTTTCAAGAATTTTTTATGGTAAGTTGCACCTCATTCACTATGATCTTCTTCTTCTCTCTCTCACTCTTTTTTTTTTTTGCTTGTGGGTTCAGTATTCTAGGGTATACTATCTTTCAGGCACATCAACAACTACAAACTAATCTCAATCGCCCATAATAGGCACCTCAAAGGATGAGAAAACTAGTCAGGAGATTGAACATTTTTTCATAACTAAACGGGGATTGAACCCCTGACCTTGGTTAATGGAGGATGAGTCCCTACCACTCAACCCCATGCCTCTAATTTCTCTTACCCTTTTTCTTGAAACTTTATTCTTCTTGCCGGAGTTCTCGAGGCTTTCGAGTAAGTAAAAAGTGATCCGGGTAACCCACCCAACCCAACAGATCACCTGGGTTACTCCCTAATTTCATTGGTTCATGACTGGGTTACTTGGGTCCAAGTCTCGACAAGTATTAGTGTCAACCAGACCAAATAAGTAGGAGGGTTGTTGGTTTTCAGTCTAACCCAGCCGATCGGTCCAGATTCTAATACCATGGTTTCAAACAAGGATCCCTATTTTTGTAGTTTGAAACTGCCTGAGGACCGTTTCAACTAATTTTTTCCCTTTATTTAGTGGGGGAAACGAATAAGAATGCAAGTAAGAAAAGAGATCAAGCTGGGGTCACGTATTTATTTTTTTTGGATAAGCGTTTTTTTAGGGCCGGGTGGTCAAGTCCAACGGACCAAATATTTGAATAATGAGGTTTTTGGGCACAAGACTTGCCCCTCAAAATAGAGGCAACGAGCAATATGGTCATATGGTGATATGTGTTTGGATTTAAGGCATGCAGGTGAGAGTAAAGTAATGTCTGGAATAGTTTTTTTTTTTAGAAAATAAGTGTTTATTATGTAAGTCGAAATAAAATTTTTCTCATATATTTATCTTATATATCGTAAATAATGATTTATAAACACTTATAAATTAAAAATAAACTATCCCAAATAAATATTTAACTAAATGGCAAAAGTTTGTGAATGATGATTTAAATTAAAAGAAAAAACCAAGGGAACAGGAGGAGGAGAATGGAGAGGGAATAAAGTGGGGGACAAGAGGGTCCCAGTAGCCCCCACAGGGTGATGACTGGATAGAGGCTTGTGGGAGGGGGTGTGTTGTACGATTCCTTCATTTCAAATCTTCCTTCCAAAATGACCAGATTGTCCTCCAAGAAAAGCAGAGAGACGCGGCCGATGGCGGGCTGTACGGGGACATATAGACGCCTCCCAAAGTTCCCAAAAGAAGATACCCTTGAACCTCATATTCTAATTCTGCCATTAATTGCGTTATCCGGTATCCGCCACTTGCTTGTTTTCCGGTTGAAACGAAGGCATCTTAATTAACGAGCTCAGGATTTACTTCGTTAGGATTAGTATTTAAGAAATACGTTTACGTAAACTGAGATAAAATTTTTCTTACAAACTTACCTCATATACTATAAATTATGTTGGAAAAGCATCTTCCACTATTAATCCAGACAAAAATTATATAGAATGAAAGAGATCTTATCTCCTCATTAATTGTTTGATGCTGATACGCTGTTATATTGTTAGCGAGTGTTTGGGAAATATCTAAACCATGGTTTCATAAACTATTTTTTATAAGTCGAGACAAAACTATTCTTACGTGCTTAACTCGTAAATCGTAAAAGCTATTCCCAAAAGTTAATTTAAACACAGACTTATACATATACAGTATCCCTCCCAACCATATTGCCTAACCACTTTTCTTCTCTATCTAGTCCTGTGTTTGACATTACTTATTTTTGAACAATAGGGCATGTTTGTTTTAGCGATCAAATTGTTTATAAATTGCTTTTCACGTAGATCGAGACACAACTCCTCTCACATACTTACCTCGTATACCGTAAATTACGATTGAAAAGCTGCTTTTAAGCAATTTAATCGCTCATCCAAACGAGCACTTAGTCTTTATTATGTAAGTTGAGATAAAATTTCTCTTACATGCTTACCTTATATACTGTAAATCACGATTTATAAATATTTATAAATAAAAAATAAATTATCTCAGACTTAACTCATTCCCAACCCCCCTCACCCACTCTTTTTCTTTTTCTGTCCCAGCGGTATTATCTTGATTCAATTTACTGTGTCAAGTCATCGTACCATACGCCTTTCATTACCACTATTTAATATTCCCCCGTGCTTTTTATCTGACCCCTGTTTATGTTAATTTTAATTTGGGCATTACAGATAACGCTCCCTTTATTTAGTACTGGGACTATGTTGCTACATTGTCTCTGGATAATGATTGGGGCGAGACAGGTGGCAAATTAGAAATGTGCTGGCAATTCTGTCCCTATAATCATCCCAATTAATGTATTAATATTGCCCTTTACATCATGTCACATCATACCAACTCATAGCCTTCAATTACCATACACTTGCGCCTCAACCACAAAATCAAACTCCACAACATATAGTATGATGCTTGCTTTGGATGGTTTATAAAGGATTTATAATTATTTTTTATATAAATCACGATGAAATTCATCTCACGTTCTTATTTTATATTCCTTCCAATCTTAAATATAGGATGAAATTTCTAATACAAATTACACTAGAAATTTTATCCTATAATTTAAGACCGGAGGTAGTATATCATAAGTTGTGATTGAAAAACTGTTTTTAAATATTTTAATACTATTTCAAACAAGAACATATATGTCTAGTTAACATTTCATTATATGCCTTTATTGCCCACTGTCCTCATCTTTTAATTTGTTGCTGGTTTATGTCTGTGTTTGGTATCACTTATTTTTGGATAATAAATTCTTATTACGCAAGCCGAGATAAAACTCTTCTCACATACTTACCTCGTATATCATAAATCACAATTTACAAACACTTATTATCCAAAAATAAACTATTACAAACCAACACTATATTTTTTTAAAGACTAGTGCGCGGTGGAGCTTGTGAAACTTTCATTATATTCATTAAAAAGGTCTATATAACAAATGGGCAAAACCTTCTAAGTTCACATTCCACCTCCTCAAAGGACACTGGACAACTTTCGTAAACCCAATAATGCATGCACATACGCGCGCGCGCGCCACGCAATTAAATAAAAAAAATGGGGAAATTATTTTGGGGCTCGAAGGACCATAAAAATTTATAAGAAGATTCCAAACCAAATTCTCCTATTAAAGAGATTCATAAGGACTGCATTATGGTTAATTCAGAATATAAGATTACTTTGTAGCCTCCATTAAATAAAAAAGAAAGAAATAGTATATATTTTTTTTGACAAGTGTTTATACGTATTTTGACAATTGAATGGGTTATTTTGATAAATCCATTTTCCTCCTTAAAGAAGTTTTGAAATTTACGAACTTAATGTCCCTACTTAATAAGTATATATGCTTTTTTTTGACAAATTTTTATGTATAGTTTGACAACTAGATGAACTGTTTTGATAAGTTAATTTTACTCCGTAGATAAGTTTTGAAATTTCAGAACTCAATGTTCATATTTTAAAAAGTGCATATGCCTTTTTTTATAAGTATTTATGCTTATTTTAAAAACTGCGCAAGAGCTATTTTGACAAGTTTATTTTCCTTTTTAGACAACTTTTAAAATTTCAGAACTAAATGCGTCAATTTTGATAAGTGCATATATGCCTTTTTTTTATTGGTGTTTATGCTTATTTTGACAACTGTATAAGCTATTTTGACAAGTTCATTTTCCTTCCTGATAAGAATAAAATGCATAAATGAAAACACAACTTATGAAGAGTTTTGAAGAATCACATCATTTGTAGTTAGAAAAGAAAGTAATAAAATTTGTTTGAAGTTTAAAGTTACATTTGAAATTACAAAATTTATATAAGGAAGAAAATAAACTTATCAAAATAGCTTATCTATTTGTCAAAATAGGCGTAAAAACTTGTTAAAAAAAAAGTATATGCTATTCCTTTCCTTTTTATTCAATCGGGGTAATAAAGTAATTTCACATTCCAAATTAATCACAATATAGTCTTTAAAAACTTTTTTATAAGAAAATTTGGTTTGAGACATTTTTATAATTTTTTATGATCCTTAGAATCTCACCATGATTTCCCCTGAAAAAAAAAAAATTGTAACCTCGCTTGCTTCCGACAAAACATATCGGGTGTCAATTATATTAAATAGTGCGGCATTTAAAACATATAATAACAAATCTGTTTTTATTCCTAGCCTTGTATTTTTGCTGACCTTTTATTTATTACAATAAGAAACCCATAAACCCTGTTGGTTAGCTTGTTGAAACGTCGATCCTTGATAAATAAACATGATGTTTACGTTAATGGAGCTCCACTAAGAGTTTCAGAAATTAAAACGTAAGCATTTAAAACAAGACACACAAATTTGAAAATGGTTTATTGCCAGTTGCGTGCGAAGCGAGTATGAAAGTCTATCTTGCGTCCTTGTTCTTCAAACCCCAACCAATATCCAAGAAAACGTTAACAACGCTTCCCCTTTCCCGCGTCCTCACCGTCTACCGGCTACGCCTGTTGTTCTCCCTTTTTTAAATGAATTAGTACTCCCTCCTCTCCTAATTATAGGATAACATTTGAGAGTTGATCTTGATTCTAATTATAGGATAAATTTCTAATTTTTGTCAATTTATTCTTAAAATACCCTCTATTAATACTTTCTCAATAATAATTAAATATAATAATAATTTAATGAGATTAGATCGGAAGTTGTTGAGGGGGATTGACGACGTCAGATTGTGTGAGAGTTTGGAGAAGTAGTGTGTGAGGTATAAGAGGTACAAGAAAAAATAGAGAATAAAAGTAATTGGATGTCATTTTAAATTTTAAATAAAGACATTTTAGAAAAATAAATATGATTAACTAATTTAACCATTATCCTTAATTTCTAAAAAATTAGGTAAATGTGTTCTATAATTAGAATCAAATGAAGTATTAAAGAATTTATTTTTTTTGGTAATAACGACTCAATTTTAATTTGAACACAGAAGACAACTTTTCGGGACATGGGAAGGAAAGAAGGAAGACGACGAAGGAGCATCGCTTTTTCATTTGCACAAAACATTTAATAAAACAAATAAAGTATTTAGCGCCAATTATATCTGTCCTGTTTTGTCATTTCGCTTCCTCACCTTTTCCAGTTTTCAATATTTTTTCTTTTGCTATTTCCTCCCTTTCGTCGTCCTCCTCCTCTGACGGTCCACAGTCTCTGCACTCACACAGGGGCAGAAGCAGAGGGGGGAGAGAGAGGAACAAGAGAACACAACACTCGACAGACAGAACTATCGATAACAAACCCTAGTGAAGCTGCATTTTGATGGAGAGTATTGCGCATACTCGGCAGCCAAACAAGGTGTCCGCGGCGTTTTCCAAGAAAAGCAATGGTAATCATGGAGGCTTGCCTGTTAAAGGCTTGCCTTCTAAAGGCTTGTATGACGACGTCTACGGTGGTCCTCCAAAGTTCGGAGTTAACAGCCTCTCCCCTCGTTTCGAAGACTACGGTGAGATTTTTGGAAGCTTTCACACTGCCCGCACATCTTCTATACCGATTCTGGATCTTCCGCTGGTTGATGAAAACGAGGTCTGCTTCGATGTCCGCTGCTCTGCCTTCGACTACGGTGAAGTTTTTGGAGGTTCCAATGGTCTAGATTTTGCGGTCTCCTATGAGGACTTGTTTCACCAACCCAACGTTCGGGATGATGTTTCCTCTGATGAAGCCTGGTATGAATGCGATCCTCTTTTACGCTTTGCTCGAGGATTCCATCTTTGTATCTAATATTTGATATTTGATGAAGTGAGTGATCCTTTCTTAAATTGCGTCTACCTTTGTTTGTGTCATGGCGGAAAACGAGTTGTTATTTCTAAAGTCGGAGATCGGTAGAATGACTTTCAGCAGTTCAGGCCTTGATTTCACTTTCCTGGAGCGTCGGGTCGAAGTGTGAGGATGGATCTTGTAGGTTGAGGTGTTTGGACTAGTTTTAGTGTACTATTGATAAGTAAAATATTGTGCTGGCTCCTTGTGGAACCATGGTGCTTGCGAGTTCGTTTGCCATTATATTGCTTCGTTGAGATGTTTCGCATAAAAACTCAGCTAGTCTGTGAAGCAAAGTGGACAACTTTGTAATTTCTGGTTTTAGTTTTGTGTTCCCCTTAACCAATAAGGATAATTAGAGGCTTTTTGGATTAACTAGCGACCCTTTTCGGAGTTCAAATTTGAGCTTCGGACTCCTTGTATCTTCAGAGGTTAATATGTTCTTTTGTTTTTATTTCACCAAAGAACTTACCGAATCAATTAGAGGTGTTTCCTATTTCTATTTTTTCTCTTATTTGAGTCATTTGTAACTGAGATATGATGGTGTGTCATTTCATCTTTATCTTCTATAGGACTCCAGAAGAAACTGATTCAATTTCGGGAGAGTCAGATCGTTCTGGAAATAATCATAGCATATCGAGGGGAGATCCTTACCACTCTGTTGATGGTGATACAGAGTTCAACATTTCTTACCATAGGGTCGATGGAACAGGTAATGGAGTTATTTTGAATGGGAAAACACACATCCCTGGGCTGCAACCCATTCAAGGATTCACTCTAGTGTTTGATGAATCTACCCCCATGCATAGCATTGATCCTTCTATGCAATTCCCTGATGATATAAATCTTGATGTAGACCTTACCACTGAAAAGGGCAGAGAAAACCATCTTGGGAAAACAACTTCACATCCACCTAATCGTACTTCTGGCAAACAGCCTTTTGGCGATGATCTTAAATTGCTTAATGAGTACAGTAGAAGTGGCTCTCGTTCTAGAGGGACATTCGTAACTGTGACTGATATCAATCTCAGAACTCAGCCCTCTCAAGTGCCACCGCCGTCGCGACCACCACCCTTACTAGATGTAAAGAAAGGGGACACTGGTGATTTTCATCTGAACTCTGAGCAGGTTGCTCCTGAAGGGATTCCAGGTGACAGCTCACCGCCTTTCTTTGACGTAGAAGTTGATATGAATTCATCTGCATCAGCTTCTGCTGCTACTATGAAAGAAGCAGTGCATAGAGTTGAAGCAAAACTTAGAAGCGCCAAAGAATTGAAGGAGAGAAAGAAGGAGGATTTTGAAAGCTGTATCAAAACTAGTTATGATGCAAAAAACAACGAGGGAAGCAGGAATATCACTAGATCGAGTAGTTTGAAGGATGAGGGAATACGGGGAGCTTCTGATAGGAGACAGAGAAAAATGACTATTCCTTTCACAGATGAAAGGAAGAAAGCTATGAAAAATGTCGTGGAAACTCCAGATTCTTTGTTAAGGGGTAGAGCTCTGCACATGTTTGAAAAATTCACAGAGGAAAAGCGCATCGATGAATCCCAATCATCTCAAGAGTTTGATAGAAGTACTGGAGCTGGAACATGGAAGGAAGAAACTGAATTTTTTGAGTTGGTGGGCACAGAAGATTCTCCCAATGTTTTTCAGTTAGTAAATCATTCTAAGAGTTTAGCACAAGATGTCAGAATCTGTGAGCATGAATGGGAGGCCAATCCGCAAGATGAGAGTAAAATGGTAAGAGCAATTGAAGAAAAATGTCAGCTAGATGAGTACAAGAAAAAGTCTAAAGTGGCAAAAGAGGCTTTGGAACTAGATAAAATCATTAGATCTAAAGCATCTCGTGAAGATCACAAGCAAAAAGAGCATGTGAAGGGGAAAGTGAGAAAGTTCTCGGAACAGGAAGAGGATGAAAATGTAAGAATCACTCACCAGCATGGGAAACCTGAAAGGAAATTAACTGATGTTGATCAACCAGGAACCTCAGAGAATACGTCTCAGACTCAGTATAAGGAAGTCCAACAAGTGAAAGGTGAGAAATCGAAAGAGGTTGATAGATTTGATGAAGTTCAGGCTATGGGACTTAAGGACAATGAGAAGAAACTAAAAGAGGCAGACAAACAAAGGGATACTGTCAATAAGAACAAGCAGACTGGGAAAGTGAAAGAAAATGATGGCAGAGAAAGAAAAGCTTTTGCCCTAGGGAAAGGAGGGGGTGAGGAAAAACAGACCAAGTCTATGGAGATGAAAGAGAATAATGGAAAATCAAAGGAGAATGCTGCTGAGGATATAAAGAGAAAAGAGTCTTGCCAAGGAGAAAATGAGAAGAATTTAAAGCAAACTGAACTGGTTCAGCATAAGGATCAAAAAGAGGCTTATGAAGAGGAAGAAATTGGGAAAATCCTAAAAGATGCTGCTGGAAAAGAAGGTGACGAAGGCCCAAAACAGACACTTGAAGAAAAGAATGGAAAAGGGCATAGAGAGGCCTTTGATCTAGAAGTTAACGAGATAAGACTGAAAGAGACTGTTGAGCAGGGAAGAAGTGACAAGAGGGTGAAGGAGGCATATGATGAAATAATTCACAACAAAAAGACATTTGAAGAGGCATATGAGGCTTGTAGTGGATATGAAATTGAAAGTAGACTTCAAGAAGCAGATGACATCAAAGGTGTTCAAAATCTTCTGAATCAAGTTCCAGAGCAAGATAAAAACAGCGGAAAATTGAAAGAGGCTCAGAGGAAACAAGAAATTGAGAGCCCATCAAACTGGGAGTTCAACAGGGAAGCAAGTGAAGCCATATCAAATGAGGGTAGCCATCAGGAGCATTCTGAGAAAGTTCTTAAGAGTGTGGATGGAGACGAAAGATATAAGGAATTTGACAAAGGTTTGGAGCAAATGGGGGGGAATGAAGATGGGGAAATAATGAAGTTTGCTAGAGAAATTGATGAGATACTGAAAACAGAGTGTGATCCAAATCATCTTGCAGCTCAATCAGCTTCTAATCATGAAGAATGTATTGATAAACTGAAGGAATCACAACAACCCCTTGCTGGCTGTGTAACCGGGAGGACGAAAACTGAATGCAAAATTAGTGAACAGAAATTGGAAGAGGCAAGAATGGAAAATCTAATGGCTAATAAAGATAATAGGGAACCTGAAATGAGCCCTGGGGATGCAGAGCACGTAGCGACCCAGTCAGGAAAAGTGGATGACTGTATGATCAATGATGATGAAGCTGGCTTTGGCAGTCAAGAAACAGGTGTTGAGAAAATTAAAACAACCCATCAACAAGATATTAATACCAGAAATCTGGACAGGAAATTTGCTCATGAATGGGATGAGAGAGGAAAGAACAACCAGCATGTTAAAATTGCCCTGAACCAGGAAGAAAGCAATGACCAAGTATCGTCAAGTAATCTGAACCTGTGTGATCGAAAAGGAAGGAACACAGAAGCAGCTAAACCTGCTACGGTGCTAGAGGTGGGAAATGAGAAAAGTACTTCTCAGTTTCATGTAGGTCAATCCACAGAAAAAAAGGGGAACAATATCAATGAAACTCTAGTATCAGAAGAGAGAGATGCTGAAAGGATAAGAAGGGAAAGAGAATTGGAGAAAGATCATCTTAGAAAGATAGAGGAGGAGAGGCAGAGAGAAAGGGAAAGAGAAAAAGACAGAATGGCTGTCGACAAAGCAATGATGGAGGCTGAGAGGGAAAGGGAAAGAGAAAAAGATAGGATGGCTGTTGATAGAGCAACTCTTCAGGCTCGTGACAGAGCATTTGCTGAAGCTCGTGATAGAGCTGATAGGGCAGCATTTGCGAGAGCAACTGCTGAAGCTAGACAAAGAGCACTGACTGAGGCCCGTGAAAGACTCGAGAAGGCTTGTGCTGAGGCCAGGGATAACAAGGCAAATGCAGAGGCCAGATTGAAAGCAGAACGTGCAGCAGTAGAAAGAGCAACTGCAGAAGCTCGAGAGCGTGCCATGGAAAAAGCCAAGGCTGAGAGAGTTGCTTTCGGTTCCAGAGAAAGGTTAGAGAGATCTGTATCTGACAACTTTGGCACTTCCTTAAGAAGTAGTGGGAGACAAGGTTTTTCATCATCTGTAAGTGTCCTGATAATTCTGCTGGTGATTAAATGTATAATTTTCTGCATGGTATCTAATCAGTTAAATGACAGGATGTGCAAGACTCACAGTTTCAGAACTTCGGTTCTTCTGCTGGTTCCAGGCATCCATATTCTTCAGTGCATGGTAACAACTGATATGTATTTTTGCTGTACTCTTTCAGTGTAAATTCATTCGACCTTGTGCATATTTTGGTACACTGCCTGATATGATCATTGCTGCTGTTGTTTGTTTGAAGCTTCCTCTTTTTCTGAAAGATCAGAAGGAGGAGAAGGTGAATCAGCACAGAGGTGTAGAGCTAGACTGGAAAGATATCGCCGTACAGCTGAGCGTGCAGTAAGATTTTCATTCCTTTGGTAGGAAGCGCACACAGATTCTCTAAACGTAAGATGTTACATACTGATTTTTTTGTATATTTTAGGCAAGAGCTTTGGAAGAAAAGAACATGCGTGACCTTCTAGCTCAGAAGGAGCAGGCTGAGAGAAATGTAAGTATATATTCACGTAGATTGCCTCTAACAACTTGTGTAGAAGGGAGAAAATGATTTTAAAAGGAATGAAAATGGGAATATTTCATCCAAATTCCACTTAAGTTAATCTTTACATACAAAAATGATTAGAAAACTAGAATGTGCCCCATGCATTTTCATGGAGCCCTAGGTAAGTCATACATGCCTCACGAACGTTGTGGCTTTCTACAGCATTTTCTCATCCTCTTCATCATTTTCAAATGAAGGCTAGAGGTTCTAAACTGTTGTTTCCATGTTTCACTGATTATTTGTTTCCCATGCTGTTTGCAGAGATTCGCAGAGACTCTGGATGCTGAAGTTAGGAGGTGGTCAAGTGGGAAAGAAGGAAATTTACGTGCCCTACTATCAACCTTGCAATATGTAGGTGTCAATATTCTAAAATAATTGCATGTGCTTTTTCTTTGCTCCTCCTCGCCCAAACCTCTTTTTTACACAAGAACACACTAATGGGTGAAGTTTGTGAAGGTTATATTTCTATGTCTTCTGTATCATTTTCCCCAGATAATCTTAACTCCTATTTCCTCCTGGCTGTTTACTTGAATTAAGATCTGTCTAATACTCATCTCAAAAAAAAAAAACAAAAAAGGACTTAGATAGAATTGAACTTCTAGGAACAGGGCTTTATCTATATTTTCCTTTTCTCACTATTTTACCTCCAGATTCTGGGGCCTGATAGTGGATGGCAGCCAATTCCATTGACGGAGGTCATTACAACTGCTGCTGTTAAGAAGGCTTACAGAAAGGCAACCCTGTGTGTTCATCCTGACAAACTACAGCAGCGTGGAGCAAGCATTCAACACAAATACATATGTGAAAAGGTCTTTGATCTTCTTAAGGTATGTTTAGCATGCCACCTTAACTGGTTTGATTTTAGGACCATGGGGCAGTTACCATTTGGTTTAAGCTTCTCCCAAACATATCCTACATTGACTTTGTTCTTCCTACTTTTCATTACTCAATAACCATTCACCAAAAACAAGAATGTCAAAGCCAAAGTAAGTAGTTCAAGAGTTAAGGAGTTGGCTTTTATACCCCACGAAGGCATTGGTTTAAATTCCTATATTGATGTAAAGACTTTATTGACAAGTGATTTGTAAGAACGTCTATAAGTGCTCTATGAATTTTGAGATTTGTCGTGATTTCAATGAATCTGTAAAACCTAATTCACCTAAGCTTTTCATGTGAAAAAAAAATGTTAATTATCGTATACTTAAACCAAAATGGAGTAATTTCCTGGCCATAATATAATTTACTTGTCTCTCTTTTAAATCAACAGTTTGGTTCAATTTGGTGGAATGATTCCTTATGCCGTTGCCTTTATTGGTTGAAATTGGGTGCGCCAGCACTTCACATGACACATTTATGTGCCCGGGAATTCTTGGTGCGGGTAGATACACAAGCACGTGTGCCTCCCAAAGTCAGTGTGAATAGGTCATTAAGTTTCACTCATCTGGAACCATGTTTCCCTGATTACTTGGCTAGTCTGGCCTATTTAGTGCCATGACAACGTTTTATAGTTGGCTTGTCTGTCAGACTGTCACATGTGTGAATATCAAGTTGGATAATGGATTCCTTTCCATTGAGTACATTTTTTTAATCTTATTTTTCAAAAATTGGTTCTCCAGGAAGCTTGGAACAAATTCAATTCAGAAGAGCGATAGCATGGCATGTGTTGTGGTGCTGAATAGTCCCTTGCCCCGCGGGAGGGGACCCCTACGAGCATGCGAATTAGAGCTTCGGCTATGATGGTTTTCTACGCATTTGCAGTCAGGCTGGCTCTATTCCTAAACGCAAATCTTGGCAATTATTTGTCAGTTATGATCACGTTCTGTAGTATATAGCCTTCAATATTTTGTATGTAAAGGGAAAAGAAGGACAACACACAGATGCGGCTTTCGCATTGAATTTCAGCAATTCAGAAGCAATAGTTACATAAATTTCTAAATTTCTTGTAACTTATGTGTAAATTTAGAAGAGAAAAGAAGGAATTGTTAGAGGGAAAAAACAAATTTTAGGGACTTTTTTTGGTTATTGGATGTTCTGCATATAAAAGGCGAGTGACGTGGATGATAGACAGATTAATTATTTTTCCCTTGTCCTCATCCTAGTTGCTTTATAATACTAATATCATGCTTTTTACCCCTTATATTTTTATGAAGTTCATAAATTGCCAGACATTTTGAAAATAGATTTCTGGGTTCATCTAGGACGGAAATTATTGACAGAAGTTTCCTTTGTTCGACCCAACATCGGTTGTTTCGCCATCACTTTATTTGAGCCGTGAAGGTTTCACCTGCGAGCTTCTTGACGGCCAGTTGATTTAACGTGAAGAAGACGTGGTTTTGAGGACACGAATGATGATGTTCGGGGAAGCATGTGGGAAGCCAGGGCATTGGGCATGAAACTGGCAGTAAAGACAAGAAAGCACCAGTGGCACGTTATTGGACAAGACAGGGCATGAAGCCCGTACTTGCCTTATTGAAGTTTTTATTAGTACAAAAAAAGATTAAGATGCTCTTCATCTTTCATGTGAAGCCTAAGACGTGCAAGAAAGAAATTGAAGTTTGATTTATAAATGGAACCTAGAGGATAATTAATTTTTTATTTGAGATTAGATTGCAATTCTTTCTTCATAATTTGAATCAAAGGATAAATATAATGACAATGATGCTGGAATTGTCTAACTCAACTGACACTAAATACTTTGTTTCCGTTGGATGAATTAAGACACAAAAATAATAATGATATTGTCTCATTTGTACTTTTGACTAAAAGTAGATATTTCCTACCAAGTCATATATTATGTTCTCCTAGGTAGCTCACCAGTCACCAAACAATGTGGCCAAGGTGCAGAATATATGAACCTTATAATATATACTACTATACAGTGATGCTTCTTTGACTGAAGTAGCTGTTGTGTAACCTAACTACATCCGGCTTGCTTTATAAGAAAGTAGTGTTGCCAATATTTAATTAGTCCATAGTTGCCCGAGAGGCTTTCAGTTTGTTCTGCCCGGTAAGTGAATTTACTGATTTTTTTTTGGGTGCCAAAAGTGAAAGTACTTGTTAAAGTATGAATAATTGTCTCAAGTCAAAGGATTATTTTTAACAGCTGAAAAAATTCCAACTTTTTTAATAAATGGTTGCAAATATTTGCTAACACAGAGATAGAGGGAAACGATGGAGTTTTTTTTTTTTTTTTTTGATTGACGGAAACGATGGAGTTGTTGACACTTTTGAGCACAATTTTACGCCTCTTCTCCCACTCTTTCTCCGTATAATAAACCATTGTACATTATTTTTTTTAAATGTCTTTGAAGAAATCGGTGTCAAAAGGTAACGCATGAGCTATTTGTAATTAAAAATGAGTTTTATTTATGTGTGTATGTATATATTGTTTTATTCCAAACGTTGTTTATGTTTTCAATGGAAACAGGGTTATTTAAATATTTTAATCAGCTTGGGGGCAAAAACATGCATAATATTAATTAATAAGCACTCCTACCAAAAAACTAATTAAAACGTGGGTTTGAATCTTTCAAGCGTGGGCAAGACAATGTTAAAAAGTAACAGGGCCCAATGAGCATTATTTGACACACAAAATCAAGGATGGTGTCCCACCAAACGAGTAAACAATCAATTTTGTGACGGCCCCTTGTGTATCACCACTACATTATTATTTTATTACCATGAAAATGGAGAGGTCGGCACACAAAGTCAACGAACAATTTCATTATTGATCATATCAATTCAAATAAGGAAGCCGCAGTTCATATTGAACCCGTCGTCCTCCAAAAAATATAGTACTCTGTATACTTCAACAACCCCACCAAACCTAACAAAAGAAAATCTCTCATCCATGTATATAAACTAGCCCTCCACTGATCCTCCTCACACCAACCCTCTTCGTTTTATACTTCCAAAAAGCTGCACATTGGATCAAAATCCTATCTTTCACCAGATTAAGCCATGTTTAGGTCCCTGTCTACTCGAAGAGGCCATGGAATTGGGAGATATGAGAGATTAGGTAAAGAAAGCAGTGCTATCACCCCTTTGATTCCCCAAGAGCTCAAGAGGAGCACTAGTGTGCCTGTTGCTTCTGCTTTGTCCAGAAAAGTTGAGAACTTTGGTGGTGGGATCACTCATAATTTACAGAGACAGCCGACGAAGAAGACGGCCACAAAGGGGAAGAGTCACCCTCTGTTCAGCTTCATGGATTTTCGTCGCAAGAAGAAACCTACGTCGAGGCCTGAGTTCGTGAGGTATCTTGACTATTTGAAAGAAGGAGGCGTGTGGGACTTGAATTCCAACAAGCCCGTCATCCATTACAAGTGAAATAGAAAAAGAAAGCTTAATTGCTTCCATTAGATTTTTTTTTTTTTCTTTTGGGTTTTTAAGTTCCTCCTGTGCATTGGATTCTTATTGTATCCGATCAATCCAAGCTGTTGTTAATCATATGTGCCAATTGCAAGTTAAAGCATATATAGTTGTTCGTCATCAACACATTTCGTAATGTTAAGGCGCCAATACAATTTAAAAGCAAAAGAGAAAATAAAGTGAAAGGTTCTCATAGTGGAAGAGGAATCAATCCCTGTTTGCATCTTTTTATGGGCGATGAGAGAACCCAGAGGAAAGAAAGGCTTCTCTAGGAATCAACCAACCACCCAACTCTAAAATATACCAAGAAGAAAAAATTACCGCAGCATCATGTGAGAAGATGTATATATCACAGTAAAAACAGATTATATCTGACAATAGTATTCTAACATGGAAACGTACTTGACAAGAAAAGTTTGATGTTTAGGAAGCTGCAGTGGGGCATTTTCTTGTGTACCGCAGCCTTGTCAACTTGAACAAGGAATGAAAGGTTAGAATCAAGGTTAGGAAAATTGTGGATGACATCACCAGAAAAAAGGGTTGAGAAAATGCAGGAAGAAGAAGAAATAATGGAGGCACGAGAATAATGTCATCCGCATCTGTTGCTGACCACAGATATAGAATCTCCCAGAGAATCGCAATTTGTACCTTGACATTCTTATTTAATTGATTGAAGACGTATAAATAATGGTGTTACGTGGTTGGGGTGAGGATGAATAAGGAAGGGGTCTTGTGGTGAATTGGGATGGGATGAGCATTTGAAGATGTCGACAGGAAATGAAGGAAGCCCGTTATGATATATGATGTGTTGTTGCTTTCGGTGGGACCTCTCATCGTGTTCCTCACACAAATGTCTATGTTCCATTCCTTTATGCCTTTACTTTCAAGTTTCTACTACACGTCATCAGCTTTCACTCTACGCTAGATATTTTTTATTAAAAATATATACACACAAGTCACATATAATAGCCATGGAAAGTCCCAAAAAGTAATACAGAAAAGGTTTGCGCCTGCTTGAGAAAGTATGTGAAAAAGTATGTACACATAAGTTGAAATAAAATTTTATTTATAAATTTATCTTATATATCGTTAATCATATTAAAAAAATAATTTTTACCACTAATTCAAATAGATATTATGTGTAATTAACATAAGTTCATCCTAAAGCAAATGATTTTGGCTGCTTAAACATAACAATTTTTTGAGTTGGAGTTCATGGATGCAGAAAATATCTTTAAACAAGCCACCCTAAATTAAGGCCCATGGTGTTTGAATCTAACTTGATTGGATAGCCACTACAAAACAAAGAGATTTGTTGAATTATATACACACATATATTGAGATTCACTTTCTATCAAAATGATTTAAACCAATTGATATAACATACCACGTATAACTATTTAATATGGGATATATTATAATATTCTTCATAATTTTTCATTTTTGTTTACTTTTGTTTGGGCCTATACTTCTTTTTGAGTGTTAAGTGCCAAAGGTCATATCTTCTTCTTCTTTTTTGGATAGTGCCCACCTTCATTTTTTTTTACACTCTTGTACTATGTTGAAATTTAGATACATATATAGGATATTGTTGTTTTTCTATCAAAGCACTTAAGCAATTGAGTTAGTGGTTGGAATAGTTTATATAGGATAATGTTGTTTTTCTATCAAAGCGACTTAAGCAATTGAGTTAGTGTTTGGAATAGTTTATGTAAGATAATGTTGTTTTTCTATCAAAGCGACTTAAGCAATTGAGTTAGTGTTTGGAATAGTTTATAGCCAGTGTTTAGTATCGCTTATTGTTGGACAATAAGTCCTTATTACGTAAATCGAGATAAAACTCCTCTCACATACTTCGTATACCGTGAATCACAATTTATAAGCACTTATTACCCAAAAATAAGTTATTTCAAATGAGCAATTTTTGGGAAATAAGCACTTATTATGTAAGTTGAGATAAAACTTCTCTCACATACTTAGTTCGTATACTGTGAATCACGATTTATAAACACTTATTGCCTAAAAATAAGCTATCCCAAACAAGCACTGATAAGATATACCATACTTAACTAATTTATCAGTATTCTATTAAGTGGTGCATAAAAGCAAATGGAGGGGTTGTGCTGGAGTTGAACACGAGGGAGATGCGCAAGTTTTTTTTAAGAATTAATTCATCAATTAAAAATTTATTGTTATACTTTTCGTCTGTCTTAAATATAAGACTGTTAACAGAGGAGAATGAACAAGTGGCCCAGAAATGTTCTCATATTATTGATTGAATAATGGGTAGCTTCCATACATCATACAAGCCTCTGAACCTATTTATAATATATTCCTATATGCTTAGTAGGCCTTTTGAGTCTAAGGCCCTAACACTATATATAAAAATCCATTACAATAAGATGACGCTTTTAGTACACGACTCTCTACACTCCCCCTCAAGTTATTACTGGAATATGTTGACAGTATTTAACTTGCTCAGTAATCTGGTCTGACTTCCTTTCCTGATTGCCTTAGTAAGCATATCAGCCTCTTGATCTCTTGACTTAGACATGCTTCAAATTAATCAAACCATCTTGCAATTTCTCTCTCACAAAATGACAATATATCTCTATATGTTTGGTCCGTTCGTGGAATACCGAATTGCTAGCTATGTGAATTGCTGCCTTGTTGTCACAAAATACCTTTACTAACTTGTCACGCTCAATTCCTAGGTCCTGTAACAGTCCATGTACCCAAACTATTTCTGAAACTGCAGACCTGAGCGCCCTATATTCTGCTTCAGCAGAGGATGTTGATACTGTAGACTGCTTCTTTGTATTCCACTTCACAAGAGAATCAACAAGCTTTAACAAATACCCAGTCACATACCTCCTTGTGCTCCCGCAAGAGGCCTAATCTAAATCACAATAACATTATAGTTTAGCATCTCCTTTAGAACTCAATAGCACTCCCAATCCAGCACTTTGTTTCAGGTATCTCACGACATCCAGTGCAGTTGCCATGTGTCTTTTCATTGGCTCATGCATAAATTGATTGAGTACCTACACCAGAAAAGAAATATCAGGCCTGGTCATTGTAAGATAAATTAATCTTCCCACCAAACGTCTGTATCTTTCTGGATCTTTTCAATCATTTCCTTCCTGATATGCTAACAATTTCAAATTAGGTGACATTGGCAGCGATAGTGGTCTACAGCTACTCATTCCAGCATCAGATAATAAATCTAACACATACTTCCTTTGTGATAATACTACACCCTTCTCTGACCTTGCTACTTCAATTCCTAAGAAGTATTTCATTTCCCCCAGGTCTCTAATTTTAACTTGACTATGAAGAAACTCTTTTACTTCTGCAATCTTTTCTTCAGAACTTCCTGTAACCAGCAAGTCATCAACATATACTAATATAAGAACAAAGCAATTATCATATCTTTTAATATACATTGAATAATCATGCTTGCTCTGCTCAAAACCCCCACAAATAAGCGCCTGTGATAATTTACAATTCCACTGTCTTGACGCTTGCTTTAGTCCATATAGTGACTTGTTAAGTTTACATACCATGTGCTCCCCTTAAGTATCATAACCCTAAGGTATGGTCATATAGACCTCCTCATATAGGTTTCCCTGCAGAAAAGCATTATGCACATCCATATGATAGATATTCCAATTATTTAATGCAGCTAGTTTGATCACTATCCTAACTATTACCATTTTGACTACTGGTGAGAATGTCTTTATGTAGTCAATTCCTTCAGTTTGGTTGTAACCTTTGGCAACCAACCTGGCTTTGTATTTATCTATCTTACCATCACTTGTGTACTTTACTTTGAACACCCATTTGCATCCAATTAGTCGTTTACCTTCTGGTAGTTGCACTAAATCCCAAGTGTTATTGGCTTCAAGTGCCTCCATTTCCACTTGCATTGCCTTAATCCAATTTGGGTCGTTGGCTGCCTCCTAATAGGTTCTCGGTTCTGCAATGGAGTCTAAAGAGCACAAATAACATAAGTAATTAGCAGAAACATTATTATATTTAACATAACTTTCTATGGGATAAGAGCATCTCTTCTTTTTCTTATCACTACTGTTAGAAACATCAGAAAGTAAGAGATTACAAACATAATCATTTGCCTATATTGGGGCACGTCGCTCTCTGATAGGTCTTGGGTGTCTTTCTGCAGGTAAGTCACCAACAAACTGTGTTTCTCTATGGGTTTAAGTACTGGTCCCATGATGGTCTTTAACTTGTGTAGTGTTTTGGGCTGGTGTGTTTATGGTGCCCATTTTATGGGGTACTATATCCTCTTCCGGTTCAAACATGAACATGTTTCTTACATCCTTAGATACTCCCCGTGAAGCAGTATCTACCTTATCTCGAAAAGGGAATATGTCTTCCTGGAATCTTACATGTCGACTGACAAACAATTCTCTTGTTTGCATGTTCAACAACATATATCCTTTTTGGTGTCTTGGGTACCCCAAGAACACGCATGGAACTACACGGGGTTGAAATTTATCAGTCACGGTCAGATATGCTGTGAATGCTAGGGAGCTAAAGGTTCACATACTGGTGTAGTCCGGCGTAGTGCTATGAACTATCTCATAGGGTGTCCTGAAATTTAAAACACGAGAAGGGATTCTATTGACAATATATACAGCAGTTCTCACACATTCTCCCCAGTATTTAATTGGAATTTGTGACTCTAACATCAAACTTCGAGACACTTGCATGATGGTTCTATATTTTCTCTCAACAATACTGTTTTGTTCAGGAGTATATGTGCACGTCCGCTCATGGATTATCCCCTTTTTACTAAAAAGTTTAGATAACATATGGTTAACAAATTTTGTGCCATTGTCACTCCTTAGTCTTTTTATCCTTGCAGAAAATTGGTTCTCAATGTATGCAAAGAAATTTTGGATATTAGACATAGTTTTTGATTTATATCTCATTAAGAACACCTATGTTGCTCTTGAAAAATCATCTACTATAGTGAGAAAAAATTGATGACCCGAATGTGTAGGAACTCTGTATGGCCCCCAAACATCCATATGCAATAGCTCAAAACAATATTTTGTCTTAATACAACTAGAAGGGAAGGGAAGTTTAGTCTGTTTAGATCCATAACAAACCACACAACTTTTATTCATATACACACTTTTATTGGTCACAATGTTCAGATGTCTCAAAACAGATAAGGGGCCATGCCCCAATCGACTATGCAATACAGATACATCCACATGTTTACAATCATCAAAATTACTATCAGCTATGTTAACAACATCATTATCCAATGTTTGTAAAACATATAAGCCCTCTATGAGTTTACCAGTCACCCTCAAGCTGCCATCCCGAAGGCCCTGCATCAAGCAAATATTAGGAAAGAAGGCTACGGTACAATGTTGTTCCTTTGTTAATTTAGATACCGATATGAGGTTAAATTTCAATTGAGGCACATATAAAACATCTTGCAGTGTAATTCCACTTGAAAAGCTTATTTTACCTACATGTGTGACATGCACCTTATCCCCATTAGGTATCTTAATAGTCTTCATTGGCCCTCTATATTCTTTATGTTCATGTAAAATAAATAAATCGCTTATTAAATGAGTTGTTGCCCTCGAATCTATAACCCATGTAACATGTATACGTTCAGAGTTAGAGAATTCAGTCAAACCTTTACTAGTAAGAGCATGAACATTCTCTTCTGCGTCCTTCTTCAGCATTCGAAGAAGTCTCTCATACTGCTCTTGTGTGAATGAAGGAGAGGTAGTGTTGACAGTATAGGCTATTGCATCTCCATCTTTCTTAGTGTCTCCCCCTTATTGATTTGTTTCTGAGCCCTGCTTTCTCCTAGCCCTTTGGAAATCAGGTGGGTATCCAATAAGTTGGTAGCAAGTTTCCTTTACATGCCCTTTTTTACCACAATGAACACATTCTGGAGCTGGACCCCCTCATCCTCTGCCCCTTCCACGTCCTCTTCCTCGTGCCGCCATGGCTACTCCTTCTGATATCATTCCTTTAGTCGTGTTGGTAATCGCTTTTTGCGCTTCTTCTTCGGCTATCATTGTGAAGGCTTGATTCATTGAGGGAAGAGGACTCATCATGAGAATTTGGCTTCGTGTTAATGTGTACGACTCATTGAGTCCCATCAGGAATTGCAGCAATTTCTGCTACTACATCACATCATCGATGATTTTCGACACTTCGCATCTGCAGCAGTTGCAAGATCCCGTTCCAACAAGTGCCGACTGTTCTTGCCACAATTCTTTAAGTTTTGAATAATACACTGAAACATATAATGTTCCTTGTTGCAATGAATTTATCTCTCTGTGAATGGCAAAGATTCAGGACCCACTTACTTTGTCAAACTGTTCTTTAATTCGACCCAGACCAGATGTGCATCTTGGAAGTAGACCACTCCATTGGCTAGCTCCTTTGACAGGGAATTCAAGATCCATGAGAGGACTACAGCGTTGCACCTTTCCCATTGTTCCCGAAGGCTTAAGTCTTGTGATTCTTTCTTGCACGTTCCATCTATGAATTCGAGTTTATGTTTTCCTCTGAGCGCGATACACATCGCCTTGCTCCAGACATTATAGTTCTCACTGCCAGTGAGAATCTGCTAAACAATCGACGTCCCTTGCGTATCCGAAGGATAGAGGTACAATAGATGGGTGAAATTAAGGGTCACCACTGCTGATTCATCTTTACTGGTGCTTCCGTCGCCCATCGCAGCTGAAGAAATAAGGTCTTGATTCTGGCTTCCAAGAACGACACAGTCGGAGTCGTTCAAAAATCAAGAATGGGTCGCTGGAAAAAGAAGTACGCTATCAGATTCCAAGAACTCATAGAATTTCGTAATATAACGACAAACGCATTCATTCCCCCTTTCTTTTTGTTGTTTTGTGATTTGCAAGCATTTTCCAGAATTCTCTGGAATTACAATACATCATATATCTATAGTCGGGTTTGGGTCGCTCCAATTGGCCATCGACTATCTGATTCATTTGTGGTTAAGATGGGTTAACCTGACTCTGATACCATGTTAACAGAGGAGAATAAACGAGTGGCCCAGAAATGTTCTCATATTATTGATTAAATAATGGGTAGCTTCCATCCATCATACAAGCCTATGAACCTATTTATAATATATTCTTATATGCCTAGTGGGCCTTTTAAGACTAAGACCCTAACGCTATATATAAAAATCCATTACAATAAAATGACACTTTCAATATGACTCTTTACAACAACCCAATCAATTTTTTTAATATATTAAATAAGCTAATGAGATTATTTAAATTTATCTTTTACTCTCCAAATTATTTTGCTCACTTATGAATTGATATATAATTTAATAATATACAACACATAATATGATTAAGTAACTATTTAGATTCTTTAATCTTTTAAAAATACTAAGTTAAGTCTTATATTTAAGACTGAAAGGAGTAATTAATAATAAATAGATACATAAATTCATGCAAAAAAATCTATATCTGTATCCATATAGCTATAAAATCTCTTCCCGTCACTGTTCATAAGCTTGCATATTAGTGTTCATAAGGAGCACGTGGCTTGAAAATAGAGTTATCGGCTTCGTGTCAATTGCTTGTAGCATTTAGAAGACCTTGATTGATGTTTTCAAAGTTTATTTCAAAACATAAAATCTTAGAATATCTTTCGATGATTATTAAAATCTTATCAAATATTTAAATATATAATTTTGTCTGGACGTATTATAATTGTTTAAAAATATTTTTTTAAATATTACGAACCATTTAAAAATATGGTTGACAATAATTTATAATTATTAAGTGATAACGTCTGCATGCAATATAAAAATATATAATTATTTATTAAAATATATTTTAATACTTATTAACATCTTATCAAATATGTAAATATATAATTATTTTTGGACATGTTATAAGTTTTCAAAAATGTTATTTTAAATATTATGAAATATCTAAGTATATGATTGGCAGTAATTTATAATTATTAAGTGATAACATGTACCTACAATATAAAAAATATATAATTATTTATTAAATATATTTCAATATTTATTAAAATCTTATCATATCTTTAAATATATAATTGGGAAAATTCCATTTAAATCCGGCTGAAATACTAGAATCTAGATTTCGGCATACACTTTCAACAAATTCTTGATAAGGACGAAAGGATATTTGAATTTTGTAAATTTATTTTAATGCCCCTAAATTTCTACTAGCCACTTTCCTCCTTCCTAAATCAAGAATCTCTTTTTATCATTATTCTCACTCTCTCTCAATTTCTTCATGGAACACCTCCTACTAAGAATAAATTCGAAACCTTCAAATGCAGTGATAGCGGCCATTCCTATATATATGATCATACACATTTACTAATATAAAATGTAGGACATAGTATAGAGGGTTTCCTTGAGAATATGTTGAATCCTAATTAACACAAAAATTAAAAGCAGCGCGGTTCATAAATTTAATGAAATTTCAAAATCAAAATCATAACTGTAAACATGTACTGTCATTTATTATGTATAATGGTTTGGTCTCATGTCTCGGTATATCTTCCATCCCTCCAAGGCAATAATAGCTGTCTATGGGCTTGAACAATTCTATTTTCTGCTTTGTGTATCGGTGATTAGATTATGATGAATAATGGAGTCTACACATTATAAAAAGCTTTCAAAAATTCATTACATTTATGACTTTGCTAGAACGACCATTGTTATTTATCGGTAGGTCTTGGACTTTGTTTTGCCCTTTGGTATGGTAGGGGTGTTTCATGATTAGATTAGAGTGTGTGTGAGAGAGAAAGAGGGGGAGAAAGACGGATCCCTAATTGAGAGTTAGAGGGAAAGGGAAAGTAAATATTTAGGGATATTGAGGTAAATTTGCAAAATTCAGAAATTCATAATTAGTCCTTTAAGCCTGATTAGAAATTTGTTGAAAGTGTAGGTTTGAATCCGAATTCTAGTATTTCAGCCGGATTTAAATGGGATTTTCCCTATATAATTTTTTAAAAATATTATTTTAAACGTTATGAACTATTTAAATATATAGTGGGCAATAATTTGTAATTACTAAGGGATAACATCTACCAGTAATATGAAAAAAAAAAAAGCAAACCCTTATATTAGACAAATTAGATAATAAATTAATCATTTGATTAATATTCTAATGAATTTTGATCATAAGACTAATCAACCCATGCAATCGGGGGATATATCTCGTTAGATTGAAACTTTTCTGAAAAAAATATTTACACGCATCTAAAAATTGACAGCAAAATAACAAAAAGCTAATAGTGAGTGAATAATTTTGTGGTGCGGCCACGTAGTGTATAAATTCCTTGGAGGGAAGAGTATGAAAAACCAAAATAAAGGGGAGGGAAGAGGAGAACCAAAATTAATTGAAAGTTCCGGTTTAGACAAACGGGAGGGTACGACCGTAATCTAGAGAGAGAGAGCCAGTCAGAGAGAAAGAAGGAAGAGAGAGAGAGAAAGAGGCGGTGGTTTCAAGTTTGGGACAATAAAAGGCGCAAAGTTTCTTGGGGGAGGGGTAGGGAGGGTGTCGTTGTGTGCTTCATCTTTTATTTAATATCAGTCTCTCTCTCCGAAGGTGCGGGAACAGCCCACCAAATATATGATATGCTTCACCCTTCTTTCCCTCCCTCCCTCCTTCCTCTCTTTTCCCGTTAGGGTTTCTGCATCTCACCCCGAACCCAGGTATTCATCCTCCTTCTGTCTTTCTTTGTTTTATATATTGTGTTCTCATCTGCCAGTTTCATTTCGCTTTCTTTTTTATTTCTCCTATGTCAACAATACTTCCTTAAACACTTCGATTTCGAACTTTTATTTTCTCTTTTACCGAAAAAACAGTTCAGAAAATCGGCCATCATTCGTTTCGCTTGGCGGCTGAACTTTTCCTTATTTCAATTCTTCTCTGTTTTCTTCGATTTGGAATGAAGCAGAACCCTTGCCTGCTTTCAAATCTCCGTTTGTTTCTGTTCAGTTGCCGAAGGAAGTTTGTTAATGTTTTTAATCACTTTCCCTCATTCTCTTTCATTTTTCTTTGAAGTATCACATTCTGTGCATTCATTTGAAGTATATGTCCGGAGAGCAGAACACACGTTCCTTCTAATCCCACGCGTTTCTTTGAATTTCTTGATATTGTAAGAGCATTTCGATTGTATTTTAAATATCTTAGGGAATATTGCCCCCCCACTAGGTTTTCTTTGGATCTTTGCTGTCCGGCCTTTTTCCTCAGCGGCTCAGCAGGGATTTTCGGCTCTTCAGCGCCGTGTATGGCCGGATAAGTATAGTTATAGGGGAAGAGAAAGGAATTATTTGTATTTAATATGCATCCTAGTGTACATTTATTACTTTTATGGCCATTTCTCCATCACGATACTGTTATATCTGTTGCTTTAGTCACATGCTGAGTCATTAGGTAGCCTTGTTGAGGAATTCAATCATTGGAAATGTGAGAAATTTAAGCGGATTCGAAAATATTTACAGTCGTGTCACCTTTTGATTTTTGCAGCCATGCCGACCTTTACTGCAATAGCGTTTGATAGATTGATAGAACCTAGAGATTCTAAATCAGTCGACAAATCTGCCCCTTCTTCCATGCCTGTTCCCAACTCAAACCTGGATAGGAGAAGCAGTGCGCTACAGCCCACAAAAAAGAAGGCTCCTCGGCCCCCATTAAAACCGGCTCTATATGCCACTCCTGAGGTGACACCAGTTCCAGATTCACCCTCATCATTCCCTCCTTCTCCCTACATTGTCAATCACAAACGCCGAGGGCCTCGCCTTCTCAAGAGTCTTTCTGAGGCCAGCATATTAAAGCAGAAAATTCCAGATGATGAAAAGGATGATGGTTTACGAAAGACCTCAGATACTGTGGTTGTTAACTCAGCTGGTCACCTGCAAGTCACTTTCTCACATCCTGAACCAGTTAAGGAGGAGCAAACTAAGGGACTTCATGACAGTGCACCTAGAAGCATTAATAATGATGACCTTGTCACTGGATGCAGGGAAGATGAAAGTAGTAGCAATACAAATGGGTCGCTCAAGGAGAGCAATATATTGAAGGTGGTGGCAAATAATTTTGAAAGAGATGTGGAGCGTGAAGACTTCTTTGATCCACAAGATTCAATGAGTTACACAAGTAATACGGATGGAGAAGATAACACTGGGGCTGAACACTCTGTGAAGACCACTACTCCTCAAGGGGAGTTTTTTGATGCTTGGGAAGGTAATTGGAATGGCCTTACTGACTTTCTTCTTTTCATCCTGTGCAGTTGAAAATGTATGTACATGGGCAAGCACTTGTGTATGGATTAGCTGAAATAAGAAATAAGACAGTCTTGTTCCTTGTTTGTTTATGTCAATTATCTCCACTTTTGTCAGAATTTTTGCTTACCAGTGTTGCTTCAGGGAACAAAATAGTATTCTTCTTTTCCCCACAGATTTTTCAATCTTATAGCATATTACATGTGTTGATTGGATAGGGAAGGAAAGCAGAGCAGGTCGCTAGTTTTGTAACAAAATCTTGTATGCAGGCTCACTTGGTTTTTTTCTTCTTGCAGAACTTTCTGAAGGCGGGCCTCAAGCTTCTCCTTCTCCATATAATGCTGAAATTGAATTGCGTGAAATGAGGTTGAGTCTGTTGATGGAGATAGAAAAGCGAAAGCAAGCTGAAGAATCCCTTGACTGCATGAGAAGCCAATGGGAGAGTGTTAGACAAAGGTTGTCACATGTGGGCATAGTCCTTCCTGCTGGTATTATATCTGTTGAAGAGGGACAACAGCTGAATTCTGATCCTGTGGGAGATCTTTGTGAACAAATTAACGTTGCTAGGTTTGTATCAGATGCCATTGGGAGGGGTATTGTCAGGGCTGAGGTGGAGATGGAGATGGAAGCTCAAATAGCTTCTAAAAATTTTGAAATAGCTCGTTTGTTGGAACGCCTCCACTTTTATGAGATGGTGAATCAAGAAATGTCGCAGAGGAACCAAGAAGCAGTAGGTAAGATTTGCCCTGGATGGCTTTTTTAAGTGGGACCATTGTTATACACCCTTTACCTTCAACTGAAATTTGGAATGCATACAACTTGATGCATACTTTTCTTGCTCTGTTTTAATAAATTTCTCCGCTTGACATCTGTGCCACCACATATTTTTCAAGTATTGTGTGATTTGTGAATCCTCTCCTGTCACCTCATGAGAGTTCTGCTTTGCATTAGGAATTGCTCAAGCATACCTGTATAAGGCGGGCTGTATAAGCATCAAGCATTTGTATTGTCTATCGTCTCTGGGATATTATCATTGACTTAAAATAAGGGTTTCTGATATTACACTGATAGAGACCAAAGGCCAAAGTAGAAATGAGGCAAAAATTTGAGCCGATATGGTTTTGAAAAAAAGGAGTGTGTATCTGAATTGAAAGCAAGTTAGAAGACAAAATCTGGCATTTAGAAATCCGGGAAAACTAGCAGACGGAAGAAAACTTGGAAGAGAAAATTTAGAAGGCAGCACTCACACCTAAGTCTTCTGGTTTTCCCAGCACTTCCCACTCTTCTCATTTGCCCATTATTAACTTCTAAGTTCCAGCCTGCCTTCCTCCTTGTTGCTCACATCAGCTGCCACATATCTTATCCTTTGCCTGCACTAGTTCCACAATATAATCCTCACCATATCAAGATGTATCATATCACGCTGATAGTCTATCTGAGTTGTATGTCCGTTGGTTGGGATTAAAGGGTTTGTTTATGGTGGAGTAACTACACTGTATGACAACAAAGGATGCCTCAAATTAGTCATGGGCTATACCCCCTCTTTTCATGAATTAACAGGAGTAAAGGAGAACAAATTGGAAATAATGGAAGAAGCCATAATATTATTTTCTGATTTTGATTATTTTAGATGATCAGCTAAATACTTGAGATAATATTCACATATTTGTATGCGTGGTTACCCTTGTTTCCAGTATAAGCAAATGTGGTTTAGATTTGCTTCATTTCTTACTCATACTTGTGTTCTTTCAGAGATGGCAAGGCGTGAGAGGCAAAGGAAAAGTCGGAGGCAGAGATGGATTTGGGGCTCTATTACTACTGCTATTGTGCTTGCTTCTGCCACTATAGCGTGCTCTTATCTTCCAATGGGAAAATCGTCATCTTCTACACACCATGATCAGGTTTCTGAACATGGGGATGCAGCCAAGTGATACACACGATCAACGCTAACTGTAGTGCCTTTTGATGTTAGGAGAGGGAATAAAACGTACACATGCCACAATGTGATCAACTTTTATCAGTTGCAATTTTCCGCATCCCAAGCCTTTGCATTGAGTATGTAAGTAGGGCCTGGCACAGAATATCTAGGTGATATAGTACTGAAGTGGCTCAGTTCATGTTGATATATTCTGTAATTCGTGCATTTCTGCCAGGCGAGCTTAGATGTGCTGCCTATTGCATTGCTTATAAATGTTTGGTTTTGTGTTGCATAGCTGAGGCATGTTGATGATGGAATAGTCAAAGCTTGTGCTCTCACGAGCATTATTATACTTCAAAGAGGATTTAATGAATGAAATAGGAAGAAGGATATATAGTCTGGTTGAGCTTTGATGCAATAAATCATTTCATTCAATTTGGAGTTTCAACTGTGTTGTGCCATGGTAAATGCCCTGATGAAGGAAAACTACATATAATAGTTATGTTCATTCCGGGACACTGGGAGTAGTGGGCGTGGTTTTGAGGATCATTCCATTATTCACTCATGTGCTGTCGATGTTTGCTGTCTGGTTAAGCAAGTATGTCTCCTTTTCCAGTTGGTCTTTGGGCTACGATGAGGCTTTCCTCTTGCCTTTAGAGTAGAACTAGAACGTGAAGAAAATAAAGCATGAGTATGCCTTTTTTTTTTTTTCCGATCCTGGAGAATTGGGTTGTAGTTGATAGTATCAATATTTTATACATGTTTAAAACGAAATAGAACAATGTAACCAGCATGTGTTTTTTTTTTTTAAAACTTTAGTCGTTATTTGAAAAATGTTGCCTTGATCCAATGCCAGGTCTCAATAAATCTGACGGTTCATGTATATAGAAATGGAAGATACTCTTTCCGTTTTTAAGTATATGTTATGATTGATTTTTTAAAGAAAAATAAAAGATTAAATAAGTTATTTAATCATATCGTATGTTGTGTATTATTAGATTATATATATCAATATATAAGTTAAGTAAAATAGTTAAAAAAAATAATAATAAATATGAGTACTTGAAAGGAATTTAACTAGTTTTATTAATATTTTTAAAAAAATCAATTTTATCTTGAAATCTAAGGGCAGAGGTAATATATTGGAACGCGCATCTCGCTTAATATATCAGCTGAAAGTAAACGCGAATGTGCTTTTGGGGTCATCATAACTATGGACCGTAATAACCAAATAATCCCGGAGCATCTTCGCTATATTTACTCTATTCTCCAATCCTTCGACTTCTGTTGTCAACTCGAGTAGTGAAATGGTCTTGAGAGCTGGAGTTTGTAATGAAGCCTTCTTTTCTTTCTTTGTTCTTTCTTTTTAAGTAGTGACTGTATCTTATTTAACCTATGAACCATCCCTCGCTGAAAATTGAAAACCAATGAATGGATAATATACTTAGTGTGATGGACTCTACATTCATCCACACTAACCATTACTCAACTCTATCTATCTAGCCCAACGATATTACCGTCTCACCCACTCGATTTTTTATTACAAAGGATCTGAAAACTTTCGGGTGCAGCTTATGCTCTTTGGACTCTGTTTCGTTACTTGTATTCTGTGTTGGAAATTAGATGCAAGTATGGAGTCTTGCGGAGGATCACATGCTTTGTTGTCTCTCCAATCTCCTCTTTCAAGTTGTGAAGGTGTGCTTTGTTGGCTACAAGGCTTGGCTCACCATCATTATTTCACACAAGCATGGAGCCCAGATTCACACATGATTTCATTTAATCATCTGTAAAAGCCCGGTTTGGTTACAAGGATGATTTTCAACAAGCCACGGGGTTCCTTTTCTAATTTCATTTAATCATCTGTAAAAGCTTTGCCCTTGGCTGACGATAAATATCAGATTAGTGGGGATTATTATAAACCTTGTCAATATACCCAATCCATCTAATTGTAACTATAGCTGATTCTTCTGCTTCTCATTTTGCTTTTTCCCCCCCGAACACATGAGATCTAATTTATTGGAGAAACCTCACCAACTAGATTGTTTGGTGTGGGTTGAGTGACCCACATGATGTCATAACAACGTGCGTGGTCTACCTGGCTGCCCAATGACATTTATGTCGAATTCATGTACACACCAGGATCGAACTTGTACAACAAATTTTCTTACATTGGCCATTTCTTTCTACGCAATGAAGATGCTGAAAGTTCTTTTGTTTTTAACTCGGTGTAACAAAAAGGGGGGGAATTGAGTCTTCCCATGTAAATATGTAGCTAGAATTTATTGTTCAAGTGTGGAGAGTGGACAAAGAGAAAATGAGAAACAGACAGTGCACGAGATTCGTAAAGTGATTTAAATCCGCTGATGTCGCTTATTTATTACGCCCCAATGGTCCCTGATTCCCTACTCTAACTCCCACGCAACCAATATGTTCCCAGCACCACAAGCCACTCTGTTTCGGCCACGTAGTGACATATAGAAGATACACACAATAGACATAGGCGATGGTTGTATCAGTTACAGTTTTATACCCAAAATATGATAACAGGGGTATGAAGCTGAAGAGCAGAACAGACGAAACGAACATGGGAGCCGACTTGGGAGCTAAAGAGGTTATGCCACGTGGTGGATTAGATAGAGATGGCAAAGCACGAGAACAAAGTTGAAGCTTTATAATGGAGAGGTATTGCATGAGACGCTGATCATGAAATATCAGCAATCATTTTCAGTGTAATAAATAATAATGACTCTATCGCCTCTTTTATTATGTTATATTATCGTTTCCTTTTGTATTGTATGGATCAATCCCTTATCCCAATTAAAGCCTCTTCACAAAGAAGCAATCTTGGAAAATTCTGTACTTTCTCTCCTCTGTCAGTTTTAGGCATATATGTCATATCCTTGCAACCAAAATTTAAGGTTTAAATCCGTCCACTTCTTTCATGTTCTTCCATTTCATCAAGTTGCATCATTAACGCTATTACCCACACTGTCGGTGGCGCGTTGTCTGAATTATACCTGAAAAAGAATCATTCTTCTTTAGATTTAGATTACACTGCGTAATGGACGTCAAGGACTGAAACTTCGACTTACATAATTCTACCAGAAAGAATGGAGGGCCAGAACCAGAGCATTGATAAAAATAATTATTCCCAATATTATGATGATTAAAGACAGAAACATGGGTTGTTTCTTCTGGTTTCTCCTTCGATCGTTTTCCATTTAATCAGAGTCACATAAAACTCGCGCATTCATAAGGGTTGTTGTTGGGTTACCTGCCTGTCACATTACGACAATTATGTGTCGGCAGAAATATTAACACCTTCAAAACCTTTATTAATATCCCCACTTAAAAGCAGAGCTCATTTCAACTTTCTCGCTAATTTCACGCTATGCCGAAGCAAAATAAATAAATAATACTAACTCTCCAACCAAAATACTCTCAAGATGTCCTATCTTTATGCTTTAATGTCAAAATCAATCTGCTGTTTTCCCCCGAGTTAGTGCTCGAAATTTATATTCGCAAACATCAGTTTCTTTATTAAATCCAATTTTATATTACATTGCTTTCGAAAGGCTATATCAAAGGATGAATTGTTTATAAACAATTAATTGAAAACTTATTTGTTAAATAGGATTCAGAGAAGATATTTTATACATAAAAGAAACTTATTTGTATATATATATATAAGAAAGATATATTGAACATATAGAATTTTTTTTTAACATATTGGATGATTTTTTGTATATGGGAAGATTATTTGCACACAAAAATCTCTTTTAATAAATAAGTTTTTAATGAGGTATTTTTGAACAATTTTTTAAAAATCAAATTATTAATTTTGAAAGATCTAAGATATAGTTTTCCAAAATAAAATTATAAATTTACAAACCTCAACAGCCTTCAGCCAGAGCTCAGAGCCTCATAAAACCTCTCGTTTCGTTTTACTCTTATCTCCATTACAAGTTTCTAAACAATAAAGAGACACCTCCTTCCACATTGAGTTTGTTTGTCAGTGTGCGTGTCTGAGAGAGTCTGAAGCAGAGAAATGAAGAAAATTGCATTAGTTCTTCTTCTGGCCACTTTAATCCATCAGAGCTCTGTTCATGTTCTTGTGGATGCAGGGGATGGCTTCGTCAGAAGCAGAGGAACCCATTTTCTGTTGAATGGACATCCTTTCTATGCAAATGGCTTTAATGCCTACTGGTTAATGTATATAGCCTCAGACCCATCTCAAAGGTTCAAAGTCTCTGCTGCTTTCCGTGAAGCTACTAGCCATGGCCTTACTATTGCAAGAGCTTGGGCATTTAGTGATGGTGGTTACAGACCCTTGCAGTATTCCCCTGGTCTCTATAATGAGCAAATGTTCAAGGTCCCTTTCACAAAACTCTCTCAAATACCTAGAAAGACAATAAATTTGCGATCTTTAGCAATGCATGATTGTTAATGTTTTTGTGTGCATGTGTTTGAAGGGGCTAGATTTTGTTATAGCTGAGGCTAGGAAGCACGGTATCAAGCTAATATTGAGTTTTGTGAACAATTATGAGAGTTTTGGAGGGAAGAAGCAGTATGTTAATTGGGCTAGAAGTAAAGGACAATACCTCACTTCAGATGATGAGTTCTTCAGGAGCCCCGTTGTCAAGGGTTACTACAAAAACCATGTCAAGGTTTGTCCTAAATTGTTCATCTTTCATATCATCTCCTGTGCTTTGTTTTTGTTATATTTTTTTCCTGAAATTTAGAAGGGAAGATGAAGGGGTTAGATGATGTTACTTTGGAGTCTTGTTGGGGATTACAGTGTCAAGTCTGATACAGAAAATGCCTTTTTCACAGACTGTTATTAACAGATTCAATAGCTTCACGGGAATTCATTACAGAGACGACCCAACAATCATGGCGTGGGAGCTGATCAATGAGCCCAGATGCACGTCAGATCCTTCTGGAAGGACTATCCAGGTCAAACCAAAACATCTTTACCTGTTCTTGCTCCTCTCTATTCTTTTTTCTTTTTCTGTTTCTTTCTTTATTTTCCGGACTTTGCGGTTTCATAGATAGTGCGCTTTGTTCAAACTGAATATGCTTTTTGCCAAGAGAGCTTTCAACTGTCTCTACCACATTTTGAACTTTGTCCATATCTACTCATGCCTTCCATATGCCTTTTGCTTTTAGCATTATTCTCGTTCATACTTTGAATTTCATGATTATTGAAAGTGAACTCTTTTTCAAGAGCTGACTCATGACTCTAAATTCATAGGCTTGGATAGCGGAAATGGCTTCTTTTGTGAAGTCCATGGACCGAAATCACTTGTTGGAAGCTGGTTTAGAAGGATTTTATGGACAGTCAACACCCCAGAGAACGAGATTGAATCCTGGTTTTGATATAGGCACCGACTTCATTGCAAATAATAGAATCCCAGGCATTGATTTCGCTACAGTTCACTGTTATCCTGACCAATGGTAACTAACCACCCACAAAAAAATGCTCTCCAAAGTTCTCCAATTCAATTCATTCATCGAACTATTTCTAAAAGAGCATATATTTGTTCATTGTATAAACAGGTTATCCAGCACCAATGATCAATATCAGCTTTCGTTCGTCAATAACTGGCTCGGCGCACACTTCTTAGACGCTCAGTACGCTCTTCGGAAGCCGATACTAGTAGCAGAATTCGGAAAATCATGGAAAGATTCAGGTTACAGTACTTATAAGAGAGACCAGATTTTCAATAGTGTGTACAACAAAATATATGCTTCTGCTAAACGTGGCGGGGCAGCAGGGGGAGCCCTGTTCTGGCAGCTTCTTACTGAAGGCATGGAGTCTATTCAAGATGGGTATGGGGTAATGCTAGGACAGAGTTCTTCTACAGCAAATGTTATTGCTCTGCAATCTCACAAGTTATACCTACTTCACAAGACATTTGCAAGAATGAGGAACATGCACAGATGGAAGGGGGCAAGAGCAAAGAGAGGTGGAAACAGGGGAGGGCAAATTGGGAACTGAACTTGGTCTTATTTGTGTTTGAGAATTATTAGTTTTAAGGTTTCTTAAACTAGTTTCTCTCTTAGAGATGGATGTCTTCTTCCATCCAGGAGCGCATGCTCTGTTCCGTTTACATTTAACATTTCGTTTGACAACGTTTGGGAGTAAATCAGTGCAACTTTGCTTTCATTCAGATTCAATATCCATTGTTTTATTCCTTTCTGCCTTGGGCGGTGGTAAATTAAGTTTGAGCTCTAAGCCTTTTGGATCGTGTCTTGAGAATTGTATAAAGCGTATAAAAGTTCAAATTTCTATCCAATTAAACTTCGGTACCATTTTGTAGTAGATTCCGATGAAGTTCCTAGTCGTCTTTAAGCCAATGGAGGAATACATAGATTACAAAACCAAAGCAAATTGCAAGAGACCCCGAAACAACAGCCACTCTAACCCATTGAGAAGATTCATACGCGCCCACCACAATAGCATTCCATAACCAATAGCACAAGAGAGAATCAATGGATCCTATGATGGCACCGACAACAACTTGGCTTGCTGTATGGAGTTGTTGCGATACCCGTAGATATGACTGCGAACACAGGGAATGCATCACAGCATGAGTGATTGATCCTTACAAATAAGTTTCTATCAAAATAGTAACTTTAAATATAAAAGATTCATGCCATGGGACCACAAACAAACCTCAAGGCAGAATCATCAATAGAGAAATGTGATTTAACATTAGATTGCAAGTAGATAATAAGCATTATCAACAAGTCAAAAATTCAGAAAGTACGGTGAAAGGACGCTAATTGAATTATGCATGTACAATGTGCCGTGTATAACTTGGTTACGTTCAGGTTAAATGTCATTTCAGATAATAAATCTGAAAGTACGGTGAAAGTACGGTAATTGAATTATGCATGTACAATGTGCCGTGTATAACTTGGTTACGTTCAGGTTAAATGTCATTTCAGATAATAAATCTGTTTATCGCTCCAAGAGGACCACTAATGAGAAATTCATGTCAAACTCTGATAATATTCCATCTCCTAGCATAACTTATAGTAGGCGAACAAAAAGGGAAAGAGGGGGAAATGATGCAGATATAGGCTCAGGTCTATGTAACAATGGAAGTTAGGAAGTTATTTGTGTTTATTAACTACTTATGGGTATGTTGTCAGTAGTTTATGTTATGGTACAGTTAATGTCCAGATGTAAGTAGTATGTGTGTGAGGGTCCAGAGGCCACTTGTGTAGGAATCTAGAATACGTTTCAATTATGTTTGTGCACTAAACTTTACAAGTGCAGACAATAGTATTGTATTACTTCCTCCGGTCCTAATTATAAGATAAAGTTGATTTTTTTGGAGAAATTAAAGAAGCCAATTAAATTATTTTAGAGTTTTTATATTTTTATTTTTTTCTCCAAACTAATTAATTTGACTACTAAACTAATATATAATGTAAGGATACTAAAAATATAAACACTCTAAAGTAATTTAATTGGCTTCCTTAATTTCTCCAAAAAAGTCAACTTTGTCTTATAATTAGGACCGGAGGGAGTATTTAGGATGAATATGAAGTGAATGTTCAGGAGATACTCCTATGGCTCTGGTAGTTTATGAGATTAGATTCTGACCTCATGAATCATGATTTGGTGGAGATTAGTTCTTCTATTCCCTTAACCTACTCAGAAACATATCAAACTCCGTTCACTTCTACTGTTTGTTTTGGTATCACACATGCCGAATATGCTATAGAGAGCTTTCTATTTTTTTCTATTTGAGATTAGAGTTCTTTGGGAACAAAAATACCAGCACGTCTGAATGAGTCGCCAAATTTCACCTGACATTTCAGCATGTCAAGAACTGGAAGCTTCAGCTCACATGAAACAAATCACTAGAACTACATGCAAACAAAATTTGACCATCTACATAGTTCACTTGATGCGAAAGTAAATAAAGAACTAAGAAGGTCTACATTTCTATCAAGTGCTATGCAATAGCAGGATAATAAGGTACCAACGAACAATAAAACTGCAATTCGTAATGGACACGAGCCAGGAAAACTATGTTTCTTAGAATAAATAGGAAACACTACATATATATACTTACAAAGTAAGAACCAAGCGCCAAGACCAGTCCGCTGATGGTAAGGCTAGGTCCACTTAACCCTAGCCATTCTATACCTGCAGCATCATTAGGAGAAACATGAGGTTTGTCATGAAGCCAGTACAGGTTACCCTGAATTGAACAAAGGAATTATTTTTCTAACCCAACCACTACCCCGCAGTATCTTAAGGCATGTGATTCTAGAATTAAGTTTCTGGTTGCATTTAAGTGTTCCAAATAAAGCTTTAGTAACAGTCTTTCTAAATTCATGGAATGATACACATCTCAGCCATAAAAGAAAAAAAGCAGCACATCACTTCAACACTAAAATTATCTGTTTCCAATGTTAACAATAGGAAATTAAACTTTGAAGATGCCCAGACATACAAGAGATACATAAAGTTCCCAAAAGAACTGGGCTAATATTAGTTTTCCTTCCACCAGAACCTGGAACTCAAACATTTAAAACTTCTAAAAGAGGGAAAGCATGTACAAAATTAGGAAAGAAGATGCTTCGAGTCCATTAACACCAGTGTTACCTTTATCTTTTATCAGTTGTAATAGGCATACAATTATCACACATTAGTGAATATTTCTCCTTGAAACTGGTATAAATGTGATGAGTGGGAAGGAGAAATTACTTGACAAAATAGCAAAAGCGACAAAAAAGAAGATGGATTGTCCATGTGTAGATGGCATTCCAGGGTCGGATTTAAGGGCAGAAGGCCGCTCCTGGTTCAGTATTCTTTTGAGTAAAACAGAAAAAATGGCATTCAAGACAGATCCTGCCGCAAACCATAAGGATTCTCCATCATGCCTCCAAAGAATGAGACCACCAAAGAAGGCAGATACCATCCACTTGCTCTGCAAACAAGACACCAGATCCATTGGCCTATTAAAACAATAATCACACCTTAATGCAGAATTAGTTTAACAATAACCAGAATCAAAGATGGTGATTTAAATAGTGTATTGCAATGGAAGCTTTTGAACTAAGCAACTCAAAGAACGTATGTTGAGTTATGATATAATGCGATGGTAAAAGAATTTGGGAAAATTACATTCAAGTCCCAGATAAGAGAAAAAATAAAAAAATTGTCCCTTCAAATCTCAAAATAAAAAAATGGTCCCAAGACCTTGTCAATGACGCCCCTCAAGTTGTCAATGACCCACACCTGGAGTTGTCAATGGGCTCATTTTTTCATTTTGAAATCTGAAGAGACAATTTTTTCATTTTTTCTCTTGCCTGGAACCTGAATGTAATTTTTCCAAAGAATTTTAGTTACAACAGTTCATATTAAATAGCATTGGGGAATCGAAGTGATGCAGAATTTTTAAAGGGCTCCTGAAAGTGAGTAATTCAGCTTTGATTTTCAATTCTTGGGGAGAAATTCTCCTCAAGTAAAATGTTATGCACGCATGTGGATAGGCTAATGCCCCTTAATGTCTGAAACTGGCCAGCCAGTAGCTAGCTTGTGAGCCCTAGGACCCTCAGCAACTTGTCTTCCTGCTCAGTATTTAGATCTATACACACAATGACGGGAAAATTATTTGAAGATCCTAAGAATGCAAGTTTTAAATACAAGGAAAGTTGCTCCAATTCTACGGCAGGTGGTGCTTTGTCAGAGGGTGGTGGAAGTGGCATGCCCTATCCGAAGTTTTCAAACCTTTTATTGAAGGCTGATTATACAAAGCCTAGATCCCCTAATATCATAACAGTTTCTACAAGCTCATCCTCCGACGTTTCAGTATTTCAGCTTAAGGCAACGCATGCCTTGATTAAAAGAATAACTCTGATCTTCTAAAAAAGTGTCCCCGTCCCGTAATGAACATTCACAACCTATGAAACGAACAATTTGATTTATGCTTCCCTCTCCACAAATAAATAAGGACTAATTTAAATCAAAGCACTTGATATCCACGGTTGAAATGATAGCAAGCGGTCGCACCCATTATTGAATGATAGAAGTTAAGGGTTACGAACCAGTCGATTGAGGATGGGTTCCAGCTCACGAAACGCAAACTTGCCGAGCTGAGATGATCCACCAATTAAAGTTTCTTGTTCAAGCACTTGAACGCCTTCATCACTACTTTTATCTCGAACAGCATAATTTTTAATCAATTCACCCATGTTATGCTGCAGCCAGAGCCGGTTACCCACAGAAAGGGGCCTCCTCGGAACAAAGCCAGGGAAGAAATTTGACCTTGAGGCAGAAAAGGAATCAGGAAAAGAAGAACGGTGAGAGAATCTTTGTCGAAGCAAATTGGGAGCTAGACATCTGGATGAGGGATTGTAACAGATGGGGGTGGAAACCACCATAACGGAGGGTCGTGGGAAGCGTCTTACGGGGAGAGTGAAGGAATTAGGTGGGCCACTCGAAGCTTGGTCTGTGAGAGTGGAAAAGACCCCGAAGCTTCAGGGTATGGCCAGAAAGGTCCGAACAAATGAAAGATTTGTTGGTTTAAATATTGCAGATTTGTAATTCATGTATCCACCCACCCGCGGAGGGGCGCCCAACAGTCCCCAGGAAAATTGGATACAAAGCGCCGTTTTTTTTTTTTTTAATGGAAATTGGAATTCATTAAGTTACAGATAAGAACTTAATATAAATCAAGGGGAAACCCTAAATTAGTCATCAACGACCTCCTCTTCTAAAGAATGTGGTGGTTGATCAAAGAAGGCAAAAACTCCCGTAATAGAATGCCCTAACCTGCTAAGATGATCAGCAACTCTATTCTGTTCTCTAGGAATATAATTCAACAAAACATGACAATTCTTAGATAACCATAATCTAGCTTCGACAATAACAACACTGAAAGCGCCGTTTTTCCAACCCATCCTCTGTCTCGCAAATTCTTTCTTTGTTTTTTTTTTCTGGTAATCATTTTGATGTAGAGAAAATATTTGTTGGGTTAATATAATTTTTAGGGTCTGTTTGGCATGAGGGAAATGAAGGAAAAGAAGGAAAAAGGAAAATTTTTATGAGTTGAATTTTAAAAAATTGAAAAAATAAAGTTATAAAATTTGAATAAAGATAAGATGTAAAATAAAAAAAATAAAAACTTTCAACTCTACTTCTCCCATTCTTATAAATTCAGGTCATAAAATTTTTTCCTCTCTCCCTTCTCCTTCAAATCCCTCATCCTAAACAGTTTCTTAATTTCTTAAATTTACCTTCATTTTAGTTTTAATTCTTCTATGTTCAAACGATATGTTTTTGTCCTTTAAATTTCATTACATTTAAGATACTGGCTCTTATAATGTAATAAACTCAAAATGACTGAATTGAAAAGTAATGTTTTTTCACACAGAAAGATAGAAGAAGTTGACATGCTAGTTGTTAGCCAAGCATGCTTTAAAAGATGTGTCTTGGATTTCACTTGATTTCTTTTGATGTGGTTTTTCTGTAAAGTCCAATGCTTTTTAACTTATAAAAAAATTTTCTTTGTTTGACGCTTTGACCATGCTTGGAATTAATTATCCACAGCTCCTTTCAGACTTTTTGTCTCATAAAAATCGATGTTAACATTATAAACGTGTATGCCGGGCACAAAGCAATAAATATATAATAAAACGCGTATAACGTGTGGGTGTTTTTTTTTCTCAAAGTATTACATGGGTTTAAAGTTTAAACCATAGAAAGTGGTGGGTGAACGCTAATAAGATTTTATTGGGAGCAACCTTATAAGTTGTTACGGTGACCATTTTTTTAAAATCTCAACCACTAATTGCATTCTATGGGTCTTAGTGCATGTTTGGCTGAGCTTTTTGTACAGGAAATAAGCCCTTATTACGCAAGCCGAGAAAAAACTCCTCTCACATACTTACCTCGTATACCGTGAATCACGAATTATAAGCACTTATTGCCCAAAAATAAGCTATTCCAAACACGCACTTATTCACTCACATTTGATGCGTATTAAAAGCTCAAGCTTTCTAATACCCAAAAAAAATTGCTGAAGCTTTCTACCCAACAGTTCTGAAGGACGGATGAGGCAGTTCATGGGCTTTTTTGACCTTGCTCAATTCAGAGATCCTCTGAGAGATTTAAAAAAGGGACGGTTGCGATGTTAGGATTACGGCTGTAGTTGAGATAATGCATCCGCACGAAACAAGATTATAAATTTCAGAACAAATTGAGGCACGAGATTGGCAAAATATGCCCTCCACTTCAAAATTGATGATAATTTTTATTAGTACGTGCAAAAGAAGTAAATGTCAAAATTTTGCCTAGTTCCATGAATCCAAAGGAGTAAATCAAATGAGATGGTGTTTTCGTGAGTTCCTAAGTCCCCAATTATTCTCATGTAGATGTGGGAGAATGTCCTAATCCTTGTTTCGTTGTTGGTGTCAAGTTTACTATGTGCCTGTTTGGGTTAGTGTTTAAGAAGCAGGTTCATGCAAGTTGAGATAAATCTCATCTCACATACTTACCTTCTACACCGTAAATTATATTGGAAAAGCAGCTTTTACCACTAATCCCATCAGACAATATATTTTAAAAGCTAGAGAGGGAACTGAAGAATTTGGGAAATAATGGAGGCCATTTACAAGGGGGTTGTACGTAGGACCCGCCTTGGAAGAAAAACACACGTTAAGTTCCGGTCACGTTAAGGCATGAGGATGATTCCCATCACGCGAACCATATTTGTTTTATAGTAGGTGCATCATGGGAAGTCTGGGTGTTGACTCAGTGTATAACGTGGCATGAAACCGGTCAAGTTATTTAGTTTTGAGGATTAAAACTCAAAAGCATAAATGCACAGGAAAGCTTATGAGAATGAGTGAAGCTTTATGTATACAACGACGCTATACAATTTGTTGTAATCAAGTCATTTATCTAACATCATTCATTTGACTAAAGTAGTTAAGCAGCTGTTATATTCTTCCATTTTTTAATTAGTGAGGTTGAGGGATTTGCGGGTGACGGGCACAAAAGAGAAGAGCAGGGGAGGTGAGTGAAGTCAAAGGCATGTGTACTTTGGAATTGAAGACAGTTAAAAGAAGGAAGAATGTGTAAGCTGGGCTAGGATAGCCCAGTAAGCCACAAGCCCAGAAGCCCACATCACATGGGTCCCAGCCTGCCACTGCTGGCTGCTGCCCCCATGCCCGACCCGGTTATTCAGACAAGTTTTGCATTAATTCCATGAATTCACAAAGGAAGTCAATTTATGGGAAAGGAGCGATGGCAGGGAGATTCAGAAGTTGCAGGGTCAAAGGGTCAGCCCATCTTTTTTTGTTGTTAGGTCCATCACTCACTCCCTCACCAATATATATTTGATGAGATTCATATGAGTATCCAATCTAAACCTAAAATTTTAACTATTACTCGTGTTATAAATGCTCACGATTCAACGTACTGTGCATATTTTCTGGATGTACGGAAATAATTGCGTAACAAGGAATTCATGGCATGATGCGCCCAATGCCTTCCTAATACTTCAAGCTGTTAGTTGTCCATCCACCTTCTCTGGCTCTGACCTTCCTTCAAGAATCTGTGATTGATTTTAGAAATTTTTTTAAGTAGGTTAAGATAAAATTTTTTTCATATATTTATTTTTAATTTATAAATTATAAAAATTATATTTTAAAAAACTAATCTAATCTAATCTAGATGCACACATCTCCAAAAATTAATTCAAAGGCTATTCTACTTGTCTTCACATCTTCAGGATCCAGCAAAACTTTTTTCCCTCCATCCACCTGCTTTTTGCTTATATTATAAATCACTTTAATTGACACACACAGACGCGCGCACATATATACTATACCTCAAATTGATGTCTCTCTGTATATTGTTACCAACTGACATGATATCTATATCTATATATTAATTCAGTCACCAAAAACCATCGTTCATGTGTATATATTATGTATCTATATTAATTCAGTCACCAAAAACCATCGTTCATGTTTATATATTCAGTATATACCATCAAAGAAACAATATAACAGAGTAAATATAAGGACTGTCGGGCCAAAAAAAAACAAAGACTGAACGAAAATGGTGTCAGTTAATTATAGCAGATTTAAAATGGTTGGATTCTCCAACATGGACCCGGTTTTCATATTTAGTAAATTTGATGAACATGGAGAATTAGGAAATTTTGAGCTGTTGAATCTAATCTAAATAGTTCAGAATTCAGATCTATTTAATGAAAAAATATTAAAAAATATACATTTTTTAATAAAACAGATCTAAATCGTCTAGATTAAATCCGATGGCCTACAATTTCTTAACTCTCCGTACTCATCAAATTTACTGACCACGAAAACTAGTTCCCTCCAACATCGCCATTTCAACCTGAACGTGCGTGTGTGTCCTCTTGGTCAATGGAACACGTGGAAACTGAACACACACACACCCATATGGTCATAATTAGTGATAAGACATGCTTTCTCATGGCGAAGGGCTATCTACTGTCCATCGAGTAGAGAAATTAACAGGGAGGAAATTACGGACAAAATAAAATCATGGGGACTTAATTGAAAACACCCTGAAAGTATGAGGGCATGAGGATCGATTTTTCCATTTTATTTTCTAAGATAAAGAGAATAACATTTTAAATAATTAAACTACAAGAACTAAATTGCATCAAATAACAACTAAATTATAACTATAAGAATTAGGTTGCACTTTAAAGAGAACTCTTTCAATTAAATTTATTGTTTACACCGGAGATAATAATCAATTTCTGAGCCCCTTATTCAATGAAACTTTATGAATGGAGCCTGGACTATCTAAATCAACAGGAAAAAAATTTGATTTGAGAAAATCATACTCCTATATATTCTTATTTTCTCCGTGGCAGGTATTAACTTGATAATTTCCAGTAATTAGAGGCGAAGCAACATTAATCTTACACCTGTCTTCGTCTCAAAATTAATATAAAATATAAAAATGGTGGAAATTTATACCCTTTAAATTTTCTAAATAGTAGTGCATCTTATTTTACATTCCTCACGAATATATAGAATCAAGGATAAGTAGAGTAATTCATTTTATAATGAGCAACTGAATGCCCACAAAGGAAAGCAGACACGCGCAAGCATAGGGTATATTTGTTTTAACCATTAAATTATATATAAGTTGATTTTTATGTAAATCGAGATACAACTCATCTGACATATTTACTTCGTATACTGTAAATTATGATTGAAAATCTACTTTTAAGCATTTCAATCGTTAATCCAAACGAGCACATAATTGACAGCGATCTCTTTTCTTTCTATAAGTTGTACTTGTATGAGACGAGCGGTGAGAAAGAAACATATAAAGATATAATAGTCTTGCATCCAATACTCCATCCGATACCTAAAATAAGATTTATCCACTTGATTAGATTAATGAATCTAATTGATTAAATTAGTTAATATAACATGTATTTCTATAACCCTTGGTGATCTTCCCTAATTCCTTTATTCGCTCTCATATTTGATTATTGTTGAGGGAATATCAATATGACAAATGAAGAAAAAATTGACGAATATAAAAAATAAATCTTATAATTAGAACTATAACCAACACTCTAAATAAATCTTATATTAAAAACCTGAGAGAGTACAATACTACCTTGGCCAAAAATATTTTGTACAATAATAATATCTTATATTAAAAACTAGAGGCATTATATAAAAAGGAATACTGCTACGGATCTCAAATATTGATATTATTTTTGAGAAAAGGATCAATTGATGAACAACAATACCAGTTGGGTTCTTAATTAACATACGACTGATTATGTAGTTGAATTTATTTATTAGAGTGAGTCTTAGCACATGTTTGACATCACTTATAAAAGATTTATAAATATTTATGTACATATAATATTTTTCTCACATAAAATTGAGATAATATTTCTCTCACATACTTATTTTATATACTATAAATCACGATTTAAAAATTATTTTTAAAGATTCGAATCATTATTCTAAACCAACACTAACCGATTAGAATATGTACGCCATTAAGCATGGACAGAAAAGTTGGGCAAGCAAAAAGCGTAAAATTTAAAAAGAGAAACACGGGTGGGTGGAGGTGGATAAATTAAAAGGCGAACATACATGGGCGGAAACGGTTCAGTCACCAATGGTGTTGCAGACTTTACTCCAAACCCAGCCTCTCAAGTCTCAACCATCCCCTTCCTTCCCTTGAGGCCCTTCCCTCTCCCTCACCTCCAAAATCTCTCACTCTATCTTCCTATATGGACACTATGCGTCACTTTTTTCACAGCTTTCAAACACACAAGCCCTTCTCCACGCGCTTCTGCTCTTTCTTCACCAGCATTGCCAACACTTTTCGCCTTCTTCAACTTTGTACCCCTCTCCTTCTCCTCTATTGGATCCTCACTCGTCTCTCTTCCGCCCTCCAAATCTCCCTCCTCTACTTCCACAGCCTCGCCGCCCTCTTCGCCAGTCCCCTCTTCGTTTTCTTCGTTTCCAACGCCATCATCGCGGCCCTCTTCGCCAATTCCCGGCGAGTCATTGGTCACAACTCCGACGGCTGCAATGTGGAGATCGAACTCTTCCGCTACTTCACCAAGCGGAACGCAGATCAATATCACCATGACGAGATACCAAAGGAAGTCGATTCTGACCGGTCCCGTGTGGCAGAGCAGCAGGTCGATTGCCAGGACAAGCAGATGGTCTCTGACAACACTACTACTGCTCGTACACTTAGGGATCAGGTTGAATTTGACGCGCGCACGGATTCCGACTCAATCGCAGAACTCGAAGAATCTGACGGTCCGAAAGTTTATCGGCGAAGTCAGTCGGATAACTTGACGGCGACGTCCAGAAAGGAGGTGTCGCGGAACCTCTGGCGATCGGAGACCGAGAAGTGCAGAGAAACGGCGAGGCCCTGCGAAAAACAGCGGGAAAATTTATATGCGCATGATAAACTGAGCAACGAGGAGTTTCAGCGCACGATAGAGGCGTTCATCGCGAGGCAGATGAGGTTCCTGCGAGAAGAATAGTTAGCCATTGTCATTCGGAAGCAGAGTTGAACCGTCTAGTAAGATAGTGGGCACAAGTAGAACTAGGAACACTGACGGAAATGGCCTTCTGAAGTCCCCTCCCCTGCTTCTCCGCCAAAGGAAAAAGAATTCTTTTTTTGCATTGAAGTGGCAAGGTTAACTTGAAGTATTAAAACTAGGACAGCCTAGGAACATGACATTAGATCCGCTCGCAGGCGGTCTCTGTGTTTGTTTCTGGATCTGGATAATCAGATATATTAAATAACAAAAAATGTCAGTCATCTCGCACCATTCTTCTGTTTACGAAATGATATAATACTCAGTGCATGTTTGGGAAAGCTTTTTCACAGTAAAAACGCACTTATTACGCAAGCCGAGAAAAAACTCCTCTCATATACTTACCTCGTATACCGTGAATCACGAATTATAAGCACGTTTTGGACAAAAATAAACCATTCCAAACACACACTCAATCGTCTGCCTCAAAGCTATCGTGTTCACTGCCACTAGGAAATTTTAGATATAGTAAATAGTAATAAACGTATATGTGCCGTGCTGTTGATTAACAAGTGACATATTTTCAAAGAAAAAGTGACATCAGAGTACGATCTGACATTCTGCTGTGTTGTTTTTGCCCTATTAGGAGGTCATTATTTCCTTAATTGTTGCTTAGGAAATATTAATGTGTTGCGATTAGGGGTGAAAACAGACCATTCAGGTTAGGGTTTTACCTTAACAGACCTGGTCTGTTAAGGTACAAACTGCCTTGAGTTTTTTTAGGCCTAGACCTGATTTGTACTGATGTCTGATAAAGAGGTCTGAATTTTTAAAATTTTTTAAGCAAACTGACAGGCCTACAAGCCACACCGCAAAATAGGCTAACATGCAGGATATTTACAAATCACAATCTAAATTTCAGAGGATATTCATAATCTAAATTCCAGAACAAAAACCAAAAACAGAAATTCGTAATCAGAAATTACAGGCACAATCTACATTCCAAAAACCCCAAAAACAATTTAAATTACAAACAAAATCAAACAAAAATGAGAACAAAATCAAAAGAGGAGTGCTAGCTAAACCAAATTGCAAAATTTCAAACTTGAATCAGACACATTTCAGTAATAAAATAAACAAAATAAAATAACCAAAACTTACCTAATAGCTTAACTGAAACACGACGGAGAGAGTGAGAGACGACGCTGAACTGAATTAGACAATTTTCAGGAATCTTCAACAGTGGACTGAGAGTGAGAGACGACGGAGAGACCGATCTTCGACTGGAACGACAAATATTCAACGGGCAAGCTGGTAGAAGACGGAGAGAGGAGAGTGAGACACTTGCTGGATGGTAGGGGCAGATTGATGGCCGACAAGGTGCAACTTGCAGTGGCAAACTGATGGGAGGTGAGAGTCAACGAATGTGGTTGTTGGATGTGATTTCGAAGATGTGAAAATAAAGAATTGAGGATTAGGGTTAGGAAATTAGGAAGAGGGGAGAGGCAGGATCGTAATTATCTTCAAAAAAATTTTTTTTTGGTAATAAAACCTTAACAGGCTTAGGCTAGCCCCTGTCAACAAGCCTTAACCTGGCCTGTTAAGATAAACAGACTTTTAGAATGGCCTTGGCCTGACCTTTTAGCCTTACAGGCCATACTTGATCAGGCCTCTAACAAGCCAAGCTGCAAGCCCCTATTAAACGGCCTGACCTGTTTCCACCCCTAGTTGCGACATGTGAGTAAAATTAATTAGAACTGTTCTTCTATGAGAGTATATGTTGCAGACGTTCTGGTTGTATAAAGTTGATCAATATACTAAGGGATCAGAAAAGAATTGGTATTGTTTTGGGGTGTTAAAGAGGGAAGAAAACAAAGGGGAAACTTGTTTCCTTGTTCCACTATTGTACGCCGAGAGAAATGGGATTGGATGGCATTGTATTCCATTATTCCCAAATAGACTTGAATGGCTCTGCTCGTGTTAGATTTGATCCAAGCAGCATCAGAATGGCATAACATGAATATCCGTGTGCGTTTCCATTCGATTATTTTTGGGAAAGTCAAACTCAGTCCCAAGGATTAAAAAAAAATACAAAGAAGTTCCAAAACAGGTTCCTTTATAAAAAGCCCCGTAAGGATTTCATTTATATTAATTCTTAAACTAAAATTATCTTCTTACCCCCATTAATTAAGTTATATGATTAGTTGTAAGTATTTGTCAATCATCATTCTATACATTATCAAATAGGCACATACAATTGTTAACGGGAGCTATGCTACTTAAAATAAATTGGCACATATATTTGTCAAAATATGCAGACATACTTATCAAAATAGGTATATGAATTTGTCAAAAAAGACAAATAAACTTGTATTTTATAAGTTGTCAAAGTAGACACATAAACTTATTAAAGTAATTATATAAACTTGTCAAATCAGACACATACACTTGCCATTAATAAGTTGTCAAAATATGCACATAAACTTGTCAAAGTTGTCACACACTTGCCAATTTATAACTTATCATTATAGTCTGTGTTTTGTATCACTTATTTTTGGATAATAAGTCCTTATTACGCAAGCCGAGATAAAACTCTTCTCACATACCTACCTCGTATACCGTGAATCACGATTTATAAGCACTTATTACCTAAAAATAAGCTATTCTAAATAAACACATAAACTCATTAATTTATCAAACTAGGCACATAAACTTGTCAAATCTTAAGTATGTTAACTTGTTACAATAGTTAAATAAAACTTGCCATTTTATAGTACACTTGGCAACAAAAAGGTTTATGGTTTATGTGCATATTTTGACAAGTGTATGTGCTAATTTATGTTAAGCAAAATAGTTTTGTTGACAAATGCATTACCTATTTTGACAATGCACAGAATGGTGATTGACAAGTATATGCACTTAGTGCTCGTTTGGAATAGCTTATTTTTGGGTAATAAGTGCTTATAAATCGTGATTCACAGTATACGAGGTAAGTATGTGAGGGGAGTTTTATTTCGGCTTACGTAATAAGGACTTATTTTTTAAGAAATCGTGATCCCAAACATGTCTTTAATCATATAACTTAATTAATGGGGGTTAGAATGTAATTTCACATTTATAATTAATATCAATGTAATCCCTAGTGAGTTTTTGGATAGGAGGACATGTTTTGAGATTTTTTTGGTGATTTTTTCTGGTCTTTAGCATTGAGTGTGATTTTCCCATTATTTTTCTAACATGCATTTTTAAGATATATTTGAGTGAAAGGTTCAACGTAAGCAAAATTCCCGCACTATATTCTAACGGAACCCACGTCATTTAAACAAGTGTCATATTATTATGTACTTCAAGCATCAAATAATAGCCTTAATTTTTTTTATATTCCTTGTGATGCTACTGACCAAAAAAAAAAAAATCCTTGTGATGCTAAATTAGTTAAATTTATGCCTTACCACTTTATAAAAAAAATAAAATTTATAAGAAACTGTAATTTTATAAAAATATGAATATAGAATTTGATTTATTCTAGCTTCTGCGTATTGCTTGATAAAATCATTAATACAGAAGAAAAAAAAAATTAAAAGCAGGGAATGGCTATGAAGTTTGAACGTTGAAGCCTTGAAGGATGCCGTATTGGAGACTCATGGAGTTGAAGTCCCAGATGCAGGTGATGGAGGAGAACCAGAACCACACGCTCGGTTCTTTAGATATTTGGAACTCGCTTTCCTCAACCATCAATTTTTGAATTATTGCCTTCTTTTTTTTTATGCTTTTCTTGTGTTAACGAACTTCAAACTTGGCTTTCCCGGTAAACCTGAAAAAGCATGGTCCTGTCAATTGTTTCTGTCAATAATGTAATTCATTGTCTTGTCAATCAAATCAACCCTTCTCACATGCCCTGCTTCCCCCTCAACTTCTTCATTAATTGTTTTTACTTTGTCCAAAGGGTCCTCCAGTGTCCTCCATCCACTCTATAATAAACAACAATCATCACAACACTAAACGAGGATAATCCTCGTCAAAGAAGAGTGCAAGTTGTAGTACCTTTTATCGTACGACCCTCTTTCACTATCTGTCGAGAGATTAATCAGAATCTATATTTGTTTATTTTCTTAAGCAGCAGAGGTTAAAAGGCAATGTTAGCTTTCATTAAAGTTCATCACGCAACAGAGGACTAGTAATAAAAGGGCAAGTTGAAAGCTGAAAGATCAAAGATCTCACACACGCACGCACGAACACACAACACACACGGCGTCGCCCACAAATTTATTTTCATGGAATCGCGTGTGTTAGTGGAGAGATGCTACCAAACGAACGGACCATTGCTTTATTGAAGGCAGAGACAAAAATCGAACACACTCCAATTGGATGGTTCCATTCCATCTTATAAACAAATAATCTCACCACCTTCTATTCCTCTTATCTATTCCTTGTTGGTGGACCCAACGTAACGGGACCTCTCCTACCCTTCTGTTGTTGTCTCGAACAAAACGTTTATTCGAAATTTGTTCATTTATGTGAAACGGGAAGCTGTTCAGCTTTGAGGAGAATAATTGAGATTGAAGTCTAATATTTGTTTGTTGTGTTGGCACTGTCTTCTTCAAGAACAGGTTCTATATATTAATAAACTTCAAATATGCCACTGATGGCGACCCCTCTGGCCCTTGAAAGCTCTATAAATCCCAAAGCCACTTGGGTAATTAATTAAACCGCCTCAAATAGCCAAGGTTTGGGGATTCAAACCCAAAAAAAAAAAAAAGTGTGCTTCAAAGTCCAATCTTTAGATTCTCAATGAGTGAGGTTTTTCCACTTTGAGTGAGCATGGAAAAAAGGTTCCTCTGAGGCAGCAACAGAGTTTGCAAAATAGATGAAAGTGGCCAAGACTGCAACATCATAAATGTTTATCTCATTTTGAAGCTACCGGGCAAGAAACCTGCACATATCATTGAAGTTGGGTCTCATTTCACCTCCGTGAGCCATCGAGAACAGGGAAAGGGGAAGCCCTGGTTTTATAAAACTGATGCATCACAGAGCATTCAGAGGTTAAAAAGGTTTTGAAAATTACTGTCTTTAGTAAAACCAAAGTACTATGGTCATAGCAAATGAGAAGGAAGAGTGGGTTCATGGGGAGGGGCACGCGTCAAACAGAGAAAGGGACAGAAGAAGGAAGCGTGGAAAAAGCAGAAACAGGGCAGGCATGCATGGAATAATAAAATAATTTTGGAGTCTGAAACATTGGGTTGTGTTGTCATTCAGATATATTGGCAAAAAAAAAATAGTGTCATTCACATATAAGGCTGTGGCCTGTGTTTATAAGTGGGTAATAGCCCGGCCCACGTGTTAAAGGTCCGAAACGGCTGTCGTTTGATCAGTGGGACTGGACCAACCCCGTTTCTTTGCTCTTGTCTTATCGGGTGATGAATATGAGGCAGTAATTAGTAGTTACTGCTTCATTTATTCAACTCTTCACCGCAGACAACTTGACATTAATCCTCACAAGGTATAGAAATCATTGAAGTGGGTTTTGCCTCTTCTAATAAAATATTTTTCATGTACACAACTTGATTCGAACCTAAGACATCATGTTTAAGGGATATAACTATCTACCAACTTAGCAAGGCTATTGTTAGCTATTCAACTCTCAATTGTCTCTTGTATCTCTTTTCGACTCCACCCGACTATGGTTCTTGTACATTGCTTCTAAAAATATTCCAACCTAGTTTGAGCCTCCCACTTTGGCCTGTCAATTTACTTATTCTTTTTTATTAGTACACGGGTTAGATTTTAGGGCTCGTTGGGGTCGGCATATGTCTCCGAGCTCAAAAAACACTTAATTACAATATTTAAAGATAGGAAAACCTCGCTCAGGTCCCAAAGACTATAAAAAATATCAAAAAAGTCTCATTATAAATTTCTCAATAAAAAAAGTCCATAATTATCTTATTGACATAAATGAGCTTGTTAATGGCCATTCTATGACTTGTCAACATAATTACAAACATTTGTCAAGGAAGGCTGTTTTAATTAATATGGATGAGCTTGTAACTAGCCATTCTATGACTTGTCAATATAGTGACAATCACTTGTCAACGGGAGCTGATTTGGTTAATATAGATGGGCTTGTCAATGACTACTCTATGACTTGTCAATATATATTCATATACATTTGTCAATGGGAGCCGCTTTAGTTAACATGTACGAGTTTGTCAATAATCACTTTTTGACTTATCAATATAGTTATATACACTTGTCGATAAAGTAAGCTTACATTTAGAATTTATATCAATGAGGTTTTTATGGACTTTTTTGATAGATGAATCTACAACAAAACTTTTTTTATATTTTTGGTAGTGTTTGGAACTGAATGAGATTTTCCCTTTATTGTCCACATTATCAAAATATAGCAGTATGTGGTGATTCCCATCATAACAAAATAATTAAATAGTCTTATCTATTGTGGCAACAACTGATGATAATAATAAACATTGGAATAAAGTTGCCTGGTGCATAATTGGGCTTATATACATGCTGGTCAATTCTTTCAAATCTTTTATGTCCCGTTTGGTAGTATTGAATTAAGGGGATGGAAGTGGAATTTTAGCTTGTTTGATAGGTGTTAACCCACTTTCATGTGAAACTCACTTCCATCATATTGACCCAAGGAACTCACATGAGTTTCATGGAAGTGGATTTAAAATGATAAAAATATCCCTATTTTAAGTTTTTTGGACAATTTTACCTATCTCATTTTCAATTAAAAAAAACACACGAACCCCTTTCTCTTTTCTTGTTGACCCTCATCTACGACAGCGAAGAAAAATGTGAGGTGAAGGCAATGACGGCAGAGGAGGCTACGGCAATGACAATGGTGTTCAATTCCAAATCTATTGCTCAAGTTCAACAACATCAAAAGGTTCAATGGCAATGGGTAGTGGTGAGGACAACAAAAGAAGTAGCAGCAATGATGGCGGAAGATGCTGCGACATTTGATTTTAGATCTATTGCTCGTGATCAACGACAACCAAATGTTCAATAAAGGGTTGAATTTGAAATCTATTTTAATTTCCAGCTTTGCTTCTATTCCAGATTTATTGCTCAAGGTTGAAGGTTGATGGAGGACAACGGCGAATGACTGTGACGGTGAAGGCGAACAACAGTGAAGGCAGATGACGGTGTACGTGGAACAGTGAAGGCTAATGGTGTTCGATCTCTAGTTTTAGCCATTTTCATTTCTAGCCTCAATTTGTGATGAGCAGGCGATGAACAATAGATGACAGATGGTAGATGGCGACATAAGCGGTGCCACACTTGCAGAACACGATGGTAGATCTGGGTCAACTATCAATGCCATTGATCAGAGACGACGATACTCGATTTTGACGACAGGGTTTGTGTTGGCTAGCCATTGTCATCAGTTTTTGTTGCCTTTTTCCCAAACTCACGATGCCGATTCCGATTTCCCTTGTGAATGTTGTTTGATTTCATTGGTTTCTTGTTTGTTGGCTAAAGCTTGAGCCTTTAATGGTGTTTGTGAGTGGTTTTTATGGTGCCAACGGCTATGGCTATTTTGGGGAGGCTAGTGCTTTGTAGGAAATGGTATGTTGGTCATTTCATAATTAAAATTAATATATTAATTAAAATCTATATTATACTTTCATGATCATGTCAAACATACTTTTAATCTCACTTCTACTTTCAGTTTCACTGTCATTCCCATCAAAATCTCTTCCCTCAAATCAAACGGGGCATTATTTTTTGCCATATCCCCTCCATTCAGGTAGAAGAGAATTTTATTGAAAACATTCGTGAAGGTATGTGTGGGCATATTGGCTTCTCTCACCTAATTTAAATTCCCACTTTTATAAAAGGCGTTAAACTGTAGTTTACCCAAGTTTTTGTCGAATATGTTTTGTTAAGTGATGCAACTCGATCAGGTAAGTCATAAACGTCAAGAGACCCCGACACTATTAATTACTGATGAGCAATGCTTATGTTTTTATTCTTTTTTTTTTTTTGACCTGAGTGTTTATATTTTTATTCGTTCCTTAAATTTGGGCCTTCTTTAATTTTATCTTACTATATATCATTTAATATAATTTTTTTGCCTGAATATATATCATTTAATATAATTTTATATCACTTATCTTAATTGTTGTGTATTAAAATTCATAAATTTGAAATTACCAACTGCATAGATCAAAATAGATAAGTTGACAAAACAATTCACAATGATATAATTCACGCGGGAGTTTGTTCAACTGTCGTATGTAAACTTTGATCATTAGCGCAGCGGCTTATAATATAATGGAGATGGTATATATATCCACTGGTAACTGGTAAGGAAGATGTAGTGTCAGCGTGCGCGCGTGTTTTAAAATGAAGGACGTGCACGGAGAATTCCGGAATTAAAATAAGGAGAGGTCGACAAATATTTGGAACAAAAGTAGAGAAGTCATGCACGTACGTAAAAGGTGAGGGTTTTTACATATTAGAAATGAGACGTACGTAGGAGCGACATGAGATGAAATTGTAAGATTAATGTGTCATAGTTTGCGGAGGACAAGAACAAAAGTGAGGGGCTGGATCTCCTGCGTCGCGAATTGCTGATCCAGGAGAGAGGCGTAGGTGTCAAAGAGAGAGTCCAGCTGGATCGAGTCTCCGAAGTGGTTGGTTATGATTGATTCTTGGATGGCCCTCACCGCCATCGCCACCCTCTTGCCGCGGCTGATTCCTTCCTCTGCGTCAGTCTCCGAAATAGAGACGACGAATCTCTCCACCTGAAACGACCCCTCCCTCTTCACCCCATCTTCTATCTCCTCCCTCGACGCTGCGTAGAATGGCACTTCGTATGAATCCACCTTCTCTTCCTCCACCTCTCCCTTCCCACACAAAATCGACATGAACCCATCATCAGATGGGTTTCTTTCTTTAACTTTCAACTTTTCTTAATTAGTAACAAATATATTATTGGTCCTTAATATAAGAAATATACGAGGAATTAATCTTGATGTTAAATATATATTTTTCATATTTTTTTTAAATTTACCCCTATATATATATGGATACTCTTTCGGCAATAAACAATAAAGAGAGAAAATAAGAGAATTAAGGAAGATACCTATTATATTTTAAAAAATACATATCATATTAATTAATTTATTTAACTTTCTTAATCTAATCAAATTAGATAAATATGTCTTATATTAGAGAATGGAGGGAGTAATGACTATACGACGGATATAGGCAGAAATAAGAAGGGAAAATCATAGTATGGTTCAAAGAAGAAAAGCAAATATAAAAAAAAATCCCAATATATGATTTACTATCTAAAAACTCTCAAAGGACCTCAATGATAGTGAAATTACTTATTTGCCCTCATTGAAAGGTCATAGTATCATCATTGACAAGTCTATATATTCACAAATATATGTACCATATTAATAAATCATCTTTTGAGAGTTTTTAGATAGTGAACTTGGGGACTTTTTTTTCCCCCTGTTTCTTAGGACCACGCTGCGTTTTGCCCCAAATAATAATGAATTTTGGTACCTTGGACACCAAAATGGCAAAGGAACGAGCAAGAATCTCCCAGAGGAAAGAGTTGCCTCGGTCAACATGTTCTGGGCCTTTTCTTCCCAGAAATATAAGCACCATTCTCCCCCCAGCAACCAACTCTTCCGATCTCGCTCTAAGAAACTTCCAGAAATCTTGTTGGAATTGCTTGTAGTATGCTTGAGCCACTTCTTCAGGACTTGATCCACAAATGCATACACAACCCTTGTTTATTGACTTCCCTTCCTCATCGTACAGTTCTGGAGGAACCTGAGTCTCATCATCACCAATGAACATTAGCCAGCTACACGTGACATGTTACGTCTTCGTTAAAAGTACCCACTAAGGTATATGTATCTACATATATATTGGATGTGACTTACTTACCATGGAAAGCCAGTGTAGACTGTAGGAGGAGTGGACAAAGTGCAAGGAACTGTTTGGGAGAAGTCTTCCATAAAAAGAGCCAGGATAAGCTCCCGTGAAGATGGAAGGGGAAAACACTCTTTCTTTGTCGTGCCAGAGTGACCTGAGAAAATCTGGCAAAGCCCTAAAGATTGAGTTGAAGTCATTGGTGGGAAGATCATTGAGGTAGATCCTTAACTCAGAAGCTGGCTGGTTCATCTTCTGGCTCATCTTTTGAATGGCTTCAAATATATCTCTAATGATCGAGAGTGTGTTGGGTCCACAAGAACATCCCAAATCAGCAATGCCCAAACTCTTTGGGGTGCTTGAAATGTATAGTTCCTCCACCGTCTCTATAATAATATGCTTCACCCTATCACTTCCTTTCTTCTGCAACAGCACATACCATAGTGTTATTTTCATACTATAATTTAACCAACAGAAAAAGAACGTCTAGCTTGAAATGACAAAGATTTGGACAAGAGAAAAGGAATATATATACAGTACCTGGAGGGAGGAGTTTTTGGCGTAGCTAGTGCTACCAATTCCTCCAGTCATGTGAAACACTTTCTCTACATCCATCTTGAAGCTAGCTATAGTATGCCTTGGTTTCTGGTCAGTGAAGCTTTGTTCTGCTTTTAAATGTGGATGAAATCTTTTTAAGCTTCGCTTTCTGGTCGTTTACTGGAAATAAAGAATATATATATTACTTGTCACGGTTGTTCAGAATTCACGTCCGTGAGAGTGGCCCGAGTTGTAATGATTACGCTATACAAGTGCAGCAGCAGGCCTCACTGTTACGATATATGCATAACTTGTGTGGTTGGATCAACGGAAATGACATTAGGTGGGGTTTTTTTAAAGTTAAGTTAAGGTAAGTATGAGTTTTGTTTGGTTTAAACGAGGGGAACGGAGATTTGATTTCTTTTTTGGTTTAGAAGGATAGGTGAGTGGAGTTAATTATAAGCTAACAAATATACCTTTCTCTTTATCTATATATTTTCCTTCTTCTTGTACAATTGTTTTTTAATAAAATGATTATTTCTTAATTTCTTATATGACATCCCTTAAATTTTTACATAGCAATATATATTTTAAGTTACTACATGCATTAATGATATGCAATTATTTCTTATAACTAAAGTGGAAAGAACAGAAGTTCATCAACAACAACAAAAAAAAAGTGGAAAGAATTGAAAAAATTATTTGAAATAAAATGAGAACAGAAGAGAATGAGTAAGAAGGCTAAAAAGATGAGAAGAATAGTTGAGGAAAAGTTGGCAAAAAAAAAAGCGTGTGAGGAAAATTGTTTTTTATATTATGGGGATTGACGTGGAATAATAAAAAATTATCATGAGTAATTTGATCAAAATGAATCATAAATTTTCTTTTATTTAGAAAAAACCCTAAATTTAGAGGTTTGAGAAAGGAGGGGAGGGAGCACTACAAGACAAAAAATATTCACCTCCCCTACTTCCAACTAAACAAAGTTTTTTAATCTTCAACTCTCCCCTAACATTATCTAACCTAAAAAAGCCACCAACCAAACACACCATAAATGGACAAGGCTGAGTCTGAGTTGCTTTTCGCAGCTGTCCAAATAATTGAAGCTGTATATCAAAAAGGTTAGATTTTAAGTAGTAATATTTTGGGTTAAAGGATAAAAATATCTATAAATTTTTTTTAAAAGTGTATCGACCATCATAAATTTTTTTTTTGGTGCAAAAATAATCATGAACTTTTAAAAGGGGGCAAAAGTGATGCTTCCGTTATAATTAACTAACGGCTGTTAACTCCAGTGTAAAAGTATCAAAATACCCCTATATATAAAAAAAAATTATGGTGGTGGATGTACTTTTGAAAAAAAATTTATGGGTATTTTTACATTTTTTAAAAATTTTATGGGCATTTTTGCCCTTTAACCTTTTTTTTTAGATAGGAGTATTTTGATATTTTTTCACTGGAGTTAACGGCCGTTAATTAATTTTAAGAGAAGTGTCACTTTTACCTTTTTTTTGAAAGTTTTGATTACTTTTGCATCCAAAAAATATTTATGGTGGTAGGTGCATTTTTTAGAAGAGTTTATAGATATTATTACCCCCTAACTCTAATATTTCAATGAAAAATGAAAGTGGGTGTGGTGGAGATTCACTATTTGGCGTGGGCAAAACCGCAATAGGGTTACGATTGTGTAGAGGGAATGGACCAACTTGTTTTAAGGGAAAGAGTCAGAACAACTTTGTCTTTATGCATAAGCAGCTTTTAGTCTATCAAATCATCAGTGTTAATACGCATCAGCATCATAATTTGATCCCTTCAATAGATTTGCGAAAGTCAAAAGAAGCAATTGGGAGAGGACACGTGTAGGCCAAGGGGTGTGAGTGTGTGATGACCCAATAACTTGCATAGTGGGCGCTGCTAATAATAGTGCCATGAAAAACGCCACATTTCATACAGTTAGGTGATAGGTGCATGAACCTGCAAACTAAACGTACAGGAACCACATACATAATTTGGCCCTCACCACTGGACGATTAAGTTTATGGACACGTATTAGCATTTCATTTATCTTACTCTGCTTTATTCGCGTATTTGTCACTAGACTAGTTGCAATTGCGAATTGAATGAGAGGCTTAGCATAGCACCAGCGCCATAAAATATTAAACATAATTATGTGCTCATCCAATACAAGAGAAGAAAGAGAGAGAAAAATATAAAAAATTCCAAAAGTGTTGTTGCCTAGAGGTTGTCGCGCCTGATGTCACAGGTAATCATATCCATCAGTAGATGCTAGTCAACGTAGTAAACGCAGTGGTGTAGCTTCAAGGGTCATTCAGCAAACTGTATTAGTTAAGCGGCACTAAGATTTGGAGAAAATTCAAAAGATATTTATTTGAATCCGCTTAATGGTGGAGTATTATTGGAGTTAAAGAGGAAAACTGTTGAAGAGCCAAATGCCAATTACTAGCATTGTTCCATTATTCTTCTCCCTCCATGACTCCTGTTCTAGAAAAGGGGTCTTAGAAAATTTTGTAGGTGCATATGTCCTGTGAATGTAATATTCCTTTTAGATAATGTTAGCTTGATATTCCGTGGAGTGCACAAAAGGAGTTAGAGGAGGTAGAAAGGAAAAGGAAACGATAAAAAAGGAGGGGCGGTGGGGGCCAAAAAGCACTAAGTAGGGAATGCCAGCACTTTTATTCATTCATGTAAAGAGCTTTCTCTTCTTCCAATATAATGCATCAGGCACTCACATGTTTGGGACCAGAGAGATGTGTTCATGATAATAATAGTTGAGTGTGAACTGAGACTCTCGCTGATTCAAATAAAAGAGACCCCCCTCTCAAGAGAAAATGAAACATGGATATTGGATACGGTTGGAACAGGGCTAGAAAGCAAGCGTGATTGCTTTTAGGAGTAGGCCTGATGTGTGTGCACTCACACCCAGTGGTGTATGGTGATGGTGCAGGAATAAGGGTACGGGACAAGTTGATATATCAGCTTTAATTTGCGTATAGCAGTCAAACTTGTTTGATGAGTCACTCATCAGTAATAAAGATGATTTTGGTGTGTGAATGAAGTTGACATTTTCAGTGCTGCTCGTAGTTTAATAAAAGAAAACCACGATCTTCAGAACAAAAAGAGTATGGTCCACTAGTAAGCACTTGATCACAAGATGATGTTTTGATTCAAAACAGCTAAATTGCTAATGTACTAATGAATCCTCCATGAGTCTAGAGGAAAGATTTATCTGTTGCATCAAATTCGATGATCGGATCCTTGAATGAGTACGTAGCAGCAGCAGTAGAGTTGAAGAGTGGGGTTTATAATGCATCATAAATGAATAGCCAATAAAGACTTTAAAGTGATAAAGGCAAGTTTGATGAAGAAAGAAAATGACTAGTGGAGGATGGCTTCAAATATGAGTATTACACTGTAAGACTTATCTATAAAATCATGGATATATTATATGTACCAGGAGAAAAGGTAAGAAGAATTGAGTTGAGGAGGAGGGGACAGTGCGGAGGGGACTGAAAGATAGGAGTGGAAATTAAAGAAGGACTCAGGGAAGCGCACTTGGATTGGCAAAGTCAAAGGATTAAAGTAGTTAATTAGTATATATATGCATGCAAGTTGACGTCAGTCACTCTCCATTAAGTGAGCCCCTACTCCCACCATATCACCTCCCTCTCCACCCTCCACCCTCCATTTCAAATGCAGGAATTAACTTATTTTAAGTGATCGATTTCTTCCAAGTGGTTGTGGTGGATAATACGAAGGTCACAATTATATTGGAGAAAATAACAGATCTAATATTAGTAATTTCTGTGACAGTCCATGATCAGCAAGTGTTAGCGAAACCACATGATTGGCACATGTAAGCTCTGAGGGAGTGGAAGAGGTGAAGCCAAGACCTTGTTGGAATCCCCCTAGCCAATTGCCCACCTCATATGGCGCTTCTCCTCGGCAAGTTAATTAGTTATATTTATTTAGAATAACGATTGGAATCTTTAAAAACAGTTTTTGAGATAAATATATGAGAAAAGTTTTGGAGGTCCTAAACGTAATCTCAAACAAACACGTACATCAACTCAACTCCAACATACCCTATCGGTAGCAGTGTCCAATTGCAGCCTGCTCTCTCTAGGTTTTGGTAAATTTGGTGTTTGAAACCTCCATGATCAGGTGGAAACATCGATGGACCATATTTTTGGGTTCCTCACTGACTCGGTCAAAGTTTTCATGAACTAGGGGCATTCCATTTCAGACTTAAAACTGTGCAGAAATATAGTGGATCTGACCGTTTAATCGTTTATTGGAGTTTGATCCAACAATTTATAGTGCTGGCCCAGTCTTTGTTCAGAAAGAGTATTGGAATTAACCCCTAGGCCCACACTAAATAACATCATATTATCATTTTCAATTTATGGTTTTGAGCGCAATTGGGCCGGGTATAAAATCAAACAATCAATTAATAATAATTTTGCCAAGTTTCATTGCAAATCATTAGACTACACGTGTAAGAATGTACTACAAATGAGGAAATGCAAAGGTAAAACATCCTTCAACTCTGTAGCTGGATCGGGTCCCCAAAAAAAACAGTACTTTGGACTTTGGAATGATCTCTATCATTGTCTCATTGGCGGTAGGAGGGAGATAGTGCCAGCTCAACTAGCAACAACCACGTGGCACGTACTCAGGTTACTTAATCCGCATAAAAAACAAAAGCAGCGATTGTCTCAGATGCACTCATTCAACTTCCGTTTTCTCCCACCTCACTTCACCGTGCTCCTGATGTCTACAATGGCGGACCTCAATAACACTCTTCGAGTCTTCTGCATTGGAACTCTCGATACCAAGCTTCAGGAGCTCTGTTTCCTCTCTGATTCAGTTCGTTCCAATCTCAATCACTTCTCCAACCATTCTTCTCTCAAGGTACTCAGCGTCTATCTTGTTGTTTACATGGAAATTTTATTACCCACAACTGCCTTGGGTCGATTATGTGAGAATACCAGATCGTTGAATTTCAAATTTTATTTTATTGATTGATCGAGCGCACAAAATGGTACAGAAAATGCATTTGTTGTCTTTGCTTGTACCAGATGTCGCAGAAGCTGAGAACACATGTTTACATTCCAATCAAAGTAGAAAAACTTGCTAAATTCTACCCGGAAAATTTACTATGCGATTTAACTCGTGCCAGCGCGCGCGCGCTAATATAGAATGAAATAAATGGCTCACATAACAGGCATACGATTCGTGTCAATCCGTTTGTATTTTGACATCGTTACTCCTGCAGAAGCAGTTGTTAACCATTTGTTCTTGGAATTACAGGTAGAATTGGTAGTGGTTGATGTGTCTGCTGGTCCTAACGAGGCAGACAGTTTAGAGAATTTTTCATTTGTTTCCAGAAAAGAAGTTCTCTCTTGCTATAAGGGATCAAATGGTCAGGCTCCAATATCGCTTTCGGATGACAGAGGCAGAGCTGTTGCAATAATGAGTCAGGCATTAGAACAGTTCTTAATGAAATCCCATAAGGATCAAGTTCTTGCAGGAGTTATTGGTATTGGGGGCAGTGGGGGGACTTCTCTAATATCGTCCCCCTTCAGATCCCTTCCAGTTGGGGTACCTAAGATTATTGTTTCGACGGTAGCAAGTGGTCAAACTGAACCTTACATTGGAACATCGGATTTAGTGTTGCTCCCATCAATAGTGGACATTGCTGGTATTAACAGCGTCAGTAGGGTCATCTTATCTAATGCGGCTGCTGCTTTTGCTGGCATGGTTATAGGAAGGATTCAGAGCCTCAAAGATTCTCATGTCCAAGATAAACCTACAGTTGGTATCACCATGTTTGGGGTTACCACTTCTTGTGTTGATGCTGTCAAAGAGAGATTGCACAATGAAGGCTATGAGACCTTGATCTTCCATGCAACTGGAGTTGGCGGCAGGGCCATGGAGAATTTAGTTAAAGAAGGATTTATACAGGTATAGGATCCCCACACGCGCGCTCTCATCTATCTATGAACTTTTTCAAAGCATTGGAGTTTCACTTACTTGGAAGATCACCATAAGTAAATTCTCCAGTGAATTTGAAGACGAGTTTGCTATTAATGCTTACATCACATATATGATAGGCCAATCTCTAATTAATATACTTGTTATTTAATACCAAGAGGAGATGCCTTATATTTATGTATAACTTTCTAGGCTAAACTCTGAGGCCTCACTTATTTCAGAATATTACGTACATAGGAAGACAATCCCCTCCCCCAACGTACGCATTTTTTATTCATCTGATGAATAATGATAGTCTTTTGGAATCACTAATGTTACCTTGGTTTTAAATTCTTTTTATGTTTCCCTGCCTCTGTCTGGACTTTTTTGTGCATTACCCTTTCTTTCAACTTTTTAGGGTGTTCTGGACGTCACTACAACAGAGGTAGCAGACCACATAGTTGGAGGTGTCATGGCTTGTGATAATTCACGCTTCGATGCTATCATAGAGAAGAAAGTCCCTTTAGTCCTTAGCGTGGGAGCATTAGACATGGTGAACTTTGGAGCCAAAGATACCATACCCCACCAATTTCAGCAGAGAAATACATACGAACATAATAAGCAGGTCATAAATCTAAAAGGCTAGTATATTCTGCATTGGTCTCTGTATGAATACTTAATAACTGTCATATTTTTCCATTGTCGTTTTGATTTGACATTGACAGTACTAAAGATGATTTTATCGGTCTTTTTATGCAAATGGAAACTAGCCTCCTCTCTACACTTTGTTAGAGTGCAAAAGCCTTGTAGTTTTATGTGTTTTTTCGTCTTGTAAATGCATGTTATCATCTGCTTGAATTATAGATGTCTGATGTAATTTGATGACCGACTAACATTATAAATAATTCTTATCTTTCCAGGTTTCGCTCATGCGAACAACAGTAGATGAGAACAAAAAATTTGCTGATTTCATAGCAAATAAACTGAACAAGTCATCATCTAAGATCCGTGTTTGCCTTCCAGAAAAGGGTGTATCTGCTTTAGATGCACCAGGAAAGCCTTTTTATGATCCAGAAGCAACAAGTGCTCTTATTCATGAATTAAAAAGTCTAATTCAGACAAATGATGATAGACAGGTACAGTTATTACCCAATATTGGCTTTTCCCCTAATTGTAACCTTAAGTTCTTCTTATATTGTTTAAAAATATTTTCATTGATTATTATTTAAAAGTTTTGTATTATGCAGGTGAAAGTATATCCATATCATATTAATGATCATGAATTCGCAAATGCATTGGTTGATTCATTCCTCGAGATGAATGATAAAAATACTAGCAATTCTAGTCATCCGCAAGTTGCCATTCCTGGATCTGTTGAAACCTCTCATGGGGATGATGTTTCAACTGCATCAAGCATTGGACCCTTTCTCTACACACCTAGTGACTTCCCAGATGCAAGACCAGGTTATAGTTTGAATTAACATTTTTTTTCCTTGAAAATATTGGTTACATGCCTACTTTAAAAAATGGCTAAAAGAAGTCAAGTACAGTTATGGTATATGACACGCCTTGTTCTTGTATTGAATTGCCTAGACTGTTCTTAATAGAGCGTGGGATCCCATATCTTGTTTACTTGAAGGAAGATGTCTTGTCCTCCATGACTCATGTATTGGAGTAGTTGAAGTTTCAACCTTGCTATGACATGTTATTTACATGGCTTGGAACCTGAACTATGTTGATTTGACAACTGTTTATCCCTTGCTAATGGCTTTTTTCCCTTCTCCATTGGTGTGTTAACTAGGCAAAAATAGCTGGTGCCAATTTTCACCATTATTTTAGGCAGCCGAATTTTTTGTTTCCTTGTGCCTCAACTCTGAAGTACTATTGCTTTCTTACTGGCAGAAACTTTGGATAAAACACAGCAGATCTTACAGCAATTGAAACATCAAATAGAAAAAGGAATTCCTATAATAGGAGCTGGTGCTGGAACTGGAATATCTGCCAAGTTTGAAGAAGTTGGAGGGGTGGATCTGATTGTAGTGTACAATTCAGGGCGCTTTCGCATGGCCGGTAGAGGATCTTTGGCAGGATTGTTACCTTTTGCCGATGCCAATGCTGTAGTGCTTGACATGGCCAATGAAGTTTTGCCAGTATGCTTTCATTGTTTTGCTTGTTCCATCCAAGTGCTTTACACAATCATTTGATTTTTCATATGTCTCTTAATTTAAAGCCAAGATATTTTCAAATAGCTGATAAAAAGGCATGATAAGTTACGAGACCGCTTAGTTCGGTTACTTCTGCCTTTTGTTCTTATGTAATCATTTTTCGTCCTGGTCAGTTTGATTTCAAAAAATAAGGTGAAAGTAAAGGGTAGGACTTGATCATTTTGACTTCTCTGGTTCTCATATAAACACTGCTGAACAAAGATTTGCATGAAATCAAATTTTGACACTAGCCATCTTCTGCATGGTAACTTACTGTTGAGGTCAATTTCAAGTAGCTTTTTACATCCTTAGTTTCTTAATTTTGGAGTAAAGTTAATTATTTTATAAATGATAACCAATATTAAGATTTTGAATATTGTTAGTGGGTTTACCAAATTTTCTCCTCATTCCCTGTTTTGGTTTTCTTGGGCATATCAAAATTTTCTTTACAGGTAGTGAAGAAGGTACCCGTTCTTGCTGGTGTATGTGGAACTGATCCCTTCCGGCGAATGGATTACTTCCTTAAGCAGGTGGAATCAACGGGATTCTGTGGGGTGCAAAATTTTCCTACTGTTGGGCTATTTGATGGTAATTTTAGACAAAATCTTGAAGAAACAGGAATGGGTTACAGGTAGGCGCGACAAGTGAGGAAATACTACTTCAAATATTATATTAGTTGGATTGATACATCTCTTGCAACTTTTTTCTTTCCAAATGACCAGCTTGGAAGTTGAAATGATCCATAAAGGCCATACGATGGGTCTTTTGACAACCCCGTATGCATTCAATCAAGATGAAGCAGTTGAAATGGCTAAAGTTGGAGCTGATATTATAGTGGCCCATATGGGTCTCACTACAGCAGGCTCCATAGGTGCAAAAACGACTGTTTCCCTTGAGGAAAGCGTAGTTCGAGTACAAGCTATTGCCGATGCTGCACATAGGATCAATCCCAGGGTCATTGTGCTCTGCCATGGAGGTAAACACATCACCTAGCAGTCCTTTGTTTCTTTTTTCAACATTTTCATTCTTTGGCTAACAAATTTACTATTTAGAATCGATTGAATAGATCTTTACATTGAATATTACGAATTGATAAATCTTTCTGTCTTTTGTAACCTCCCGCACCTATGTCCTATCTCCGACTATTAAGAAATCATTTCCTTCTTATAATCTTACGTACTGCAACGGTTTTTGAATATAGCAAATGCTGCACTTTGTAGGTCCTATATCTGGTCCGAAAGAGGCAGAATTCATATTAAAGAGAACCAAGGGGGTCCATGGCTTTTACGGAGCTTCAAGCATGGAAAGGCTACCAGTGGAACAGGCAATAACAAGCACCATTAAACAATACAAGTCAATCGCTCTTAGTTGAGGTTCAACTTGTTTGTAATCTATAAATGCAGATTTTATGTAACATGATTAATGTCATGTTTTGCGGCTTGTGTCCTCTTCTGCTCCTCTCTGAATCATGCTCTGTTACGAGTTACGACATGAAATATTCCTCCCATATTCGAAGAGCCTCTGCACACCAACAGCCAGAATATTCTCACAATAGTTTAGTTGCATGAGAATTTGTACGTTTAAGGTGTTGGACAATGGGGGTGTTTGTTTTCACGGCAGCTTAAAAAATAAGCCCGAATCACGCAAGCCGAGAAAAAACTCCTCTCACATACTTACCTCGTATACCGTGAATCACGAATTATAAGCACGTTTTGGACAAAAATAAGCCATTCCAAACACGCACAATGATTAAATATACTGTTGAGATAGAAGTAAGATATTCGTATGATCGTATCCTAACAATTAGTATTACCACCTGTTTATTTAAAATAGCAAAAGCAAAATCTTGGGAATTCCCTGAATCATATTATTCAATACTCATTTGACTTTAGAAAATAATAATATAAAAAAATAATTACATTAGGCTTGAAGAGTAATATAACTATATTAATATTATTTTTGAAAAAATTATGTTTTTTATGTTGACATAATCTTTTTGGAAATATGCTCTCCGTATCTTATTTTGTTCACATGCTGCTAATAATACTATATATATAAATCGAAAGCTCAAATGAATCAGTCAAAATGAGATTCAATTTCATAAACTCTAGAAAAGAATGAGGGGTTGAATTTTATGAATTCCAAAACAGTACAAAATCTTGAACAACCAGTCAACCATCTTACAATCTTTCCCTTGTGGTCCAAGCAAAAAAAACTTGACTTTCAAAAACTTCCGCCAATAGCGGGACCATCTTACATTCTTTCTTTCCCTTGCGATCCAAGAAAAAAAACAGACAAGCTCGAACCAAAAAAAAAACACTGGGAGTCATGTAGACATTTATGTTTGGACTTCTAAAAGTGTTTAACCAAATGGATGTGTTTGTTTGGGATTTCTAAAAATATTTATTTATATAAATAGAATCATAATTAAAAAATTATTTTTAAAGATTTTAATCACTGTTTTAAATATATCTTCAACTCAATTTCAATTTTCAAAGACACCACGCTTTGTCAGATTTCAACCACCGCCACTTGGCCGTTGCTTCCCACATTCTAGCTCCTTTTTTTCTTTTCATTTGAATATTCTTCCTCATTCTCCTACTTAATGAAGAAGCACAACGCTTCCCCTGCATCCTACTCCATTCCCACTTTGTTTTCCTTAACCGCCTCATTAACCCAGAAATGGCCTTCTTCTCTTCATCTTCCTCTGAAACCGACCTTGCCACCGTCAAGATGTTCGCTTCGACGGCCGCCTCCGTCATCGGCACCACATTGCTTGTCCGGTCAGTGGCCCGGGACCTCTTGCCTTGGGACATTCAAGATATTTTCTTCAGCGGTATTCGGGGAATATCCCATCGCTTCTCTTCTCAACTCACCATGGTGATTGATGAGTTCGATGGTATTGTCAGAAACCAAATCTATGACGCTGCACACACTTATTTGGGCAAAAAGATCTCCCCTTCCACTCGTAGACTCAAAGTTAGTAAGCCCGAAGCTGAAAAAGGCTTTGCAATCACCATGGAGCGTGACGAGGTCATTGTGGACGTGTTCAATGGCATTAAATTCAACTGGGTCCTTATATGCAGGGAGGTTGAGCACAAAAATTTTAACAATCGAGAAGACCTAAGTTCAACGCTGCGATCAGAAGTCCGATCATTGGAGCTGAGTTTTCATAAGAAGCACAAGGAGTTGGTGTTAACATCATACCTTCCATTCATTCTACAAGAAGCGAAATTGATGAAGCAGGAAGTGAGGGCCTTGAGGATCTTCATGGTGGGGAACACATACGGGGATTTAAATGAGGCGTGGCTAGGGACGAAGTTAGACCATCCAGCAACATTTGACACGTTGGCATTGGACCCAGACATCAAGAGATTCATGATGGAGGATCTAGACAGGTTTGGGAGGAGGAAAGAGTATTACAGGAAGGTAGGAAAGGCGTGGAAGAGAGGGTATTTGCTGTATGGCCCTCCTGGAACTGGGAAATCGAGCTTGATTGCTGCAATGGCAAATTACTTACATTTTGACATATACGATTTGGAGCTAACAGAACTACATAACAACTCAGAGCTCCCTCGGTTACTGATTGCTATGGCGAATAGGTCAATTCTCGTTGTGGAAGACATTGACTGCACCATTGAATTCCAAGATCGCACGACAGAATCAGGAGCCTCTTCTAGCCTTGGATTGTCACCATCACAGGTAATATGTCCTCCACTCTGCTTCTTTCTTTCAACTTTCAAGCTTAAAATTGAGAGTTAAATAATGGTATTTACGTTATGTGTGTGGTAATTGACGTGACAGGTGACACTATCAGGGTTATTGAACTTCATTGATGGGTTGTGGTCAAGCTGTGGAGATGAGAGGATTATAGTGTTCACCACAAACCACAAAGAAAAGCTTGACCCTGCGTTGCTGCGTCCTGGTCGCATGGATGTCCACATTCACATGACGTATTGCACTCCCTCTGTGTTTCGACAGCTTGCTTTTAATTACCTTGAACTCGAGCAACATCCTCTTTTCCCACAAATTGAAGAAGCCATTGTTGCCACCAAAGTCACTCCTGCACAAGTAGCTGAGCAGCTCTTAAAGAGGAGTGATCCTCACTCTGCTCTTCAAGAACTTCTGCATTTTCTTACACAGGAAAAACTGATGGAAAAAGGTGAGCCTGCAGGGACTCAAATGAGAGAAGCAGAGCATCTGTCTCATGATGAACAACAATTGTCCGTTGTTGATGCATAATTAAGGACCAAAAACGAACATGATGGGCAAAAGAGGAGAAACACTTTGGCCCAAATACCACCAATAAATGTATAACAGGGGCCGTAGAAAATAAGGACGCGTCCCTCATCGTTCAGGCTTTGTAATATCAAGAACGATGTTATGCAAAAGGAAAAGATTCTATCTCTATGTATTGTTACAATTTTATCGGATGTCCCCTAACGGGACAAGGAACAGATTCTAAGCCTTCAAGGCATGTATATAACTATCATCTTAATTATATAGTTTAAAATCAATGAAAAAACAAAAATGAATCTGTAAAATGAGATGTGAAATTTTATAATTTTTTCCCTGAAGAATTTTATAAATTTTTGAAAGGTACTTCAAGTATTCAACGACCATCTTCATATTTTATTGCCTGTGAAATTTCCGCATGGTGTTGCCCTTGAATAATATATAAAACAACAAAGAAGTTGAAAAAAATTGTAGGTTTTATCAATTTGAAAAATAGTAGATTTTTTTTTGGCCATGTAAAAATAGTAGAATTTATTGCCGGCTTTGTATAATGTATTATGTATGTAATATATATTTGATGGCAAAAAAAAATGTCTGTAATATATATTTGAGATTTTAGGTAAAGTAGCATCCAATGATGTTATTTTTTTGGTGCTTCCAGCAGTCTGATCTTATTTATAGTGTATCCAGCACTTTAAATTTATATCTTTTATAAATAAAATTTTTTTTCATTAAAAGTATTAAATATATAAAAAAAATTTAGAAAAATGAAAACAACACTTTTTTATCTATAAAATATCAAAATATTTTTTATTTTATGTACAATCTAATGACCCAAAATACCAATACTTGAAAAGTGAGGAAAATTGGTGGGTAGCATGGGGGGTAGAAGAGGGAATTCGGGCCAGCCCGAGCCCGACGGGCTGGCCCGACGCGGGTTGAGACTAATCGGGTCGGGCTTCAACCAGCCCGATTATAACTCGGGCTGCCATAGGGCAGCCCGAGCCCGAACCCGCCAGCCCGATTATAACTCGGGAGGTAACGTGAAAGAAGTTACGAGAAAGAATATTCATTGGACTGTTTACGGATTCAGCTAAAGAGACGGAGCACAAGATGCCAACAGAGAAAATGAAAATTTAACTGTAGAACAAGCATTAGTTCCTAATTATTAAAGCATGACACAGGGCTATTGAACTAAAATATCTTAATCAAAGGGGGAGAAAGGAAGTCCATAAGCGCCGTCTCAAGAATTTGGGCAAAAACAGGCCAAGTTGTAAAGAAAAATTTCAAGAGAGAAATCCGTAATAAATTACCTCTTACAGTCACAGAGCCGACGAGCACAGACAAGCATGAGAGGAAGAGAATCCGGTTTGGTTTCAGACTTTCAGTTCAGATGGGAGACTTGGAAGAGACGACAGATGAGCATGCCTAATCCGGTTTGGTTTAAGAGACGCCACTGACGCCAGGGGAAGAGGGAGATCCGGAGATGGGGGAGACCAACTCAGCGGTGGTGGCGCGGAGTCAAAGAGGAGGAGGGAGTCTGTGAGAGGCGGCGGAGAGCACAGAGCGGCGGAGGAGAGCAAGACGGAGACCGAGACTGCGATGCGAGAGCACAGAGCGGCGGAGCGAAGAAGGCGTAGAGGAAGAGCGAGACTTGGAGAGGCGGAGGCCGAACCGGAGCCGGAGAGGAAGGGTGACGGACGACGGTGACGGGGCCGAGCCGGAGAGGAAGCGCAAGAAGGGGAGCGGAGCTGCGGAGGGCGGAGTGTCTTAGGGTTCAGAGAAGAGGAGGAAAATCTGAGAATCAGAGAAATGGAGAATGAGAGCGCGGGGGGTGGGCAGGCGAACCGAAAAAAGAGGGAATGGGGATTTTTTTTTTGGGTTATCGGGCTAAACGGGTTAACCCGTTTAACCCGCGGGTTAGCCCGTTTAACCCGACGGTTAAACGGGCTTGACTCGTTTAGCCCGATTACATTTGGGCCTGATTTTTCCAGGCCCGAACCCGATTAACTTAACGGGCTGACGGGCCCAACCCGCCAGCCCGACCCGAATTCACTCTTCTAATGGGGGGCAACAAACAACCCCCTCCCATCATTTTTATACCCTTCCTCGCGTATTTTTATCCATGCACAATCAATATTATTTTTCTCTATTCTCTCACTCAAATATTGTAATAATTTTATTTTATTATGTAATTAAGAACCAATTAATAAGCAACAAAAATTATGTTATCAATAGGGTTAAGTTTAATGGAAAGGGTTAATATTTTACCAACATGATAAATCAAAATTCGATTCTGACCAGAGATATTGTAACATTTAATGTCCAACTGTGTTTTAAACAAGATTATTTTTAATAAAAGGATGCACATATTTAAAAAATAGGCCAAAAATAATGAAAAGCTGAAATAAATCATTCACAATGGGAATTGAATGTTGTAAGTTAAAGAAAATGATGATAGATTGAATTTTATAAATTCAAAGAATGACAATCTTTGACGACGACCTTTATATCTTGTTTCTTCTGCCTTGAGGAAAAGGAACAGTAGCTGGGCAATAAGACGTACTCCAAGGTATAAAATACCCTTCCACTTATAGAACCTTTTTTCTTTAAAAAAAAACAACTAGCAATAAAATGCAGGCGTTTTACACTTTTACCCTTTTACCCAGGTGGAGGCAGTTAGAGGAAAAGTCAAAATATCCAGCATGCAGTCATGCACTTTCAAAAACTTCCATGCATAGAGGGAAGTTTATCTAATCTCTGACTCTCTCTCTTTATTTGATAAGTCACAATGTTAACAGGTCGCATCACTGTTTTGGTGCTGGCCGTAAGAAGTCAAGCAACAATTAGAAAACGAAAGACACAAGCCGTAATCAATAAAAACATGTTAGTTTTAGTTATAGAAGCCAATTAATTAAGCATAAAATTCAATTGAGATATGAAAGAATGAATAAGCCGAGGAGACGAAGAGACGAAATTAAACCATCAAATGCAGCTGGTCTGGTCAATGATCCAAAACATCATCAGATTGGCTTTTGGGATTTGGAGTTTTTACTCTTCAACTCCATTCCCATTTTCAAAGACACCAATCTTAGTCAAGTTTCAACCAACAATCCCCATATACTGGTCATATTTCTTTGAATATTCTTCCTCACTTTCCTACTTAATGAAGAAAAAAGCACAACGCCTCCCCCTCCTCTTCTTCCTACTCCATTCTCAGAAATGGCATTTTTCTCTTCCTCTTCTGCTGAAACCAACCTTGCCACCAACAAGACATTGGTTTTGACGGCTGCCTCCGTTGTAGCCGTCACAATGCTTGTCCGAACAGTGGCTCAAGACTATTTCTTTAGCGGTGTTCGTGGAATCTTCTGTCGCTTCTCTTCTCAACTCACCATGGTGATCGATGAGTTCGATGGTATTGTCAGCAACCAAATCTACGATGCCGCAAACATTTATTTGAGTAAAAAAATCTCCCCATCCACTCGCAGCCTCAAAGTTAGTAAGCTCGACGACGCTGAAAAGGGCTCTGCAATCACCATAGAACGTGGCGAGGTTATTGTGGATGTGTTTAATGACATCAAATTCAATTGGATATTTGCATGCAAGAAGGTTGAGTCCAAAAATGTCCACATTCCTCGACACTTGAATTCAACGTTACGATCGGAAGTCAGATCATTGGAGCTGAGTTCCACAAGAAGCACAAGGAGTTGGTGTTAACGTCGTATCTTCCCTTTATCTTGGAAGAAGCAAAATTGATGAAGCAAGAAGCAAGGACCCTAAGGATCTTTATGGCAAATTTTGCAAACATGTACGGGAATCTAAATGACGTTTGGCTCGGAACGAACTTGGACCATCCGGCAACATTTGAGACACTAGCATTGGACCCAGATATAAAGAGATTCATGGTGGAGGATTTGGAGAGGTTTATGAGTAGGAAAGAATATTACAAGAAGGTAGGAAAACCATGAAAGAGAGGGTATTTGTTGTATGGCCCTCCTGGAACAGGGAAATCAAGCTTGATTGCGGCAATGGCAAATTATTTGCTTTTTGACATATATGATTTGGAGCTGACAGAGCTACATGACAACTCTGAACTTTGCCGGTTACTGATGGCTCTGCCGAATAGATCTATTCTCGTTGTGGAAGACATTGATTGCACCATTGAATTTCAGGACCGTAGAGCTAAATCAATGGTTGGATTCCCAGGAAGAGAGGTTATTTAATAATTTACCCTTCTTTCTTGACATTTATTTCTTTGAAGCCTAAATTTTTTACTATTCCACTTTTATTGAGGGATAACATTTGGTAAAATATAATGTGTTTAAGAAAAATAAAATCCGGACTAATTAACTGCATTTTCCTAAACTTGTAACATACAGGTGACACTGTCAGGGCTCCTAAACTTCATGGACGGGTTGTGATCAAGCTGTGGAGAGGAGAGGATTATAGTGTTCACGACCAACCATAAAGAGAAGCTTGACCCTGCATTGTTGCGTCCAGGTCGCATGGACGTTCACGTCCATATGTCATATTGTACTCCCTCTGTTTTTAGGCAGCTTGCTTTAAATTCCCTTGGATTGAAGCATCACCGGCTTTTCCCACAGATTGAAGACGCCATTGTTGCCAGCCACGCCACTCCGGGCCAGGTGGCTGAACAGCTCTTGAAAAGTAGTGATCATCGTTCTGCTCTTCAACACCTTATGCACTTTCTTGAGGCTGAAAGGAAGGAAGCACGGCTTCGGTCCCATGATAAAGATGAGCAGCTGCCTAATGACGGCGACTTCAAAGTCAGTGTGTGGCGCAATTTCACGCCTAGGAGGCGAGGACGAGGACGAGGAGGTTGCGTGATCATATACCAACGTTAACTTTGGATTGAGTTGGATGAGCACTGAAATCTGGAACGTACAGATATTTATTTTATTTTATTTTTCTTAATAAAATTATTTTAATAGGTACAGAATCTAAAATAAAGATAACTCTTAACTAACAGTTTCTTAAAAAATAATTTTTTTATTCAAAAATCACCAATTTTAAAAAAATTAAATCTGGACGGTTTAAATCTGGACCAACACAAGGATAGACACTGAAACAGGTTCCCGTTAACTTTAAATCAATATGGCGCAATTGTATGAAATAAGTTTATATATACATATATATATATATATATATATTTATATATTTAAAAAATTAATATTAGAATTATTTTTCTAATTAAATTATTCGAACGCAAACTCATAAATTATTTGCAAAAGTACAAGGCTAATGATGCTTAAGACCTTTTATCATCTACCACCTCATGTATCAATGTATCTTAATTGATTAAAATTTTGAATGTTATTTCGGTGTTAAGACAATTTATTTTAACTTGCACATTATTGTTGGTTTTTTCTGAGGTTCTGAAATTCAGACTGGTCACTGAATTAGTCGGGGTATTGGGTCAAAAGTCAGTGAGTCAGATCGCAATCAAACCGAGGTTAACCCGGGGCTAAACTGATGAAGAAATAAAAACTTCAAGGTTATTTATATAAAATTCTAAATAAAATATTAAAAAAAAACGATCGAACGCCGTAAAATCCTATCAAATGAGGGTTAATCATTGGACCAAAACCACCGGTTGGCCGGTTTCCGGCTCAAACAAGCCGATCCGCTCTTTAAAACTATGGTTTTTTCCCTCGCAGAAGATAAAAGGTAACTATTCCTACTATAACGTAAGGAGAGAAGGTAAAAAATGAATATTATACATTTATTTTAATGTAAAATAATAAAAAAGGATTAGTTATTACCCAATCATGTTATGACGCATATATAATATATAACTGTAGTGAAGACCAGTAGATTTCCAAATGCTTACTTAGTTACTTACCCACGTCATTAGTTGTGTTAATTCTTTTTGCTTGCTTCTTCGTCACTGTCTCAATTCAATTGTGAGTGGTCATCAGGTCAACGAGGTCAATATGGCTCAGGAAGTTGCTGGGTTGCTTCATCGGAGTAGTTATACCCTCTTGGTCAACGATTCCATTCCCATTTTTGTTAGTCACAGAAAGCGTCTGTCGACACACACACACATTCACACATGAATTGATGAATTTGTACAGTATTAAAGATAGGTTTCATATTACGTTGATTGTATATAAATATGTAGTTTTGCATTTCATAAATATAAGAGAAGTTTCAGTTTATAACATGGTACCAGAGCCTCTGTAACTTCAGGAATTGTTTCTGTTTTTTTTTCCGACGAGGAACTCCATTTTTTCCGGCCAAACTAGTTTATGTTCAACGTTCAGATTTGTCACCGTCAAAGCCTCCGCTGCAGACACGCGCCAGATCCTCAGGTCCCCTATGTCCAGATCGGCCGGCCACCAAAATTTGAGGCCATTCCGACGGCGCGTGTGTCCTCACGCGCCGCCTGAAGCTCCGCTGCCACCTACACGCGCTGGCGCGTGACGCTCTTTCCGGTGGCCGTTTGTGACGCCGTTTGCGGCGTTCTGATCGTCTCTCCAACCTCTACCTCCCTCTGAAGTTTCGTGGTCATCCGAAACGTTTGAAATTTTGAGCTATTGTTCTTCGCCTTCGTTTCCGCATCCGTAAGTTCAATTTGACACTACATTCAGTATTTTTGAGTGAGGGTCTTAAGTTTCTGCGGGTCCCTTATCTTGTTTGGAGTAGTTTGTCTCTTTACATGCGCATTTGATTGAATCTCTATGGGTCCCGTTGGTTACAACTTGATTAAGTTGATATTGTGGATCTATCTTCTTGATTGTTCGTGACTCTTGTTATTTTTGAGAAGGTTGTTCGTATACTACTACGTTGATTGTTCAAAATGGCTGATTCTAAAACCTCTGATATGTTACCTATGTCTGCGAGGATCACTGCTTCACAGTTAAATTGGACAAATTATAGTGATTGGAACAAAACTGTTAACGTTTATATTTTGGGGATTGCGATGGAAACCCATTTAACTGCGGATCCTCCTTCTGGTGATGAAACCAAACTTTCGACTTGGAAAAGAGCAGATGCTCAACTTTTGTTTCAAATTCGAAATTCTATTGAACCACGAATTCTGGCTTCTGTTAGTCATTGTAATTCTGTCAAAGAAATCATGAATTATCTTGAATTTATGTTTTCTGGAAAAGGAAATATTACTCGGGTTCATGAGATCTGTAAAGGCTTTTATCGCTCTCAACAGCAGGGGCGTTCCTTAAAGGACTTCTTTCTCGACTTCAAGCGGTTGTATGAAGAAATGAAAGTACTTATGTCTCCACAGGCAGATCTTTTAACTCGTGTTAAGAATCTAGAACTTCAGGCGATTATCAGCTTTCTTGAAGCTCTTGACCCTTCATATGAAATGATTCGTTCCCAGATTTTGTCTAGTCAAGAGCTTCCTTCTCTTGAAGATGTTTTCTCCCGGGTTCTTCGTGCTGATAGCTTGATTCACTCTTCTGTAGATCCAACTGCAGGTGCTCTAGCTGGACGTGGTCCCTTTGAGAACAGGAATTATGGGTACAAACAAAATACTCATTCTCCTACAATGACTTCTGGCAGTATTATTTGCAATTATTGCAAGGAACCTGGACACATTAAGAAAAATTGTCAAAAATTGCAAAATAAACAGCAGCGTGATCAACAGCGTGGCCTTGCTCATGTTGCCCATACACCTGGTCTCCCTGATTCTGAATCTTCTTCTGCCGGGGCACTAGCCACAGGTACTATGTCCTCTGGTCTTACTACTGCTTCCACTAAATGGATCATTGATTCTGGAGCCACCGATCACATGACAGGTAATCATCACTTATTCTCTTCATATGCCCCCTATACCAACCCATCATCCATATTTGTTGCCAATGGTTCTCCTGTACGTGTTACTGGCTCAGGAACTGTTCAACCAACTACCTCCCTCTCATTATCCTCTGTTCTTAACGTTCCAGATCTCACCTTTTACCTTTTACCTTTTATCTCCCAGTAAACTCACCCGTAAGTTAAACTGTTTTATCTCATTCTTCCCTGATCATTGTTTAATTCAGGATCTATCGACGAAGCAGATTATTGGTAGAGGCTATGAATCTGGTGGACATTACATCCTTGATGATCAGGTTCCATGTTCTGTTGCTTGTTCTGGTGGGTCGTCTCTGTTTGAAGTTCATTGTCGTTTAGGTCATATGTCGCTTTCGTCTCTCCGAAAAGTGTATCCTCAATACTCTTCTGTGTCTACTTTAGAATGTGAGTCCTGTCAGTTTGCAAAACATCATCGTATTCATTTAGCACCTCGTGTCAATAAACGGGTTGCGTCCCCCTTTGAGTTAGTACATTCTGATGTTTGGGGTCCTTGTTCAGTTATGTCTCAGACTGGTTATCATTATTTTGTCACTTTTGTTGATGATTTTTCCCGCACCACCTGGCTTTACTTAATGAAACAGCGTTCTGAATTGTTTACTCATTTTCATAATTTTTGTGCTGAAATTCAAACCCAGTTTAATACACCTGTGAAAATTTTACGAAGTGATAATGCAAAAGAATATTTTTCCGCCCAATTCACGGATTACATGCAAAATCATGGTATTCTTCACCAATCCTCTTGTGCTTATAACCCTGCTCAAAATGGTGTTGCTGAAAGAAAGAACCGACATCTCTTAGAGACTGCTCGAGCTCTCATGTTTCATTCCTCAATCCCTAAACGTTTTTGGGCTGATGCTGTCTCTACTGCTTGTTTTCTCATCAATCGCATGCCTTCAACTATTCTTGGTGGGGATATTCCATATTTTGTTCTGTTTCCCACATCTAAGTTGTTTCCTATTGATCCTAAAATCTTTGGCTGTGTTTGTTTTGTTCGGGATGTCCGTCCTAGTATTAGCAAACATGATCCAAAGTCCCTAAGATGTGTTTTTCTTGGTTATTCTAGAATTCAGAAAGGTTATCGGTGTTACTCTCTGGATCTCCGTCGTTACCTTGTATCTACCGATGTTATGTTTCATGAGTCCTCTTCTTTCTTCAAGACTTTGTCCTTCTCTGAGTCTCCCTCTGTCATGGATAATTCAAATGATATCCTAGTTTATCCTGTTCTTCTCTCACCAGTATCGGCTGCTGTTCCGGAACCTGACAACGTCAATGATGCTGATGTTACTAATGATTCACCTCCGCCACCACCTGCTTCGCCAATTGATCCTGTTGATGTCTCCCTCGTTCCTACCTCTGTTTCCGCCAATCCTCCTCTTGCTGTTACTGAACCACTTGTTCCTGCTTTTATTGATACCACTTCTGATGACCAACCCATTGCACTTCGTAAAGGTACACGTCCACATTGTCTTCCCAAAAGATATGCTGACTGTGTCTATCCTATATCATCTTTTGTCTCTTATCAGTTTTTATCACCTGTTTCATCTTCTCTTGTGGCCACTCTTGATTCCATTTCCACACCTACTAGCCTACAACAAGCTCTAGCTCACCCTGGTTAGCGTGCCGTAATGGAAGAAGAACTCTTGGCATTAGAAACAGCTGGTACATGGACTCTTGTTGATCTCCCTCCTGGAAAGAAAGCCATTGGATGTAAATGGGTCTTTGTTGTTAAGACTAAGGCAGATGGTTCCTTGGAACGACTCAAAGCTCGCCTTGTTGCCAAAGGATATGCCCAAACTTACGGTATTGATTACTCCGAGACTTTCTCTCCTGTAGCCAAACTCACTTCAGTTCGTCTTCTTGTTTCTTTGGCGGCTACATATCATTGGGAATTGCATCAATTGGATGTTAAAAATGCTTTTTTAAATGGTGATCTTATAGAAGAAGTTTATATTGAGCAACCACTTAGGTTCGTTGCTCAGGGGGAGAATAGGAAAGTGTGCTACCTCCGGAAGTCACTGTATGGTCTAAAGCAAAGTCCTCGAGCCTGGTTTGATAAATTCTGTAATGTGGTCAAGAAGTTTGGGTTACATCAAAGCAAGTGTGATCACTCTGTGTTCTACCAACAGTCTGATACAGGCATGATTCTTCTTGTAGTATATGTTGATGATATTGTGATTACAGGAAGTAATTGTTCTGGAATCTCAGAACTTAAAATCTTTCTGAACTCTCACTTCCAGACAAAAGATTTGGGATCATTAAAGTACTTCCTTGGTATTGAGGTTTTGAGCAGTAAGAAAGGTATTCTTTTGACTCAAAGAAAGTATGTTCACGATCTCTTAAAGGAGACTGGAAAACTTGGAGCTGCACCAAGCAGCATCCCCATGATTCCAAATCCTTTTTTAGATCTTGATGCTAGTATGTTTGATAAGCTTCCTGATGATTTGAAGAAGAAGATTGATCCAGAGAAATTAAAGCCATTTCCATTTCCTGAGAGATATAGAAGATTTATTGGGAAACTGAATTATCTAACAGTAACTCGTCCTGATATAACCTTTTCAGTTAGTAGGCTTAGCCAATTCATGGCATCACCAACAGTGGCACAATGGGAAGCTTTAGAACATATCTTGCATTATTTGAAAGGCTCTCCGGTCTTGGTATTCTCTATACAGATTATGGGCACACTAAAGTTGAGTGTTTTTGTGATGCGGATCATGCAGGATCAAAGGCCACAAGACGATCTACTACAGGTTACTGTGTGTTTGTTGGTGGAAATTTGATATCTTGGAGAAGTAAGAAGCAAGGAGTTATGTCAAAGTCAAGTGCCGAAGCGGAATACAGAGCCATGTCACAATCAGTACAAGAAATTGTGTGGGTACTTCAGCTTTTGAAAGAAGTTAGCATCGTCACAACATTACCTGCAAAACTATGGTGCGACAATAAAGCAGCACTTCATATAGCATCAAACTCTGTGTTTCATGAAAGAACAAAACATATTGAGATTGATTGTCATTTTATTCGTGATAAGATTAAAGAAAATATTGTGTCTACAGGGCACATACGATCTGACGATCAACTAGCAGATCTTCTAACAAAAGCATTAAATGGAACACGGGTTCAATATCTTTGTAACAAGTTGGGTATGATTAATATATATGCTCCAACTTGAGGGGGAGTGTTAGTCATAGAGAGCGTCTGTCGACACACACACACATTCACACATGAATTGATGAATTTGTACAGTATTAGATATAGGTTTCATATTACGTTGATTGTATATAAATATGTAGTTTTGCATTTCATAAATATAAGAGAAGTTTCAGTTTATAACAATTTTCAAATAGACACAAACACTTGACCAAGTTCAGTTCCGACTCCAACGTCCGGCTGCTACCTTTTTTTATCGGAATACTATAAACAGTAAAACAAAATATCAAGATTTGTCCAAAAGAAAAACAAAATATCAAGATGTTATAAAGTTAAAATTATTTATTTTAATGCTGCATTTAAAATCGTTCTTGTGAAGAACGATTTCAAATCTATAAGGAAGTCATTCTTTCAAAATCCAGAAATCGTTCTTCGCGAAAATAATTTTAAAAATCGTTTTTTGTATGAACAATTTCTAAATGATGTGATTTTTTTTTAAATGATTAAAAAAAGGTTTGCCAGGAACATTCTCCCCTACAAAAGCTACATATGTGTTCCCTCCTCCTTCCCAATGCCCTCCTCCTTTCTAATGCTCAATGCTTAATCATATCATCTATTTCCCCCATGTAAGGTCGTGAATAAACAATAATAGAGGGCACTATATTTATTCCATTCCTGCATCCACTCTTCATTCTTACATCCTCACTTTGTAGTTCTTTTCTTTCTCATCTCATTTATCTCTAAGAGCTTTCTCTTCTCTTCTACTCAGTTCTCTCCTTCTCCTCCTCATTATTTTATTCTTTTGCTTTGTTGTTCCTTGATTATTTGCATCGGTCTTTTTTCTTATTGTTGTTGTGGGTAAGTTGTTTCTCTAATTTTTTTTCTTAATTTGGTAGTTTGTAATATGTAATTTGAATTTAATTATCTTGCCCTTGATAACTATTATTTAACTTTTTTTTTTTATTTTTAGGTGGTCAATAATTGGTTCAACAACTTGGAAAATCAAAATATATGCCTCTTATTTTGACTGTAAGTATTATCCTGTATTATATGATAATATAGGTCAGTTTTGAGACATCAAGATTTGATCTCTATTTTTAGGCATGTGATTTCGTCTATATAAACCATGTGTCATGATATTAGCAAATATGTTTTTATTTTGTGAAACCTTATTTATATATTTATGATATTTGTCTAAAGATTGGCTCACCCAAAAATTTTAATGTTGGTAGGATAAAACTTTAAAAAAAAAAAAACCTCCCATGTGTCCCAACGTATGGAATGACACATATACTGGTATATAATATTTAAAATATAGTTATAGATTAAGATTTTAGAATATAGGTGTATAGTTAAAATATTTAGAAAAAAGATATTTTTACCACAAATACAAGATAGATTTTAGTAAGTATATATTTTTGTTATATTTATATATGGTGGCGATTTTATATTATTTATATATAATATTATTGATAAAGGATGCTATTTTTGAGTTTTTCAGACTTTTGCATCATAATGATATTTTGGAAATTAGGGGTACTTTTCTGTAGTTTCCTTTGATCTTTTCACATCCAAAAGAATCAGTTTTAGAGGTGATTTACTGATTTTCGATTTTTGAACCCAACTGCAATTTTGTAATCGGGGTATTTCTGTAACTTTCTCTAATTTTTTTCTACTGAAAGTGACAGCTAATATTACAGAAACGACCCTTCCTTCTGTCAAAATTCCCTTGTAGCCACATGCAGAATTTTATTTTTCATTTAGTCCTTATAAATCTCTACTGTTTCAGAAAAAAATATTAATAAATAAAATAAATACATTTTTTTAGTGTGCCAAATTTATCATCATCAATTTTGTATATTTTGATGATAATATATATTAATTTTTAATTAACCAAAAATATAATAAAAAATGAAATATATTTTGACATACGTTGTCACAAAAATTTAAAAATAAAATAGTAGTGAAAGGTAAATGAAGAATAATATTTTATATTTGATTATGATTATTTGTTGGTGTTATGCATAATGTGGTGAGACAATTATGAATATTTTTTATGATGATTTTTGTTTAAATGTGATATTCCGAATTTAAATTATTTTGACAATTTCATTTAATCTTATTAATAATTATAATGTAATATTTAGAAAGTAGGATGAATTATAAATAGGAGTTTGTGTGTGTATTTTCAAATGAACGAATTTGTAATGGCCCATTCGGTGTAACATTTGAGTCTGAGATGGTGAAAATAATTAAAGTTGACCCAAATATTATCTTAAGTAAATTGAAGCAAGTTATCGGACAAAAGCTACAACTTCCTCCCAATCAAATCGTGACAAATGTAGTATACAGATATCCTACATGCATAAATTTATCACAGTACCAAGCATGCAATTTGGAAGATGACCCAGATATACAACAAATGTGATAAATGATCATATACTAACGTTAACTTTAAACCAATATGGCGCAATTGTATGAAATAAGTTTATATATATATATATATATATATTAATATTAGAATTATTTTTCAATTAAATTATTTGAACGCAAACTCATAAATTATTTGTAAAAAGTACATGGCTAATGATGCTTAAGACCTTTTATCATCTACCACCTAATGTATCAATGTATCTTAATTGATTAAAATTTTGAATGTTATTTCGGTGTTAAGACAACATTTATTTTAACTTGCACATTTTTGTTGGTTTTTTTAAGGTTATGAAATCCAGACCAATCATTGAATCAATAGGGATACTGGGTTGGGGGTGTTTTATAATATGAATAAGTGGGAATGCCGTATATTGTTTATCCGATCGAAGCCAGGTTAATGCTGGTAGAAGGACACCTGTGACCTTCTTTATACCGGGATATTTGTGACTTTGTGAGGCTCGGTTCTCAGTCAAACTTAGGGCTGAGCAAAGCACCCGCCCGTCCGTCCGCACCCCGGCTAATTTTCCCCATTTGGGCTAGCCCAGAATTGGGCCCATACCCGTACCCGTTTATTAAAAACGAGCGGGTAACGGGTTAACCGTTACCTGTTTAATACCCGTAAGTTTTTTTTAGGTTAGGGCATCATCTTTTGCTTTTGAATTTGATTGTTTTCTTTCCTTTCCATTCTCTGATCCCATTCCCGTGCTATGAGTCCGTGACTCACTGTCACTCACTCCAACTCTCAACACTGAATCTGAATCTACTCTCGTCCAGCAATCATTATCGTAGTCACTCACTCCAACTCTCAACACTGAATCTGAATCTACTCTCGTCAGCAATCATTATCGTCTCTCGGTCAGATCGCTATTCTCGACGCCTGGCCTCATCAAGTCGGCACTTGTCGCCGTCGGCCAGTCCCCCCAAACCCGATCGCTGTCCTCGCCTCGGCTCGTCATTATTGTCGCTCGTCAAGGCCTGCTGCCGACCGAGGAGAGGAGAGGAGTGTCGTTGCTTGCAAGGTCTCACCGTCATCGCTCTTCAAGGTCTCGCCGTCGTCGCTCGTCCGTCCGACCTAGGAGGTCTCTCCCTCTCTGAATTCCTCTGCTTCAGCAGCCTTCAGGATTCAAGTCTTGAGTCTTGAGTCGTGAGTCTCCCATTTGGATTTGCTTCTTCGGTAGGATTTACACTTCTCTCTCTCTTTGATTTCTGATTTTTATCTTTTGTGTTTCGATCTAGCATTGCGTTTTAGATCTGCTTTGGGGTAGCAATGTGAATCTGTTTCAATGTGATTGTGTTTCGATCTAGCATTGTGTTTTATTATGAATCTGTTAATGTGAATTTGCTTTGGAGTGAGTCTCCCATTTGGATCTGCTTCCTTTCTCTTGTCCTGTGGTGTTTCAGTTGACTTTCCTTTGGAGTGAGTCTCCCATTTAGGTCTCTGGTTTGTGATTGGATTTCAATAAACTGATATTTGTGGTTAAAAGTAGATAGTATGATATGATTCATTTAATTTTGTGATAAGGTGAAGTTAAAGCAAGTAGAGATTATTTGCATGTTGCATTTTGCGTTTTGCTTCTTTGACTGAGAAATCAACTGAGCAGACAAACGTCTTGACTATGAAGCTTTGATTCAGTTGTTTTGAGGTTGACTATATGCAAATATTGATTATTATGCTTAATTTTTTTTAACATAAGATTATTATGCTTAATTAAGGGGTTAGACTTGCATACAAAATTTATTGTTCTGAAATATCTAAAATTCGTTTGAGTATTTATGTGCAACATGTTTCCAGTAAGTGCAACTCTTTTCATGTGTGTAACCTATCCATTTTTTTTATATTATGCAACATATATTTATCATGGGTAAGATAGAGGATATTTATCATTGCCAAAATTTTCAATAGTCGGTTTTTTATCTTCAAGTTGTTGATTTGTTTGAGAAGGTCAAATAGCATGGCACAACCACCAATTGCACTTGAAAATGTGATTGTGGATGATGAACCTGCGACTGGACTAACAACAATAGGAATAACACAAGATAGCACTAATGTTGAGAGTCAAACCAACGATGAGGGGAAAACAGAAGAAACACGACCTAGGAAAAAAAGAAAGGACTCATCTGATATATGGATCTATTTTACAAGGCTGCCACTAGCAGAAACCAAAGGAAAACATAGGTCCAAGTGCAACTATTATGGATTAACTTATGCAAGTCATCCTTCGCAAGATGGCACTAAACAATTATGGAGACATTTCGAAAAGTGTCCAAGGAATCCTAACAAAGCAAGCAAGGGCCAGAGCTTGTTCGCGGCTACAACAAATCAAACATTGACTCATCACTTGTTCAGTCAAGAACGAGGCAGAAAGGCTGTTGCTAAGTACATCATAAAGGATGAGGTGCCTTTCCAAACTGTGGAAAAGGAGGGTTTTACAGAACTATTGCAAGAGTTTCAACCCAAATTTCAAATGCCTTCAAGGTGGACAGCCACTAGAGATTGCTATAACATATATCGAGAACAAGCAGATATCTTGAGAAAATACTTCAAGACTTCGAAAGTCTGTGTGTCCTTCACCACTGATTGTTGGACATCTGTACAACAAAACAACTATATGTGTTTAACTGCACATTGGATTGATGAGGATTGGATTTTACAGAAACGCATTCTTAATTTTTGTGAGATTACGGATTATAGAGGGGAGTCAATTGCTAAACAAATTGAGGATTGCTTATTTCATTGGGGCATTGACAAAGTGTTTACAATCACAGTTGACAATGCTTCTGCCAATGATTCTGCAATTGCAATTTTGAAAAAGCGTTTCAGGAGTTGGGATGGTTTGGTTTGTGATGGATAATTTTTGCAAATGCGGTGTGCTACTCACATATTAAATTTGGTTGTTTCTGAAGGTCTCAAAGAAATGAACAAGTCCATTGAGCTCATCCGACATGAAGAGTACAAAGAATACTTCAAGAAAAAGGTTAAGGTAGGGTCCAGTCGAGATACTTATGCCTTGATTGATTACCTTGAAGGTTTTGATGATGTATCTGATGATGCAATTACAAGAAGGACAATAGAACCTACCATTTTGCCTCCTAGTGCATATGATTGGAGCACTGCGAGTGAGTTTCTTGGCTTCTTAAAGTTGTTCTACAACATGACATTGAAGTTTTCTGGATCAAACTATGTTATAAGTAACACCTGTTTCCAGCACATAGTTGCAATTCAGACAAGCCTCAATAGAAGTGCAAGTAATTCCTGCTCTCTCTTGAATGACATGTCAATAAGAATGTTATCTAAATTTAACAAATACTGGGGAGCAGCTGAGAAAATGAATCCACTTTTGGTTGTGGCCTTGATATTAGACCCTAGATATAAATTGACATATGTCAAAGTCGCTTTTGCTGACCTTTTCCATGAACCAACAAAGTGTGAAGCTATGATGAGGAAGATTATGGGTGTGATGTATCGTTTATATGACCATTATTCAGCTAGTGTTCATCTTGGTGAAACTTCTGGATCTCAACCATCAATGGAACAAGGGGATAATAGTGGTGGTGGTGGGAATAATGTTCCATTACCAGAGTTAGAAGTTGAAGTGGCCTTGTCATATGTTGATGCTACAAATCAAAAGTTTTTAGCCAAGGCAGATGCAGAGAGTAGTGTAGAGAAACTTTTCAGAAGTGGATGAATACCTTCGAGCTGAATTGGTTGGTTATCGCGATGCAAAATTTGACATCTTGTCATGGTGGAAAGGGAATGCTTCTCAGTATAAAGTGTTAAGCTTGATGGCACGTGATTTGTTAGCTATCCTAGTTTCTACAGTTTCTTCAGAAGCTGCCTTTAGTACGGGTAGTAGAGTATTAGATGCTTTCAGAAGCTCTTTATCCTCAAGGATGGCTGAGGCACTCATATGTGCACAAAATTGGCTATTAGTGAAACCACCCAACTTGAATGACTTTGATGTTGATAATTTTGATGAGACTGCAGCTATTGTTATCGGTATCTTAATTTGCATTCTCTATTTTCAATAATTAACATTTCATTTCATCTTCTTATTAGTTAATATTAATACACATTGATCAATATGGTACATGATTTATCTTTGTTCATTTTGTAGAGGAAGATGCAAAAGCAGAGGGAGGAGGTGAATTGACAAAAAAATGAAGATTTGCAAACAGGGTCCTCAGTCCTCACCATAGCATATTAGCATTAGCAATTTAGCATGTTATATTGCTATTGTTTTGTAGCTTGTGAATTTGTGATCATTGAAGTTTAAACTTCATAGCATATTATCATTAGCAATTTAGCATGTTATACTAGTATTTATGGCATTTCAGCAGGTATAAAAATATGGACATTTTATGTAGTATACTAGTATTTAAAGACTCAAGGTATGTTTATGTAGTATACTAGTCTTTATGAGTTCAAATTCTCAATATTCTGGAAGTCCAAAAAATATGGACATTTGAGTTCCAATAAATTCTGTCCTTTTGCCTTCTGGAGGGCCAAAAAAAACTAGAATTGGGCTGTCAAATTGGCTCCCATTCTAGATGGCAAAAAAAAATGAATTGGGCTGTCAAATGGGCTCCCTTTGTAGAGGGGAAAAAAACTAAACTGGGCTATGTGAACAGGCTCCCTATTCTGGAGGCAAAAAAAAAAGGTTTTTTGGTTAAACGGGTTCCCTGGACCCATTTTACCAGAACCCGTTTAACCCGTACCCGTTTGGATACGGGTTACACGGGTTAAGGCACGGGTACGGGCCAACCCGTACCTGTGAAACTTAAACGGGCGGGTCACGGGTTGACCAACGGGTCAGACCCGCCCGCCTGTTGCTCACCCTTAGTCAAACTTGATATTTGAATTTTGTAACTTGTGGAGCAAGTTTGTTAGGGAAAGCAAAGGAGACGGGGAACAAGTTGAACAGCGAAAAATATGTAATAAAGAAACAGTCTCTCCTATCATATTTATAAAAGCTCGATAATTAAATTATACAGTTTAAGAAAATGATTAAAATTAGTTAAAAAATAATAAGTATACTGAAATAAACTTATTTTTCTAAGTATGCCTTTATTTATGATGGGAAAAATAAGATAGAGAAGTAAATAAATTATGAATATCACCAACCTCTTAATGAATGTAATACATATAATTAATTAGGGGTAAAAATGAGGAAAAAACTCATTAAATATTCACACAAAAAATACTTGGCTTCTCTCTCTTTTTTTCCGGTAGGCTTCCATCCTTTCCACCCTTCATGGCAATTGGATCAAGATTTAAAGGTTTACATTTAATATCTCCTCATCCTTCTCTCCTTTTACTTCTCGTCATTCTTTCTATTGTAATAATATTTTTATAAAATATTAAATGTAAACCGTTAAATCTTGATATAATAGTCATGAAAGGGTCAAAGGATGAGAGCGAACGAGGAGAAAAAGGAGAGAAGTCAAGTCCAAAAATATATTTTTCATCCGACATATAAACAATATTTTTGAGAAAACAAATAAAAAAATTAAATATGCAATTAGCCCTCAGTTTTGACAAGGTACTTAAAATCAAACCGAGACAATGAATGGGTCGAGCTAATGAGTCAAAGATTAATAGGTCAAAATGGAGTTAACTGAGAAGAGAGTTTAAAAGATACCTCCTCCAGTTTTTTTTATAAGAAACAACTAACAAAATCACACAATTTAAACTATTAGTTAAAAGTAACATACGTGTAACTTATATACATTTCTTCTACCATTATTTAGAAAGATTGTATACCACTTTGTGCCTTTTAATAAATCAATTGCACCAAAAAAGTTTTGCTTAAAATATACTCCCTTTAGTCCTGCTTATAAATAACTTTTTCTCTTATAAATATGATTCTTTTTATAAGCAACTTTCACTTTGTCTTTAAGAATGTAAGCTTATTTTTCCTATTTTATCCTTATTAAATACATATATTTATAATTAATTATTACACATACCAAGAGTTATCTCTCATATTTTTTATTCATTCTATCTTTTATACTCTTTTCATAAATAGGGGCATATATAAAAAAAACATGGCATTTTGGACACACTTATTACTTTTTAATACCAGCCCGTTTTGCGTAATCAAAAAGAAAATTGTTTATAAATAGGACCAGAGGAAGTAAGTTACTTGTAGGATAATGAATGCAGTTTTATCGATTTTACCCTTATTCACTATTGGTTGGGCATATAAGAAAGAGAGAACAGAGAGAGATAAGTGTAACTGTAAATGCATAGCGATAAAAAGATATGAGAGGAAATATGCACCCTTTCATAAAAAAGGAAAAATATGAAAAAATTTATTCATTTAATACTTTTTTTGGTTTACGACAATGGGTACAAGTGACTTATAAAACGCTACATAATGGGATGAGAAATAGTGAGTGAAAATTTATTGTATAGATAATAAATGACATATATTTAATAAGGATAAAAAATAAGAGATCACTTTAAAATTTAAGACAAATAAAATATGTTTACAAAAGCACCACCCAATGTTCTTTATAAAAAGGACACGAGGGAGTATAATTTAAATAAAATTGATAAAAATATTTATATTTAATTGTAAAAAATATTTTATAAAAGTAATATTTAAACATACCTTATTAACTAACAAAAGTAATATATATATATATATATATATATAATATTATAGTAGCAATAGGCCAACCCACTCCCCTTTTTTTCTTCAATTTTTGTTTGTGTTTTAATATTTATATGTAATATTTTTAAAGGGATAAACTCACATAGTAACAACCAAGCTTTGGAAAACGGTTGAAAATAAAGGAGAATTTCAATTAAATCCAGTTGAAATAACAAAATTTAAATTTAAATCTGTACTTTTAACAAATTCTTAATCAAACTAAGAAGTCTTATTAGGGATTTCTGAATATTATTAGAGGACCAGAAAAATTGAGTGTCGGTATATGCCAGATTTTGATGTTGATTATTTCAACTTCAATTTTTTTAATAAATCACACAATATGAAATATCTGTCTATATATAATATAATATAATTTTTTTAATAAAACTGTACTGTTTATTTATATGTGAAATTATTTAAATTTACCTATATATACATTGTTATCATAATAGATATTTTTTATTTCTTCCTTAATTTTTGTTTTAATTGGACCCTGATAAAGCAGCCATGAAAACAAGAAACAACCTCTTCAATATTCTGAGGATTTGACCCAGAGCAATGAAAGCCGAAGTTGCGAGTGAGAAGCAAGGGAAATTTGGAGATGGCGTACCGTGAAGCAGCTTTGCAACACGGCATCTTTTATTGGGCTCTGGAGGATCTCACATACATTTAGAGTTGGGAAAACGCGGGCTGGCCCGTACCAACATGTGGGTCACGCGGGTTGGGCCCGTGCGGCCCACACTTCTGTGGGTTGGCAAAAAACTGCAGTGTATGGGTTGTGGGCCAGCTATATGTTTTTTAAAAAAAAAAATCCTATTTTTTAAGTATAGTTGAAAATATGAGACATATATATATGAGTTATTAAATTTATTTTTTTAACATCAATCATTCCTCTTATAAAAATTTAAAAACATAATTCACAATTTAAGAGATAAAGTTATTAAATTTGCCAAAATTTATAAACAAAATAAAAACCCATCACCAAACAATCAAAATATAATAATTTTGTTTAAAAAATAAGAAAAGACACTAAGATTTTTTTTTTTTTTTTGAATTGGGAGATGTCAAGATAGGAGTGGACAACTTATAAATATTATGAAATTATTATATGTAAAAAAAGAAATTTATGGGCCAACCCACGGGCCATGCGATGTGGGCCTGTGCTGCCCGCACTTTCACATATTGGGATTTTCCCAACCCTAATCCATAGGCCCACACTTTGAGCCCGTATTACCGGCTCTAGTTTCACATTTGATTACTAGCAATAGAATTTTCAGGCTAAACCATGATGCAGACGTTCTGCTGCTTTGTTTCAGAAATTCAGATCCTTTAATAAAAATTTCAACGCTGGTTTGGAGTTCCTCGGGGAAAAAATCGAAATGAATCTGTCCTCAATTTTTCTTCTTAGCTCTGGAAGGGTGTTATGGTCTTTTAATAAGGCCTATTTGAAAATACTATTTCTTACCAACAACAATTATTCATAATGGTTTTATAAAACCTAATTAATCAGTGATAATTGAAAATCATTTCTTTCAAAAAGACGTATCGGGGTTCAGAGCACAAAACCCACCCACAAACCCACTTCAGACAATCCATTACTTTGGACACAAATAACAAACAGGAGAAATCTTGACCCACGAGTTTTATAACACTTAACCCCATAACAAAGAGTCTATACAAAACAATTTACAACACAAGATATGATTGTGGATTCGCTAGAATATTAGAGTAAGCAAAATAAGGCCTCAAGCCCAACAATGATTAAACAGTCATCCCAAGATAGATATCCAAAACATGATTCATAATGAATATAAAGATATGAGTCCTAGATGATAATATAATAATCATTACAAACAACAACTATATGAAGCCTACATAGGCTACCAAAGCTTATGTTTCAATCTGCCTCTCTTTCACTTAATAAAAAATATAGACATGCTTGAAAAATATTACTCCCTCCGGTCTTAATTATAAGACAAAGTTGACTTTTTTTTGGAGAAATTAAGGAAGCCAATTAAATTACTTTAGAGTATTTTTATTTTTATTTTTTTCTCCAAACTAATTAATTTGACTGATGAACTCATATATAATCTAAGGATACTAAAAATATAAACACTCTAAAGTAATTTAATTGGCTTCCTTAATTTCTCCAAAAAAGTCAACTTTATCTTATAATTAGGACCGGAGGGAGTAACAGTGAGCGGGTAAGGCATAAAGTCCCGACAACTAAAATCAGTTTATAAAACATGCAGGAAAGGATTACAAGTCAAAGAAGTAGGTTTAACTAACTTGATAATAATATTCTCAGTAATTAAATATTATATAATATTGTGAACAATTAGAACCACCCCCACTTATCCATCCTACTCCTCCTTCTATCTTATGAAGATGGTACAGTCTATCAATACTAGAATACCTGGCCAAAGGTTAGTTAATAATTTCAAGAATACTGCCTCCTCCCATGCTACCACCGATACATCGTAGTAGAGAGGTGTCTGCCTACAACACATAACTCAAAATCCAGATCAGGGATGAGAGAGTTGATAGGCACAATTTCACCAAATCTTTCTCACACAAACCAATATATCCCATAATTGAAAAACAACATGTTTGTATAATTTTTGAAAGCATTCTACAAGATTATCATTCCATATACAACATTTCACTACAATCATCATAACTATTATAACAGTAACAATCTCAATCATAAGTCTAAATCATACGTGCATGTTGGAAAATACATTGATTTATTGAACTAAGTTTATATTTAATATACACATACAAGTAGTATAGATGAAAGTAAGATTTGGAAGGCACTTTGCAGCCTAAAGCATGTATATAGAATAAATTAACCTTGGTTATCTCAACTCCAAACCTAACACAAACTTGAGGAGTTAAGTACGGGGGACCACCAGTCACAGAAAAGCTCTACATATCAATATAGATAATACCAAAAAACTACAAACAACTATAAAATAAATAAGTTACATAATTCAACTTCCAAAAGCCCAATTTCCTCACAACCCCTATCCTCAACATCCTAATTTCTTCAATTCTTAACATCAACAATCCAAGGTCATAGATCACTTGTCATGAACCCAATCACTCATTAAAATTCTTAGATACTCTCACATCAATTACTTAGTTTCATATGTTAAAGTTCCACCTCCAATGTACCAATAGTTAGAAAATCATCAATATCAACATCTCAAACCAATTAAATATCTTTATGATTTTTTTGAGTATAACCCAATTATTAAACAACTCTTGAAACCTTTACATAATCAAAATCATATCAAACTCTAACTCAAATATCAAATAATGGCTTATAATTTCATATGACTCAATCTACAAAACTAATTTAATTAAAATTTCAATAATACCTCCAATAACTTAAATACATTGTTTAACCCAAATTTAATCGGCAAAAATATCCAAAAAAATAATTTATAACATGTTTTTAAGAGAAATTAATTATAAAATCATAAAACAACTAAATAATAAATATAGACCATTTAAAATTAGCTATTAATCTTCTTCTACCTATCTACCGTAATCTATTAGTATCAAAACTTATAATTCTCCCAGAACCCTAACACTAAAATTTTCACTAATTCTACCTAACCCTAACCCTAACCCTAACCCTAACCCTAACAATGCTACTCGAAGATAAAATTATTTAAAACAGTATCATGAAAAGAGTTTAGTAGAAAATGGTATATTTAAGTATCTATTTTTTTTTTAATTATAAACTGGAAATCATGAATAAAATCACCCCAAAAACAGAGGGACACAACAAAACTATAATCTTTCACCATCATCCACCTCCTGGGAAGGAGTTGGAGGATGGTCAAAGACACAAAAGAGCCCCACATATTTAAGTATCTATTTAATCCCAAACAAATAATCTTTAATCTCAGACGAATAACCTTGAACTGCAAGATGTGACAACAGTGTCGGGCTGTCGGCGAGAAAACCGGAGTCCCGGACGCTCCCTCTCTAGCGGTCACTGTGGATAGATTGTTTGATGGATGGGAGTAGGGGTGTACATGGGCAGGGCTGGGCAGGGCGAAGCCTTTGCCCGATGCCCTGCCTGAAAAATCATTGGGCTGCATTTTACAGCCCGATGCCCAGCCCTGCCCGTAGAAGCCCAGACATTTTTGGGCTGGGCGTGAGCGGGTTGGGCGAGGGTGGGCTTTGCCCTGCCTAACATTTATCAACCCAACTTTGAAGTTACTCTTCAAGGGAGCACAAACAGGTTCACAACCAAAGATGTCATACGCACACCTTATGTGGGGAAAAAAAACAACTTCCATAACAATAACCAATATGGGGAGCTCAGGAAAAAAAAAACCTCTTCAATCACCATTAGCCAACCATACCCATTACATTATTCCTTCTCCAACTACTGAAAACAAAACCCTCGACCTTAACAGAACCAAGCTCAGGAAAAAAAAAGAAGAAAATCATATAGAGAGAAATCACAAGCTTTACACAACAAATAAATGCTGAAAACAAAACCTTCGATCTTCTGTTGTCTAGAAAAAAAAAACAGAATCAAGCTCAGAAAAAAAAAAAAAGAAAAGAAAATGAGCACTGAGTTCTAAAACTACCCTAGATAGAACCCTCGAACCCTACGGATCTAAACTAAGCTGAGAAAGAAAGGATCTAAACAAAGAAAGAAAAACAAAACCATAAATAATACTATAAAAAATATAATATAATATAATTATATAAAGTTATAAAATGTTATAAAAAAAATATTTACATCACTTATTTTAATATATATAATTATAAACCTACTGGGCAGGGCCAAATGGGCAGGGTGGCATACCCTGCCCGATGCCCGGCCCTGCCCGCTAAAATGCCCAGCCCGATTGTACCCAATTTTTTTCAGGCTGCTTTTTTTTTTTGGACTGGACAAGGTAATTTTTTATTGGGCAAGGGGCATACCGGGCTCTGGCCTTCATGAACACCCCTAGATGGGAGTATAAATATTACCCCACGCCACTAGAATGGTAACTAAAGGGCCACCGGCCACGTGCCCTTTTATTTATTTTTTTATTTTATTTTATATTTTCAGCCCTTTTTTGTTGTTGATTTTTTTTTTTGTTTTCAGTTCATTTTTTTGTTTTCTATTCTTTTATTTCTAACATGTTTTATTTTTAATAATTAAAAAAAATTATCATTATTTCTACGTTTTCGTTCCATTCCATTATTTTTATTTCATACTTTCTTTTACAATTATAAATCTTATTTTCAAAAAGAAACACTAAAACCTTGATTTTAGAAACTATTTTTCGTAAGTCGAGACAAAAATTCTTTCACATACTTATCTCATAAATCATAAAAGCTACTATTATCAAAAGTTAATCTAAATACATACTAAATAAACTCTATATACTTCAATAATTATATGATAAACTTTATTTATCATAAATAATCTTTTTTAATTGGAATTAAATCTTAAAGATAAAAATTAAGATGTTATCCCACTGACATTATCAATAATTTATCAATAATGTAGGTTTAAATTTAGATTTTAATATTTTAATTAGAACTAGTTAAAATTCTCTCTTAAACAAAAAAGAGAGAAATATTAAGCTGCCTGCACCACGATATGTCAGGGTCTCAGTGTTATCATCGTGTAAAGGCTGCTTTGCCCTGAATACACACACACACACTTGCCAGCAGCTTTGTCCTGCACATATCTTGTTAGTAATGATTTACGTATATGTCCATAAATATATGTTATGAATAAAAAATAGAAGAGTTAATGAGTAAAAATATATATGATATTTTTTTAAAAAATACGCCCAACATCAACTGTATTTTTAGGGATAAAAATAATTATGAATTTTTAGAATAATTGTAAAAATATACATTGATAATTAATTGACTGTTTGTTTGAATTTCTTAAGGATTAATGCGCAAAAAGACACATAAAATTCTCCCAAAACTATGCCAAATACAGATATTTTTTTGATAGGCAAAAGTAATTATAAACTATCAAAATAGATGTAAAAATATATATTGATAATTAGTTAACCATTTATTGAAAAACTTTGACTAAAAATGGTAAAATGAAGGATGAAATGGATGATTAAAAAATGACTTAAAATAATAATTTGATGACTGGGTAAGAAAAATTAATTTCCACCTAACCTTATATCTCAACACCATCAATTTATCTCTATTTAACCCTTCCTGTCCTCTCCTTCTCTCTTCCTAAAGAAATGATTAGGTGGAGATAAAAGGTTAGGTGGAAATTGATTTCCTTTGCCCAATCAATAAATTGTTATTCCAAATTAGAGAAATACTTATATACTTTAAGAGTATCACGTCATCTGAACTCTGTCCCATAAAACCATAACAACTCTTGTAATTTTAATCTTGGTTGGTTGATGACTCATCTGAAAAATAAATAAATTTTCTCCTGTTTTTAAAAAGGTATTAATTTTAAAAAACTAAAACAAAATGATAAACCAATATTTTTCTTAGAACAAGATAAAATTTAATTTTTTTCAAATGAGTCATCAGCCAACTAGGATTAAAACGATTTAAGTTATTATGTTTTCATTAGGCAGAGTTTAAATAACGTGGTACTCTTAGAGGGGTCAGGAGCCTCTCCATTTCTTTTTAGGTCCATTTTCCTCCATTTCCCTAATCTTGATTGTTGATCTAATCTAATGGTCAAAACACACAAAGACACACCGCACCGCACCCCTCCATGATCTCCACAATCCCGCATTGTGCGCAGTCAATATTGAAACATAACAGAAACCATTTATTAAAAATATATATATCACCCGCCTTCGATAATATATCCCTGGTTGTATATCTACCAAATCCCTGTCAAGGTTTTTCCAAGTTATCTAGTATGTGCGGTGAATATGAAAAATTATGATTTCTTTGATAATGGGCCAGGTAAAACATTTTATCATTTTCTTCTTTCGTTATTTTTTTTCCTGGAGAAAGTAGCTGAGGACTGAGGTAGTTATGATTTTTTACTTACAAAAAATATTTGAAAATCAACTTCATATGTTTACCAGTCTAAAGAATTATGCTAAAAAATTGACCTTGAAATTTAAAATCTTAATCGTTTTTATTAACAAATAGATACCAGTCTAATTTTTGCCATTTATGCAGATAGTAGAACTACATAAGAAGTCATTATGAGAGGCTAGCATAAAAGATAAGAAACACGTGCAGAGGTTAGAGGAAAAACTGTTAAACTGCTCTCACGAAATAGGTATAATGGTTTGCCATGTCTCTTAGCTTTAGATGCTTGGGTTTTTACGCTTAAAAGTAGTTAAAGTTCTATATAATCCATTTGATTCCATTTTATATTTAATCTACTTTTTATTTTAAAATTCCCTCGTGTTTGGATTGGAGATAATGAAAGGAAGTGAGGCCTTTATTAAAGGCTAAAACCCAGCTTACGAATAAGTGTGATATTTTTATCTCTAAGTAGACTTCCTAAAAGAAGGGCAATAACCAAAAAGAAACTGATCTGGTATAGGATTTAGCTGCCATGCAATATGTTATTTGTATAGAAGACAATAATCCTTTTGTGAACCAGAATAATAAAACTCTATGTAAAACAAAATTCGTTGTCAAGTCTATAAGCTCTCTTGGACAAAGGTAGCTGACAGTCTGGCCTTCCTATGAAGAAGCAGTAGCAACGAATTCATGCAAAAGAAGCTAAATTGAAGCACTAGCTGGAACAAGGAGAGCTTACCCTGATGACTTCATTTAGGAGGATATAAGTTCAGTTGTGAACCTGTATATGTAACATATTGAAATATAGTTTATATGTAGACAATGCAATGTAATTCTATTGTAATAGAAGTTTCTTAATTTGAATAAAACTGTCTCAATCTTTTCAATATGTTTTCATGTGCTAATATGATTTACCTTTTGTAAAGAATTGACTAGATTTAAAAGCATCAAGTGATTGCACATCATGGTTTAATGGAACCTGCAATCACAAAAAATAAAGCAACAATAACATGATGTTTGAGATAAACTATTCATGAACTGAAAATATAATCTCACCCTCCTTAATGATGTGAATGGTATTTGATTTCGTTCATGTATATTAGAGAAAAGTGGACCATGTTGCATTGGCATTGGCATATTTGACATAGGAAGGCCGTGTTGCATTGGTACCAGTGCATTTGACATATGGAGGCCATATTGCATTGGAACTGGTGTAGTTGACAAAAGGGGACTATATTGCATTGACCCTGGTGTACTTGACATAGTAAGATCATATCGCACTAAAACTTGAGTATTTGACATAGAAATTCCATGTTGCACTGGATATATAACATTTGATATAGGGAGCTATGTTGCAATGATGCAAGGGTATTATGTTGCACCACGGCTGACTTTTGCTTTTCCTGCAACAATTTTAATAAAATATCAATAATCAATACAATGACACTATCATGTTATTTTTTTTTTTTTTAAATCAATGTAAAAATTTTATACATTTGAACCTTGTGAAGGCTTTTTAGTAGATTTTCTTGATGTATCTTTCCTTCTTTTTTGATTGGGGTTGTCAACCCAACTCTTATTATTAATCTTTTTGCGTTCTCTCTTCTTGAATCCAATTCCTTCACCATTATTCTTGCCATCGTCATCATCAACACCACCTTCATTATCAACACTATCTGATGAGTGTTTAATAAGACGTTCAAATACTTTCTTACTAAGTTCTAGTACCACTTGATGAACTATAGAGAATGCCTCTGGACATTCAGAAGCATCGTTGGCTAATTTTATGAGCATTGGACACAATTCCCTATATCTATTTGAACATTCTAGTTTAAAATCAACCTCAATTTTTTCCCCTTGCAATCATACGCTACATCACACCTTGCTTCTCTGGTCCACCTCCTCAAAATATATTTATTTGGAAGTAGCTTCACATCATGATCATACAATATCCTTAGTGCATGACAACATGATATACCCCATTGTTCAAACTTCTTACAACTATAAGTAATGTTAGGCTCCTTATCTTCTTTTGATGGCTCATATGTTAACCTCCACTCTCCTATTTTATCAACCCTCGTGATTACATAGTCAAATACAATAGTATCATTGTCTTCATTTATCTTTCTTTCTTTTCTCTCCTTTATACATGTAGCATCATGTAAGTCATACTCCTATTAGAATAAGTCAAAAATTGGCGGAATGTAAATTAGAGAAAGCTGTTGAAGCATGGATGAACTCTTCAGAATCAACCTTGGCAACTTCTGTCATGAATTAAAATCACTCTTCAATTCATTATATCGTTTATCTACTAGAACTTGTTCAAAAACTTTGAAGAATTTATTGATACTCAATTCAGGATTTGTGCAACTTTTTATAAATACATTGATACTTTTACTAAATTGTGTGCTTCTCATACTAAGGGTCTGCGAGTCCTTCATATAACAAGATGCCCATTTTTCTTTTAACTCATAAATGGACATCAACCATGGATTATCTTCTACATTGTATTTTGTTAACAATGCTTTCCAAGATTTCTCAAATACGATTTCTTCCTGGCAATGATACATACACCAATTAAACTTACCCAAAAAATGAGAGTCATCTTTCATCAAGTTTCCAAGATGTTTAACGCATTCCTATTAATATGAAATGTGCACATGCCATGCTTTACATTTGGCATTATATCTTCCAAAGCTCGTGTCATTGCAGCATCTTGATCAGTAAACATTGTAAATGGTATTTCTTTTCTTATGTGCTTGCAAAAAAGTTTCAAAGAGCCACTTAAAAGATTCAATAGTCTTATCATATAATAAAGTAACACCAAATATCACTACTTCTCTATAATGATTGAAACTTGAGAAAATGGCAAGTGGCCTATTTTCACGATTTGTGGAGTATGTAGTATCAAATGAAATGACGTCACCAAAACAACAATAATCTATCAACATACGTGCATCAGCCCAAAATACATTTGTTATTTATTCTTCTGAGTCCATTTGATAGGCATGAAAAAATGAAGGATTTTTCGTTAGTTGATGTTGGAAATAACGAAGTAGACAACCAGCTTCCACCATAAGCCATTTCTCATTGTCTCCTCGATTTTAGATAACTCTTTAAATCATCTTTAGTGTAACCTAAATTAGACCTCCCTCATGCATATTTACTCATTAAATTAAAAGAGGCCTTTTGCTTAATCCCGACATCTTCAGCAGCCTCCAAAGCATACCCTTGTACCTTTGGTAATTTCCTTTGTGATGAAAACATATGAACAATCTCTTGAGACTCCGAAGGATAATTATGGTCTAGGAAAAGTTCACCAACACTAAATTTTCCATCCATTTTTTTAATTATCATTCAGACTTCACATCCCGTTCTTGTTTCCTGCCGAGGCTTCCTAGTTTGAAAATCTTTTTTATCTTTTTTTCTCACTCCTTCCTTGTGACAAACATATCTGTAATATATGATAGAACCATCTTTCTTGCTCTTATTAGAGTTTTCTTTTCTAATACCAAATCCTATTCTTCTACCATAGCCAACCCAATATTGCCATGCCTCTTCTATATTATCAAATTCTAGTCCAAGTGTGGGATTCATATTTATATCCATGGCTTAAAGTTAAAGGAGAGACTGAAAACAGATATTTCGGGTAAAAAAGTAAGCATCCAAAATAAATATAAAAAAAAAGAGACATGGATGAAGATCAATACGTGAGAAGAAAACGGATACATACCAAATTGCAATCAAATAATCAAAACAACTTCTTGATCTAAAATACACTCCTTTTCATCTGTTTCCTTTACTAGTGTCAGCGCTTGTGGGAGAAAAAGACAATATTGAGACCTTTGATTTTTTTTTTTTTTTGTGGATTTAATAATCAAAAGAGCTTTGAGATGATTTCCCTCCTCCCTTGCTTTACTTTCACATATTCCCGCGCCTTTGGAAGAGGAAAAAATCAAAGGCGGGTGAGATATATTTTCTTAATAAATGATTTTTGTCATGTTTCAAGTTTCAACACTGATGGCACACAGTGTGGGATTGTGGAGGTCTTGGAGTGGTGTGGTGTGTTTTTGTCAAGGTATTAAAACCCGGACCGGGTAGTGAACCGGTCGGGGTACTGGGTTAAGGGTCAGTGGGTCAGACCGGGACCAAACCGGAGCTAAACCGGGACCAAACCGGTGAGAAATTGAAAATTTTAGACTTATAGTATGAAATTCTAAAGGAAAAAGTAAAAAAAAAAAAAATTTTTTTTTTAAAAAAAGGAAACCGGACCGGGAACCGGACCGGCCAACCGGCCGGTTCGCCGGTTACCGGGCGCCGGCCCGGTCCGGTTTTCATAACCCTGGTTTTTGTGCATTCTGATCATTAGATTAGATTAATGGTCAGGATTAGGAAAATGGACCTAAAAGGAAATGGAGAGGCCCATGGCCCACTCTTAGGCTTTGTTTGGTTGGAGGTTAGATTAGGTTGGTGTGGGGTTAGTTTTGTTTGGTTGGAGGTTAGGTTAGGTTGGGGTAAGTTGGGGGTAAAAAAGTGGTGTTTGGTTGGAAGGAGGTTAGGTTAGGTGTTGGGATGTTTTTTTGTCTTCTAGTGGTAACCTAACCTAGGTTATGAAACCTCCAAAATTGGGGTTTTTCCTAGGTGAGAGAATATTTGTCTTCAATTCTGACTAAATTGCCCATGGCAATTTTTTAAAATTCCAACACCGCCCTAACTTAACCTCCTGATTCAACGAACTTTCCAAATAATAATAATTTTATAAATAATTATTTATATGCTTACACGAATAATTATTTTATAAATAATAATTTTATATAAATAATAATTATTAATAAATACATTATAAAAGAAGAAGGAAAATATGTAGAAGGGCATTTTAACCTCCTCTAACCTAACTTAACTTAAATAAACCTCACTTAACCTAACCTTCGTTGAACCAAACAACATTATAACCTCTTCTAACCTAACTTAAGTAAACCTCACTTAACTTAACCTTCATTGAACCAAACAAAGCCTTAAAGTATATAATTATTTCTTTCCAAGTTATTTCTTAATCATCCATATCATCATCAATGTCACCATTTTCAGTAAAAAAAATTCAAACAAACAATCAACTACTTGTCCATATGTATTTTTACACTTATTTTAAAAAGTTCATAGTTACTTTTACCCTTAAAAAAAACATTTGTATTGAGTGCACTTTTAAAAAAACCTCTTTCATATTTTTACAGCTTAACCTTAAAAAATTTAAACAAACAATCAACTACCCTAAAATTTCATATATATTTCTGCACCATAATTAAAAATAGAATTACCATATTTGACATATTTTAGAAAATTGAGCCTAACTAGAGTTAAGAATAGCGATTGTATTAAAAAAAATAAAAAAAAACTAGAAAAGCAAATGTAGTTATGTTGGTGCGTACCGCGTAGAGAATTAAGACTCGAATATTGCATGAGCAAAACTACTTAAATTTGATTTTTGTTTGAACAACAAGCATTTTAAGATGAAAAAAAATATTATTTTTGATCTTAAATATAAGATAAAATTAATTTTTTTTAAAAAATTAATAAAATTAAATAAGTTATTTAATTATATCATATATTATGTTTTATTAGTTTATATATTAATTTATTATTTAAAATAATTAATTTTAAAAAATATATAAATATAAATATTTTAAAATAATTTAATTAATTTCTTTAAAAAAATTAATTTTATCTTATAATTAAAAATGAGGTTAGTTAAAAAACAACAATAAATATTTTAGTTGACTTGGGAATTGGGATGGCTAGGGTGGGAGGACGGGAAGTTCTCATTCTTCAACTACAGCGGGGATTTCGGCTGATGTGATAGACAAGGCGAGGTGCCAAGAAAAACTGAGACACGAAATTACCCTCACCTGTACTGTGTACAGCAACTGTGGAGTCACGCTTTGGTTAGGTTTCAAATTTTAATTATATTTAGAATAGTTTATTTTTTAAAAATAAATATTTATTATATAAATTAAAATAAAATTTTGGGAAAATCCTTATAAAATGCATTGGAAATAGGTAAATCCCATTTCAGTACATTCAAATTCAAAATTCTGGATCAGTCTATTGTCAGTACGGATGAACAGTGCCGGCGCCCTCAAAAGACGATTTTGCCCTTCAGCCCTCATTTTCGCCACTTCAGAAATAACAACATCTGGTTCTTAATTAACAACTCCGGATTCTTGATTAACAACTTTATATTCTTGATTAACAACTCCAATTTCATCTTTTTTCTTTCACAATAACAACACGGTTTTGTTACGAAGTTGTGAAACAAGAAAGGAGAGTTGTTAGTCAAGAATCCGGAGTTGTTAATTAAGAACAAGGTGTTGTTATTTCCGAAGTGGCGAGAATGGAGGTGAAGGGCAAAATCGTCTTTTGAGGGCGCCGGCACTGTTCATCCGCACTGACAGTGGACTGAATCGGAATTTTGAATTTGAATGTACTGAAATGAGATTTACCTATTTCCAATGCATTTTATAGGGATTTTCCCTAAAATTTTTCTTACACACTTATCTTATATATTATAAATCATAAATTATAAATAAAAAATCAACTATCGCAAACTAAACCAACGAATACTTCTTCATCTTGCTCCTTTCGTTTCAAATATCCTCCTCATCCTCCTAAACTCCACTTATTTAAGAAGCACAACCCCTCCCTTGCGTCCCCAACCTCATCTCTGCTCCGTTCATTAGCTCAGAAATGGCCTTCTTCTCTTCCTCTTCTGCTGGAATCAACCTTGCCGCCGCCAAGACGTTCTTTTTGACGGCTTCCTCCGTCGTTGCCACCGCAATGCTTGTTCGGGACCTCTTGCCTAAGGAAATTGAAGACTATTTCTTTGGTGCCATCCGTGGGATCTTCCATCGTTTCTCTTCTCAACTCACCATGGTCATCCATGAATTTGATGGTCTTGTTAGCAATGGAATTTACGATGCCGCACACACTTATTTAGGTAAAAAAATCTCCCCCTCCACTTGCAGACTCGTTATTAGTAAGCCCGACGATGAAAAGGGCTTTACCATCACCGTGGAACGCGACGAGGTCCTCGTGGACTCATTTAATGGCGTCAGATTCAAATGGGTCTTTATATGTAAGAAGGTTTTATCCAGAAGTGATCACAATCACAACAACCGGAGTTCCACGCAGCTATCAGAAGTCCGATCCTTGGAGCTGAGTTTCCACAAGAAACACAAAGAGTTGGTGTTAACGTCGTACCTTCCCTTCATTATGCAAGAAGCGAACATAATGAAGCAAGAAGCGCAGGCCCTGAAGATATTTATGGTGGATCGTTTCGAGACCATGTTATGGAATCCAAAAGATGCGTGGATACCAACAATAATGGAGCATCCAGCGACATTTGAGACACTGGCATTAGAACCGGACATCAAGAAATTCGTTCTGGAGGATCTGCAGAGGTTTGTGAGGAGGAAAGAGTATTACAAGAAGGTAGGGAAGGCGTGGAAGAGAGGGTATTTGCTGTATGGCCCACCCGGGACGGGAAAGACAAGCTTGATCGCCGCAATGGCGAATTACTTGCATTTTGACATCTACGATTTGGAGCTGACGGAAGTAGCATACAATTCCGACCTCCGGCGATTACTGATGGCAATGGCAAATCGGTCCATTCTTGTTGTGGAAGACATTGACTGTACCATTGAATCACAGGATCGGGTAGCTTCAACATCTAGATCCTCACGGCGAAAGGTTATTTAAGAATTTACCATTCTCTTCGCAATTTGGTTTATGACCGTGTCAACTTCCAGATAGGTTCATTAGTGACCAATAAATAGGAAATACGGACTTCCATTTTGTGATTTGTTATTGAGTTTGGCAAGAGTCTCTATTGTTACTTTTCTTTTAAAATAATCTAATCAAACTCCCTAGGCCTAAATTCATTACTGTATCTACTTATTCATCTGTGTTTATGTCAATTGGACGTAGCAGGTGACACTGTCAGGGTTATTAAACTTGATTGATGGGCTATGGTCAAGTTGTGGGGATGAAAGGATTGTAGTGTTCACAACCAACCACAAAGAGAAGCTTGACCCTGCATTGTTGCGTCCTGGTCGGATGGACGTTCACATCCACATGTCATATTGCACGCCCTGTGTGTTTAGGCAGCTTGCTTTTAACTACCTTGAACTTGAGCAGCACCATCTTTTCCCCCAAATTGAAGAAACCATTCTTGCAACCAACGTTACTCCTGCCGAAGTAGCTGAGCAGCTCTTAAAGATGCAGAATGATGATCATAACTCTACTCTTCAGGACCTTCTGCATTTTCTTGCTCAGAAGAAAAAGATGGAGGATGAAGAGCTTGAGGCTAAAAAGAGAAGGGTAAAACTTTGGTCCCGTTATGGGAGAAAGCAACCAGCTGATGATCACGGTGAACTGGTGGATGAGGGCCAAGAAGAAAGTGATGTGGCTAGTAGTTCAGCAAATAGTTCAACTGAGTTGAGCCAGTAAGAGTCAACACTAGCATAATTTGGACCCTTTCTTATTGTTTTAGGAATATGTATTTCCAAAAATCGACTGGGCTTATGACATTCCTTTACTGCATAGGAAAAATATGGAGGCTCCTTTTTGGGTCTGTGGGAAATGAAATTTGATTTGTCCTGCATCAAAGCAGACGAGCTTCTTATATATCTTGTCGGAATATATGTGAAATTTCAGGAAAGTTCAAGACCTTCTTCACAGTTCTATTTCTTTTCCTCTTTCTGCTTCAGCATTTTGCGCTGATTTATTAGGGTCGCATGGTGAATTCTGGAATTTTTCTTTCGAGGGAAGATTTCTCTGTTCCAAGTCATTGTCAAAATGAAAGCAAAACGATAAGTGAGGACCAAAAAGAAATTCATGAAGCGTGGTTGAGAAAACCGCTTATCTATCAGCTCGAATTTTAGATTCTGGGTCCAGATAGGACCAATAAAATCAATTAATTACAATAACACAACGGGAACGCTTTTTTGCTTTCCATGACGATTATTTCGAAAATCTTTGTATAAGTGATATTATTAATAGATTATGTATATAGGGAGAAGGATTAAAGAAGAATAAGATTTATTGTATAGTATTTTAGAAAATGTAATTATTTGGAATGACCGAATTTCAAAATATTAATTAAAAGTACTAAATTATTTTTTTATCAAACTTCCTGTGATCTCTCATCTAACTTCTTCCATATTCTATTTTCAAACTAATATGAATCTTATTTTTCACCAAAATTAAAAAAGCCAAAACAAAGATCTTTTTTTTTTTTTTTGTAACTTTTATTTTTCACTAACGTGAACATGATCATAGGATCAATATATCATTTTGATTATTAAATAGATATCAATTCTCTTATACCATTAAGTTTTGAAAGAAATTATATTTCACTCGAGAATTACACCAAAGGGTATACCCCTGCCAAAAATTATTATGTAAGTAAAATCCATACACTGTTAATATATTGATCATATTTATGTTGATGTTAATAAAAAAGAGCCTGTCATGGATGATAGTGAAAACAAGGATTTGGATTTTGATGATTTTAATTTTTGTAGAAAATAAAAATTACATTGGTTTTAAAATAGAACGTTGGAGAGATTGGAGGAGAGATTATAAGGAATTTGATTAATGATAATTTATTATTTTTAAATTAATATTTTAAAATTAGTCCTTCTAAATAATTATATTTTTTAAGATCATTTACAATAAATATTTTTCTTTGATCCTTCTCCCTAAGTTTTTCTATTCATAAATATATATTATGAATAAGAAAATTATGATATTTTACAACATTAAAATTTAAAAATCTCACTAGAATTAAGAGCGGCAAATGTTCGCTTATGTGCATAGAGATTTATTTCAGTATCGAATATTAAATAAGCAAAAATACATAAATTTGAGTTTTGCTTGGACAACAAGCACATTACGTTGACTTGGGATAAGTGGGGGTGGGGAAGTCATGAAAAAAGACAATAGTCCCCCCCCCCCCCCCCCCCAATTGAAAAAGACAATAGCTAAATACGAGCCACGATTGATCCGCAATAAATGTATGTAAGAATTTTTTTATTATATTACATGCATAAAAATTATGAAAAAATCTCTCACTGACAATTTATCAAATGGAATATTTGTGTGTAGATTATCTTCTGCATATGTAAAATATTTTTTTTAGTGTGTAAATAATTTTCCTTATGTATAAAATTCTTTTTTATACGTCTGTAAAAAAATATTTCTGTATACACAAAATCTTTCCATACAGATATCTTCTCTGGTTACATTTTATAATTAAATTGTCGAGGTGTTTTTTCACACACAATTCTCCCCAATTTAAAGGGCTATAATCGCGGTAATGGCGAAAATCTAAAAGACGAAATTATCCTCAGCTCTGATGGCGGTAGTTTCCCAAAGGAAGACAAGATCGATGAGGGTAATTTTGCGATTGCACATTTGCATGGCTATCAATCCAACTGTGTCTCGTCAACTCTGTGAGGTCAAGCCGTGAAGGGCTCAGGAAATGTCCGGGTTAGTTATTGGCATTCCCTCCTCTTCTTGGTCATTTCTTTTGAAATCTCGTCCTCATCCTCAAGAAGCACAACCAACATCTTCCAAGATCTTCTCTGCTCAATTCATTAGCTCAGAAATGGCCTTCTTCTCTTCCTCTTCTGGAACCAACATTGCCACTGCCAAGACGTTCGTTTCAACCGCTGCCTCCGTCGTTGCCACCGCGATGATCGTCCGATCAGTGGCTCGGGACCTCGTGCCTTGGGAAATTCAGGACTATTTCTTTGGTGCTATCCGTGGAATCTTCCACCGCTTCTCTACTCAACTTACCATAGTGATCGATGAGTTTGATGGTCTCGTTAGCAATCGAATCTACGACGCCGCACACACTTACTTGAGCAAGAAAATCTCCCCCTCCACCCGCAGGCTCAAAGTTAGTAAGCCCGACGCCGAAGAGGGCTTTACAATTACCGTGGAACGCGACGAGGTCCTCATGGACGTGTTTAATGGTGTCAAATTCAAATGGGTCTTTATATCCAAGGAGGTTAAATCCACTAGTTTTCACAATCCCGGAGATCTGAATTCCACGCTGCGATCAGAAGTCCGATCTTTAGAGTTGAGTTTCCATAAGAAACACAAAGAGTTTGTGTTAAATTCGTACCTTCCCTTCATTTTGCAAGAAGCGAACACAATGAAGCAAGAAGCGAAGGCCCTGAAGATCTTTATGGTGGATTATGAGAACATGTATGGGAATCTGAACGACGCATGGGTGCCGACGAACCTAGAGCATCCGGCGACATTTGTGTCAGTGGCATTAGACCCGGACATCAAGAAATTCGTTCTGGAGGATCTGCAGAGGTTTGTGAGGAGGAAGGAGTATTACAGGAAGGTAGGGAAGGCGTGGAAGAGAGGGTATCTGCTGTATGGCCCACCGGGAACGGGGAAGTCAAGCCTGATCGCGGCAATGGCGAATTACTTGCATTTTGACATATATGATTTAGAGCTAACAGAACTCCAATGCAATTCGGAGCTCCGGCGATTGTTGATAGCTATGGCGAATCGGTCCATTCTTGTTGTGGAAGACATTGACTGCACCATTGAACTCCAGGATCGCGTGGCAGAATCAAAGGGGGCTCCAGGATCTGGATCCTCACAGCCACAGGTTATTTTATAATTTTCCATTCTCTTTACAATTTATTTTACGACCGGGTCAACTTCCTGATAGTTTCATTGGTTTATGACTAATTAAGTAAGAAATCCGGACTTGCGTTTTGAGATTTGTCATTGAGTTTGACAAGAGTCTCTGTTTTTATTCTCTGTAAATAAATTAATCCAACTCCTTGGGCCTAAATTCATTGTATAATACTACCTCCCTACTTTAATATAAGATCTTGTTGGTAAAACAATTTGCACTCCGAGCGAGATCTTGTATTGAGGACCAGACTGTGGCACTAATTATACGGTAAGAACCCACTTGTATACTTAGATTGATTTATTCATGTTTTTTTTGGACATGACAGGTGACGTTGTCGGGACTATTGAACTTCATTGACGGGCTGTGGTCAACTTGTGGGGACGAAAGGATTATAGTGTTTACAACTAATCACAAAGAGAAGCTTGACCCGGCATTGCTACGTCCAGGTCGTATGGACGTTCACATCCACATGTCTTATTGCACCCCCTCTGTTTTTAGGCAGCTTGCTTTTAATTACCTTGAACTTAAGCAACACGCTCTTTTCCCACAAATTGATGAAGCCATTCTTGCCACACAAGTCACTCCGGCTGAAGTGGCCGAGCAGCTCTTAAAGATGAAGGGTGGTGATCATGACTCTACTCTTCAAGACCTTCTGCATTTTATTGCGCAGAAAAAGATTGAGAATGAAGAGCTTGAGGCCAAAAAGAGAAAAGAGGAACTTTTGTCCAATGATAATAAAAAGCAACCAGATGATGATGACGGCAACCTAGTGGATAAGGACCAAAAAGAAAGTGATGTAGTTGTTCGGCAAACAGTTTAACCATGAGCTTGTAATTTAGGCTGAGTTGGGCCAATAAGTTGGAGCATCAGCATGATCTGGACCCTATCTTGGTTTTTTAGGAATATCATTTTGAAACATCGACTGGGCTTCTGAGGGTCCTTTCCTGAATTTATTTTTGTTGAAGACAGGATCCATTTATTGTTCGACAACAGATCCAAATCTGTTGTTTTGTTCAAACCAGTTTAATAGATGGCATAGGAAAAAAAGGAGATTAGTGACTAAGGGAGGCTAGTTTTCGGATTTGCTGGAAATCAAACTTGATTTTCCCTGCATCAAAGCAGATCGATGAGCTTCTTATACATCTTGTCAGAATGTATGTAAAATTCTATTTCTCTTTCTGCTTGAGCATGTTGTACTGATTTATTAGGCCGCATCGTAAATTCTGGGATTTGCTTTCGAGAGAAGATTTATCTGTTCCAGGTCATTGTCAAAATGGAAGCGAAACCAAAGGTGATTCATCCTCTGTGGCTTCTAATTAAGAATTGAAATGGGACACTTAGCAAAGAGGTTAAGAACAAAAGGCTGGGCCCTACTCATTAGCCATCACCACTAACCTTTTTAGCGAAGACAATAGAAAATGAAAAACAAAGACAGAGAGACGAAACGAAATTTGATTGCCCCATCTAATATCTGGTTCCTAGATACGTTGCGGGCCATCTCTGTGGTCGTGGTGTTTCCATTTTTTTTTTTTTAATTTTAAAATCTTTGATCGCGTGATGTACACTTCGATAAGCAAGGACCATTCTTGTTGATAGCAAAAAGACACAAGACTTAAATATTAAATAATCCCCCACTTTCTTTAGCTTCCCTTTTTATGTGGTTTTTGTGTGAAGTCGCCACCACGATGACGGAGTCGTTCTTCATTTAATTAGGTCACATTTGAGTAAGAAACCATGGCCCATATTAAAATCAATGGAAGCCAGACTTTTTTGGATCCAGCTTGGGTAAAAGAACCGTCTTTCTCTCTCTTAAAACTTGGAGGGTGATCGGTTTAAATTTAATATATTATAAAAATATTATTATTATATTAATATATTAAAAATATTATTATAAAAATATATTACATCTAGACCATTAAAATCTCTATCTCACGGTTTTGAGAGAGTAAAGAAGAGTCCTTCTCCTGACGACCGAAGCCGCTTCCGACATTTTTTGGGTCTTTATTAATTAATATTTGGGAACGCCGAAAGCCACTCTTCGTGGGCCATTCGATGTTCGTAACACCATGCGAGCCAGAAAAATATTGGTTTTGTTTTTTCATGGCTTCATGCACAGAGACTTAACCGAATAATTTGATTATGCAAAATTAAAGCCTTTGCATAAATACGTACAGCTTTTATTAGTTCCCTTTTTATTCTTTTTTACAAAGAGAGAAAAGCGAGTAACTAGCAGCGACGTATCTTGAGATTATTCCCTTCAATGACCATATCAAACAAATTTACTGTCTTCTAATATGTGATTGGATTATCACTTTCGATCTCGTGCTCATTTTGGATAGCTTATTTTTTGGTAATAAGTATTTATAAATCGTGATTTACGGTATACGAAGTAAGTATGTGAGAGGAGTTTTATCTCGACTTACGTAATAAGTGCTTATTGACCCCAATAAACAATACCAAACACACACCTCATGTCAAAAGAAGCCAATTAGCTCGTTAAGTTCATCGGATGGATGTTGAATCTTTCATCATAAATACTCTCCCTTCAAGTGCAAAACCATTTTCTGACTCCCTTTATTTAAAAAAAAAAACAAAGAAAGAAAAGTGGGTTTGGAGGTGTCAACTTGTGATAGCCACATGTGCTCTCCCTGCCCAAAAAGAGAGTCTGGCTAAATATTGATGTCGACTTTTCATTCACTATCATATAATGAAGCAGGAGGTTTGAACTTTGAACTGATCTCAGGTGCAATAATGTTTGTAACCCTGAATGATTCAATTACAGGCTTAAGGTTTTCTGAGAAACATCATAAAAGCGCTTGAATTTAAGGTTTCCAGAGATTCTTTCCCAGCATCGTCCAAAGAAACCAAACAGGAACGTCAGTTTTTTTTTTTTTTAATTATTTGTAACTGTGAATCAAGCAGAGAAAATACCCTAAACTAATATGGGATCACGGAATATTCTGGGGCATCAGCAAACTGCACACAAGGACCAAAAGGCCAAAAACACTGTTCTGCCAACCGGAAAAGTGACAACATCGTTTTGAAAAGGACGGAGGGGACCCATCAAATATTCCCAATATCTCATTAAACTTTACTCAATGCGTTCAGTTTATTCTTTTCCCACTTTATCCCATTTTTGTGAGTCCATCGGTATCTGAATGACACGGTCGAAACCCAAAAATAATATCCAAATACAAAGGAAATTGCCAGTACTACAATGACGTGCAATTATTGCTGCACTTGGCACTTGGTAATCCTACCGCAAGTGTACCAATCGAGCATAAAGTGGTAAATTGGTAATACTAAAAAATAATTACTTATTAGGTATTAAATTTTTTAAGTTTATTATTAATGAGCAATATAAAGATAAGAAAAGAAAAAAAAATACAGTAATAATAGAATAATGTAAAAGTCTTATTACTAGTTTCCAGTTAGTTACGGTGTAACAAGTTCGTAACAGCTGTAATCCACGTGTCACTAGCTCAAGCAAGTCTAATAGCTATATATTGTACTGTCATGAGAACATTTAATAAGATCCAGAATTTTCACTCTTATCATATTCTCTATATTTTCTGGTATGGTATCAGAGCTTCGACGCTAATTTGTCAGCTCCGATTGCCGGTACTAGTTCATTTCCGATATCACCGTAAAGCGATCTCTGTCTTCTTTCAGATTGATTGTTTTACAGAGATGTCATTCACATCTGGATCTCATGTTCATGGCGATTCTGCTCCACTTCCGCCGACTTTCCTTGCCGGTGCTGCATCATATCGTGGCTTCTCGAACAAAAAAATCACGGTGAAGCTTGATGATTCTAATTTCCTTTTATGGAAGCAGCAGGCGTATTTTATGGTTAAGCAACACAAACTTCATCATTATCTTGATGGATCCATCGCTCCTCCCCCGGCACGCATTCTGAATGAGGCAGGACAGGAGGTTCTCAATCCTGCCTTCGATGAGTTTGAGGCTCAAGACTCTGCCCTAGCTTCGTGGTTATTGGCTTCTGTTGCTCCTTCCATCCTTCCTGAACTCGTTGGATTAGAAACCGCGGAACAGATCTGGTCTAAGCTCATTCATTTGTATTATAACAAATCTGATGCGAAACTGCTATCGTATCGTAATCAGCTTTCTAATCAACGCAAAGGTGAGCTCTCTATGCGTGAATACCTAGCTAATATAAAAAACATCTGTGATCATCTTGCTATGCTTGGCGAGAAAGTGGATGAGATTACTCAGATCTCTCACATTCTCAATGGCCTCACGATGGAGTATGAGTCTACTATTGCTGTCATCAATGCTGCTCGGCCTCGATTTGATCTGGAGACTGTCACTACCATGCTCATTGACTCTGAGTCTCGTCAAAAGACTCTTCTCACTAACAGTGTCTCTGGTGTTGCCAATCATACTTCTCACTTTGCTGCTGGACATTCTTCGTATGTCCTTGATGCTGAGGATCCTTATGCTCAGGTGTATTTTGCTCATGATCCGTCCTATGGTCGTGGCAACAGAGGTGGTCGACCTCCTAATTTTCCCAGAGGATCTTCTCAATATTATGCTCGTGGTCGTGGCCGTTCATTTGCTCGTGATCGTCCTCTTTGTCAAATTTGCGGGCGATCTGGTCATACAGGTGATCGTTGTTATTATAGGTATGCAGACTATTCACCTTCTTCCAGAATTGCGCTCAGGCTCACTATTCTTCCTTTGGACTTCCTGATTATTATCTATCCTTTGATTCTTCTACCTATATGCCTGGTTCTGCTGATCCATATTTGTCTGTTCCGTCCTCTGCTATGCCTTCTATTAACTCTATTCCTGCTGTGCATAATATGCCTCCTCTTACTTCTGTTCCTGCTGTGAGTAATGTCTCTGTTGGCACTCTGTCTTCACAATCTCCTGATGCGCCACGTAGTGCTGATAAGGCTCTTCCCTCTCAGTCTCCTGCTGCTGCCCAAGTCTTCTTAGCCTCACCAGAAACGCTTGTTGATAATGCTTGGTATCCTGACTCGGGTGCCACCGAGCATATTACACATGATTCTAGTTGCTTAACTCAAGCTACAGTTCAGGATGGTGCTGGCACTGTCCAAGTTGGTACTGGTGAGTTGTCATCTATTACTCATACTGGTCATGTTTGCCTTGCCTCTACTGCTCTTCTTTTAACATGAGTCATGTCTTATGTGTTCCACGAATGCGCAAAAATTTACTCTCCGTAGCCAAATTTACAAAAGAGAATAACGTGTCTGTTGAATTTTTTCCACACGTTTGTATTGTTAAGGATCTCACAACGAAAAAGCCTCTGATGCATGGTGTTGAACGGGGTGGCATGTATCCACTTCTGGCTGCTGTGCCTCCTGACAAGTCTGCTCAACCTGCTGTGTTTTCTGTCACCAGTGATGCTCTTATGCTTTGGCATCAACGATTAGGCCATCCTGCTTTAGATACTATTCACACTGTTTTGAAATGTAATTCCATTCCTTTTTCTCCTTCCTCTGACAGTTTTTGTAAGGCATGTCAGTATGGCAAGTCTCATAAGTTGCCTTTTAGTCCCTCTACAACAGTGTATACGAAACCATTACAACTAATAACAATGGATATCTGGGGCCCTGCACCCCTTTCTTCTTCTGGTTTCAATTACTATATTGCTTTTGTTGATGTTTTCAGTCGATTCACGTGGGTGTATTTTCTTCAGAAAAAATCTGATGCATTAGCCAAATTCAAAGAATTTAAGACACTTGTTGAAAATAAACTTGGTTGTCAGATTCAGCAGGTTCAATCTGATAATGGCAAGGAATTTCTAAGCTTCCAACATTATCTTGCGTCTTGTGGTATTGAGCATAGGTTTTCTTGTCCATATACTTCAGAGCAAAATGGTATTGTAGAGTGTCGGCATAGACTCATTGTTGAAAAAGGTCTTACTCTACTTGCTCATGCCGGTTTGTCCCTTTATTATTGGGTTGATGCTTTTGCTACAGCAGTATTTCTTCTTAATCGTCTTCCTTCTAAGAGCATTGATAATTGTACACCCTATGACAAGCTTTACAGAGTTCAACCTGATTATTCCCTTTTGCGGGTCTTTGGTTGTGAGTGCTTTCCCCATATTAGACCCTATAATGCTCATAAGCTTGCTTTTCGATCTGTTTCTTGCATCTTCTTGGGCTATAGCTCTCAGCACCAAGGGTATAAATGCTTGGATATGGTCTCTGGTCGTGTCTATATATCACATCATGTTAAATTTAATGAAGCTAGCTTCCCTGGTGGCATACAGCATAGTGTCAAACTTCACACCTCCTTAGCTCCTTCGTCTACTATCTCCTCACTTGAGCCATGCTTTCGTCAGTCCTTTCCCTGTTCATTGTCATCCTCCCACTCCTCTTCTCTTTCCCTTCCCTCATTGTCTCCATCATGTTCACCTCCTCCTCTGCCTCCTCCATCAATTCCTGTTAATACCCACCCGATGGTCACTAGGAGCAAAGCCGGTATTCACAAACCTAAGGTGTTTATGACTGTTGATCATTGTTCTTACCCTACCACTATTGAGGAAGCTCTGGCCGACGCAGACTGGAAGCAGGCGGTCATGGATGAATATACTGCCTTACAGAAATTTCACACGTGGGATGTTGTTCCTTTACCGCATAATCGTCAGCCTATAGGCTGCAGGTGGTTGTGGAAAATCAAAACACATGCTGATAGGTCTTTGGCCAAGAGAAAATCAAGATTGGTTGCTAAGGGCTATTCACAGAGAGCTGGTATTGATTACTTTGATACCTTTAGCCCTGTTATCAAAGCAGCTACCATTCGAATACTACTTACTCTTGCTGTTACATATAATTGGAAATTACATCAACTTGATTTTAACAATGCATTCCTCAATGGAGACCTTCATGAGGATGTTTATATGGAGGCTCCTCCTGGTTTCTCATTAGGACATGCTTCTGATGGTAGACCCCTTGTGTGCAAGCTTCGCAAGGCGCTTTATGGGCTTAAACAGGCCCCTCGTGCCTGGTTTCAAAAGCTCAATGATGCCTTATGTACTCTTCACTTTATTCAATCTAAAGCTGATCCGTGTCTGTTTATTCGGAAGACTGATTCTGATATCATGTATCTTGCTCTTTATGTTGATGATCTTGTTATATCTGGATCTGATGAAGGTGAGGTTACCAAAATCATCACTACTATGAGTAATATGTTTTCCCTCAAGGTACTTGGTGATCTGTCCTATTTCTTGGGTATTGAATTCTATCATACTTCTGCTGGTCTATTACTCTCTCAGCGCAAGTACATCTATGAGTTATTGGCAGAAACGCATTTTTTGTCAGCTCGCCATTATCACACACCTATGGCTTCCAACATGCATCTTACTTCTTACTCTGGTTTCCCTTTCTCGGATCCCACACTTTATCGCAGTGTCCTTGGCAAGTTGCAGTATCTGTGCTATACTCGTCCAGATATTGCTTTTGCTGTTAATCGGCTGAGCCAATATCTTCATGCACCTCGTGAACCTCACTGGACCTGTGTCAAACGGCTCCTTCGTTACCTTGCAGGCACCTTGGATTTTGGTTTACTTATCCAGCCACTTCCGCGTGTTCAGGTGCAGGCCTTTGCTGATGCTGACTGGGCCACCAATCGTGAAGATAGGCGTTCTGTTAGTGGCTATTGCACCTATTTTGGTGTTAATCCTATTACATGGGCTTCAAAGAGACAGCAGGTTGTCTCTCGGTCTTCCTCCGAAGGGGAGTACCGCAGTGTAGCTGATGCGTCGTCAGATGTCCTGTGGGTCATGAGTCTTCTTCGTGAAATGTATGTTGACGTTGCTGCCGTTCCAACTATATGGTGTGATAATTCTGCCACTGTTGCGTTGACTGCAAATCCTGTTCTCCATGCCAAGACCAAACATGTAGAACTCGATCTTCACTTTGTTTGAGAAAAGGTTGCTTCTGGCACTCTTCACGTGGGTTATGTTCCTGCTATGGACCAAGTTGCAGATATTCTTACCAAACCTCTTGGGAAGTCTCTGTTTACTAAATTCAGAACTCAACTTGGTGTAGTCTCTCGTTCCACTGAAGATCTTTCTTCATCTTGTTAATCAATTGTAGCAGGGGGAATAATAGAATAATGTAAAAGTCTTATTACTAGTTTCCAGTTAGTTACGGTGTAACAAGTTCGTAACAGCTGTAATCCACGTGTCACTAGCTCAAGCAAGTCTAATAGCTATATATTGTACTGTCATGAGAACATTTAATAAGATCCAGAATTTTCACTCTTATCATATTCTCTATATTTTCTGGTAAGTAAACCAACGTTTCAAATATTTCAATCGAAAAAAATAACCTAGAGTGGCTAATCATTTCTTTAAGTTTTAAAGCATGTAAGTACTTAAATAAATTCACTTAATGTTAACTTGTTAATCTAAAGTATTAATAGATATAAGTATCTCTCGATCACTTACATCCCCTCTCAAATTAAAATTGTTATTTTTAACAATTTATTGAAGAAGCAATAAATATCCAAATTCATTCTAATATGATTATATAAGTCCAATAGATATATTCCTACCCTATTAACAAATTAGAATAAATTTCAATCCCATGTTATTTAATCCTATGGACTTTGATCAAATTAAGATCCCTTTCCTAATCAAAACTCTCTAATTTCATATTTGATAGATCAAACACTAAATAGATAAAATATAAAAAAATCAGGTAAACAAGATCAAATCAAGTATAATGGTTTAAAAAAGTTAAGAATCAATTATAACTACCTAGATTCAAAAAAGAATTAGCCGCACATACATGACTTCAATAAAATCCACCAAAGAAATAAAAATAGTCTTCAGATTCAAAGAGGAAAAGAAAAGAAAAGAACAAGGAGATTCCAAAACAGTGGAGCTCGTTTTTTGTTGTTCCCCGCTCTCACTCACAGAATAGTTTGAGTTACTGCCTCTGCCTCCAGGAAAAGAGTCCCTTCTTGGATATAGGAACCACCACCAAGAGGACAACACTGTGCTCTCTCTTCGCTGGTTCCTTTTTTCTCCCCGTCGCGACTCTATTTCTCCGCTCTCTCATGTCCACCGATCCCTGCCTTTGCTTCCTTTTAATAGATATATAATGTTCGTTTGGATGGTTTATGCGTTTGATGGGATAGCGGTGGGAAAAATAATTTATTATGGTTCTGACTTATTAAAAATGACTTAATATAAAAATTAGTTTTTGTAATATGATTTATGTTTGGATGAGTGATTTTGGGATAGCTTATTTTTGGACAATAAGTATTTATAAATCATGACTTACAGTATACGAGGTAAGTATTTGAGATGGATTTTATCTCGACTTACATAATAAGTGACTTAATAGAAAAACTGCAGTGAGGAACTTATTTAATAAATAGCTTATTCTACTCGTGATGCGATTTTAAAAAGCTAAATCAAACATAAAAAAAAAAACAAACCCCCAACTCATTCGGGCTTTTTCCATGAAAAGGGGCTTATTGCCCACCAAAACGCTGAACCAAACTCTCCCTATTTTTAACTTATAAATGCTTATAAATCATGATTTACAGATACGAGGTAAGTATATAAGAGGGGTTTTATTTTGATTTATATAATAAATATTTATTTTTTAAAAAAAACGCTATTCAAAACATAGCTATAAAGTAGGCTGCCTATTGTGGTGGGCTCAACGGGTCTCCATCCAAATTTATTAAAGATATGATATATTATGAGTATATTTGGTATGACGTTTAAATTATTTATAAGTTGTTTTCGTATAAATCCAGATTAAAATTTTCTAAAATCCTTATCTCATATAATGCTAGTTTAAAATAGTTTATTTTTTATTTATAAATGTTTATAAATAATAATTTTTGATATATGAAATAAGTACATAAGCGGAGTTTTATCTCAATTTATATAATAAACACTTATTTTCTAAAAAAAAAAACTATTTCAAATATAACCTTATCATAAATCACAATTAAATGATTGAGTAACTATTTTTAAACATTCTAAACGTTATTTTAGATAAACAAGCACGGATCCGAATCTGCATCTCACATGGCTTTGTCTTTTCGTCACGTGGTTCCACTTTTTCCCCCTGCTTTTTTTGACTTTTTTTACCAATTGATATGTTGCTGTTACCTCGTTCTTTGTTTTTTCTTTTATTTATTTGATGCTTCTTATCTCTTTCATCGTGTATGTCTTGTATAATAAAATAGGATATGAACACTTTTTATATTAAAAATTTTTTTATGACTAATTAAAAGGAAGAAAATATATAAAATATAATTAAATAGATATAATAAATTTAATCAATTATATCTCAAAATCTATACATATTTAAATATAAAATATATATTTATCACTTAACCTAATGAACAATCTACTATTATCTCAGGTAGAATTTGAAGGGTTACTGTGGTAAGAGAACAAGAGCGGAATATATTATTACTAATCTTTAACACTTAATATTTTTATTATTACAAAAAAAGGTTGCTGTAGCATTTACTTTTATACTAAATATAACGTTTTGAAAATACCACATATCTCATTACCCCTAAAAGAAGTTGTGGAATTTGGAAGCTCCATAACACACACACATATATATATATTTTAAAAAAGCACTTCCTGAGGAAATTGAAACAAGACACACACGTGTGTGTATTTAAATATTTGCTTCCAGTGGCACTTTTCACAGAGAGCATTATTTAAAAAAATTCATATTTTTCTTTTAGAACCTTATAATTATAGTTGATGACACACTTTAAACACATTTACATATCTACAATAAAATGAAAAAAAGTAAGCCACAATCAAATAACTCCAAAATTATATAAATTAACAAATAACTAATTAACAAAATCACTACTAAGAAAAATATAAGTGTTAAAAGTAAATAATTATTTTACTTAAGTAGCTCATTAATGCTAACAATTACTACAACAACTAACAATTATAACTACTACATATCTTTACATACAATCTATATATAATAACATTTAATTTTATCTCATTCATTTTTTCTGCATATAAAAATTAGAATAATTTTTTTAGATTTCATAATAAATTAAATATAAAAAACATTGAACAAATTAAACTATTAACTACTAATAAAATTAGATTTGTATGCTCAAAAAAAAAAAACTTACCGTGTATAGGAAGCTTGAATAGATTGAGCTGAAACCTCAAACACAGCACCTGAAAAAAATCAATAAAGAAAAAGACAAAGACAAAGTTGCATGTATATTTAAAAACTAAACAAAAGAAAAAAAAGAAAAAGGGTGGTTAAGAAGACAATGCAATGTACAAGCTTTAAAATGTAAAAAAAAAAGTCTATCAAAAAAAAATGTAAAAAAAAAAAAAAGAATGGAAAAAGTGAGTGGTCACGTACTTATAGGACGAAATAAAATTGTAAGAGGATGAAATGGAACAAAAGAGAGGAGTGTGGTCAGTTTGGTGCAAGAAATGGGATCATAGAAATGAGGAGGAAGTGCTGAAAATGAAAGGAGGGGAGGAGGAAATGTGAGAAGTGATGGAATAAAGGAATGAGGAGAAAGTGCCAATCGAGGTGAGGACGGTGATAAATGACAGAAAGAGAAGGAGGAATTGTGGGAACTGAAAGGATAAAAAATGGAGGCACGTGTTGAATGAGGGGCAAAGACTAAGAGAATAAAAGTGATAAAAACAAATTGCAGGAGAAAGAAAGATTTGAAAAAAAATAAAAATATTACTTTGTGTGGCATTTATTAGGCCAAGTGCCACACAAAGTGCGTAGTAACTGTGCCATTTCTTTAAATAAGCGCCACAGTTATTATTTCAGTTTTTTTTTTAAAAAAAAGAAACACTTTGAGCAAGCACCACATAAGGCCATGTGACGCTTTTTTAAAGAAGAACCACAACATGCCAATTTTGTTTTTTAAAAATAAAAATAAAATTCTAAAAAAAATTGTGACACTTATTTAAATAAGTGTTATAAAGCGTACGCCACTATTCTCTATTTTTATAATAGTGTTAGGACAAACAATTAAGCAAGAACCTTTATATAGGCAAATATAGATTAATTATAGAATCTAATCTAAATAAATCTGATTAAATAATAATATCAACATAAAATATATAATATTTCAACATGATAATATATCAAATATTAATATAAGATATAATAATGTCTTAACAATCTCAGATAATATACATGCTTTCTAACACTAGCTTTGTTACTTGGGTAATGTACATCACATTTTTAAATGCTTCTTGTGTGAAACTGAAAACCTTAAGACTAGTTCAGATAATATTCAGTTATCACAGAAGCTCAGGCTATATAATTTACAGTGAAGGGAACCCTAAGTGACATCTGAAGCTCTGTGAATAGAAACCATAATTTTGCAGCCAATTCTCGTTCAAAAATCAGTCCTCAAGAACATGTGAAAGTAAAACGGTATAATACAGAATGAATTGACAGCAATAGAGAAGCGGGCAAAGTTCCCTTCAATTTCGAAAGAGATGTGAGCAGCGAGTTGAGTCAGAAGAAGTGGGGCCTTCCATAGAAATTGTAAAGAAAGAAAGAAGCAAGTTGATAATAATTGCATTGCCGTGGTTGCCAAGCGAAGGATTACTGAGCATGTAGGCATAGATATGTAGCTTTCACATGTGGGTGGTGGAAACTTTCCAACGCTCTGCTTTTGGAAAATAATTGACCAGCACACACAACTGGACTGGATTTCACTGGGGAGAAGGGGCTTTTAAAGATAGGGAATCAAGTGAGACAGTGGAGTCTGAAGAGAACGACAAAGGGGCATAACGCAGAATATATATATGTACAACAATAATAGAGACATGTGTCAAGTTCAGTGGTCCTTGTCTTGTCCACTAGCTCAAATTTCCCATGTATGTGTTGTCACTCAACCATTTGCAAACTAAATTGTTTGGGTTGCAAATAAATGCACTACTCCTAGATATAAGATAGAATTAATCTTTTTTTAGAGAAATTAAAGAAATTAAATAAATTACTTAATTATATCATATGTTATGTATTATTATATTATATTATATATTAGTTTATTAGCCAAACTACTTAATTTGGAGAAAAAGAAAAAAATATAAATACTCTAAAGTAATTTAATTAGTTTCCTTAATCTCTACAAAAAAAAGTCAACTTTATCTTATATTTAGAACCGGAAGTAGTAATTTAATTAATAAATGGTTAACTCATAATAATGAATTGTAATTTCAAATCCCATCAATATAAAGATTTAGCTTGTTGGTGGATAATTACCTTTGTAACCGTTGCACAGAGACGTGACACGGTTCTATTGGTCCTCACAACCTAACTCACTTAAAGTTTGTTGTGAAAAAATTGCCTTGTGTTTGTGTTCGTGGACACTGATGAAACCAATCCTTGGAAAAGTAAAAAAGACATGATCGAACTCCCTATTATTTCTCACAAGAGTACATCAATCATACTCCCCTTGTGGGTTCAATTGAAGCGGCCCTTTTGTGCACGCCACATGTTACCATTTGTAGCATGAAAAGAAGCCTTTTTTGTGCTTTTCCATCCAAAGATCTACCCAAATCCAACATAAATAGATCAAATTTTGGAGAACATGTATGCTTATTTATATGGCAAAAGTAAATCTTGGTCTTGCTGTCCCATAGGATTTGGATTATGATCATCATTGACATCTTATGTTTATCGGTGAAACGGCAATTTTTGTCTATAAAGTTATTACCGATAGGCAATTTTATCACATAAGTGTAAAAAATGGAATAATTTCATCATGCCTTTATTTGTTAAGGTGTAAATTTGGTTAACCAACAGTCAAAATTAATTGGGATGATGACTAGAGCAAAATTACCACTTTTTTTTATATTTCTAGAGCAAAATTACCCCTCGGTAATAACTTTCGGGACAAAATTATCTTTTACTCCTATGTATTTTTCCGGTCACACCAAGGCATTCTAATAATTAATGAGACTATTTAGTCTCAACTGATGATGCCATGTAAGCTTGTAACGTTGCTCATTTTTTATTTCTATTTAAATTAATATATCAATGTAATGTGATAATATATGAATCCTTTTAATAAATACGCTAATATCCTAAAATATCTTCTAAAATAATACATGCAACCTATCAGATTAAGTGTATGACTTTTAAATATATTTTAATGATCTCAAAAAAGGAAAAAGGGAAAAAAGAAAAAATTATTTATTATTTATTCCTTAATGACTAAACTACATTTACCCAATCATTTTTTTTTTTTAATTTTTCTTGATGGCCCAAAATCATATTTCCTACCGGTATCTAATCATCATCAACTAGAGTTTTTTCTATTTTTTATTTTTTTACTCTTTAATGACTCAAAGCCACAATTCCTATTTAGAATCCAATTATCATTATCATTATTATCATTTCAATTTTTTGTTTTTTATTTTTTATACATAAGAAAGGAAATAGCATCTACACTACTGTGACTACGCTAATTAAAAAAGGAAAACTAGAATTTATTGCAAATAAAGATTTTTCCAATTGCAAGAAAGAATCAATTTTAATTTTATAATCATCACCAGAAAAACAAAATAATTTTTTACACTATCATAAAATCTATAAATAATTATTTTAACCTCGCTTGAAATTAGCTCAAAAGAAAGTAAGATGTGAATTAACTTCACGGTTTAATTTATCCCCAAGCAACTAAATTTTTTCATTATCATCTCCATTATACAGTTAGATAAACTAGAAAATAGATCCGCGATTCAGCGTATTACGTGCCGTTTTAACGTATTTAGCGGAAAAACAAACCGTGCACCCTACCGCACAGGATTACACGTGCCCGAGCATAAGTAGATAACCTAAGGGCCTGCTACTTTTTCTTCTCATGTGAGCCTCGTAATTCTCTCAGTCTCAGGGCCTCTGTTTTCCGTACTATTCCACCGTCATGTTTTCCGCCAGAGAAATGCCTTCTCCATCCTCAATTTTCTCAGCTTATGCGTCCATGGCTACTTCTGTCGTGCTGTTTCGTTCCATGGCCAACGACCTCATACCTTCTCCTGTCCGAAGTTATCTCTATAATACTTTTCGCTACTTCATCAAGACTTCCTCTCCTGTTCTCACTCTTGTCGTCGAAGAATTCTCCGGAATTTCTCGCAACCAAGTGTTCGATGCTGCAGAAGTTTACTTATCTTCCAAAGTCAGTCCCCAAAACAGGAGGCTCAAGATCAGCAAGACTCCCAAAGAGAAGTCTTTGAAGATTCGGCTGGAAACGAATGAGCAGCTGCTGGATTCATATAATGGGGTTGAGCTCACATGGATGCTCAAATGTGCAGAGTCAGGCAACAATAATAATCAGAGTGATGCAAACATTAAGCGATACTTCGAGTTGAGTTTTAAGAAGAAGCATAGGGAGACAGTTGTAAATTCTTATCTTCCCTTGGTCCTCCAGAAAGCCAAGTCCGTTAAAGACGATGAAAGGATATTGAAGATGCATACCTTAAGCAGCAACTCTTATGGTTATCCGGGGGTCAAGTGGGATTCTATCAATCTCGAACATCCATCCACCTTTGAGACTCTGGCTATGGAACCAGAGCTGAAAAATGATGTGATGGAGGATTTGGATAGGTTCCTAAGGAGGAAGGACTTTTACAAGAAAGTTGGGAGGGCTTGGAAACGAGGGTACTTGCTGTATGGGCCTCCGGGTACTGGGAAATCAAGCTTGGTTGCAGCCATGGCTAATTACTTGAAGTTTGATATCTATGACCTTCAGCTTGAAAATATCACGAGAGATTCGGAGCTCAGAAAGCTTCTTCTCAGCACTGCTAATAGGTCCATTCTAGTCATCGAAGACATTGATTGCAGCGTTGATCTGCCGGACCGCCGCCATCATGTAGAAGGACGTAAGCACGCCGAGCCACCACATAAGGTTACCCTTTCTATCACATATCTACTTAATTTGATTAGATTAAGAAAATTAATTAATTTAATTAATATGACATGTATTTTTTAAATTATCTTGGTGATCTTTATTAGCCTCCATTCTATTCCTTCCTTCTATGATTGTTGAAAGAAAATTAATAGAGATAAATTATAAAAAGATAGATAAATAATAAAAAATAGATATTATATTTAGTATCATACCCACGCTCTAAATAAGGGCATGAGGGAGTAGTAAATATTGAATTATCATAGACCTCCAGAAACCGAACTTATATTTTAATTACAAGTTGTTTATATTAGAGTTCACTGAATTGTATATCATGACGAAGGGGTAGAGAGTTCTTGGCCTGAAGTGGGAGTTTTTTTCTTTTCCTTCCAAAATCCAAATAAAACCCAGGCACATCCACATGATGTGGGTTCTGATTTTGAAAGCTTCGACTCCTTTACTAACGCCTTGAGAGCCATTTATGAACAACGCTTTTTCTTTTTCTTCTTCCTCCGGCAAATGGAAACGTCAAACAGGAAGGGTCGTGAGTGGGTGTGGGGGCACCGTGAAGTTCCGTACAACAATAATAGGGGTGAGAAAATTTATTAGCATGTTTGGGAGAGCTTATAAGCATATTTGTTTGAGCTTATAAAAACTTATAAGTTGTTTTTTACGTAAATCGAGACACAACTCCTCTCACATACTTACTTCGTATACCGTAAATCACTATTAAAAAGTAAATTATAAGCAATCGAATCGCTAAAACAAACATACCCTATATTTGGGAAATAAGCACTTATTACGCAAGCCGAGAAAAAACTCCTCTCACATACTTATCTCGTATACCGTGAATCACGAATTATAAACACTTATTGTCTAAAAATAAGCTATTCCAAACACACACGATGTGTTTGATTAGTTAGGTATGGGCCAATATTTGATTCAAGCTGTATAAAAAAGCGATCCCCATATATAGTCTATAGCATCTGCATCACCGTGCAATTAATAGTCATGCTTTCACTGTAATTGTTTGTTTCCTCTTGACTGAAATGTAGAGAGAATCGTGAATATCCGTGTTTGGTTAGAGGGTCGTTGTTATTCGATGGTGGACACCACGAAAAAAGGATAGTCCTTTGTGTAAAGCATCAAACATGACCATGCTCTTCCAATATAGAATAATAAAATATTAAAACCCATCACTTCCAATAAAAGGAAAAAAGAAAAAGAAGACTGCTTTAGAATCCAAATGTTGACCATGTAGGGTTATGTGTGTTTGTGCAGCTGACGTTGTCGGGGTTACTGAACTTCATAGATGGCCTTTGGTCAAGCTGTGGAGATGAGAGGATTATAATATTCACAACCAACCACAAAGAAAGACTAGACGCTGCTCTGTTACGCCCAGGAAGAATGGATATGCACATTCACATGTCCTATTGCTCTTACCATGGCTTCAAGCTTTTGGCCTCAAATTACTTGGGAACTTGCATTGAGCAACACCAGGATCTGTTTACAGAAATAGAAGGTCTCATAGAAGGCACAAACATAACCCCTGCTCAAGTGGCAGAGGAGCTAATGAAGAGTGAAGATGCTAAAGACGCTCTTGAAGGCTTTCTGGGGCTGCTCAAGCGCAAGAAGATGGAAGGCGATGTGTCTGAGAATGATGAAACAGAGAAAGCTTTGATTCCAGAAGCCAAAAGGGCAAGGGTTAATAATGGTAAACGGGGCAAAACTAAGAGGAAGAATAATTTGATCATCCCATCAAGAAGGACAAGAGGAGGAAAAAGCTGGTAAAGAGCCACTCTACATATATAGATGGAAAGCAATAATCCCAACAATAAAAAAAATTGGTGATTTAGGTGTCGCTCTCTCGCTGAATGCTCTGCTGTTCACATTATCATGTGCTATCCCTATAATGTAATGGTCACAGCCAAACGAAAAACATGTCAAAAACTGGTTTTTCCTATTTAGAGTAATAGAACGTGTCAGATACTCGCCGCCTTCTCTCTCTCTCTCTCTCTCTCTCTCTCTCTCTCTATCTCGTTTTCTTGTTTTAATAATTTTTGTTTTCTTTTGAAATATCAATAGATCCTATTTGATCCAAAGAAAGTTTCTTTTGCAGCCTGATTATCTCATACACCTGCGCCTCGAACCTGTAGGTTTTCCTCGAACGGATGAGTAGACTGAAGCACAGCAAGAGGTTGCAGATAAATAACAGTGGTAATAATAATAGAATTAAGCTCTAAATTTGCTCAGGAAATTGTTATATAGGAATAATATTATCCTGAAAATTTTCTAAAGAGGAGTAATACTAATTATTATCTCAATTAAGTTTGTTGATCAAATATACCGTCATTTTTCATCTCACCTGTTATCCACCAGCAAAACTATTACGATTTGAAAAATTCTAAAGCAATATATTTTGAACATAATAACTTATGGAGTAAAATTAAACCTTAACCTGTAATAATATCATCAGAAAAATTCCAAGATTATGGTACGTTTTTAATAATTGTTCCTATATAGTTTTTTGAAGGATAACCTGGATCGCATGATCACTAGAAGCGGGTAGATGTTCATAAAAATCTTCATATTATTGACACTTTTGTTTTTTTAAGTACAATGGCAAGCAAAAGCTTGTGAGTTATAGGAAGTCTAAAAATTAGACAGGCCATGTGACATGAGCTCACATTCCCACACAGAAAGATCCAAACAGTCATTAGGGGATGCCCCCGCCATAACACATTTAAAGTTTTGAGATTTGCACAGCATGAACAGAGCAAACGTCCAAATGAAAGAAAAAAGGGTAAGTCACTTACGGGTCCCAAGAACAAAAACAATATCAATAGATCCTATTTAATAATTCTCTCTCTCTCTCTCTCTTGTTTTCTTGTTTTAATAATTTTTGTTTTCTTTTTTGTTTTCTTTTTAAATATCAATAGATCCTATTTGATCCAAAGGAAAGTTTTTTTTTTTTTGCAGTCCGATTATCTCACACATTTGCGCCTCGTACCTGTAGGAGACATGGATGGTAGACTGAAGCACAGGACGAGTTTCCAGATAAATAACAAAGGTAATAGCTCTAAATTTGCTATGGAAATTGTCATTTAGGAGTAACGTGGTTTTAAAAGTTTTTTTAAAAGGCAGTGTCGCCAACCATTATCCCAATTAAATTTAGGGGGTGTTTGTTTCAGCTTTTTGTACAGGAAAAACGCATTTATTACACAAGCCGAGAAAAAACTCCTCTCACATACTTGCCTCGTATACCGTGAATCACGAATTATAAGCACGTTTTGGACAAAAATAAGCCATTCCAAACGCACACTTAACCGTTAGTTGATCAAATATATTATCATTTTACATCTCCTCTATTATCCACGGGCAAAACTACACATTTTTTGGATGTGATAACTTATAGAGCAAAATTAGACTTTAACCCATAATAATATCATCAAAAAAATTCCAAGATTAGGGTACCGTTTTGAGTAAGAGAAAAAAAATATTTAAATACTACTTGAACTTTAAAATTTCAAATTGATTTTGTTAACAATAAGAGTAATGAAATTGACAAAAAGAATATAGCAATTGACAACTCAGATTTTTGAGAAATAACTTATTTGAGATTTTGAAATTCAAAAGATATTTATTTTTCTTTTTCCCTTTTAATAATTGTTCCTTTGTAAAATCCTTTATCATGTATAATTAATAAGAATACTTTAAGAAAAAAAATATAAATTTTGGGTATAAAATAGAGTTACCAATAAAATAAATTCCCCGTCTTAGTCTAACTCCTATATTTACTATCCATGGCTGATGAAGCTAAGGTAAAAAATTTAATTGTTGAAAGTGACTCTGTAGCACTTGTAAGTATGATAGAAAAGGTGAGAAATGGTATAGATATTGATAGTAGTCTGTTAAAACTTGTACATATTAGGCTATCTGAGTTTACACATATTAAAGTTCAACAAGTATACAGGGAGGTGAATATGTGTGCTGATATACTAGCTAATTTGAGTTTAGGATAGGAAAGCTTGGTGGAAATGTATGTTGAACCACCTTTAAAGCTTAGACAGTATCTGTATATGGATTTTGTGGGGGTTTCTTACCCTCAGATAGTAGTTGAATAAAGATTTGGGCATCAACCCCATATTTTCACCTTGGATCCGTCTTCATCTTCAACTTGTCTGCATGTTCGATCTGTCCTTCGGCATCTTCGATTTGTCATCTCCAATCTGGTGCTTCAGCTGTGACTTTGCAGCATGAGCTCTTGAGGCGTTGTTAGTTGAACCTTTTTCGGCGATGGGTGCTCTTTTGTTCGCCATTTCCATCAAACTGAAGGCTGAGCTCTTCAAGTAGACACTTGCTCTTGAAGTCCGGCGGAGTTTCCTGCCGTGCCGACATTGTCTTTCATTTTCTCTCTCGTCGTCGATCTGGTCTCCGACAATGTCATCTTTTGCGAGGTAAGGTTTAACGATTTATTTATGGAAGATCTGTTATGTAGGAGCTGTCATGTTGGTTTGTTGTTTTGATCCTCTGCTCTGGCCTGGTCTGGCATTAACTCACACACATATTTGTTTGCCTTCTGCGATTTGTTTCCCTTTAGCGATCTGCAAGTTATGAATTTTTTTTTTGTGTAAAGAAACAAAAGAGACGTTCTGAAATAAGGATAAGGATGATGCACAAGTAACTTTTGATTTGGTAGAGAATGAGCACCAAGATTTTCAACTTTGTTTCTGGTTTCGGTTTAGGATTTTTTTACCCATATTTTGAAGTGTGGAATAATCGATTTGAATTGTTATAAAAAATGTGCAAGTATAGCTACCAGACACAAGTCCGCATTGTTTGTGCAACAATGACCCTACGTAATTTTATTAGGATAACTGATGTTGAAGACGTAGTGTTTCGGCAAGGTGAATTTGAGAATATAGTTGATGTAGAAAATAATAGTGTAGATGAACAACCTTCCACTACAAATTATGGCAGGTGATCTTCCTCCCAAATGAATTATATTTGTAACTCAATTAGAAATTAAATTGTATGGAACATGTGATCCAGTTAGTTATGTAATATTATTTCATTAAATTGTGTTAATTTTAATTTCCAAATTTCCCAACTTTAACTTTTATTAATTTCTTATAATTTTAAATTTAGTTTTTCTCTTACTATTATCATAGAAGTCATTTATACTTAAACCAATCCAAACAAGTTTTACTTTTTACAAAAGTCATTTACACAACCGCCAATTCAAACAAAAATTACATTACACAATCTGCCTTTTATCAAAAGTAATATAGCAAAAAGTCAAATTGAAAAAAGCCATTTTTGCAATCGCTGTTCCAAACACACACTTACGTTTCAGTTAAAGCCACTATCACCTTCTCTCTCTTGCTTCCCTACTCACTGAAGTACGCTGCGCAACATTAAAAATTTTAATTTTCATCATTTTCATTTCCAGATAACATGAAGAAATCTCTTGCAAAGCTTAAAAATAGGTTACCCGCTCTTCCTAGAGATGTGCTCAGGAAGATCTATAGCTGTCGACTTGGAAAAAATGAGAATATTCAAGTGTTTCGGCCTTCTTGAAGATGTACACTGAATCATTGAAGTTAAGGTACGTTTAGCAGGTAAGATTCATGAGTCATTTATTAAACCTATGTCGGGAATGGGGATAAGTTCTTACTCCAAAAGGAGAAGAGCTAAAAGAATGAAAGTCTGTCATAAATATGCAAGGTGGACATGTGATCAACATTGTAGAGCAAAAGTATGGTTTCTATAAATCAAGAAGATAAAATTCAATTCATAAAGGATGGACTGAGTAAGGAGTCATTGGATGATATTATTTAAACTCTTAAGATGCATCCTAGTGGTGATGTTCATCGTATTCTTCTCGATTTAATGAATATATTTAACAAAGAAAAAGAGTGTTACTACCTTATGAATATGACATTAAATGACCATGTTTGTCGGTTTATAAGAAACATGGATGAGAAGTACATCATCGATTTATAGAAAGTGTTTAAGCCATTACTGGACGTAAAACCAGAGGAAAATGTGAGCCATAATCACAACTACTATTCATAATCATGCTTTTATCTAATCTGTCTTATCTTTTTAGTAACTTTTGACTTTTCTTTATTTATTTTGTTTAATTTCTTCACGAAACGATCTACCGATCATTCGTGTAGGAAACGTTTTCAAACTTCTTTGAAAAATGCATGATTTGCATGATCTTGTTGTCTTTGTTTTGGTAGTATAAATACACATTCTTCCACTTGTAAAATACAAAATGTCCGAGAGTAAAGAAGAGGAAAAGGGTATCACACTATACTGTAGATTTAAATCTATCTGCATTTTTTGTGAAACTGATTTGGGAAAGGATAAAGAGTTTCTAACTGCAGCAAAGGAGATTGGAAATGCATTAGCTGCTGGAAAGATCAACTTTTTATATGGGGAAGGCATCTAGGACTTAAGGGGAAGTGTAACCATTTCTATAACCCTTAACGGAAGCAAGGGTTTGAGTATAAGGGTGAAGGAGTTAGAAAATCGCATTTTTTCCTTAGTATAAGAGTTACATGTTTCAAGCTTGTATAAATGAGTGAGACGTATGTTCTACTATGTTGAAGCTTTTATTGCTATACTTGGTGGTTTAGAAACGTTGGATTTCTAGCGTTGTTTATTGGGATACACTGAACTTTCACAGAAAGCCATTAGGATTGTTAAATGTTAATGGCTTTTATGATGATTTGTTGTCTTTTTTTGATCATGCTGTGGAAACAGGTTTCATACCCCTAACGAATTGCCATTCTCTAATTTTTGCACCAACTGCTAATCAATTGCTTGATCAACTGCAAACCTATGAATTTAAACCAGATATATTAGTCAAGTAAATAGGTGGATAATCTTTAAATAGCAGTCAGAAGCAGAATCCATGTGCCACTTTTCGGTTGTAACTTTCCTTACTTTTTTGGTTTTACTCTTAGCATTTTGATTTACTTTATTGTGTGTTTATTTTTTTTAATAAAAATTTTTACTAAACCCTAGAAGACATTGAAGATAATGTCTGATTTAGATTGGGGGAGGAGTAATAAAAAAATACTCCCTCCGGTCCTAATTATAGAACAATATTTGGAAGTTGATCTTGGTCCTAATTATAAGACAAAATTTTAATTTTTATCAATTTATTCCCAAAATACCCCCATTGCTTTAGATAATAGTTGGATTGCCTTATGGTAGACTCATATAGTATTCCTAAATCACCCCCAATTAAATAAGGGCATTTTTGAAAAATAAATAAAATTAACTAATTTAATTACTATCCTTAATTTCTTCAAAATTAGGTAAATATGTCCTATAATTAGGACCGGAGGGAGTATTTAGTTAATTAGTAAAACCATTAGAAGCATGACATATAAAAAAAATGGCAGAGGGGGCTATTCTTAACTCTTGAGATGCATTTTATTAGTTGCATATAGGTGCTTTTTAATGATCTTAAGAAATATATTAGTTTTTTAAGTATGTATCAATTGAATTTAGAGATTTCATAGCATGATTGAACAATTGATTATTGTGATTGGAGATGAATTTTGAGATTGAATGAGCTAAGTCTGAAAACCCTTTATCGTAAGCTTTTAAGCCTATTTGATCAATAATGATTATTTTTCTTATGTGCGATATTTATCTACTAAATCGTAACTCTAGAACTTACTTTAAATATGATTGAAATTACATTTTACATGCACACTCAAAAATAATCAAGACGTTCATTTTCTTTTTTTTAGCTAGAATTAAATAATCAACCTTACAATTATATTATTGATAAGTACTTTTTAAACCTAATTGATAAATTTCTTTATTCATAACCCATTAATATATATTTTAATGATACATCAATACTTTTACGTAATCCGCATCACCATCTCATCTTCTCGATTTAGCATATTTCAGAACGTGGAGCGATGCTGAAACTTCGTCAACATCTTCATTTGTTTTTTTTCCAACGAAACTCCTTCCCTCTCTCTCTCTCTCTCTTCTATCTTGCATCCCACCTCGCTCACTCGCTTTTTCTTATTGCCCCTGCCTCCTGAGCGCTTCACTCCCCCCCCCCCCCCCCCCCCACGCCATTTTCTCATTTCACAAACGGCTTTTCTTCGCTTGCAAGAGGTAAAATTCTTCATTTCTCTCCTACTTCTCATTTATTCTGTCTGTAACATCAATCCATTGCCGTGTTCGTACCACTTCTTTCATCCGTTTTCCATTAGTTTTAAATTCTGCTTCTGATAATGTACCTCAGTCGGCGCTAATTTGATTTGTTGTGGGAACATGAGAATGATTTTAAAGAGTTCTGTAATTTGTTCAACTCATGGGAGTTCTGTAAACTTTGGGTGCTTACAGATATGTATTTTTTTTTTGAAAAAAACATGATTAATTCTGTAGTTGTTGGCCCCTAAAACACTGTATTTATGATATGTTGCTGGAAGGTCTTAGAATCATGTGTGTTTATCGATTATTGGCGGGATTGCAGCGGAGAATGTGAGGCGCTTTGTTTTTTGCCTTTTATGATATGAGTGCTTGTTCTTCTTCCCTCCTATAAAACCAGCAGAGCGGAGAATGTCTGGACTTGTCTCCCAAATCAGGTAAAGTAGTGAAGGAGGCATCTTGGTAGCCCAGCTTGGCTTGTAGAAATGTGTATTCAGAATTTCATGACAAGACCAGAAATGCACCCGCCCTTTAGAAACTTGATCATTTGGGAATTGTGTTTTCATCGTGCATTGCAGAAAATGCTGCTCACTGGATTCACATATACTACCTCTGGTCTCACTACAAAATAGGTCCTACATTTAGTACAAGAGGAGTGATTTTTTTCCCCTTGGTATGTTATTGACACGCACTTGGCTATCGTTTTAAGAACTGATCGACCCCTGATGGTAGGTTGTGATCATATTGTTATGCTTGCAGCTCTTGAAAGTTCTGATTCTGGGTCTGAAGAAGAGATCAGTCATGAGTGGCTCTAGCATACGGAGGAATTCTTTGTCAAGAAAGGGCAGACGAAGTAGCAAGGTTATGTCCGTGGAAATAGAGGATGTCCATGATGCTGAGGAGCTGAAAGCTGTTGAAGAATTTCGTCAAGCTCTTATTATGGATGAACTACTCCCTGCAAAGCACGATGATTATCATATGCTGCTAAGGTTTCTCTCTTTCTCTGACTTGAATTTTTCATACATGTTTCCAATTTTGTTAATGGCAGTAAGTATGCATACCTTTGCACTAATATTAACAAGAGCTGGATTGTTTTTCTTCCTAAAACGTTGCCTGTAAGTGAATGGTGTCAGCTAAAACATATCTTCTGAGAGTTGAGTTATATACTTGTATTTTGATGTACAGATTTCTTAAGGCGAGGAAATTTGAAATTGAGAAATCAAAGCAAATGTGGTCTGACATGCTCAATTGGAGGAAGGAGTTTGGTGCTGACACAATCTTGCAGGTATTTGTCACATCAACATTTTCTGAGGCCTAATGGGAATAATTAATATTTTAAGTAGTCGCACATCGTTAAACTCCTTGCTTTCTTACCACTCTTATTGTATGTAGAATGAATTTGCCATGCAACTCTTACTGAGTTATAATTCATATTGTGTGGGAATCCTTTTTATACCAGGATTTTGATTTCAAGGAACACAGTGAAGTCATGAAATATTATCCCCATGGACATCATGGAGTGGATAAAGATGGAAGACCTGTGTACATTGAGAGACTGGGCCAAGTAGATGCCACTAAGGTGATGCAAATTACAACTATGGATCGCTACATCAAGTACCATGTACAGGAGTTTGAGAAGACATTTGATATAAAGTTCCCTGCTTGTTCCATTGCTGCAAAGAAGCACATTGATCAAAGTACAACCATTTTGGATGTGCAAGGAGTGGTATGCATGAGAAATAATCTAAGTATATGGCATCATTGAAGCAATTTTAAACATTAACACAATTGATTATAAATCAGCAACATATGAGAAAATGTCAGTGTTTATTTACTTCACCTTCTTTTGGCAGTGTGCTAAAGATAGTCTTTGCGTGACAAAATGAATTCTCATTTCCATGAGAAAGAGAAATTTGAAAAATAGGAAACTTTTTTCCAAGTTATAATCTTGTCATAATATGCAGGGGCTTAAAAACTTCAGTAAAGCTGCCAGGGAACTTGTTACTCGCCTTCAGAAGATTGATGGCGACAATTATCCAGAGGTAAGTTTACCCTCTTTTCTATCTATATATATACCAAACAATGTTATTCTGAGTATATCATGATATCATCAAATTGGTTGCTTCACTGCAGACCTTGAATCGCATGTTCATCATCAATGCAGGTTCTGGATTCAGAATGTTGTGGAACACCGTGAAGTCGTTCCTTGATCCTAAGACCACAGCGAAAATCAATGTGAGCATACACTTTGTTTAAAATCTGATTGGCTTTTCAGGCAAGTAAATTAAATTTAATCATTTGAAACTTTTAATTAATCAGGTTCTTGGAAACAAGTTCCAGAGCAAATTGCTTGAAATAATTGATGCCAGGTGAGCTCATGGACAAGTTAATTGTTGAGCAGTAATTTTTTTCCTTATTGCACAAGTACTTTATGTTTATTATCATTATGTCTCAAATTTTTACTCTAACACTTGGTTGCCAGTGAGTTGCCGGAGTTCTTAGGAGGTACTTGTACATGTGCTGATCAAGGAGACTGTATGAATTCTGATAAGGGCCCATGGAAAGATCCAGAAATACTGAGAGTAGGCTTTTAAGCTTCTTGTTTTTTTTTTTTTTTTCCATTTTCCTCTTTTAGTCCTTGCTTCTCTTTATTTTGGTTTCAGCCCATATTTGTTGTGTCATTATGATTTAGCAAACTTACAGTATGAGATATATGGAATTGCAGATGGTTCAGAATGGTGATCATAAATGCTCAAGAAAAAGTGAGTCTCTTTATGTGGAAGACAAGACAGCTTCTCCTAAGGTCTTTACTGATCTCTGATGATTCACTGGCCCATCATTTTGCCTTGTCTTTGTAAAGGGTTGAGGTGCAAATTTAATAACGATGTTTTGTTTGAGGGATGTCTGACACAATTATGTTTTGGAAGAGGCAAAAATACCAATGAACTATTAAAAAGGGTGCAAATTTAACAAAACCGTTAAATTTGACCTAACTACATTAAATTATAAGAGAAGAAAACCCCTAACAGCGTTAGGTCAAATTTAACGGTTTTGTTAAATTTGCATCCTTTTTAATTGTTCATTGTTATTTTTGTCCCTTTCAAAACATAATTGTGCCAGACGCCTCTCGGACAAAACTTCTTTGTTAAATTTGCACCCTAACCCTTTTGTAAATGCCGCGGTTGTCTCTGTCTTATATTGTTTTTCTTTTGTGATCCGTGCTACTTTTCATCATTAATGGAGTTTCTAACTGTTTATTGCACATATGTAGAAGTCTTCCATCACGGACCACTCTGATCACCCACAACCATCTCCTGTTTGTGATGAGGTATGCTATATGTGTTTAATGTTGTTAGTGATAAAAAAAATATCATGACTTTATGTCAGCTCTATGTTGAGCTTTAAGATTTACAAAAATGGTGCTTACACTACTATGTTAAATGATGTGCTTATGGGTAAAGTATGATTCTGAAAAACTATGTTTCTATGTTGTTTATTGACATCTGAAAATGCGCTTGTAGATCATCAAATATACCAATTTAGTATTTTCCCTCAATGGATGCTTGATTTATAAAATTGATGTTATTCACGTTTTAAGTGATTACATTTTAGATTCGAACTGTAAATTTTAGCAATCATTCTGAACCTACGTAGTTTGTATGTCTTTGGAGTTCCTTTGTCATTAGTTGTCCTCCTTGACTCCTTGTACCTTTTTTTTCTTGGCTACCCTTTCAGATATTTTTTTGGTACTTACCCTTTCATATTTTAACTTGCTAAAAAAATGCATAACTTCCTCAGGTCCCTGCTAAGCAAGCCATCAAGCAAGAGGCGATCATCCCAGTGAGTGATAAATATCCTTGGAAAAAAGTAGAGGATAATATTAAATTTGAAGCATCTAAAGGTACATCTGGATTGTTATATATTTCTTTTTCAACCCTACCGTATTACACATACCTTGTTAAGGCCTAGTGCTAGTTGAATGAATATTTAAGATAGCATGTAAATGCATGCTTACTCTTACCATCCCTTTGCAAACCACACCTCCCCCCAGCTGTTTAAATGATTTCCTTGTTCCATGGCAAAGAGGGACTTAAGACGAAGTTATCTTTTTGACCTGTTAGGAGAAAATTGTAGTCAGTCTGTTTGCCTCTCCCTATTTTCTGTGATGGAACTATCCATTTTCCCACTGTTCGGTTAGTTCCCCAGACAGTACCCATCTAACTGATCTTTGGGATATTCCCACCGGTGATCCCTTAAATGTCTGAAGCATACTTCTGTCTCTCTGCCAAAGTATTTGTGTGGGCATCTTCATATCTTCCTCTCGCCTTGCCATTTGTGACATTAATTACCTATACCTTTCTTTAAATTAAGCTAGAGCAGATGTTAGCACCATGGCTGATTCGTGCAAGGTTCACGAAAAAGTAAATTCCCAGATTTGGTCTGGCCTTATGGCCTTCCGTTTACTCTGCTGAGTCAATGTTTAAAAGGCAGGTCCCTTCTGACCAATTGCCTGCCCCCACCCTCTCTACTGCAGAGTTTATGACTGTGATGAAACGCATGGCTGAGTTGGAAGTGAAAATGAGCACTATGAATAAACCGGCTGCCTTGCCCCCTGAGAAGGAGGAAATGCTGATTGCTGCTATATCCCGAGCTGATGTTTTGGAGCAAGAACTTAATGCCACAAAGAAGGTCAGTATAGCTGGATTTCATGAAACTTTGTGTGATGTACATTATTTTGCAAGGGCCCTTTAAATTCAAATCCAAACAGATAAGCAGAACTGAAATAGCAATAAACTGCTCCTTTATGAGTCCGTCTACCCAATCCAAATACGGGAGATTCTTTTGTATTTTTTGGATTTCAGAAGAAGCACTGGATCAAGGAAAACCATGTTTTGATTCTTGTTGACGGCAGAACTTAGTTCTATTTTCTTTCCTTAGAAGCTTCTGGTTTGATAGAGCTATTTTCTTCAGGCTTTGGAGAGCTCTCTTGCACGACAAGAGGAGCTTTCAGCTTATGTTGAGAAGAAGAAGAAGAAAAAGAAATTGGTGCGCTGCCAATACCTCGACCTTTCTTTTGTTTACCAGCTATCAATACGGCAATACGTTGACTTTGCTGTACTGTTATTCTGTGAATTGAATGTTCATTGAATTATCTTTTGGTTGGTGGAATTAAAATTTAGTTCTCTTATGCTTCAGTTTGCTGTCTGGTGAGGGAGAAATGGTAAATGTTCACATGTGGATGCGGCACACACCAGGAAGAGAAATGATCTGTTAATTTTTCATCAAGTGGACTACTATGAAAATGATGCTCCCTCTGAATATAGTTATTCATGATACATATATATAGAATCAAAATTTTGACCCCAAATATTGTTGTTTTTCATTTTTATAGTAGTAGAAAACCTTGCAAAGCCCGTCCATTTTGTTGCTGGACAGCAGTTGCAACCATATCTCAGGATGTTTCAAATAAACACGTGAACATCCAAATGCCCATATAATTCATTTGCCGAGTAACTTTTTTAAATTAGCGGTTTACATGTTAAGTTATTTATAAGCCATGAACAATGCATATCACTTTGGACTTGTGTGAGAAAGTGTGTCTAATTCAAATCTATAAATGAACATGAAATGTTCATAAATATCATATCCGAAGATTGGCATGAAACAAGAGGCTAAAGGATACGTTAAACGTTGATAGGGAAGCAATTCTGCTTATTGATATATACACACAAAATGAATCAATGATAACTAGTCCAAATTGTAAACATATGAAGCGCAAGAAAGGGGCACGAGGCAGAGGTCTTTGCTTCTAAGGTCTGGCTTCGATTCTCTGCTGGTTTCCTCTCTAGAATGCTGTGACTGTGGCCAAAAATAACAATTTTAGATACGGCTTTTAAGGGTGATTTTCTCAGCTCTAATCTGACTTCTTCCCTTTATTATTTCTTTATTCTGTTTCTTTGTTTTAAGATAGTCGCTTTTGCAAATTATAGACTTTTTACACTTGGTGACTTGATATACGTAGAGAATAGAGATTTTTTTTTTTTTTTGCGCGTAGAGAATAGAGATAAAGTGCGTGAAACGAATCTAAATATGTCTTACCAACAGCACCGTTCCAAAGGGCTTGGTTTTCCACGACTTCTTCATATAAGGGATGCTCAAAGTCTGCACTGATTGAAATATAGCTTTAGACTATTCTCAACAGCTCAATAAATATTGCCTCATTCTCTACTAGCTGACCATTCTCAAGTTCATCCAGTACTAACCTTAGTTGGCCAGAAAAACAAACACTCAACACTATAATTAATTAATAATAACTACTTAAGGAACTCCTGGTTTGAAATTTCTATTTTCAGATTATAGAAAATGACATGAGAAACAAAAAATAACGTAACATGAATTAATTGTGTTTCAAAATATACGACGTCTCTAGAGATAAAACTAGAATTCTCTTAATTTGTCTCGCATGCACACTCGAGTTTGCTGGTAATCCCTAACTTATGCAAGTTTCTGTATTTTAAAGTGTACAGTTTAGTCGTTGGATGTTATTTTCCAGATTACCAGTATCATTTCGGTTATTGCGAAGGAGAAAATAAAGGGGGAGAGATATTGAAAACCTGAATTTGGTCATGAAGGAAGTGGATGTAGCCTATAGTTTCATTCAATACGGAGGCAGTATTGGTCTGTAAATAAAATAGACAAATTAAGCATATATATATATATAGTTGAATTCATATATATATGCATATATATTTCACACTAAACTCGTTGATAAGTGACGAGACGACATAGGGACGGCGTACCTTGCCAAAAGGTGCCACGAACCTCTGAAGTGTCTGAATCCTGTCTCCCAGTTTTTCCTTTCTGACCTGTTCAATGCCATTATTCCACCACCACACCTTGTGATTCCATAATATATAAAACTAATAATGCGTTATTAGAATTATTGATCAGTTATGTATAGTAATCACAGTTAATTTTTCACCTTCAGGGTAGGGCATGAAGTCCTTGACTTCTTTGCTCTTTCTTCATGTTCCTTCTCTTGAGACCGATTGCGTGACGTTTTTGCCCCTGCAACTCCGCTCCCACTTATAAATCCTGAAATCTATCATTTTACTTCATTCATTGATTAGCTCTATGTAAATAATGGTAAGCTACTAGGATACGTTAACTATTAATGACTTAATATGCTTGACGAGAGGCCTGAGAATATAAGTACTAAAAATCAACCAAGAGGAAGCTTGCTACTTAGCTTCTCTGGCAAACATGCATAATATAGGGCACAAAGTTTAAGATGAAGAGGAGGATACACACACACTCACTTTATTTGAGCTGTTGGATGGACTATTTTCTTGCTGTTGCATGTCATGAAGACCAAAAGAATCGCAGGAAAGATGAAGGCCATCCCCACAAGAATTGCCGCCCAGCAACATCTGAGAACTTAAGCCCAGAGAGCATGACAGTAATAAAGAAGGAGGCATCTCTAGGGCTGATAAGTTGGAGCTTGACGAAGATGTAGCAGCTAAGGTGTTGTACGACGTCGTCTTATTGGCCAGGGTTATCCCTGCAGGCCAGATCTCTTTTCCAGTTACATGAGAATGTTCACTAAGTGATGAGACTAGTGAATCGTTCACACAAGAACTAGAGAGGTGGCTGCAAATCATTTCACTCAGTCCGGGTAAATAATTATCAGACACCTCGTCTTTTATAAGCATATCATCACCACATGAACGTTGTTGAGGATCCAAATCCAAATCATCTCTTGGATTTATTTCTGTGCTTTGACTGCTTTCAGTAAACGTACTGCAAAAGAAGCACACGTATACATACATACATATGGACCAACTAAAACATACAAGTGATCATAAAATCATCATTTGGTGAGAAGCTGGCGACTTTTTTCCCTTTCTGTATCATAGAATGATTTTTACTTACCAAAAATTGCTGGAGTTCCATGCTTCACAAGTAAAGGAAGGTTTATAGTAGTGAGCATATTCTTCTTGGAGCTGATGCTGAAGGTGGAAATCCCTATACTCCATACTTGGTTTTAGAACTAGAAGATCCAACACAAGGGAGAAAAGAAATTTAACTGAAAGGGCTAGCCTATCAGCTGTCAGGCTTGACAAGTTTTTCACTTTGCACAAGGCGTAACGACTCAGATTGAATCAAACCGTAAATAGTAACGTCTCTTGCTGAGAAACCTAACAAAAGCAACTAAACATAGTCCTAGAAACACGCCCTGACGAGATTAATTACGTCCTATATATGGGGCATGAAATCTTTGTTGTTACAGCATATTCCTAGTTTTCTCATGAACTCCGTGGCCAGAATGGGCTTGATATATATATAATGAACGTTAACATGTCAGAAAAAGAAAACTCATGAATAACAGCATGTATCATTTCTCTTCATTCAGTGGACCCCCTTTCATATATATGCACTAAGCACTATATATGTTTCGAATAACTTGCTTTTGGCGGTTTAGGAATAATAAAATCAAACCATTTGACGATTCTTCTAGCTTTTATTATTTGACGCAACTCCACACACACATGTATATATAGAAACATTACATGTACAACGTACTACTGTTGCTTTAGTTAGTAACATCTGATTTATACTTAATTCTGTCGTCTCTTTGGGCCACCTTCTGTGTATTTTTAGGATGGCCATTTATTAAAATCACTGTGACTGAGTGAAACTGATGCTCAGGAAGCGCTTAAGATTTTGTTTCGTTTTTACGGGATTGGTTTTATGGTGACCGAAAGTGTATTATTCGTATCACACCCTCGCGTAATGGAAGTGAACAATAATTGTAATAAAATTTTATGATGATGATGCTGATAGTGCTGATATTTGGTGATTATAATAAGAAGTGGAAGAAATTAAACTAGCTACATTATTTTTTATATTATTAAAGCAGCAAAAGTTAGTGTGGGGGTGGCTCTATTCAAATTCTTTAAATACTAGAGTGATGGAGATCATATAATTAAAGAACCAAAAAACTCAGTACTGCTATGAATATTATTCTAAAGTAAAGAATGTATCTGAAGATGCCATTGCTATGTTCGAAGGTCATCAGGGGATATTGTATTTCCAATAATGAGCCTAATCTAGTAATCTCTCTCAGCCATATCGTAAAATTAATTAGGTGCCACTGTGGGATCCACGTTGGATGCATTATATATATATATATATATATATATGCATCGACATGATGAAAATCATACAGTATTAAATAACAATTCTAGTAATTAGATAAGAAAATAATTAGCGGTGTCCAAGAGCTGTCTTCTACCCATAATATAATTATTCAATTATTGCTAGTCAACCATTAAATAATTTTCCACTAACGAGAGAATTGGCTAATTTAAGAATACGCACGCGCGCGCACTCTGAAACCTTACTTATTAAGAAAAAGTTATTCATTACTATTGTAGGAAGCAGATCCTCTCATCATCTCATTTTCTCATCATCCCTCATGAACCCATCTGAACCATTGATTTGGAAGAGAAGCCATTTGGACCCTTGATTAAGAAGGGGAGAGAAAAGTGAAATGAGTGATAACTTGATGACGTGGCTCATCTTTTACCTTTTAGATTGATTGGACGGACATGATTTAGAGATTATGAGGGATGATGAGAAAATGGATAATTTGAGAAACCATTGTAATATAAAAAGTTAAATACACAATTTGCCATTACAATCATATATGATCAAATGAAATAAATATGTAAAACATGAATCATTAAAAAAAAGGAGAAAAGGCACTAAAATTTACGGCAATAAATAGCCAATGCCTTGTATGTAAAGTTCGTCCAACCATTGGACATTAGAAGGACAAGATTCCCCTTCTTTGTGTAGAGTGATTTTTTAATTAACTTGTTGACACATTTATTATATTTAAATTGCAATTACCCATTCGATATCTCTAATTAAAGCGAACTTAAATTAAGAAAAGGGGAAAAAGAAACAAAAGGTGGGGCTGCGACTTGCTGGGATTAAAGCGAGAGAATAAGACAAAGGCATCGCAGGCCTGCGAATATGTGCTTTTCCCTAGACAAATTAATTTGATATTGGAACCTTGTTCACTGAATGAAAGAGCTAGTTCCATCTATCACTTAATTTATTTTGCCATCACTCAACAAAACATTCCAGCATTTTGTTTTTTGGACACACACATGGATTTTTAAAATTTTACTATACAGAGGGTCCACGAAAGCTAGATGGCTATGCCCAGAAATTGAAATCCCCCTCTTATATAACGAAATGTTCAATATCAAGTAATATTTGAATAATCCTATTTTCCAAATAACGTAACTTGAGGCCATGAAGTGTTAATTATTTATTGAACAGCATCTCACAACAAAGTGGCTGTAGTTTAGTGGTAAGAATTCCACGTTGTGGCCGTGGAGACCTGGGCTCGAATCCCAGCAGCCACAATTTGTTACCATTTTTTTTTTGGGATCCTTTGTTTTACTATGTGCTCATTTGGGATAATTTATTTTCAGGCAATAAGTATTTATAAATCTTGATTTATGGTATACGAGCTAAGTATGTGAGATGAGTTTTATTTTGACTTACGTAATAAAAACTTATTGTCAAAAAATAAAAGCTTGTTTGGAATAGCTTATTTTTAGGTAATAAAAGTGCTTATAAATCGTGATTTACAGTATATGAGATAAGTATATAAGAGGAATTTTATCTCAACTTACGGAATAAATACTTATTCTTAAAAAATAAATTAATCCAAACATATTATAAATGATACCAAACACACACTATCTCTGTCCATCACTATCTCTATCCATTTAAAGGAAAAGGCTTGAAAAGAGGGTCAAAATCATAAGTACGTAAGCATATTCATAGTCCGAGGGTCTCAAATGTGTGTGTGTGGGGCACTGAATCCATACATCTTGAAGTTATAAATTATGGAGAATTATACTAAGGTCCCATGGAAAAAGAGAAATAAAAAAATGATCCCAATAGATTGTAAATTAAAAAAATGGTCCCATGGAGTTGTTAATACAGGTTCATGGAGTTGTTAACGAGTTGTCAATACAGGCTCCTGGAGCTATTAATGGGACCATTTTTTCATTTTGCAATTTACAGGGATCATTTCTTCATTTGTTTTCCTTCCTTAGGATCTCATTATAATTCTCCCTATAAATTATCCAATCTTTTTTTTTTTTTTGATACTGGAAAGTTTAGGTAGGTTCGGCACCAGTCCCCTACCAAGGCCAGGGCACGGCCCCAGGGCTCTTCGAGCGCTTACAAGGGACTTACGAGATCGCCTACCAATGAGGTCTCCCCATCGATCAGAGGGTTAATTGTATATGATAGCATCCAAGTAACTGTCATTGAATTCTTCTACCATCCTTCAACATTTCTTGTTTAAGAACAGCGATGACTTTGGGATGCACAGGATTGTATTTGAACAAGTTTTTACATTTGTTTTTTAAAAGCATGAATTATTTCAGGGAATAAAACCAAACTATGATGCTTCGTTTTAAGAAAACCTACGAAGTATTACACGTTGTGAGCCACTATTTCAAGTGCTAAAGTAATCGTAGACACGTGGTTAAAAAGTAACTTTCCTCTTCATTCAACTTTCTTTTCATTGCGTAAAATAAATTAGTAGTTAAAAATAATAAATATGTCATAAATATTATATTTTTTTTTATATATACCCCTATTTATGAAAAGAGTATAGGAGAAAGAATAAATAAAAAGTATGAGAGATAATGAGTATAAGATATGAGGGAGAATGTGTATTTAATAAGGATAAATTAAGAAAAAGAAGCTTAGATTTTCAAACAAAAAATAAAAGTTATTTATAAAATTGTTTATAAATAGGATTAGAGGGAGTAGTTGCTTAACTTAGTGATTATACAAGGTGGCTAGTCTCTGATCTAAATCAACACCTAGCTCTCTAGTGATGAATTATACAAGTTACTAAACAATAATACTATGATAGAGACTTGGCAAAAAAAAATAAAAAATACTATGATAGAAGCGTGCTATAGTATATGCGAGATCTTATCACCTAGCTCTGTTTTTCACTTTATTTTGCGCCACATAAATACACAATCCCTTATAATTATAAAGAGGTTTAGGCTCATGGAAAATGATGGCTTAAGAAAAAGCACGGGTGTTGGCCAAACCCTACCCATTTCCAGTCAAATTTGGTACCAGTAATAAAATCACATATGTCCCTGCATTTTCCGTGCTATTAATGAAATGAAGCCAAGTAGGAATATGTCAGTTATCTATGACCAAAACGTTCGCATCATTGGTCTTCTTTAGGCCAAACATACCTATATGGATATATAATACAACAGGACTTTATAAGTCATCAACCGAGCATTCTCATGATATATGCTATGCAATCCATCACAAATCCAAGTCAATTGCAATACTCATCATCTAGGTTGGGTCTAGCAGATTGAGCTAGTCCCTCGTAGTATGAAAAAATCAAAGCTTGAATCCTCATTGGGAAAAGTGACCATGTTTAATACATGACAATGTCTTAAATATGATTGCCTCCAATAAGAGGATACTTATACTTAGCAAAAAAATAAAAATAAAAGAAGAGAAAAAAACAGATAAGGTTGCGTTTTGAATATGATTGCCTCAAATAAAAGGATACCTATATATAATTTTGAACAACTCAGCAAGATTTATGCATGTCACGTTCACCTAGAACTAGATTAATGTCTCGTTAATATTTTTCATTTTTCATTAGCTTTTGATGATCATTTCCAGGTTCCAACAGGTTGATACGATGTAGGAACAACTCTGAAGTCTTTGTATAAATTTGATGCCACATATGGTCGTTGATAACATACACGAATTGGCCCAAGGAAAAGATCATATTATTGAGTATGAATAATGGAAAAGCTTCCATTAATGTATCCCTGGACACACATATATACAGCTATCCAAGTTGGGCTTAATCAGATACATTAAGGCCCAATAACAACCTATTCCTAACGTATTCTTTATGAAGTACAGACTCTACAACAATAACATATATACAGACTTCCATTTATTCAATACTCCCCCTCAAGTTTGAGGCTGCAACACATTGACAGCTCCTAACTTGTGAAGAAGTCGAACCTGAGTATCTTTACCCACAGCCTTTGTAAGAATATCTGCTTCCTGATTCTGAGACTGAACATGTATTAACTCAATTAGCCCAGACTGCAACTTCTCACGGACGAAGTGACAGTCTATTTCAATGTGCTTCGTCCGCTCGTGAAATACTGGATTGGATGCTATATGTATCGCCGCACGGCTGTCACAGTGAACACTTACAGGCTTTCCATGAGATATGCCAAGGTCTTTCAACAAACCTTCAACCCACACTATCTCTGAAACTGATGACCCTAAGGCCCTATATTCAGCCTCGGCTGACGAACGAGACACAATCTCTTGTTTCTTTGTCTTCCATTTAATAAGTGAGTCACCAAGCTTCAATAGATAACCGGTGACTGATCTACGTGTAGTACCGCAAGAAGCCCAATCAGAATCGCAAAAACAGGACAGAATCAGATCATCTTCTGCACTAAGCATAATACCAAGTCCTGCACTTTGTTTCAAGTATCTCACAACATCTAATGCAGCCGCCATATGAGCCTTAGTTGGATGTTGCATAAATTGGCTGAGAACCTGCACAGGAAACGAGATGTCAGGCCTAGTAACAGTTAAGTAAATAAGGCGTCCGACAAGCCTCCTATATCTTTCTGGATCCCTTAATAAATCCTCTTTCTTATCCCGTCCTTCCTCATATGACAGCAACCGAAGATTCTGTTTCATTGGAAGTGTCAATGGACGACACCCACTCATTCCAGTGTCAGCCAAAAGGTCCAGAACGTATTTTCTTTGGGAGAGTATGATTCCTTTGTCAGATCTTGCAACTTCAATCCCCAAGAAGTACCGCATCTCTCCCAAGTCCTTGATTTTAAACTGTGCATGCAAGAGTTCCTTCACCTCCTTTATCCTTTCTTCCGAGCTTCCTGTTATAAGTAGATCATCTACATAAACAAGGATATAAACACAAGCATCATCAAATGATGCTTGTTTTAAACCATATAATGACTTCTTAAGTCTACATGCCATTTGCTCCCCCTGGTTCTCAAGTCCTTGAGGGATGGTCATATAGACCTCCTCATCTAAATCACCTTGTAGAAATGCATCATGAACATCCATTTGAAATAAATTCCAACCAAGTACCGCTGCCATTTTCATAATAATACGCACAGTGATCATTTTAATTACTGGAGAAAAGGTTTCATGGTAGTCGATCCCTTCTCTCTGAGTATACCCTTTCGCAACAAGTCTAGCCTTATACTTATCAATAGAACCATCAGAATTATACTTCACCTTATATACCCACTTACATCCTATTGCCTTCTTACCTTTCGGTAAAGGCACAATGTCCCAAGTATCATTATCTTGTAATGCATTCATCTCTAGTTGCATTGCTTTTACCCATTTATCATCCTTTACTACCTCATCATAAGTTCTAGGTTCAATAACCGAATCAATGGAACATAAATAGCAGAGATAAGAAGGCGAAAATGACTCATATGAAATATAGTTCTCGAGAAGGTACTTACAACCTGATTTCCTTGGCACTGTACTTGCAGCTATACAACTGTTAGCTTTGATCAGATTGCATACATAATCCTGTGACCATATAGGTGGTCGCTTGTTTCTCATGGGTCTAGGCTCAACTTGTTGCATTAGTTCTCTAGACACAAAATTTTCATCCTCTATTTCTCCTTCTGATGGACTTTGATCAACCGTCCCTGTTTCGTTTTGAAAGGAATGCTGAGGTTCCTTTATAGATTCACTCCCCAGTTCTGGATCAAACATAAACATTTCTCTAACTAATTTGTCCACTCCCCCTTGCTGAACATGTTCTTGTTCCCTAAAGGGAAATTGTTTCTCTAAGAACCTGACATGCCTACTAACAAATATATCTTTACTCTTGACATTGTACAACACATACCCTTTTTGATTGCTTGGATATCCTAGAAAAACACAAGGCACAGACCTAGGTTGAAATTTATCCCTAATATTCAAATTAGTTGCATATGCAAGACATCCAAAAACTCTTAAGTGATCATAATCTGCCAGGTGACCATATACTACCTCATAAGGAGTTTTAAAATTCAAGACCCTAGATGGCACCCTATTTATTATGTAAGTTGCTGCTTTGACACATTCTCTCCAAAATCTAATAGGCACATTTGATTGTATCATTAAACTCCTAGACACTTGCATCAATGTCCTATGTTTCCGCTCAGCTATACCATTTTGTTCCGGGGTGTAAGGACAACTTGTTTCATGCACTATGCCTCTTCTAGCAAAATACTCTCTTAAGTTCTTATTAACAAATTCAGTTCCATTATCACTTCGAACCTTCTTAATTACAGCAGAAAATTGAGTCACAACATATGCAATAAAATTTTCAATATGAGAAGCAGTTTCAGTTTTATTCCGCATAAGAAATGTCCATGTTGCACGAGAAAAGTCATCCACTATGGTTAGGAAATATTGGTGTCCTGAATGTGTGGGGGTCCGATAAGGTCCCCACACATCCATATGCAATAGTTCAAATGTTTTTTTTATCTTAATGCAACTATGAGGAAAGGGTAGCTTAGTCTGCTTTGACTGAAAACAAACAGTGCAATCTTTATTCAATGTAACTTCCTTGTTGTTTACAATATTCAAATGTCTCAAAACAGTAATAGGGGCATGCCCCAATCTAATATGCAGTAGTGAAGCATCTATGGACTCATTCTTGCCAATTACTTCACTAACAACATTCACAACATTTCTTTTAGGAAATTCCAGTACATATAAACCATCAAGCAATTTACCAGTCACCTTCAATTTTCCATCCTGGAGATCCTGCATCAAACAAGTGTTAGGAAAGAATGCAACCACATATTCCTCTTCCCTGGTTAGTTTGGATATGGATATAAGGTTGAATTTTAGGGAGGGTGCATACAGTACATCACGCAAGGTAATATTATTTGGGAAACACACAGTTCCAGTATGAGTTATATTTACTCTATCTCCATTAGGTATTCTTATTGTTCTAACTGGTCCATAATATTGTTTATAATCATCTAAGAGTGACAAATCACTCACTAAATGTGTTGTTGCTCCTGAGTCCAAAACCCAAGTTGTTCTACAACAATTATTTAAAGAGGGATTAATCAAACCTGAACCAGTTAGCGCATGTACATTCTCTTCAGCATCCTTTCTCAACAGTTCCAGCAATCTCTCATATTGATCCGCAGTGAGGGAAGTTGAAATGTGGTTGGCCGAGTGCGTGCTCTTGTCATTACTGTTAGAGTTTTCCATCCCTCGCTGAGGTGTGTTTGCAGGCGTTCCTTGCTTAGCTTTGGATCCCCGAAAATCTGGTGGGTATCCTATTAACTGGTAACAGTTATCTTTAGTGTGCCCTCTTTTCCCACAGTGAGTGCACTCAAGATTAGATGTTCTGCCTCTGCCACATCCGCGGCCCCTGCCTCTGACTGCCATTGCAATTCCTTCAGTGGGAGAATATTTACCAGAACCAGCAATCGTTCTTTGAGCCTCATCTTCAGCAGCCATGGCATATGCTTGATTAACCGAAGGAAGTGGAGACATTAAAAGAATTTGGGACCTTGCCACTCCAAAAGATTCATTCAGACCCATCAAAAACTGAAAAAGCTTCTGTTGCTGTGCAAGATTAGTTTGCGTCTGCGCCGCCCCACATGTGCAGCATCGACACTTGCGTCCAGTATTAAGAAGAGAAGACTGCTCCTCCCACAATTCCTTAAGCCGTGAATAATATGCAGAAACAGGGAGATCACCTTGTGACAGAGAGCTGATTTCACGATGAAGAGAGAAAATCCTCGATCCAGTAACCTTGTCAAATCTTTCCTTAAGATCGACCTAAACCGAATGTGAATCTTGATAGTATACAACACCGTTCGCCAGTTCTTTCGACAGAGAATTCAAGATCCAAGACAAGACGACGGCATTACATCTCTCCCATTGATCATGGAGAGTCTTGTCTTGCGATTCCTTAGAGCAACTACCATCGATAAAGCCTAACTTGTGCTTACCTCGAAGAGCGATCATCATCGCTTTGCTCCAGACATTGTAATTCTCGCTACCGAGAAGGATTTGCGGAACGATCGTGGCTCCCTGGGTGTCCGACGGGTGCAGGTACAGGGGATGAGTGAAACTGAGGCTCATCGCCGGCGAGTCTGCATTCTTACTTGCTTCGCCCATCGTGCTGTGATTGGGATTCCGGTGCCCTAATCAAAAGATTCTTGAACACCCGTTCAACCCAGAGGGAGTTCTTGAAATAACGAGATCCTATTCTGATTGCATATCGTGAGGATCCGTCGGCCCAGCAACCCGGTGCAACCCGGTTCTTGAATCATAAACCAGATCCGATTGAACCTGGGGCTCTTGATACCATGATAACATACACGAATTGGCCCAAGGAAAAGATCATATTATTGAGTATGAATAATGGAAAAGCTTCCATTAATGTATCCCTGGACACACATATATACAGCTATCCAAGTTGGGCTTAATCAGATACATTAAGGCCCAATAACAACCTATTCCTAACGTATCCTTTATGAAGTACAGACTCTACAACAATAACATATATACAGACTTCCATTTATTCAATAGTCGTAACAAGCTTAGTGACGTTATTTATCCCATCACGGCTCAGGATTACTGTAACACCACCTGTTTGACACTTTAATGGCGACAATAAGGGGGGGAAACTTTTTCCATGATTTCCGGACACAATAATAAATCTTGAGGGTATACAACATCCTTGTTTTCTAGTCTGTTTCCAGAGTTCGTTCATGAAATGTGGAAAGTACCAAAAGCCTGTTGACTGAACATCATAGAACTATTTTGACTCAACCAATTAATTATTCACACTTCTGGAATTGTTAATAATCCGTTTGTATAGTTGCGAATAGAATCATTTTTTTATTTTGTAATTTTAAGGAATAATTTTTTTATTTCACTTTTTTCCTGGACCTGAGTGTAATATTCCCAAAAGAAATTCTAGAAAAATGCAAGCTAGGAAGGAAGAAAGTTGTACAAGAAAACGGGAGGAAGAAGCAAGGGATAATAGAGCGAGATGCCAACAATAGAAGGGACCTTCAGATGATTATTGCTCTGTCACCGTTGTTGCTCTGCTTGAGTCAGAGTGCTGTTTGGAGATTCATCGAGTTTGGCAAGAAGATGGAATGCCGAAAAAGAAGATGCCGATTGACTGTGAAACATGCCGCTGTTGATGGAGAAGATGCGCCTGTCATAAAGGGTGCTTTACTATCTGGGTTTTCTTAGTTTGTTTGGGCTTGGGCCCTATTCTCTTTAAAAGACAATGGTTGCAAAAAAATTAAAAGATATATAAATAAATAAATAAAACATATTTTTTATGTTCGAAAATACTTAAATCAAGTTTCTTATACCTATTTCGTCAAGTTTTTTAATCACATGTGACTATGTGTCTTATTTTCAAATTATTATCATTTAACTATAAATTCATGAAAAAAGTAAGTCATGGTCATCTGTGACTGAAAAACTTGATGTAATAGATATAAGGAACTTGATGTAACTGTGGTCCTTTTATGTTCTTGCAAGGAAATGAAAATGTCATTATATGTTGACAATATATCTTACTTATGAATTAAGAAAAATTAAAAAAAAATCTTGAAGCTCGATTTCATACTTTGAAAATTAAAAATATTATATAAAAATATTAAGCTATGTTTGGAATAGTTTTTTTGGGTTATAAGTATTTGTTACGTAAGTCGAGATAAAATTCTTCTCACATACTTACCTCGTACACCGTAAATCATAATTTATAAATACTTATAAGTAAAAAATAAGCTATCCCAAATGAGCACTGAGTATATAACATGCATGCATGCATGCATGTGTGTAATCTATCTTTTGCCCCTCAACAGCCTCTCAACACATGTAATTAAAAATATCCATAGTTAAATATAATTACTTTAATTATGACCAGTCTAACTCCAAGTTGATCCCGATCTAACTTATTAACCCTTAAACTACTGCCTTAATCAGTTTATTGATCGATCCGATTTTTCGTTTCAGAAATATAACTAAGGATGACTAGAGGCGGCATATGTATGACATAGTCAAGGGAGGTGATTGGCTAGGTGCAAAGCGGGTTTAATGTTAGAAGTCTTATCAACTCTATACTTTTTTATAAATTACTTGTAACCCAAAAATTTTTCTTAAAATATAAGTCACTTATAGAGAAATAAAAATAATTTTGTTCATTATTATTAGTTGGGCACATAGGAAAAAGTGAAGACAGAGAAGTGCAAATGCATTGAGAGAAAAGGACGTGAGAAAAAATATATACCTTTTCATAAATAAGGATAAATATAAAAAAAATTCCTTTTAATATTTTTCTTGATTTATGAGAATATGGTATAAATGACTTATAATAAGATTAGAGAGTGGTATTTCTAATTATGCCGTGCAAAAATGTAATATAATCTTGGTATAGGAGTTTGCCATCCCGAAATATGCCATGTAGAGGTTTTTTTGATTCTCACATTGTTCAACGTGTTTCGTCCCTTGAGGTGAATGTATGTATGGTTGTTTTCCATTGAAAGAAGCTTCACGGTGTTTGCCAAAGGTCTAATGGCCTATTTGGTATTAGCTCTGATCTTAATTATAAGATAAAATTAATTTTTTTTGGAGAAATTAAGGAAGCTAAATAAGTTACTTAATTATATAATATGTTATATATCTTTAGATTATATATTAATTTATTAGTAAAACTAATTAATTTGAAAAAAATAAAAATATAAGTACTTTAAAGTAATTAATTAGATTCCTTAATTTATCTAAAAAAATCAATTTTATCTTATAATTAAGACAGAGGAAATATTATGGAAGAGTTTTTTGTGAAACTAGAAGTGGAAGTGGAAATATAAATAAATTTTAAAACGTGTTTGATAGGATGATGGAAGTGGAATACATATTATAATTAAAATAAATATTTATAATAAGAAAACGCTAAAATACCCCCCAACAAAAAAAAAAATCTTCCCCATCATCACATTTCACATATCACAGCCATCACATCCTCCCTCCATCAACTATTGTGTAAGTACCACCACAATCATTGGAAAATTGTCGAAGCAGGCAGAAGAGATAGAAGGCCATAATATAATCAATCAAAACTCATTAATAATCTATCTAAACAATCAAAAGAAGGAAGGTGACGACAATTGAAGAAGAGGGAGGAGGGGTCACAGATTGAAGAGTGGGGAGTTGCTGATCGAAGCCCAGAACTCATCACAGTCAGCAAAGCTTTCACCTGGAGGTTAAGAAGCTTCCATCCCTCTCCCACGTAACCTAGCAACTAACGACAAAGGAAGACGACGAAGATGGCAGATCTAAGAGGGAGAATGAGACGCAGACCACAGATCACATCATCTGCCGTCGACTTCATCGTCAGAAAACGGGGAAGATGGTGAGTATAGGATGAATGCCACCTCAGGTTGAAGATGAAGAAGGAGCCATCGTCGAGATCGAAGAGAAAAGGAGAAGGAGAGGCCGCCTTGGCAAATCAAAGAGGGAGAAGAGTATGTCGCGAAGCAGATCTGTGTTTGCTGTCCACCATCATCATCGCCATCCTCCGCGTCGTCTGCTGGCAAGCTCTGATGAGGGAGAAGAAAGCAAGTAAATCAAAGGAGGAGGGTTGACGATTGTCTACAATCATATCTCCGCCGTCGTCCATAGTTACCCTCGCCATTCCGGTCATCCACACCTCCGACGTCATCATCTATCCCACATCACTATTTACGGCCATCGAATGTCTCTTGTATTGAATGTCCAGTTTCATGGAGCTCCTGACACTTCCATGGATCAAGGTAAGGAACTCAGTTCCATCATTTTTATGAAAGTGGCTTCCACAGGAAAGTGGAATCCATTACACCAAACATGCTTAAAATGACTTTCATCATCAATTTCACTTCGGCCCCCTCCAGTTCAACTATACCAAACGGGACATAAAGGTTTTGTAGGTTCTTGTGCTAGCATGAGCATGGGTGAACCTTTAGAATTTTTTTACCATGAATAGGAGATCAGGATGCCATCCAGTGTATGTGCAGAGAGGCACCAAAAGCAGTCATCGAGCTTGAGAATTATGGATTACCATTTTCCCCTATTGAGGATGGGAAAATATACCAACATACATTTGGTGGTCAAAGCTTGAACTTCTGACCTTGGTTTCCTTGTGCTACCGTGGCACAGGGGGACAGGCATACCGTTGTGCGTGTGCTGCTGATCGAACTGAACATGCATTATTGCACACTCTCTATGGCCCCAGGCCATGAAACATAATACGCAATTTTTTGTGGAATATTGTGCATTGGATCTTTTAATGAATAGTGATGGTGAGTGTTGCATAGAATGACTTACTTTCTAATGCAACAATCTGCAATTCATTAATTGAACAAGATCAGGAGAGTCATATATTGGCAATTAGGGGCGGTTTAAGAGTTTATCTGCAACAATGTCCAATGGATGTTAGGAAGTTACAATTTCCCATTTTCCCCTCTTTGATTCAAAGAGTTCCCATCAATACTATTCATAAAGAGAAATTCAGGTGGTTTATGTGTCTGCATTGGATTTTCTGGTAAAATTGACTAATTCTTTATAACGGAAATTCAAGTAGCTGCCAGGGAGCAATTGCATTGAATTTGGAGGATGGAACGGAACATTGCATCGGTTCCAAGCGGCTTCAACAATTTTGGCCACAGGAGTATGACTTTGTAAGAATGTTTGATGGTCAAGTTCTTATCTGACTACGTGTTGTTCTGTATATAACTTTATGTATCAAATATCTAAATTCCTTCAGGGTTATGGTAGAGCATATTTTGTTGCAACCTTAGCACATATACATGCATAGGAGATTGTGAATCTTCTTTGTCGCAGTTTCTTGGCATAAATTTGTAGGATTTGGAGTTTGTGCAATTTCACCCAATAGGTATATATGGAGCTGGTTGCCTAATCGCATGAGGTTGGTGATTTACTTTCTTAGTTGCTACCTGTTACATGCTCTTGGTTTCATCTCATAATGCACCTTATCCTATGGAGTTGAAGTATAGGGTTTCTTATTTTCTTGGTGGATGTTCTAGGTTCCCACGGAGAAGGTGGAATTCCTAGGAAGCGTGAAGGTGAGCGATTCAAGAGATGTTGTTTCTAGATCAATGACCATAGAGATACGAGAAGGCTGTGTTGAGCTCGAGGATCGTGCGGGTTGATTGAAACTCACATATGTAATTCAACAATTAAATAATATAATATCTATTATTTATATAATATGAGCCATATTAATAGGGCTGTTTGTATGATAGATGGGTTATAATAGAAGAGCACTTGTTCAGCAAAAAAGGAAGACATTGCCATTGATGGTTGTGTTATGTTGGATAAATTAAACTATTTATTATTTTTATTATTATATGCGACCACTCTGTTACATTGTTATAAATTTTTTATTCATTTTTAAAATCTAAAACTAACTAAATATCTAACTAATAAATTAAAATATTTAATCTATTACAAAAATTTAAATACTGAATCCTCAAATACACATGTGATGGCTTAATAAATTTTCTCACGTTAACTTTTTTAACTTGTACAATTTTTTAACAATCCAAATAATCAAATTTTATATATAGATAATTAGCTAATATTAAATTAAAGAGAAAAATTAGAAATGAGAGTAAATACTCTAACCACCCTTCTATTTTGTCTTAATTATATAGACCTCTCCTCTATTTTGAAAACCCATATAAACCTCTCTTAAAATCAAAATGTACGTTATGCAAAACTCCCTTATATTTTGGTATTTTATTTTCATTCACCTAAATAGTTAGTTGACTATAAAGTTTGATTTTTGAACTTTTTTTACCAAAATGCCCCTCTTTAGCATTAAAATTATTTAAACATAGTATATATATGGGCCAAAAAAATTATACCACCAAATTTTAATTCTAATAGGTTTTTTAACTTTCTAATAATTTAAAAATTTATTACTTTTTAGATTATAAAATTTATAATTTATTTTTCACCATATTTATTGAAATTTATTCATTTTTAATTTTTTAAATGACTAAAATTCTATATCAAACACATTTTTTCTATCAAATATAATAAACTATATAGGTTTGAGAGATTGTATAAATAATTTAAATTTATAATTTAATATTTTTCTACAAACAGTTAAAAAATACTCAAATTTTTAAAAATTTGTTTTATTTACAAACTGTCAATTAAAAAAAATTTGGTTTTAGTACTAAGGGTAAATTAGTGTATGACTTTAATTTTTTATGTAATTTTTAATTAAAAAAATTAATTAGAATCTTTGTAAATATTCTTAACGGAATTAATGGTTTGAACTTAAATATATGTTTTCAAAATAGAGGAGAGATCTTTGGACTTAAATATATGTTTTCAAAATAGAGAAGAAATCTATCTAATGAAGGTAAAACATAAGGATGATTAGAGTATTTTACTCTAGAAATTATGACAAAAAAAGAGAAAAATTAGAGAGTATAAAAGGGAAAAAGACCAAACAATATTAATTGAACTTCAAAATTTCAAATTGGTTTTATTGACTATAAGAATAATGGGATTGATTAAAAGAATATAACAATTGACAACTCAGTTTTTTGGCAAATCACTTATTCAGGATTTTAAAGTTCAAGTAGTATTTTCTTGTCTTTTTCCCATTATAAAATTATCTAAATAAAATTTGTTTATTTGAATTGTTAAAAAAATTAAAACTTGGCTTCCCTCCCCTACTTCTATCATAGAAATTAGGGAAAATCCCCATAAAATACTTCTTGAACTTTATAATCCCAAAAAACAATTTAATATGCATAAAACTTTTTCAATCATCCTTATAACCTCCTTAACCACTGGCAAAATCCACGAGCTATAACATATAATAGGATTAGTCTCTTTGACAAGACTGCACCAAGTTCTCCAATAATGAGGTATAAGCCGGCCAAAGGCTACAAAACTCATATCGGATCATGGATTCCCTTTCCGTCGAAAATGGAAAGATGTCACCTGCCCTTGAGCTGACCCTTAACCCGACCAAAGGAAAGGGTGATACAAGGGCTCTAAGAATGTCAAAGCCATCCACTGTGCACACGGTGGCGGCTATACCACTTGGTATAAAAGAATCAACCCTCTCTTCAATCACAACTCACCCCATCTAACATCTCAACATTACATTCTTCAATATCAATAATTTATTCATATATTTCATATTTAATGCTATGCATCATCAATCATTTAAATAAATCATTCATACCCGTTTAACTAAAAAATTACTAAAAACATGATTAATACTGTCATTGTACCTTTTTCTTATATAAATTACTATAACATATTTATAGTAATTAAAAATACCAACATACGCATATAATCATTTCAACAAGTATACATGATAAATTGGAAAGTGGTTACCTCAAGTTCTTGACACAACTAACCTTGAGAATTTAACTCCAACAAGCCAAATTTAAATTCACTCTACAATAAATATATATATTTACATTTTAATATAATTCATAATAATTGTTAACTATTACAAAATAGCAAATAATAATTCCCATGATTGGCTCAATTTTCTTAAAAATAACAACAATTTCTATATTCCTGAAATTCCTTTTAAATCAAAATTTCTAAAATTTCTTAACTCTATTTTACTCAATAAAATTTTTAATAACTATAATTCTCTAATTATAATATTAAAGCATAATTTATAATTTCACATAACTTAAAATCTACAAAACTAAACCGATTAAAATTTCAATAATACTTCCAATAACTTGAATAAATTGTTTAATCCAAATTTAATCTGTCAAAAACATTTCTAAAGCATAATTTATGATTTATTTAAGAAGAAATAAATTATAAAATCATAAAACAACCAAATGATAAATCTAAACCGAAAAAACTCAAAATTTTTCCAAAATTATAACCCTAAAATTCTCGCTAATCAGTATAATATTACCACCAATAAAAAGATAAAAATACATACAATAACTTTCATGAAAAAAATTTATTGAAAAGAAATAATTTTAAGTATCAAACTTATCATAAATTTAGAAACCTAACCTATTAAAACTGTGTTCCTTCTCGGCTCGGCTGCTCGTGAAACTAAATGAGAGAAGTGAAGAGACATGATATTAATAATGGCCTTCCGTCACTTTTTCTCAAGCAGGCCCCACAAATTTTTTTTTTTGAAAAAGTTGCCGACAAGTTTTTTTATTTTTAAATATTACATTTTCCACCTGAGAATCAAGATAAACATGCAAAATTTCATCTGTTTCAAGGATCCTTAATTTCTTAGTGTTAGTTACTTGCCTAGCTAATTCTTGATTAAATCCCTGTTCAAACGTAAATTGAGATTCTTCTTTTTATTTTCTGTAAGGAGAAAATAGCAGATGATATGATTTTTCCGTTATTGCCACATCGTGTCTCTAGATGGTGGCAAATCATCAAGGGTGAGCAGAATTTTGAATATCCGAAAGTCTTGACATCCCCTTGAACAAAAGATATAACTAAGTACATATTGTATATCTAATTATTGTTGGTCAATCACCTCACCCTTTATTGCCATTTGTCTGTGGAGTTCTTGACATTTTTATAGTTAATGGCAATATTTTCTGTGCATTGAATTAATAACACTCAGTTCATGGAATCAGCATCACACTTGTTTATAACGATGGAAGATAATGTGTCATCCCTAGCAAGAAGCATTAGGACGAGAACCTTGAAGTTGAGGGCAAGTGCGGAGTCAACATACGAAGGGACCCAGAGATTCTACCATTGCGGTCTAGCTGCTCCTCGATGGACGTCATGGACTAAGAGGAACCCATGAGTTATCAGTCCAGGCTTAGGGTTTAAATTAAATATATAGTAATGGCACTCACACAAGGGCGTAGGATATGAGCTGTTTTGAATGACAAGATTGATTATTTTCAGAAAACCCCAAAAATGAGAGCACACGCTCTTGGCTGGTATGGGTCCCAATCTTCTTCATTTTTTTTTTTGTATTCTTGTCATGTTATTCAGATGGGAAGAGGTAGGGGGGAGTGACGTAGAAGAGAAAAGAGGAACTATGAGACGAGTGAGTGCGTATATACTGATAAGTAAGGTTTGGAGAGTTTGTTATTTGTGATTTTTGTCAACGTAAATTTAATATGAAGACAACAAAATAAATTGTGCAGGAAAAAAAAACAGAGAGAGCAAGATGAATTCAATGGCCGCGAAATCCTTTCTCTCCTTTCCACAAGCCCACAACAACGCCTCCTTATCTTTTATTCTGTCTATGAAGCCTTGGGAGGATGATTTGACCTGGGTACTTGTAGGGACAGTTTGGCCTTTTGATTCAAACATTGAAATCCCAAATTGATACTCTCGCACCAATCTGTCCTTTTGCTTATTCACATGATTTTTTAGGGTTTTTGAAATTTATGTGGCATTTTTTAATAATTTCCCTATAAATCATATAATACATTAATACTTGTAAAGTTTTTCAGTTATTTTTAAGCATGTCATGTTTTTAGAATAACCACATATACATAAAATTTGTTAGCATATTTTTATAATAAATTAAATATTTCAATTTATAGTGATGGTGGTGGTGTTCTGATTTTTTTTAGGTTTAGTATTAGTAGTAGTACTAATAATAATATGTGGCCACTCTGTTAGTAGTAATAATACTAATAATAATACGTGGCCACCCTGTTACATTATTATAGCCTTTTTATTCATTGTTAAAATATTAAAATAATTAAAAATCTGAATACGAATGGGATAAATTAAAATATTTAATTGATTATAAAAATTTAAATACCGCATCTCATATACACTCATGATAACTTTATAAATTTTCTCATGAACATGATAACTTCTTTAACTTAAAGTTTTTCAGTTACTTTTAAGTATATCATAATTTTAGAATTACGAAATATACATAAAAATTGTAAGCAGATTTTATAATAGATTGAATTTTTCAATTTATAGAGGTTTAGATTTTAAAACCGAATAAGAAAGTTATGATGATATAATCGCGGGCGACAACATATCTCAAGAAGTTACCAATGTATGAAGCAAAATTCTGAAACCCGGACCGGTCACTGAACTGGTCGGGGTACTGGGTCAAGGGTTAGTCGGTCAGATCAGGGTCAAACCGAGGCTAGACAGGTGAAGAAGAGAAGATTTTAGAATTATTTATATGAAAATTTGAATAAAATATTTAAAAAATTAAAAAACCGGTCAAACCACATAAAACCTGGTCAAACCGGAGTTAATAGTTAAACGGACCGATTGGACCACCGGTCCGACGGTTTCATGGTCGGACCGGCCGGTCCGGTCTTGAAAACACTGATATGAAGGTATTATAATAATAATACTAATTCAGGTCAAATAATAATAATAATAATATGTTAAATAGTTTAACTTATCTAGTTACAAAATATTTCCATGTGTCACGCATGTAAAAAAGTCATAAAGTCAAATAATAATACCAAATCAAGCCAAATAATAATAATAACAATAACAATAACAATAATACATTAAATAGCTTAATTTATCTGGTACGAACTATTGCCATATGTAAAACAGGTAGGCCTAAAACGTGTAACAAAGTCAACCTACCAACACCTCTCTTATCTATTGATCTATCTATCTATCAACTCCTTCCGGTTTTATTTATAAACAATTTTTTCTTTAATTACGTAAAATGAATTGATAGTTAAAAGTAATAAGTGTGTCAAAAATATCATGTTTTTTCTATATATACCTCTATTTATGAAAAAAGTATAGGAGAGATAATAGATAAAAAGTGTGAGAGATAATGAGTATAATATATATGAGAGAGAATGGGTATTTTAATAAGGGTAAAATAGGAAAAAGAAACTTACATTTTTAGACAAAAAGTGAAATTTGCTTATAAAAAAGGTCAGGTCTATGAGAGAGAAATTTTCTTATAAATAGAACCTATGGGGGTATTGATTATATAAAAGAAGAGATGTTGAAAGTCTCTCCTCCTGCATTTTGCCACTTCGCACGCCTTTCTCTTATTATGAATAACGTAACAACTAAAATAATAAGTATAAAAAATATGCTTAAAAATAAAGAGAGATAACATGGAGATAATTACAAATTACAAAATATTTTTAAAATAAATATATAAAAATAAATAGATACTGAAAATAAAATATTTTGAAAACTTATCCCATTGCATTGCTCTCAATCCTACTGCTCTCCATGATTATGTCATCATAGCTACTTTCTTCATCTTTAAAATCTGAACTGATAAACTGAAATATTTAATCTATTATAAAAATTTAAATACTAAATCTTCTTACACATAATAATTTAATAAATTTTTAAGTAAATATAATTTCCGTGCGTGCTGAATTTTCCCTTTGGGTGGGAATGTGGGATACGCCTATTTAGATCTCGTGCTTATATTATATTAATTATTATCAGTTGTCTTATGTAATTATTAACTACAATATTGTACTATTTCATCATTAAATTAAATTTTTGGGTTGCAACTAATTATTTATTTTCTATTCAACCTTTTAAAATATCACATATTGCGAGGGTGTTCAAACTCGTCATATAAGTAATAGATTTAATGGGTTTACCCAAAAAAAAAAAAAAAAAACACACAAAACAATGAATCTCGTAAAGAAGTTCGGGCTTATATGAATGCCAGACGTAAGGACTTAAATTTGAGGGCCCAAGTTTGAGGGCCTGGGACCTTGAGCCGCCGTTATTGATTCATCCCGTCGAACAGAACAACCCCAGCCCAGCGTTGTTAACAGGAACAAGAGTCGCCCGAGCAAACCACTGCGAGCTTAGAGAAGGAACGCAATTAGAAAATAGTGTCGTGGATAGAGCTGGGAATCAGGGCCGGCCCGGCCCTACAGGGCTGGCCCTTGACGGGTCAGGGCCGGCCCTAAAGGGCTCGGAGTCAAGAAAATTACAGTTTTTCAAGGCCCGGCCCAAGAGTATCAGGGCCAGGGCCGACCTGCAGGGTCGGGAAATCTTTTTCACAATATTTAACTATTTTTTCTGCATATTTTTCCTAGAGAGATATAATTAGTAAATAACAACGATTAAAGTTCTAATTTAATACATAAATGTTGTCAACATTAAGGTTTAAATAAAACGTCTCTTGCAACAAACAAACACAGTTACTAATGTATAATCAAAGGTAAAATCATGTCCATAAATAACTTACACAAAAGCCAAAGTATAAGAAGACAAGAAGCTAAATACTCTAAAATCTAAACAACATGAGTATGACGACTATCATTTTCACCTTCTTCGCCACTATCATCAATTTCAAGGACATTTGATTGTGTTTCACTTTGAGCAGTAGGTTCAAGTAGTAAAATAATTACAACCTCCATCAAAAATCATACTCTATCAGGCAGAATAATATATAATATAATTTTAGTCTAAATAGGCAGAACAATATACTCAAAAATCACAATATGATTCAATTAGACAAAACAATATACTCAAAAATCATACTCTATACAATATGAGGACAGAGTGACATATAGATTCAATAAGGTAATTCAAAAATATAACACGGTTCCTTTCCAAGTAAAAAAAAATAAAAAATAAACGGGCCTAAAGGGCCGGCCCTTTTAAGCCCGAGGCTCTACAGGGCCGGTCCTTTTAGGCTCGACTTCTTTTTATAGACTATAATTTCCCGGCTGTAGACTCGTGGAGCAGGCACACGCACGGAGAGACCAAGTGTGTTCACGAAATGTGGCGTTGCGTCGCTCGTGGAGTTCGTTCTTCAGCTTTCAAGAGATCCACTCCTAATGACTCTCTTCGATCTCACATTTCTAGATTGTTCTCTGTACGATCTCTTTCTCCCTCGATTAATGCCATCTTCCCGATTACAGGCTCTTGCCTCTCTTGATGATTATTGAATTCTATTTGCTTGGTCTCCTCCGCTTTCTCCTTAGCTTTTTTTATTAATCTTATTTGAATGTCCGAGCCTCTTGTACTGAAAGCATACCTGTCAGCTGCTCAGTTTATAACTGACTGGATTTTGCAATTTTTATTCAACCTTGATTGATTTGGGCAGAAGCAGATTTTTTGTGTAGCTGAATTTGTTTTGCTTCTTTTTACAGTTGTTTTTCTAACATGCTACGCATCTTTTGCTTGTGCAGACTGGAGGAAACTCCTCATATACTGTGGTGGATCATACATATGATGCAGTCGTTGTAGGTGCCGGTGGTGCAGGGTTGAGAGCTGCTATTGGACTTTCGGAACATGGGTTCAATACTGCTTGCATTACTAAGCTTTTCCCAACTCGTTCACATACTGTTGCAGCTCAGGTTTGATACATTCTAACTCCAAGCTTTAGCGGGTGCGGTTTATCCTACTATTTATATACTTCACGTGCATACAGATAAGGACTACATTTCTATTGTTATGGTACCTCATGTTTAGTTTCGTATTATTTGTCATTTGAATTGATTACCCTCCATTACTTCTGCTAATTTTCCTTGGGTTCCACGTTTATATAAGTAATCTGTGTATTAGTTTGTTAAGGTCCTTTTTTTTTCGGCCAATGATCTTTTTGCTGAGGTCTAGATATGCATAATTTTGAACAACCCAGCCAGGGTTATTCATGTGGTGTTCAACTAGAACTAGATTAATGTCTCGTTAATATTTTTCATTTTTTATTACCTTTTGATGATCATTTCCGGGTTCCAGCAGGTTGATACGATTTAGGAATAAATCTCTAGTCTTTGTATAAATTTGATGTCACATTTGGTCGTAACAAGCTTAGTGACGTTATTTATCCCTTCACGGTTCCGGGCTACTGTAGCACCACCACTTCATCTTTGTTTGACACTTTAATGGTGACAATAAGAAAAAAACATCGTTTTCCATGATTTCTGTAAACAATAATAAATCTTGAGGCTATCCTACATCCTTGTTTTCTAGTCTGTTTCTATAGTTGGTTCATGAAATGTGGAAAGTACCAAAAGCCTTTTGACTGAACATCTCAAGGTATTAAAACCCGGACCGGGCATTGAACCGGTCGGGGTACTGGGTTAAGGGTCAGTGGGTCAAACCGGGACTAAACCGGAGCTAAACTGGTGAGAAATTGAAAATTTTAGACTTATAGTATGAAATTCTAAAGGAAAAAGTAAATTTTTTTTTTATTTTTTATAAGTGAACCCGGACCGGACCGGTTTCCCGGCCGGTTCGCCGGTTCCCGGGCCGGACCGGCCGGTCCGGTCCGGGTTCCATTACATTGGAACATTTGGAAACTATTTTGACTTAACCAATTATTCACGCGTATGAATGAAATTTAAATCTTTTTTATAGGGTGGTATAAATGCTGCATTGGGAAATATGACTGAGGATGACTGGAGGTGGCACATGTACGACACAGTCAAGGGAAGTGATTGGCTAGGTACAAAGCTTGTTTAACCTCAGAAGTCTTATTTCTAATTATGCCCTGCAAAATTTTAATATAATCTAAGCACTGGAGTTTGCCATCACAAAAATATGCCATGTAGAGATTCTTTGATTCTTTCATTGTTGAATGTGTTTTGTCCCTTGCGGAGAATGTATGTACATATGGTTGTTTCCCAGTGTAAGAAGTTTCATGGTATTTGCCAAAGGTCTAAAGGTTTTGTAGGTTCTTGTTCTGGCATGAGCATGAGTGAACCATTATAATTTTTTTTTACCATGAACAGGAGATCAGGATGCCATCCAATATATGTGCAGAGAGGCACCAAAAGCAGTCATTGAGCTTGAGAATTATGGATTACCATTTTCCCGTACTGAGGATGGAAAAATATACCAACGTGCAATCGGTGGTCAAAGCTTAAACTTTGGAAAAGGTGGGTGCTGATTTTGGAGCAGGAATTATTATTATTATTGTTATTGTTATTATTGCCTTTTTAAAAGACTTCTGACCTTGTTTTCCTTATGCTGCCGTGGCACAGGGGGACAGGCATATCGTTGTGCTTGTGCTGCCGATCGAACTGGACATGCTTTATTGCACACCCTCTATGGCCAAGCCATGAAACATAATACTCAATTTTTTGTGGAATATTTTGCATTGGATCTTTTAATGAATAGTGATGGTAAGTGTTGCATAGAATGACTTGCTTTCTAATGGAACAATCTGCAATCCATTGATTCAACAAGATCAGAAGAGTCATATACTGACAATTACGGGGTTGTGGGAGGTTTAAAAGAGTCTGTCTGCAACAATGTCCATAAAGTGCTAAGAAAAATGGATGTTAGGAAGTTATAATTTCTTTTTTTCCTTTGATTCTAAGAGTTCCCATCAATACTACTCCCTCCGGTCCTAATTATAAGACAAAGTTGACTTTTTTGGAGAAATTAAGGAAGTCAATTTAATTACTTTAGAGTGTTTATATTTTTATTTTTTTCTCCAAACTAATTAATTTGACTAATAAACTAATATATAGTCTAAGGATACTAAAAATATAAACACTCTAAAGTTATTTAATTGGCTTCTTTAATTTCTCCAAAAAAATCAACTTTGTTTTATAATTAGGACCGGAGGAAGTATTCATAAAGAGAAATTCAGGTTGTTTACACAATTATTGGAGTGATGAAAGAATAAAATTTTTTGACATGCCCATGTTGGATTTTATGGTAAAATTAACTACTTCTTTATATCGGAAATTCAGGTAGTTGCCAAGGTGTAATTGCATTGAATTTAGAGGATGGGACATTACATCGGTTCCAAGCCGCTTCAACAATTTTGGCCACAGGAGTATGACTTTAAAAGAATGTTTAATGGTGAAGTTCTTATATGCCTACGTGTTGCTATGTATATAACTTGTGTATCCAATTTCTAAATTCCTTCAGGGTTATGGTAGAACATACTTTTCTGCAACCTCAGCACATACATGCACCGGAGATGGCAATGCCATGGTTGCACGTGCGGGCCTCCCGCTCCAGGTTTCTTTTTTGCTTTGGAACTGTTTGCGGCTATCTTATGCCATGAATCTTCTCTTTCACAGTTTCTTGGCATGAATTTGTAGGATTTGGAGTTTGTGCAATTTCACCCAACAGGTATATATGGAGCTGGTTGCTTAATCACAGAAGGTTGGTGATTTACTTTCTTAGTTGCTACCTGTTACATGCTTTTGGTTTCATCTCATAATGCACCTTATCCAACGGAGTGGAAGTATAGCGTTTCTCATTTTCTTGGTTGATGTTCTAGGTTCCCGTGGAGAAGGTGGAATTCTTAGGAATAGTGAAGGTGAGCGATTCATGGAACGTTATGCCCCTACTGCAAAGGATCTTGCATCAAGAGATGTTGTTTCTAGATCAATGACCATGGAGATACGAGAAGGCCGTGGTGTAGGTATGCTGGTTTTCCATTCGTACATCCATGAGTTGGAAGATATATCTTCTTTTGCCCTTCATGTGTTAACAAGAATTATGAATGCTATTAGTTTGGGCATATGGGCGAGACTGTATGAATACCAATAAAATTTACCAGCTCAAACCTGGGTATGGGGATAGTTTCAGATTCTTTTCTGGGTCTGGGTAGTATGCTATGCACTCAATATGGGTCCAAGGTTGGGGACCTGAGAGAATGTTAATATTTAAAACATATGAATTAGTGGCTTATTTGACCTACTTGGAACCTTTACCTTTGTATTTACTATATCAGAGAATGCTTGTTCTTCTGTTTTCCCCCCTTTTCTGCTGGATTGTGCTCTTTTTTAATTTGGATATGCTTGCACTGATGGTCAGATAAATTTGCTTTGCAGGACCTCTGAAAGATCACATCTATCTACACTTAAATCACTTGCCCCCTGATTTGCTCAAGGAAAGGCTTCCTGGTATCTCTGAAACTGCTGCTATATTTGCTGGTGTGGATGTTGCAAAGGAACCCATTCCGGTTTTGCCAACTGTGCACTATAACATGGGTGGTATTCCTACAAACCATCATGGAGAGGTATGAAGTTAAGAAAAAAGGGTCCATAAACCATTCAATGAGACATGGGCTACTGCCTATAAAGGAATGTTAATTCCTATGGATCCAGTTATTGGCTTGAATGCATAGATGTTGTTCAGTAATGATTTATATTAAAACCTTTTTTACCTATAACACTAATTCCATAGTGATATACCCCCAATCACTTCCTTGCGGGCAAGGTAGAATTTTGAGGATGTGGTATTGGTGGACCCCAACCAGGAGTGTCTGTGCAAGAATGGAGGAATAGGGGACTGTTGAGGGAAACCAGAATGCAAGCAAAGCAAAATCATGTGTGCTTAGTCAAATTGTGCAATTAAGGGTAAAATGGTCCAAAACATTGGCTACTATGGAAGAGTCTCATTCCTTAGTTGCCCTAATGTAACCTAGTTGTCCATGTTTGATGGAAGAAAATCTTTTACGGGAACACTCTTCTAGGGCACAAAACGAGGGAATTTAATTCTTATTTTATTTTCTTTTCTATAGTTCAAATTTCATGCTACCAAACGGGCTCAAAGTGTATGATGGCAGCAAGTTCAGAGAAAGCAAAGAAGTTTTTGGGAAGCACTAAGGAGAAAATATGAAGTTCACTTTTATGAATCTAATTTTTTTGTAGGAGAGTACTAAAATGGTGTTGGTAATAACTATGTGAACCACTATCTGCGCACATGGTGGAGGGGGCATTGCTTTGTGGTGTTTTTGTATATTTGTTTCTCACAAAAAATGGCCTGATCTTGTATTGAGTTTCTGTTCCTAGATTTCTTGACCACTTATGACTGTGGGTTTGGGATTATTTAATTCTGTTGCGGTGGTGACAGGTGTGACAAAAGGATTTATTAGTTCAATTCATAGTCTTATCTGCTACACTTGTGCAGTAGATACAATTTTAGCCGTTGTGCTCTTTATTTTTATTATTTAGCTGGGGAGTAAGGGAGGAGAAATTGGTGACTAATGTGCCATTATGTTATTTAGGTGGTTACCATCCAAGGTGATGATCCAGATGCGGTAGTACCAGGTATAATGGCTGCTGGAGAAGCAGCCTGTGCGTCAGTTCATGGTGCCAATAGGCTTGGTGCAAATTCACTTCTGGACATCGTCGTTTTTGGGAGAGCTTGTGCAAACAGGGTTGCAGAAATCCAAAGGCCAGGCAAGATCTTTTGCCCCCAGTTACTGAAATAGATTTTTGCATTAAAATGGTCGCATTAAAAATGCTTCTACTTTACCAAAAAACAAATGCTTCTCCATTCCATTTTGCAGGAGCAAAACAGAAGCCTCTGGAGAAGGATGCCGGTCAAAAGACAATTGCATGGCTGGACAAACTGAGAAATTCAAATGGTTCATTACCGACTTCAGAAATTCGATTAAATATACAACGAGTAATGCAAAATAATGCTGCTGTGTTCCGTACACAGGAAACATTGGAAGAAGGTAAAACGTTTTTATATCAACTTCAATCAATCCCCCTACCTTCCTTCCTTTTTCTCAATTATGCTGTTCAATCGCTCCAATTCTATATGGCCCATACACCGTTTTAGCCCTAATAAAAGTTATCCTAAAAGTAATCCCAGAGAGTGAGGATAATACCATTAGATGCTGTTAAGGATGATGTTATAATTGATCCTATTGATAGCACAGAGATTGAGTCTGTCAACTTGATAGAGATGGTTTTACCCTTTTGGATAACTTCTTGGGAATCTTCTGTACACCAATTTTAATTTCCAATTTCTCCTTCAAATCGATATTTTAGCTTCTTCAATCAAGGGGCCAAAGCAAGGGTAAATAGAGATTCAGCCAACAACCATGACTGGGCATCGTGCAGAAGCTGGGTTTAGTTTTTGCTGACTTAGTTTGGCTGGGTAAAGAGAGAACAGAACAGAATGAGGAAGAAGAGCGAGAAAGGGATGGAGAGAAAGATATGCTTACTTGGATGCTAGTGGGCAAAATAGGCCACATAAGTTAAAAAATCTCTAGGGTTAATTTGGAATGTTTTTATAAACTTGTACATTTATTTGGAGGAAAATGTGCTTCAAAGTATTGCATATAGTTTTTTGATCAATATATGCTTTTGACCGTTCAGTATTTACCTTTCTACCTCTAAACTCCATCTGCTGATTGGCAGGTTGTCAATTAATTGATAGAGCATGGGAGAGCTTTCATGACGTAAAGTTGAAGGACCGTAGTCTGATATGGTAAAACTTATTTTGCAAGTGTTACAAGAATTGCTAATATTACTATTCAAGACATTCTGCTTGACAGTTTATTTACAGGAACACTGACCTGACTGAGACTCTTGAGTTGGAAAACCTTTTGATAAATGCCTGCATCACCATGCACTCGGCTGAAGCCAGGAAAGAGAGTAGAGGAGCACATGCCCGTGAGGACTTCACGGTCAGTGATTTAATTTCCATCTCTTGTCTGGATTTTTTCCAACATCAAGAATAATGGTAGCTGAATACTTTGTTTGATTCTGCAGAAAAGAGATGATGAGAATTGGATGAAGCACACATTAGGGTAAGTAATTTTCAAATTTTATGCTAAGGATATTAATTTGCTTAAACAACAGAAGGTACTTAGAGAGAATTCAGTCTCTCTTACTTGCGGGACTCTTTTTCAATACATTTAAGCTTATTCTTGTTGAAGAACAACTGAGCTGTTGAGCAGCCAATCTGTTGGCGAATCAGACACTGAAGTGGAATAATATATGATTGAAAATTTGATGAAGTGGAAATATTCTTAATACCCTTTTTTTGTTTGGGTTAAAAATTTGGTTGGCTAGCATGAAATAATTTTTTGTCGGTTTGCAGAATTTGTTATAGTGATGTGATGACTACGTTTCTACGAATGCATTGTTATATTAACTAAGATTTGAGCATTTGATTTGCAGATATTGGGAGAGTGAGAAGGTCCGCCTAGAGTACCGGCCGGTGCACATGAATACATTGGATAATGAGGTTGAATCATTCCCTCCCAAAGCTCGTGTGTATTAATTAATATGCTCTTCAAATTATTATGTATGGCCTCTGCAAGTAAGAAAGCAAGCAATAAAGCCTTGTAGATCGTGATTTTGACGATAAACTGTGGCGTTCATCAAGGCATGGTCGACTACTACATTGTATTTGCATCACAGAATAATCGCAATACAATTGAGAGAATTGTATTTCAAGCAAATCAACGAGGGGTGTATGGCCTTTGAATGCCTTTATTTTTCCCCATCTTTTCCCTTTCTTATTCTAGTGAAGCAAACATACCACGCGATTTTCAACTTGGATACTTTGTTTTTTCCAATTTAGATTTTCATATTTTAAAAATGGAGGAATGAACATGAAAAGAAAAGTGTCGTCGAAAATAATTCCATCTAATGGAAGGAATTATGACAGTTTAAATGGGAATTCTTGAATATGAATCTATGTGACGACATAAAATATTTTTGGCTTGTAATTATTAGAAATATTTTTTAACTTAATTTTGATTTTTTTTTTTATTAGGTTACAAAATGTGAACTTACAACTTCATTTTTCTCATGTGAATGGAGAAATTTTGGTGAATTAACCTTTTTTTTTATTTTTTTTAACAAAATGTAAACTTATAGCTTCTGTTTTTTTTTTTTTTGGTTGAATTAACTCAAATTCCTTCTCATTACCAAGATTGAGTCCTGAAATATTCGACCCCGCTCAAAGGAAAACATGGGGAGCAACTAGTCAAACGAAAATCGCAATCGTATCAGGCGCCAAAGAAAACGAAAATAACGATCGTCATCTTCTATTTTTCATCCGCCATCTTTGAAAATTAGGGTTTTAATATTCAGCGCATGCAAAGTAGGTCGAAGATGCGACATTGTAGTTGTGATGCCATTTAAATAGCCATATTCTCGTCGGAGGATAGATTCACTAGACAATTTTCAGGTCTTGTAGTGCTTACCTTTTGAAGCCACCGCCATTGAGGCCCTGACCAGGGGCCAGAAAGGCCTGGATTGAAATGCCCAATTTCTATAGACATTGAATTCTGAAGAAAAATTCTCATGTCAAACACGAAGCCGGAGCAATGGCAGTGGGAAAACGCCACTGCCGGCGCCATTGCAGGGTTTGCCACCATCACTGCCCTGCATCCCCTTGACGTTGTCCGAACTAGGTTCCAAGGTTTTTTTAACACTAACTAAAAATGGAATTATTATATTATTGTAAGCGCTAGCGCTAGCCAACAAACACATTCATTGAAATTTATTCATTTTTAATTTTTTTAAATGACTAAAATTCTATATCAAACACATTTTTTCTATCAAATATAATAAACTATATAGGTTTGAGAGATTGTATAAATAATTTAAATTTATAATTTAATATTTTTCTACAAACAGTTAAAAAATACTCAAATTTTTAAAAATTTGTTATATTTACAAACTGTCAATTAAAAAAAATTTGGTTTTAGTACTAAGGGTAAATTAGTGTATGACTTTAATTTTTTATGTAATTTTTAATTAAAAAAATTAATTAGAATCTTTGTAAATATTCTTAACGAAGTTAATGGTTTGAACTTAAATATATGTTTTCAAAATCGAGGAGAAATCCTTGGACTTAAATATATGTTTTCAAAATAGAGAAGAGATCTATCTAATGAAGGTAAAACACATGAATGATTAGAGTATTTTATTCTAGAAATTATGACAAAAAAAGAGAAAAATTAGAGAGTATAAAAGGGGAAAAGACCAAACAATATTAATTGAACTTCAAAATTTCAAATTGGTTTTATTGACTATAAGAATAATGGATTGATTAAAAGAATATAACAATTGACAACTCAGTTTTTTGGCTAATCACTTATTCAGAATTTTAAAGTTCAAGTAGTATTTTCTTATCTTTTTCCCATTATAAAATTATCTAAATAAAATTTGTTTATTTGAATTGTTAAAAAAATTAAAACTTGGCTTCCCTCCCCTATTTCTATCATAGAAATTAGGGAAAATCCCCATAAAATACTTCTTAGAACTTTATAATCCCAAAAAACAATTCAATATGTATAAAACTCTCTCAACCATCCTTATAATCTCCTTAACCGCTGACAAAATCCACGAGCTATAACATATAATAGGATTAGTCTTTTTGACAAGACTGCACCAAGTTCTCCAATAATGAGGTATAAGCCGGCCAAAGGCTACAGAACTCATATCGGATCATGGATTCCCTTTCCGTCGAACATGGAAAGGTGTCACCTGCCCTTGAGCTGACCCTTAACCTGGCCAAAGGAAAGGGTGATACAAGGGCCCTAAGAATGCCAAAGCCATCCATTGTGCACACGGTGGCAGCTATACCACTTGATATAAAAGAATCAACCCTCTCCTCAATCACAACTCACCCCATCCAACATCTCAACATTATATTCTTCAATATCAATAATTTATTCATATATTTCATATTTAATGCTATGTATCATCAATCATTCAAATAAATCATTCATACCCACTTAACTAAAAAATTACTAAAAACATGATTAATACTGTCATTGTACCTTTTTCTTATATAAATTACTATAACATATTTATAGCAATTAAAAATACTAACATACGCATATAATCATTTCAACAAGCATACATGATAAATTGGAAAGTGGTTACCTCAAGTTCTTGACACAACTAACCTTGAGAATTTAACTCCAACAAGCCAAATTTAAATTCACTTTACAATAAATATATATTTACATTTTAATAATAATTGTTAACTATTACAAAATAGCAAATAATAATTCCCATAATTGGCTCAATTTTCTTAAAAATAACAACAATTTCTGTATTCCTGAAATTCCTTTTAAATCAAAATTTCTAAAATTTCTTAACTCTATTTTACTCAATAAAATTTTTAATAACTATAATTCTCTAATTATAATATTAAAGCATAATTTATAATTTCACATAACTCAAAATCTGCAAAACTAAACAGATTAAAATTTCAATAATACTTCCAATAACTTGAATAAATTGTTTAATCCAAATTTAATCAGTCAAAAACATTTCTAAAGCATAATTTATGATTTATTTAAGAAGAAATAAATTATAAAATCATAAAACAACCAAATGGTAAATCTAAACCGATTAAAATCAACTATTATTTGTAAAAACTCAAAATTCTAACCCCAAAATTCTCGCTAATCAATATAATATTATCATCAATAGAAAGATAAAAATACATACAATAACTTTCTCGGCTCGGCTACTCACGAATTTAGAAATCTAACATGTTAAAACTGTGTTCGTTCTTGGCTTGGCTGCTCGCGAAACTGAATGAGAGAAGTGAAGGGAAATGATATTAATAATGGCCTCCCGTCACTTTTTCTCAAACAAGCTCCACATGTTTTTTTTTTTTTTGAAAAAGTTGCCGACAAGTTTTTTTATTTTTAAATATTACATTTTCCACCTGAGAATCAAGATAAACATGCAAAATTTCATCTGTTTCAAGGATCCTTAATTTCTTAGTGTTAGTTACTTGCCTAGCTAATTCTTGATTAAATCCCGTTCAAATGTAAATTGAGATTCTTCTTTTTATTTTCTGTAAGGAGAAAATAGCAGATGATATGATTTTTCCGTTATTGCCACATCGTGTCTCTAGATGGTGGCAAACCATTAAGGGTGACCAGAATTTTGAATATCCGAAAGTCTTGACATCCCCTTGAATAAAAGATATAACTAATTAAGTACATATTGTATATCTAATTATTGTTGGTCAATCACCTCACCCTTTATTGCCATTTGTCTGTGGAGTTCTTGACGTTTTTATAGTTAATGGCAATATTTTCTGTGCATTGAATTAATTACACTCAGTTCATGGAATCAGCATCACACTTGTTTATAACGATGGAAGATAATGTGTCATCCCTAGCAAGAAGCATTAGGACGAGAACCTTGAAGTTGAGGGCAAGTGCGGAGTCAACATACGAAGGGACCCAGAGATTCTACCATTGCGGTCTAGCTGCTCCTCGATGGACGTCATGGACTAAGAGGAACCCATGAGTTATCAGTCCAGGCTTAGGGTTTAAATTAAATATATAGTAATGGCACTCACACAAGGGCGTAGGATATGAGCTGTTTTGAATGACAAGATTGATTATTTTCAGAAAACCCCAAAAATGAGAGCACACGCTCTTGGCTGGTATGGGTCCCAATCTTCCTCATTTTTTTTTTTGTATTCTTGTCATGTTATTCAGATGGGAAGAGGTAGGGGGAGTGACGTAGAAGAGAAAAGAGGAACTATGAGACGAGTGAGTGCGTATATACAGATAAGTAAGGCTTGGAGAGTTTGTTATTTGTGATTTTTGTCAACGTAAATTTAATATGAAGACAACAAGATAAATTGTGCAGGGAAAAGAAAACAGAGAGAGCAAGATGAATTCAATGGCCGCCAAATCCTTTCTCTCCTTGCCACAAGCCCACAACAACGCCTCCTTATCTTTTATTCTGTCTATGAAGCCTGGGAAGATGATTTGACCTGGGTACTTTTAGGGACAGTTTGGCCTTTTGATTCAAACATTGAAATCCCAAATTGATACTCTCGCACCAATCTGTCCTTTTGCTTATTCACATGATTTTTTAGGGTTTTTGAAATTTATGTGGCTTTTTTTCAGGGTTATTAAACCCGGACCGGACCGGCTGGTCCAGCACGGGAACCGGCGAACCGGCCGGTAAACCGGTCCGGTTTCCGATCCGGTCCGGGTTGGTGTTTTTTTTTTAAAAAAAAAATTTACATTTTTCCTTTAGAATTTCATACTATAAGTCTAAAATTTTCAATTTCTCACCGGTTTGATCCCGGTTTAGCTCCGGTTTGGTCCCGGTCTGACCCACTGACCCTTAACCCAGTACCCCGACTGGTTCAATGCCCGGTCCGAGTTTTAATACCTTGCTTTTTTTAATAATTTCCCTATAAATTATATAATACATTAATACTTGTAAAGTTTTTCAGTTATTTTTAAGCATGTCATGTTTTTAGAATCACCACATATACATAAAATTTGTTAGCATATTTTTATAATAAATTAAATATTTCAATTTATAGTGGTGGTGGTGGTGTTCTGATTTTTTTTAGGTTTAGTAGTAGTAGTAGTAGTACTAATAATAATATGTGGCCACTCTGTTAGTAGTAATAGTACTAATAATAATACGTGGCCACCCTGTTACATTATTATAGCCTTTTTATTCATTTTTAAAATATTAAAATAATTAAACATCTGAATACGAATGGGATAAATTAAAATATTTAATTGATTATAAAAATTTAAATACCGCATCCTCATATACACTCATGATAACTTTATAAATTTTCTCATGAACATGATAACTTCTTTAACTTAAAGTTTTTCAGTTACTTTTAAGTATATCATAATTTTAGAATTACGAAATATACATAAAATTTGTAAGCAGATTTTATAATAGATTGAATTTTTCAATTTATAGAGGTTTAGATTTTAAAACCGAATAAGAAAGTTATGATGATATAATCGCGGGCGACAACATATCTCAAGAAGTTACCAATGTATGAAGTAAGATTCTGAAACCCGGACCGGTCACTGAACTGGTCGGGGTACTGGGTCAAGGGTTAGTCGGTCAGATCAGGGTCAAACCGAGGCTAGACCGGTGAAGAAGAGAAGATTTTAAAATTATTTATATGAAAATTTGAATAAAATATTTAAAAAATTAAAAAACCGGTCAAACCACATAAAACCCGGTCGAACCGGAGTTAATAGTTAAACGGACCAATTGGACCACCGGTCCGACGGTTTCATGGTCGGACCGGCCGATCCGGTCTTGAAAACACTGATATGAAGGTATTATAATAATAATACTATAATAATAATACTAATTCAGGTCAAATAATAATAATAATAATAATAAGTTAAATAGTTTAACTTATCTAGTTACAAAATATTTCCATGTGTCACGCATGTAAAAAAGTCATAAAGTCAAATAATAATACCAATTCAAGCCAAATAATAATAATAACAATAACAATAATACATTAAATAGCTTAATTTATCTGGTACGAAATATTGCCATGTGTAAAAAAGGTAGGCCTAAAACGTGTAACAAAGTCAACCTACCAACACCCCTCTTATCTATTGATCTATCTATCTATCAACTCCTTCCGGTTTTATTTATAAACAATTTTTTCTTTAATTATGTAAAATGAATTGATAGTTAAAAGTAATAAGTGTGTCAAAAATATCATGTTTTTTCTATATATACCTCTATTTATGAAAAAAGTATAGGAGAGATAATAGATAAAAAGTATGAGAGATAATGAGTATAATATATATGAGAGATAATGAGTATTTTAATAAGGGTAAAATAGGAAAAAGAAACTTACATTTTTAGACAAAAAGTGAAATTTGCTTATAGAAAAGGTCAGGTCTATGAGAGAGAAATTTTCTTATAAATAGAACCTATGGGAGTATTGATTATATAAAAGAAGAGATGTTGAGAGTCTCTCCTCCTGCATTTTGCCACTTCGCACGCCTTTCTCTCATTATGAATATCGTAACAACTAAAATAATAAGGATAAAAAATATGCTTAAAAATAAAGAGAGATAACATGGAGATAATTACAAATTACAAAATATTTTTAAAATAAATATATAAAAATAAATAGATACTGAAAATAAAATATTTTGAAAACTTATCCCATTGCATTGCTCTCAATCCTACTGCTCTCCATGATTATGTCATCATAGCTACTTTCTTCATCTTTAAAATCTGAACTGATAAACTGAAATATTTAATCTATTATAAAAATTTAAATACTAAATCTTCTTACACATAATAATTTAATAAATTTTTAAGTAAATATAATTTCCGTGCGTGCTGAATTTTCCCTTTCGGTGGGGATGTGGGATACCCCTATTTAGATCTCGTGCTTATATTATATTAATTATTATCAGTTGTCTTATGTAATTATTAACTAAAATATTGTACTATTTCATCATTAAATTAAATTTTTGGGTTGCAACTAATTATTTATTTTCTATTCAACCTTTTAAAATATCACATATTGCGAGGGTGTTCAAACTCGTCATATAAGTAATAGATTTAGTGGGTGTTTGTTTAAGCTTTTTACACAGTAAAAACGCACTTATTACGCAAGCCGAGAAAAAACTCCTCTCACATACTTACCTCGTATACCGTGAATCACGAATTATAAGCACGTTTTGGACAAAAATAAGTCATTCCAAACACACACTTAATGGGTTTACCCAAAAAAAAAAAAACACAAAACAATGAATCTCGTAAAGAAGTTCGGGCTTATATGATTGCCACAGGTAAGGACATAAATTTGAGGGCCCAAGTTTGAGGGCCTGGGACCTTGAGCCGCCGTTATTGATTCATCCAGCCGAACAGAACAACCCCAGCCCAGCGTTGTTAACAGGAACAAGAGTCGCCCGAGCAAACCACTGCGAGCTTAGAGAAGGAAAGCAATTAGAAAATAGTGTCGTGGAGCAGGCACACGCACGGAGAGACCAAGTGTGTTCACGAAATGTGGCGTTGCGTCGCTCGTGGAGTTCGTTCTTCAGCTTTCAAGAGATCCACTCCTAATGACTCTCTTCGATCTCACATTTCTAGATTGTTCTCTGTACGATCTCTTTCTCCCTCGATTAATGCCATCTTCCCGATTACAGGCTCTTGCCTCTCTTGATGATTATTGAATTCTATTTGCTTGTTCTCCTCCGCTTTCTCCTTAGCTTTTTTTTATTAATCTTATTTGAATGTCCGAGCCTATTGTACTGAAAGCATACCTGTCAGCTGCTCAGTTTATAACTGACTGGATTTTGCAATTTTTATTCAACCTTGATTGATTTGGGCAGAAGCAGATTTTTTGTGTAGCTGAATTTGTTTTGCTTCTTTTTACAGTTGTTTTTCTAACATGCTACGCATCTTTTGCTTGTGCAGACTGGAGGAAACTCCTCATATACTGTGGTGGATCATACATATGATGCAGTCGTTGTAGGTGCCGGTGGTGCAGGGTTGAGAGCTGCTATTGGACTTTCGGAACATGGATTCAATACTGCTTGCATTACTAAGCTTTTCCCAACTCGTTCACATACTGTTGCAGCTCAGGTTTGATACATTCTAACTCCAAGCTTTAGCGAGTGCGGTTTATCCTACTATTTATATACTTCATGTGCATACAGATAAGGACTACATTTCTATTGTTATGGTACCTCATGTTTAGTTTCGTATTATTTGTCATTTGAATTGATTACCCTCCATTACTTCTGCTAATTTTCCTTGGGTTCCACCTTTATATAAGTAATCTGTGTATTAATGTTCGTTTGGAAGAGCTTAATTTTGGGCAATAAGTACTTATAATTATAATTCGTGATTCACGGTATATGAGATAAGTATGTGAGAAGAGTTTTTTTTCGGCTTGTGTAATAAGGGCTTATTTCTCAAATTTAAGCTCTTCCAAACACACCTTTAGTTTGTTAAGGTCCTTTTTTTTCCGGCCAATGATCTTTTTGCTGAGGTCTAGATATGCATAATTTTGAACAACCCAGCCAGGGTTATTCATGTGGTGTTCAACTAGAACTAGATTAATGTCTCGTTAATATTTTTCATTTTTTATTACCTTTTGATGATCATTTCCTGGTTCCTGCAGGTTGATACGATTTAGGAATAAATCTCTAGTCTTTGTATAAATTTGATGTCACATTTGGTCGTAACAAGCTTAGTGACGTTATTTATCCCTTCACGATCCCGGGCTACTGTAGCACCACCACTTCATCTTTGTTTGACACTTTAATGGTGACGATAAGAAAAAAACATCGTTTTCCATGATTTCTGTAAACAATAATAAATCTTGAGGCTATCCTACATCCTTGTTTTCTAGTCTGTTTCTATAGTTGGTTCATGAAATGTGGAAAGTACCAAAAGCCTTTTGACTGAACATTTGGAAACTATTTTGACTTAACCAATTATTCACGCGTATGAATGAAATTTAAATCTTTTTTATAGGGTGGTATAAATGCTGCATTGGGAAATATGACTGAGGATGACTGGAGGTGGCACATGTACGACACAGTCAAGGGAAGTGATTGGCTAGGTACAAAGCTTGTTTAACCTCAGAAGTCTTATTTCTAATTATGCCCTGCAAAATTTTAATATAATCTAAGCACTGGAGTTTGCCATCACAAAAATATGCCATGTAGAGATTCTTTGATTCTTTCATTGTTGAATGTGTTTTGTCCCTTGCGGAGAATGTATGTACATATGGTTGTTTCCCAGTGTAAGAAGTTTCATGGTATTTGCCAAAGGTCTAAAGGTTTTGTAGGTTCTTGTGCATGAGCATGAGTGAACCATTATAATTTTTTTTTACCATGAACAGGAGATCAGGATGCCATCCAATATATGTGCAGAGAGGCACCAAAAGCAGTCATTGAGCTTGAGAATTATGGATTACCATTTTCCCGTACTGAGGATGGAAAAATATACCAACGTGCATTCGGTGGTCAAAGCTTGAACTTTGGAAAAGGTGAGTGCTGATTTTGGAGCGGGAATTATTATTATTGTTATTGTTATTATTGCCTTTTTAAAAGACTTCTGACCTTGTTTTCCTTATGCTGCCGTGGCACAGGGGGACAGGCATACCGTTGTGCTTGTGCTGCTGATCGAACTGGACATGCTTTATTGCACACCCTCTATGGCCAAGCCATGAAACATAATACTCAATTTTTTGTGGAATATTTTGCATTGGATCTTTTAATGAATAGTGATGGTAAGTGTTGCATAGAATGACTTGCTTTCTAATGGAACAATCTGCAATCCATTAATTCAACAAGATCAGAAGAGTCATATACTGACAATTACGGGGTTGTGGGAGGTTTAAAAGAGTTTGTCTGCAACAATGTCCATAAAGTGCTAAGAAAAATGGATGTTAGGAAGTTATAATTTCTTTTTTTCCTTTGATTCTAAGAGTTCCCATCAATACTATTCATAAAGAGAAATTCAGGTTGTTCACACAATTATTGGAGTGATGAAAGAATAAAATTTTTTGACGTGCCTATGTTGGATTTTATGGTAAAATTAACTACTTCTTTAAATCGGAAATTCAGGTAGTTGCCAAGGTGTAATTGCATTGAATTTAGAGGATGGAACATTACATCGGTTCCAAGCCGCTTCAACAATTTTGGCCACAGGAGTATGACTTTAAAAGAATGTTTAATGGTGAAGTTCTTATATGCCTACGTGTTGCTATGTATATAACTTGTGTATCAAATTTCTAAATTCCTTCAGGGTTATGGTAGAACATACTTTTCTGCAACCTCAGCACATACATGCACCGGAGATGGCAATGCCATGGTTGCACGTGCGGGCCTCCCGCTCCAGGTTTCTTTTTTGCTTTGGAACTGTTTGCGGCTATCTTATGCCATGAATCTTCTCTGTCACAGTTTCTTGGCATGAATTTGTAGGATTTGGAGTTTGTGCAATTTCACCCAACAGGTATATATGGAGCTGGTTGCTTAATCACAGAAGGTTGGTGATTTACTTTCTTAGTTGCTACCTGTTACATGCTTTTGGTTTCATCTCATAATGCACCTTATCCAACGGAGTTGAAGTATAGTGTTTCTCATTTTCTTGGTTGATGTTCTAGGTTCCCGTGGAGAAGGTGGAATTCTTAGGAATAGTGAAGGTGAGCGATTCATGGAACGTTATGCCCCTACTGCAAAGGATCTTGCATCAAGAGATGTTGTTTCTAGATCAATGACCATGGAGATACGAGAAGGCCGTGGTGTAGGTATGCTGGTTTTCCATTTGTACATCCATGAGTTGGAAGATATATCTTCTTTTGCCCTTCATGAGTTAATAAGAATTATGAATGCTATTAGTTTGGGCATGGGCGAGACTGTATGAATACCAATAAAATTTACCAGCTCAAATCTGGGTATGGGGATAGTTTCAGATTCTTTTCTGGGTCTGGGTAGTATGCTATGCACTCAATATGGGTCCAAGGTTGGGGACCTGAGAGAATGTTAATATTTAAAACATATGAATTAGTGGCTTATTTGACCTACTTGGAACCTTTACCTTTGTATTTACTATATCAGAGAATGCTTGTTCTTCTGTTTTCCCCCCTTTTCTGCTGGATTGTGCTCTTTTTTAATTTGGATATGCTTGCACTGATGGTCAGATAAATTTGCTTTGCAGGACCTCTGAAAGATCACATCTATCTACACTTAAATCACTTGCCCCCTGATGTGCTCAAGGAAAGGCTTCCTGGTATCTCTGAAACTGCTGCTATATTTGCTGGTGTGGATGTTACAAAGGAACCCATTCCGGTTTTGCCAACTGTGCACTATAACATGGGTGGTATTCCTACAAACCATCATGGAGAGGTATGAAGTTAAGAAAAAAGGATCCATAAACCATTCAATGAGACATGGGCTACTGCCTATAAAGGAATGTTAATTCCTATGGATCCAGTTATTGGCTTGAATGCATAGATGTTGTTCTGTAATGATTTATATTAAAACCTTTTTTACCTATAACACTACTTCCATAGTGATATACCCCCAATCACTTCCTTGCGGGCAAGGTAGAATTTTGAGGATGTGGTATTGGTGGACCCCAACCAGGAGTGTCTGTGCAAGAATGGAGGAATAGGGGACTGTTGAGGGAAACCAGAATGCAAGCAAAGCAAAATCACGTGTGCTTAGTCAAATTGTGCAATTAAGGGTAAAATGGTCCAAAACGTTGGCTGCTATGGAAGAGTCTCATTCCTTAGTTGCCCTAATGTAACCTAGTTGTCCATGTTTGATGGAAGAAAATCTTTTACGGGAACACTCTTCTAGGGCACAAAACGAGGGAATTTAATGCTTATTTTATTTTCTTTTCTATAGTTCAAATTTCATGCTACCAAACGGGCTCAAAGTGTATGTTGGCAGCAAGTTCAGAGAAAGCAAAGAAGTTTTTGGGAAGCACTAAGGAGAAAATATGAAAGGGTGGCAATGTTCACTTTTATGAACCTAATTTTTTCGTAGGAGAGTACTAAAATGGTGTTGGTAATAACTATGTGAACCACTATCTGCGCACATGGTGGAGGGGGCATTGCTATGTGGTGTTTTTGTATATTTGTTTCTCACAAAAAATGGCCAGATCTTGTATTGAGTTTCTGTTCCTAGATTTCTTGACCACTTATGACTGTGGGTTTGGGATTATTTAATTCAGTTGCGGTGGTGAAAGGTGTGACAAAAGGATTTATTAGTTCAATTCATAGTCTTATCTTCTACACTTGTGCAGTAGATACAATTTTAGCCGTTGTGCTCTTTATTTTTATTATTTAGCTGGGGAGTAAGGGAGGAGAAATTGGTGACTAATGTGCCATTATGTTATTTAGGTGGTTACCATCCAAGGTGATGATCCAGATGCGGTAGTACCAGGTATAATGGCTGCTGGAGAAGCAGCCTGTGCGTCAGTTCATGGTGCCAATAGGCTTGGTGCAAATTCACTTCTGGACATCGTCGTTTTTGGGAGAGCTTGTGCAAACAGGGTTGCAGAAATCCAAAGGCCAGGCAAGATCTTTTGCCCCCAGTTACTGAAATAGATTTTTGCATTAAAATGGTCGCATTAAAAATGCTTCTACTTTACCAAAAAACAAATGCTTCTCCATTCCATTTTGCAGGAGCAAAACAGAAGCCTCTGGAGAAGGATGCCGGTCAAAAGACAATTGCATGGCTGGACAAACTGAGAAATTCAAATGGTTCATTACCGACTTCAGAAATTCGATTAAATATGCAACGAGTAATGCAAAATAATGCTGCTGTGTTCCGTACACAGGAAACATTGGAAGAAGGTAAAACGTTTTTATATCAACTTCAATCAATCCCCCTACCTTCCTTCCTTTTTCTCAATTATGCTGTTCAATCGCTCCAATTCTATATGGCCCATACACCGTTTTAGCCCTAATAAAAGTTATCCTAAAAGTAATCCCAGAGAGTGAGGATAATACCATTAGATGCTGTTAAGGATGATGTTATAATTGATCCTATTGATAGCACAGAGATTGAGTCTGTCAACTTGATAGAGATGGTTTTACCCTTTTGGATAACTTCTTGGGAATCTTCTGTACACCAATTTTAATTTCCAATTTCTCCTTCAAATCGATATTTTAGCTTCTTCAATCAAGGGGCCAAAGCAAGGGTAAATAGAGATTCAGCCAACAACCATGACTGGGCATCGTGCAGAAGCTGGGTTTAGTTTTTGCTGACTTAGTTTGGCTGGGCAAAGAGAGAACAGAACAGAATGAGGAAGAAGAGCGAGAAAGGGATGGAGAGAAAGATATGCTTACTTGGATGCTAGTGGGCAAAATAGGCCACATAAGTTAAAAAATCTCTAGGGTTAATTTGGAATGTTTTTATAAACTTGTACATTTATTTGGAGGAAAATGTGCTTCAAAGTATTGCATATAGTTTTTTGATCAATATATGCTTTTGACCGTTCAGTATTTACCTTTCTACCTCTAAACTCCATCTGCTGATTGGCAGGTTGTCAATTAATTGATAAAGCATGGGAGAGCTTTCATGACGTAAAGTTGAAGGACCGTAGTCTGATATGGTAAAACTTATTTTGCAAGTGTTACAAGAATTGCTAATATTACTATTCAAGACATTCTGCTTGACAGTTTATTTACAGGAACACTGACCTGACTGAGACTCTTGAGTTGGAAAACCTTTTGATAAATGCCTGCATCACCATGCACTCGGCTGAAGCCAGGAAAGAGAGTAGAGGAGCACATGCCCGTGAGGACTTCACGGTCAGTGATTTAATTTCCATCTCTTGTCTGGATTTTTTCCAACATCAAGAATAATGGTAGCTGAATACTTTGTTTGATTCTGCAGAAAAGAGATGATGAGAATTGGATGAAGCACACATTAGGGTAAGTAATTTTCAAATTTTATGCTAAGGATATTAATTTGCTTAAACAACAGAAGGTACTTAGAGAGAATTCAGTCTCTCTTACTTGCGGGACTCTTTTTCAATACATTTAAGCTTATTCTTGTTGAAGAACAACTGAGCTGTTGAGCAGCCAATCTGTTGGCGAATCAGACACTGAAGTGGAATAATATATGATTGAAAATTTGATGAAGTGGAAATATTCTTAATACCCTTTTTTAGGTTGGGTTAAAAATTTGGTTGGCTAGCATGAAAATTTTTTTGTCGGTTTGCAGAATTTGTTATAGTGATGTGATGACTACGTTTCTACGAATGCATTGTTATGTTAACTAAGATTTGAGCATTTGATTTGCAGATATTGGGAGAGTGAGAAGGTCCGCCTAGAGTACCGGCCGGTGCACATGAATACATTGGATAATGAGGTTGAATCATTCCCTCCTAAAGCTCGTGTGTATTAATTAATATGCTCTTCAAATTATTATGTATGGCCTCTGCAAGTAAGCAAGCAAGCAATAAAGCCTTGTAGATCGTGATTTTGACGATAAACTGTGGCGTTCATCAAGGCATGGTCGACTACTTCATTGTATTTGCATCACAGAATAATCGCAATACAATTGAGAGAATTGTATTTCAAGCAAATCAACGAGGGGTGTATGGCCTTTGAATGCCGTTATTTTCCCCCATCTTTTCCCTTTCTTATTCTAGTGAAGCAAACATACCACGCGATTTTCAACTTGGATACTTTGTTTTTTCCAATTTAGATTTTCATATTTTAAAAATGGAGGAATGAACATGGAAAGAACCAAAGTTGCACGATTTTTCAGTTGACAAAAAACATGTGGTTATCTCATAGTGCTGACACCATAAAAAACACAAGGATTCAATGGTTTTCCAGATGGTTACTAGATGTTGGGGATGGAAAGTTAGGAGATTCTTCAGATGGTGTTGCAAATATCGAAATGCCACCTGAAATTTTGATTCCAAGCTACACTGATCCAATCAATGCCATTATTAATGCAACTTATAAAGACCTTCTTTTCAATCTCTCATCTAATGAGTACTTCAATGACAGAGCAATCCTAGCGCCTACGATTGAAATTGTTGGCAAGATCAATGATCACATGTGTTCACTACTTCCTGGTGCACAACATGTTTTCTTAAGTTGTGATACAGTTTGCAAGTCAACTGATGACCCGAATTCTTTCGACAACTTATACACCACGGAATTCCTCAACACCATCTCATCTTTTGGTTTGCCTCCACATAAACTTATATTAAAAGTCGGAGCACCCATCATGCTCTTGCGGAACATTGACCAATCATCAGGACTTTGCAACGGAACACGTCTTCGTGTGACAATGTTAGGCAACAAGGTTATTGAGGCAGTAACACTTAATGGTTCCAATCCTGATCAGAAGGTTCTTATACATAGAATGGATCTAAATCCTTCAGAGTCCCGCTGGCCATTTCGTATGCAACGGCGGCAATTCCCAAGTACACTATCATTTGCCATGACTATCAATAAAAGTCAAGGCCAATCCTTGTCTCATGTTGGCCTTTATTTGTTCAAACCAGTTTTCACCCATGGCCAATTATATGTAGCACTGTCCAGAGTCAAATGCATTAATGGTTTGAAGATCATTGTAGGAGATAATGATTCAGGACAAAGTTGTAGTACGAAGAATGTTGTGTTCCCAGAAGTTTTTCGAAATGTACGTTCCTAGGTATCATTTTTTGTGGTCTCAATTGATAACCATGTTGTAGAAATCCTGATATAAAAAAAAACACTTATGCCTGACAACATGGTTCTCTGATATAACCGTTGTCATCTTTTGCAACCTCTTTTTGTGGCCAATCCTATTTCATTCTAAGTTATGTTATTCATCCTTTTCAATAACCTCATACATTTGTCTACCTGATAACATACATAATCGAAAAAATGTCCACATTTTGTCCCATCTCTCCATGCAACGCACGGGTAGCTCCTGCTTGTTTTAAAAATGGAGGAATGAACATGGAAAGAAAAGTGTCGTTGAAAATAATTCCATCTAATGGAAGGAATTATGACAGTTTAAATGGGAATTTTTGAATATGAATCTATGTGACGACATAAAATATTTTTGGCTTGCAATTATTAGAAATATTTTTTAACTTAATTTTGAATTTTTTTTCATTAGGTTACAAAATTTGAACTTACAACTTCATTTTTCTCATGTGAATGGAGAAATTTTGGTGAATTAACCTTTTTATTTTTATTTTTTAAACAAAATGTAAACTTATAGCTTCTGTTTTTTTTTTTTTTTTGTTGAATTAACTCAAATTCCTTCTCATTACCAAGATTGAGTCCTGAAATATTCGACCCCGCTCAAAGGAAAACATGGGGAGCAACTAGTCAAACGAAAATCGCAATCGTATCAGGCGCCAAAAAAAACGAAAATAACGATCGTCATCTTCCATTTTTCATCCGCCATCTTTGAAAATTAGGGTTTTAATATTCAGCGCATAGCAAAGTAGGTGAAGATTCGACATTGTAGTTGTGATGCCATTTAAATAGCCATGTTCTCGTCGGAGTATAGATTCACTAGACAATTTTCAGGTCTTGTAGTGCTTACCTTCTGAAGCCACCGCCATTGAGGCCCTGACCAGGGGCCAGAAAGGCCTGGATTAAAATGCCCAATTTCTATAGACATTGAATTCCGAAGAAAAATTCTCATGTCAAACACGAAGCCGGAGCAATGGCAGTGGGAAAACGCCACTGCCGGGGCCATTGCAGGGTTTGTCACCGTCACTGCCATGCATCCCCTTGACGTTGTCCGAACTAGGTTCCAAGGTTTTTTTTAACACGAACTAAAAATGGAATTATTATATTATTGTAAGCGCTAGCGCTAGCCAGCAGTCCAGCGCTCCGCATGTGGGGTTCTGATTTTTGTAATTTTTCTGGCAGTTAATGATGGTCGAGTTCCCTTTGTTCCGGGTTACAAGAATACAGCTCATGCCATTTTCACCATTGCTCGCTCAGAGGTTTGTTCATCCAGTTTCCCCCCATTAACTTGTGTTTGTTTTATGTTTACTTCTGGTTCATTCTTGCTTGACTTTCGGTTTCTATTACTTTTGGCACACTTGATTATGCTTCGTAGATTTTGATCTTCACTCCCTATCATCTTGCTGTTGTTTAACGTTCCTATACTGGTAGCATGATGCTCAACGTTTTCTGTTCAAGGCATGGGGTCGTTGTGGAGATTCAATTATCAATGAGCTCTTACTTAAGATGGTTCCTTAATTTTCAACTGTTAAATGTTGAACTATTCGAGGAGGAATTTTGATAATTATAGAGGAGCTGTGACCTGACTCGGTATTTCTAAGTTGATGGCTATTACTGCCATATGAATTAGTACCATTTTATTGGTCTTTAAGTATCTGTCTTGTATCAAATGCAAAGAAGGGAAATTACCCAATTTGCTGAACCATGCACGTGCTTTAAGAAAAGAATCCAGACATTTATGCATTTCCTTTGCTCTCTTGATATGCGGGCTAGCATATTGTATTAATTTAAAGAAGTTGGATAGTTTCAACATTAAAATTTCCAGTCTTTGTGAAGAATGAAGAGAAACAGTATAAGATTTTGTTTCATAGTAACACCCTTGGTGTAAGTGGTATACAACTTGTTATTGTCAGACCCTTAATGTATGTCACTCACATTGAGTTCAATGCCAACCGCATTTAGGGCACAACTTATGCTGTGTGTGTTTTTAATGCCCAGTTCCTTATTAGTAGTCACTAGTCAATGTTGTTAGTAGATGAAAGGCTGCTTGAGTCTATATCACCAAAAAAATAGTCTGCTTGAATCATTATTCTTCTTTCTTTATCATGTGTATAGTCTTGCATTCATGTTCCTGTTAATGAAAATGTTTACAGCCACTGATGATAGTGTTAAGGTTATTGTAGAAGAATATAGAAGAAGAGAGGGAGAAGAGAGGGAAGAGGACGAAGAAGGAGAGAAGAAACAGAGAAAGAGAGACTGAGGAATTCCAAATTCTATTCAGGCAAAACATAACTGATACAATGAGACTACTATGCCTTATACAGTCAAGAGCCTCTGAACCCTTAAACGAACTAATTCTTAACTATTCTAACCACCTAACTGATCTCACTAACTACTCTAACCCTCATTAACTATTTTCTATGATTTACATATCAGATAGGCGTGTGGATCATTTTCCCACTAGTAACTAAGGGGTTTAATATTCTCATCAATTGCTATGGGAGACAAACTTAAGATTTATGACCTTTTTGTGTATCATTCTATGAATATGCTGCATGAATACCATGCTTTATCATGTTGCAGGGCTTAAGAGGTCTGTATGCAGGCTTGCTTCCTGCAGTCCTTGGGTCAACTATTTCGTGGGGTCTATACTTCTATTTGTGAGTACCAATTTCCATTGATGAGGAAATAATTATATCAAATCTACATTCAATATATCATTTTTGTAGCAGATGCTCAGTTGGAAATGATGATTTTATATAGGATCGTAGAATGTTTGATATTTTTCATTTTTATCTTGCATGCGTGTTTTATGTATCTTATCCTCCAAAACTTTTATCACATGTGACTAATGGTGTCTAAGTTTTGGTGAACTTGAAATTTCTTTCTCTGTTATCTAAATTCATTTTTCTTTTAGTTGGGTCACAAGGGATATTTTCTAGCTCACAGTAGTTCATGGAAGAATTATTTTCTTCTCTTAAGTAAAACATGCATAATATTCCTTAGTTGCAAGTGATTAAGGAGTGGGCATTCATGACTCATATTTATTAGAACTGGAAACTTTATTTCAGATAAATTTTTTGGAAGATATATCTGCTTATTCTTTAGCATGTCGGGATTTTCTGGAATTCTGTGCCTTTCCCTACACGATTTGGTTGTTCTTTTTTATGTGTTGAACGGTCTATTTGATTGCTTTCTTAAAAGCCCAAATTATTTTCCCAAACTGTAGCTATGACAAAGCCAAACAAAGGTATGCTAGGAACAGGGAGGAGAAGCTGAGCCCTGGTTATCATCTTGCTTCAGCTGCTGAAGCAGGGACTTTGGTGAGTATGCAGAATTTTAATAATATAAATTTATAACATATGCATTACTGTTTGGTAAGATATTTAATATATTGCTCATCCCTGCTGGCATGATATTGTTATTTGGTCTGGCATCCTGGAGGCAGGTTTTATGAAGTATTTATACAATCTTCTTGTATATATGGCTCAAAGTACTACCAAAGATATCTGTTTTTAGATTATGTAATGAAAATCATTGCCTAGGAGGTGAGCCTTGGAGCAATGGCAAGGTTGTTGCCATGTGACCTGGAGGTCATGTGTTCAAGTCCTTGAAACAATCTATTTACTTGCTAGGGTAACGTACATTTATCTCTCCCTGACCTCACCTGGTGGGAGGCTTGTACACTAAACCGTTTTTTTTAATGAAAATCATTCCTTGAAGGGCATTTGAGAATATAGTTTATAAATATAAATTCTTCATGATTTTAGTTCTAGTGCAACTTTGCGTTCTGTTCAAGATACTAGCTATCTAGCTTTATAGTGGGATGCTAGAAGGTCAACTTCAAAACCTGCCAAGTTTTTATCTGCACATTTCTGAACTTTGTGGAGACTGAACCTGCATTTTTTGTAATAACAGTGAATTTGGCTGTCCTTTTTGGGCTTTCATTGACCCATGTTGATGTTTGTCAGGTTTGCTTATGCACAAATCCTGTTTGGCTAGTAAAAACAAGAATGCAGCTTCAAACTCCTCTGCATCAAGCACGACCGTATAATGGGATCTATGGTCATATCTCCATCTTGCCCTATCCTTGAATGTGCATGAATCTGTGTCTTTATTTCTTTTTTGTTTTTTTGCCTTCAATCTCTGTCTTTATTCCTATTAGTCATATTCCATATATGAGCTATTAAATTTAGAATAATCATTATTTTCTGCACTCAGGACTTTCTTCATCTTAACTACCTTCACTCAAGATGAGTTATTCATATCTTGAATTTGGAAAATAGCATCACTATATATAGTATCCAGTAGTAAAGCATTTGGCCTTCACTCGAACACAGTCATAGTAGTGCCTTGATCAGGCACTTTTTTAATACGAGAACTCTGAGCCATTAATATCATGCATTCTTGTCATACTAAGCCATTTTAAAGAATTACTTTGCACGATGTTGGTTTTGTTGGGGTTTGGTTAGTATATTTTTTTAACCTGTTGCCATCGTAGTATTTGTTCAGATGATTTTGTTTTCTTTCAGATGGGAATGATTAATTTTAATGAGTCTACAGAAGTTGGCTTCTCGTTTGAATGATTAACTTTTTGAATTAAATGGGGAGGGGGTGAATTTACTTGTTTCAATCACCTTACACATAATATTCATTATTATCTGATTTGCTAACCAATTTTGCATATTTTTCCTATAAAATCAAATATCAGATGCATTTAAAACCATTACAAAAGAAGAAGGATTGAGGGCACTGTACAGAGGAATTGTTCCTAGTCTTTTTCTGGTATATTGCTCTCTTTTATATTTTTTCGTGTGAACCTTAGCTCTGAAACTTCAATTGAATGATGGATAAGATATGTAGAATTTTGGTTATGAAATACATAAATTTCTTCCATTTAATTGCACAATGAGCTCTTATTGTCAAATCGTATTAATCTGGGGGAATTATTACTGAGATCACAATGTATATTGAAAATAAAAATATGTACCTACCATGGCATTATATATTAAAAGTTATGTGTACTTCAGCAGGTCTCTCATGGTGCTATGCAGTTCACGGTATATGAAGAGCTTCGGAAAGTGATTGTAGATTCGAAGAGTAAGGAAAGTAAGGTGCATCATCAAAACCCCGATAAGCTGTTGGTGAGCTGATGAACCTTGTATGCACTTAACTTGCTATTGCATTTTTTTTTTTTGGGGTTACACCTTACTATTTGATATTTTTATTCTTGCTATGTTTGTTGGCTGTTGACCTTTTTGGCAAATGTTCTTTTGGTGACTGTTCCTAAATTTTCTAGACCAAATTAGAAACCATTGTCCCCAGTAGTATAATGAGTGCATCTCATTGGAATTTCCATCCCGACCATCAAAGTATATATATATATTTTTTTTTTTACAAAAAATGCTGGATACATCAAGTTTGTTTATTGGTACAAGCAACATTATTTGTATGCCACTTATGGCCTGCCTTCTCATCCCTCTTCTTTTCTTTTTGCATATAAAAAAGATTAATCTAATTGAAGTTTAACAATAAAATATTAGATTTTAGAGTTGCGCGGTGCTGCTCTTGATTACATTGCATTGAATATATTCTGATGAAAGAAATTTTGCTTTGCTTTCTCTATAACTCTCCAACAATATACCCACCAGCAATCTGCTTTTACCACCAGTTTTGATTTGTTACAAACTATTAGGTTGTATAAAATGTGTTCCAAGTATAGAACTGATAACTCCATGCTTTGGTATCTTAAAAGTGGTTTTACCTAGATCCCTGTATCATCTGCACCTGCTAAAGACTTTTTGTGAAGCCTCATAATTATATTGCTTTCTGTATTTCATTTTCTCCCCAGAATTCTATGGATTACGCTGTTCTTGGAGCAACTTCAAAAGTTGCTGCCACTCTTATAAGCTATCCGTTTCAGGTAGTGTCCCACGTCTTTAATAGGCATGGATTGTAGAGTTTTTTAATGTTGTGAATCAAATTGAAAAGTTGCTTTCTGACGAGACACGCTTGCTTTTTTTAACCTTTCCAGGTCCTACGGGCTCGATTGCAGGTATAGGATTCTGATTGAAAATTGAAGACTCTATCAATATCAAATATCACATTTATAAGCAAGTCGCATAATTCATAGACCGTAAACAATGTTACTTCTTCCTCCAATACTATACATTGCATAGAACTTACATCTAGTTTTATAGGATTTGATTGAAAAATGAAGGCATTCAATATTATACTGCGTAAATTCTGGGTGAATGCATCTTTCTCAGGGATGAATTGAAAATTTCTTTTCTCTATGCAGCAACGGCCTAGTGTTGATGGGATTCCAAGATATATGGATACTTGGCATGTCGTGAAGGAAACTGCGCGGTAAGTTGACAAAATTCATCCAGCTTCAGATTTGCATAATTTGGGTGGGGTAAGACTCATCAAAATCTTTTGTAACTGGAATAACATTGAAAATACAGCTAAACAGGTTCTTAAACATTGAAAAGAAGCCTCGTACCCGCCAAAAGACAGCTTACTTTGTCAAGAATTTAGAAATCGTACTCGTAAAATTGTATTATAATCTCCATTGTTCTTGCAGGTTTGAAGGTGTTCGAGGATTTTACAAAGGGATCACCCCAAACTTATTGAAAAACGTTCCTGCTTCATCAGTAACATTTATTGTTTACGAAAATGTGCTTAAATTGCTTAAACCAACAAGGAATGACTAGTTTTTTTTTTGGGTACCGTTTTGGGGGCACATACCCTACCCATTTTAACATGTATGAGCGTACACATTTTTTCCCATTACATTTTAATGATGGGGTTCTATTGTGAGCGTAGACATTTTCCCCCATGACATTTTATTGACAATATATCAGCTTATACAGTGGCAACATTTTATGAAGGGCAATAATTTAGTAGTTCATAATTATGTGCTTGGGATGAAAACTATGTAGAAATAACGTTAATTCAATTTTAATGCAACACTCCCTAGATATTACGTAATGTGCCTAGACCCATCAAAGTTAAATTATTTTGCATGATTATACGTACTGATGAATTATGTCCGCGACGTTTAGCTCAAATCAAGGAGTCTAAATATTGCTCCGCAAAGATTGTTGACGGATGAAAGAAAGGATTTCATCGGAGATTTGCTGAGCTTTCTCTTGATTGATGAAATGGTGGCCGTCTATGATAACCACTTCAAGGTCAGGGACAAGGCTCTTGAACATTTCCCCTTGCACATACTCTCTTGTTCCGCCACTAACAAAACCCAGTTCTTTGTCTCCAGTTATAAACTTGGTAGGAACTGTAATCTTCGCGTCTTGCCATGGTGCGAGAAGCTCCCAAGTCCTGTAACAACAACAAAGGTCCTCTCAATTTAAGACATGCTAATTTGTCTATTATTCCTGAAATTGATGCTTTTTTTTTATATTTTTGGATATTGCTTTGTGTAAAGTCGTCCTAACTTTATATAATATATTCCCTTGCAATGCATTGTGCATGGGGGAATCTAATTGAATTTAAAAAAAAACACACATTTTTAGTTGCATAGAAATTGTACAATACACGTTATTTACACTTCTTTACTTTATACGTGCAACGAGTTTATTGTTAGAATTTAATATTATCTTAATAAAAAATAGATACATTTTTTTATCAATTTTGAAAGGTATCGAATGTGGATCAATATTTATGTCTCACTTCAACTTTATTACTTGAGCGAATGTTGTGCGATAAACTGAGTTTGATTTTTAAAATATCAAAATGATTTTTTACAAGTAGGACAATGGTAGGAAAAAATCTTAAGGACCTTAGCAAAACTCGTTTTTACAAGTTTTAAATATTTTACGTCATCGATGGCGTCAATCTTCTTGTTTTCTTCTTTAAAATTGCTAGATAGTTCATTTAGGGGGTTTCACACTCTTATCTCTTAATTCTTTTTCCCCAGATATGTTGGCGTTCATCATTCCCTTTCTGCCGAATGTTAGAGTAGATGCTTACATAATTATATGTCAGTTTCAATGCTTTAGCCTTTGTTATGAACATAGATCAATACAGTGGCATGAGATAGTTGAAGAGGCAATTCGGTGGTGGAGTTTGTTGACTATTCCTCAACTACCCTTTGAATTGTTTCCATTAATCACTCCTCTTCTGTCTCTGTTTTGTATATAAATATATCTTGTAATCCTCTCATTTAAATAGATTGAGTGTAAATATAGTTTGTATAAGCTCTTTTGCTTACAAGGTATCAGAGCTAGGTTGTAAAAAAAACCTTGCCTGATTTCCCTTTCGTTCTGTGTGACAGAGAACAAGAGAGAGGGGTCGTGTTCTGTCCTTGTTTGTATCACTGTACACGCGCCCCACCATTAGAATTGCCGGCCAAATACCAGCGGACGCCTGAAGTTTGACTGCCATCCGACAACGGGAAGGCGGCGTGTGGCCTTCATGCACTTGAAAGCCAGAAAATTTCACCGGCGCGTGGTGGCGCGTGTGATGGAGCTGCTGACGGCGGTGAGCTTCGCCTGAGCTCATTTCTCCAATCTGGTTTGTCCCTGACGTGTTTTGGTTCATTTGGGTATGATTGATTATTGGGTGCTCTTGAAGTTTTTTTTTGAATCTTCATTCGGTCGATAATTTGCTCCTCAGTCTCGTCTTCTGGAGGACCATCTTGTCATTTTTCAAATTTGGAGGACCAACCTGTCATTTTACAAATTCGGAGGACCTATCTGTAATTTTTCAAATTCGGAGGACGAACCTGTCATTCTGCAAATTCGGGTGACTATTGCTGTATAATGTTGTTTTTCTGGTTAATTCCTATGGCTGACTCTAAAACCAGTGTTACTACTGAAATGATTCCTGTTTTAAATAAAATTACTGATCTTAAGTTAAACTGGACAAATTATTCGGATTGGAACAAGACGATTGAAATGTATTTACTAAGTATTGAAAAAGAAAGTCATTTGATTGAGGCGCCTCCAATGGATGATTCAAAACTGAGTTGGACCAGAGCTGATGCTCGATTATTTTTACAACTTCAGAATTCTATTGAGAGTGACATCTTACCTTCCGTAAGTCATTGTAATACTGTAAAAGAACTTATGGATTATCTTGAGTTCTTGTATTCTAGGAAGGGGAACATTACTCGTATTCACGACGTCTGTAAAGGTTTCTACCGAGCTGAACAGCAAGGTCGTCCTCTGAAGAATTTCTTCATGGATTTTAAACGGATGTATGAGGAAATGAGGCAGTTGATGCCTCCCACAACAGATCTTCAGGCACAAGTGGATAACATGGAAAAACAAGCTATTATTAGCTTCCTTACTGCTCTCGATCCCACTTATGAGACAGTTCGATCTTAGATATTATCCAATTCTGAGCTTCCTTCACTTCAAGATGTGTACTCCCGTGTGCTACGTGCCGATAGTTTGTCTCAACCAACTTCTAACCTTCATGCTAGTGCTTTAGTAGGCCGTGGTCCTCCTGACAACAGGACTTAAGGCTTCTCGCGACTAGGACATGGGCACATAAGTCCTATTCCTGCTGATAACCGACATCAAGTCCTTTCTTGCCAAGGTAATAATTCTCAGAATTCTGGTACAGATGGGATTATTTGCTACTATTGTAAGGAACTAGGTCATACTAAACGTTATTGTCGTAAGTTGCAAAACAAGCTACAGCATAGCGGTGCTGCTCATTTGACCAACTCCTTTGATAATACCCCCTCCACACCTACTGCACTTGCTACAGGTAACAATGACTCATGCCTTGCTACTTCATCTTCCAAGTGGATCATTGATTCTGGTGCCATTGATCATATGACAGGTAATCATCATTTGTTCTCTTCGTATGCACCTTATGCCAACCCCTCTTCGATAACAATTGCTAATGGTTCATACTCCCGTGTTTTTGAATCTGGCACTGTTACACCTACTATATCTATTTCCCTCTCATCTATCCTTAATGTCCCTAACCTTGCGTTTAACCTTTTGTCTCCTAGCAAACTTACTCACCAGTTAAATTGTTGTATCTCATTTTTTTCCTGACCATTGTTTGATTCAGGATCTCACGACGAAACGTATTATTGGTAGGGGATATGAATCTGGCGGCCATTACTTCCTTGATGATTAGGCGCCGCGTTCCATTGCATGCTCTGGTGGTTCCTTTCCTTTTAATGTTCATTGTCGTCTGGGTCATATATCTTTGTCCTCTTTAAAGAGGATGTATCCTCAGTTTCATCATTTGTCTTCTTTAGAGTGTGAATCGTGTCAGTTTATCAAACATCATCTTGTTCACCTGGCACCTCGCATAAATAAACGGGTTGCGTCCCCTTTTGATTTAGTCCATTCTGATATTTGGGGTCCGTGTCATATCGAATCCAAGTCTGATTTTCGGTATTTCATTACATTTGTTGATGACTTTTCTCAAACCACCTGGATTTATTTAATGAAACATCATTCAGAGTTGTTTTCTCATTTTTGCAATTTCTGTGTTGAAATTAAAACTCAGTTTGGTATTTCTGTGAAAACCTTACGGAGTGACAATGCTAAGGAATATTTCTCTGCCCAATTTCACACGTATATGCTCCAACATGGCATGATTCATCAGTCCTCATGTGCTGATACACCTGCTCAAAATGGGGTTGCTGAAAGAAAGAACCGGCACTTATTAGAGGTCGCTCGAGCACTCCTGTTTCAAATGCATGTTCCAAAATCTTTTTGGGCTGATGCTGTGTCAATAGCATGTTTCCTTATCAATCGTATGCCGTCTCCTGTTCTCAGTGGTGACACTTCTTACACAACTCTGTTCCCTTCAAAACCTTTGTTTCCTATTAATCCAAAAATCTTTGGTTGTATCTGTTGTGTTCGTGATGTCTACCCTACTGTTATCAAACTGAATCCTAAATCTCTTAAATGTGTCTTTCTTGGGTATTCCAGGGTTCAGAAGGGTTATTGACGTTATTCTCCCACTCTTCGACGTTATCTTGTGTCTACAGATGTCACTTTCCATGAGTCGACTCCATTTTTTTCTATTTCCACTGAATCTTCATCCTTAGCCCACAGTTCCGGTCTTGACGATCTATTGGTCTATGAGGTTCATTTACCACCTGTGCACGCCTCTATACCAATACCTACTAAACCACCTATTCAGCATGTTTATCGTAAGCGTCCTCGGGAAAGTAATGACGTCGTTCATGTCCATGGTCCCCCAATAGTGCCTGCTTCGGCGTCTAATCCAGAATCAATTCCTCCTGCCACTGACTTGGCAACAGTGCTTGATACTATTGATACATCTGCTTCTTCTGAGGAATTGCCCATTATATTTGCTCATTCTGAGGAATTGTCCATTGCCATCCGTAAAGGTAAACGTACTTACGCCTATCCTATTTCTTCGTTTGTTTCCTATAACCATCTATCTTCCCCATCCTGTTCTTTCATAGCTTCCGTTGACTCTATTACCATCCCTACATCTCTCCACCAAGCCTTAGCCCATCCTGGTTGGCGTGCTGCTATGGAGGATGAAATGATGGCCCTTGATGAAACAGGTACCTGGCATCTTGTTACTTTACCTCCTGGTAAGAAGGCTATTGGGTGTAAAAGGGTGTTCACGGTCAAAACCAAGGCCGATAGAACCTTGGAGCGCTTGAAAGCTCAACTCGTTGCTAAAGGCTATGCTCAGATCTATGGTGTTGACTATTCAGAAACTTTTTCCCTTGTAGCAAAATTGTCTTCTGTTTGTTTCTTTATTTCTATGGCTGCTACTTATGGTTGGGCTCTTCACCAGTTGGATGTTAAAAATGCCTTCTTGAATGGTGATCTTCTTGAGGAAGTTTACATGGAGCAACCACCTGGTTTTGTTACTCAGGGGGAGCGGGGGAAGGTATGCCATCTCCAAAAATCACTATATGATCTGAAGCAGAGTCCTCGTGCGTGGTTTGACAGGTTTAGCACTGTGATTAAGAAATTTGGTTTAAATCAGAGTAAGTGTGACCATTCTGTGTTTTATTAGTGAACGGAGGCTGGCATGATCCTCTTAATGGTATATGTTGATAATATTGTTATTACGGGGAGCTACACTTTGGGAATCTCCTCACTAAAAGCCTTCCTAAATTCTCACTTCCAAACAAAGGATCTGGGTCAGTTAAAATACTTTCTTGGGATCAAGGTTATGAGAAGCACGAAAGGCATTCTCTTGACACAACGGAAATATGTTCTGGATTTGCTAAAGGAGACTGGGAAACTTGAGGCAACACCCAATAGCTTTCCCATGATTCCTAATCCTTTCTTGAACATTGATGATAGCATACCGTTTGATGAACTACCTGAGGATGTAAGAAAAAAGGTTGATCCTGAAAAGATCAAGCCGTTTGCCTACCCTGATAGATACCGAAGATTGATTGGGAAGCCAAACTATCTCACGGTGACTCACCCTGATGTAACCTTTCCAGTAAGTGTACTTAGCCAATCCATGACAGCACCAACTGTTGCTCAGTGGGAAGCCTTAGAGCATGTCTTACATTACCTGAAAAGCTCACTTGGTCGTGGTATACTCTATACAAATCATGGCCATACTGAGATTGAATGTTTTTGCGATGCTGATTTTGCTGGGTTAAAGTCTACCAGGAGATCCACCACAAGATATTGTGTGTTTGTGACAAGGTAATTAAACCCGGACCGGTCAGTGAACCGGTTGGGGTACTAGGTCAAGGGTCAGTAGGTTAGACCGGAGTCAAACCGGAGCTAAACCGGGACCAAACTAGTGAGAAATAGAATATTTTAGACTTATAGTATGAAATTCTAAAGGATTTTTTTTAAAAAAAAATAAAAAAATTTGACCCGAACCGGGTCACCAAACCGGACCGGTTTAGTGCCCGGGTCACCGGTTTCTGGGCCGGTCCAGTCCGAGTCAGATAACATTGGTTTGTGGGTGAAAACTTGGTATCTTGGAGGAGCAAGAAGCAAGATGTGGTATCTAAGTCAAGTGTGGAAGCTGAGTATAGAGCCATGTCTCAGTCTATGCAAGAAATTGTGTGGACTCACCAATTAATGAAGGAAGTTGGTTTTGCCATGTCATTGCCCGCAAAGCTGTGGTGTGATAATAAAGCTGCCCTACACGTAGCCTTTAATTCAGTATTTCATGAACGTACAAAACATATTGAGATCGACTGTCACTTTATACGTGATAAGATCAAAGAAAACTTTATTTCTATAGGGCATGTGCAATCTAGTAATCAATTGGAAGATCTTCTAACTAAGGCCTTAAATGGGACTCGTGTTGACTATCTTTGTAACAAGTTGGGCTTGATTAACATCTACGCTCCAACTTGAGGGGGAGTGTTATGAACATAGATCAATATAGTGGCATGAGATAGTTGAAGAGGCAATTCGGGTGGAGTTTGTTGACTATTCCTCAACTACCCTTTGAATTGTTTCCATTAATCACTCCTCTTCTGTCTCTTTTTTGTATATAAATATATCTTGTAATCCTCTCATTTAGATAGATTGAGTGTAAATATAGTTTGTATAAGCTCTTTTGCTTACAGCCTTTATGTATGAGAAAATGATAAATTTGGGAAGCAGACAGAGAATTAGAGGTAGACATGAAAATACTTACAGGTCCATTGCGCGGTAGTAATTGAGAGGGCCAGTGAAACCAGATTCCTGAAACTTGTCAGCAAAGACCTCTAGTTCCTCTTCACTTATCCATGAAGGCAAAACTGATGGCGTTGGCAAGAAATCAACAAGCTCCATGCCTTCTGGAGCTGTCAGAATCTCTGCTGTAGTGAGCAAGATCTTCTTCATCACTGTCAGACAATCGTATCTGGCAAATGCTCTCTCTGCTCGACCAGGTTTCTGGGTCACCCCAACCCCACAAAACACACACCGATTCATGAAATCACTTCTTTTGCATAGTGCATATGATTCTTTATCAACACATTTAAAGCAAGCAGATGACAATACCTGAAACTGGGAGACATGAACCTGATTCCCAAATTTCCGAATGATGGCTTCCACTGTTTTCATGGTTGGAGATCTTGGAAAGTATGGAACTGACAGAGCAACGAACCCCTTGACTCTGTCAGGCCTAAACAGACTCAGATGCCACCCAACCACTGCTCCCCAATCATGTCCAACTACAAATGCCTTTTATGCATTTCGTGGTCAAAGATAGCGGCAGAGAAATGTTTAATGATCAAATTCTGTGAGAGATTCAAGAGTGCATGCAAGAGACAAATCATCAAATACCTGGGGTTCACCCAAATGGTCAAGGAGCCCGATAAGGTCGCCGACAAGGTGAAAGGCGGTGTAGGACTCGGGGTTGAGAGGAGAGTCAGAATCACCATAGCCTCTGAGGTCAGGAGCAACTGCATGGTAGCCTTGTTGTGCCAAGTAGTTGAGCTGGTGGCGCCATGAATACCATAACTCAGGGAAGCCATGAAGCAGGAGAACAAGCGGTCCCGTCCCTTGTTCTGCTATGTGCATCCATATCCCGTTTGTTTTGATTCTTTGGTGATTCACTTCATTCATGCTGCCTTTTCCTTGCTTCTTTCTGTTTTCTAAAACTAGAAGGGAACAGGAGAAGAAGGGTTTTTGGATGAAGAACAGAGATGATAATACAGGGTAAAATGACAGCTAGAAGGGAATGATGGCTTTGATGGGTTAAGTCAGAGGACAACTTTGACCAGTTAACCCTTAATATATTCAAGGACGTGATGCAAGAAAGTTGAATTCCTAAGCAATTTAAAAAGAATTGCCCAGCTACCGTGCCGTGCAATGCACCCGGACGAGTTTTGATGGCAGATAAGGGTCTTCGGAGACAAAACTATGATTAAAGATGGGATGACAAACAATGATGAAATAGTGAGAAGTTTTTTTACGTTTTTTTATACTGTCATACCTCCTTACTACATACGAGCTTGAGGTAGTATAATTTATTTTTGGGAACGGATCAAATTATTTGCGTGGCATTTGTGTCCAGTATTCCCCAAAGGAAGGCCATTTGTTTAACGGGAGACTCAAAGATTCGCACGTGTCAGCGTGACGCCGTCTACTATAAAAGAAGCAAAGTTGGGGAATTGAAGATTCTTTTATTAATTTGTATGGAAAGGTGTCATTGGTCAATTCACGCGCTCCCGGGAAACAGTTTGCGTTCCGATTCGTTATTAAAGGCAGAGAATGTGGCGGCCATGAGAGCTGGAGCCGGCGGCGGACTCACCACCCATCGATGCGTCTCTTCTAATTTTGTTGTACTCCTTAATCGGCTTCCAGATCCACGGCCCTTCCTTGCCCAACCCATTTTCATCCCAAAATTCATGGCCCAAAAGGCAGATTCCCAGCCGATTCGATCGGAATTGGAAGCGGATAGAAAGGAGGAGAAAGATTCAGAGAAGCTGCCTGAAGAAGTTCCTCCGCCGCCGGACAAACCTCTTCCCGGTGATTGTTGTGGCAGTGGATGCGTCCGCTGCGTTTGGGATGTGTACTATGAAGAACTTGAAGAATATAATAAGCTCTTTAAACAAAATCAGACTCCTAAATCATAGTGTTCTTGTATAACTTTTGATTGTTTGTTCATCACATATTGTGATGACAGATTTGTCGTACTTTGCTGAACTTTGATGCCTTGGTTACGGCAATGAAATGAATTTTGCTTCAGTTTTATCTCAGGTCCTTTTTATCTATTCACTTTCATCCCCACCAATTTGTAGTTTTCTTCTTGTTATTTGATAATTGCTCTAACCAACAGCATTTGCTGAATTTTGAGCTTCCGGGAATTGCGTTATCTTCTAATTCTGCTGAAAATGACCACAGGATGCAGATGCACTATGCATATCTATGTATATATCTCTATATGATTATTGAACAGTGTCTATTTTTGGTCGTTAATTTAAATGATAACATCAAAAAAATGAATTCTTACACTGAAATTCTCAAATCAACTGTACATGTTTGTCCCATATCATGACACAGAGTTTGGCCGCCACATGCCTTTCTTGGCGAAGAGCAACCCCTCTTGGCTTTTGGAGGTTATTTCCCAACGTAGAGATCTCAATAAGCCTTCCATTTCCCCAAGTGTGTCTGAGTCATCACGGATGATCAATTGACCTCCTGGTCTTGCTATTCTATCGACCTCCGCCATTACCGGAACAAGGTTGCATCTGAAGAGCCAAAACAACAAGGCAGGGTTAATAATTTCACTATTGAGGGGGGGGGGGGGAATATATGTCCACTTCCATGCATACCTGTTCTTCAACTTTGAGAAAAGGCTATCTGCATGTAATAGGTCATAAGTTCGTGGATAGGTGCTAAAAGATTCACACCAATCATGGTATATTCCAAAAAGACCCCGCTCATAAATGATAGGAAGTGTGTCCGGGGAATCTATGTTCACCACATTCATTACCCAAACTGGAAGATCCCTCAAAGCTGCTGCAAATCTGCGAAGACAAACATGACTTGTCTCTGATGAACACCCATTATTGATAATGATAGGTAGCAGGAGAAGGAGATAAATGAACAAGACAAGACATTGCATGCAAATATGTATATTCTAACTAGATTTTCATGCCCATATATTGCATTGAACTCGAGACTAACTACGGTTCGCAACTATGTGAACAATGCGGCTTTCATTGGTTTTTATTTACATAGGTTGCAGTCAAAGTTTTATCTATACCCTCCATAAACAGCTCGCATGTCCATGACATTTCTCACGTTAGACCAAGTCATGCCAATGTTGTTCAACTCGTCTAGAACATTTTCCCAACGTTCAGTGTCTTCTACAAAATCTTGAGAAGCTGGTTTCCCATATACTCCCGTTTGCAAGTCGTTTAACCAAAAGGGAACTTTGCGCAGCCGATTAGGCCAAGCTTGAGGCCATCTAGCCCCTCTTTCATCCTTGTTAACCGGCACCTTGTGCAAACAGGCCTGCAGAGGTACGTACCTGTAAATATGATACAGTTAATCAAGATTAGAACTCTTGTTTGTAATCTGCAAGTGTGATCCTTCTCTAGAAGATGTGGTCTTCAGGCAATGATTTACCAAGATGCATTTGGATCATCATTATCATTGCATACTGGAGGAATGCTTTGCTTCCTTTGCTCATAGCATTCATTGGAAGTGGGTTTGCGGTAAATGGCTACACCAATGCTGTTAAGTTTATCCTTGCTGATAGTCACGAGCTCCCAACACATGGACTTAGTTAGTGAGGACATTTCTAGAAGAAAATTAAAAACGGTCAGCCTGGTACAAAACTATATTACTCATCCTTTTCAATGCAGATTACATGTGTTTTAGTACCATTCCATATCTGGACATCTTCTTGGAGCTTTTGGTACACTGGAGTAGCAGACCAGACAAAATAACCGCCTGGTCTAAGGATACGGTTCAATTCCAAAAGCAACAAGCCACCTTGAAGAAAGCTATACATCTCTTAGTAACTATAATCAAAGTAGAAGTATCAGTTTTAAATAAAACAAGAGTGTTAGTGAGAACCATCTGCGTGCCAGGGCACTCTACAACGTGCACAATGCACGAGATCAAAGACCATGCTAGGGAATGGCAGCCTTTGGGAACCCATGACTGCAGATATGGCAGGTATTCCTCTCTCAATAGCAAATTGCACTTGGGCTACGTGTTCATCCTTTGGTGCAAAAGACATTGCAAGTACATCTCTCTCGAATAAATAACCTCCAAAACTGCCAACCCCACACCCAACATCCAAAATCACACGAGTCCGCTTGCCCCATGCTATACTCGCTTCTTCAGCCTACATCCACATACCATTTTATCACCCAAAATTACAAGAGATGTGAGTTTTTTTGCCAAGAAATTTCAATTCAACAACTTAAATTCTCAAAAGCATTGTTCAGCTTAAATTTTGAGCTAGCATGGAATGAATTTTCAAATGTGTTTGCTGGGTGCTAGGTGGGTGCCATTAAAAATGGTCTGGTCAAAAAAATTTGTAGCTAGTTACCTCTTGAATAAAATCAATGTAGTGGAGAGCGCCATGAATGAATTGAGTGCCACCTCCAGGGAATGTCAAAAACTCACCTGTCACCTTCACCCAATTCTGGTGCCCCTTTACCTCTGCCAATAGTGTGTGGGGTACGTTGTAGTACCATATCTGCTAAAACAAAACAGTATGGTTTTAACTTTTTTATGAAAGGCCCCCCAATGGCCCAATCTATTCAATGTTTCAATTATTATTTTAAAGCACTTCACCTTGTCTCTACTACTGGGCCATTCAATGGGTGTCTTGTAACCTTTTGGGAGTGGCACCAAGCAAGTGGGCGCATCCTCTGGGCAATGTCTTTCTCTGTGCTCATAGTGTTTAGTACCGTGTAACTGCTTCAAAGCCTTCTCATTGTCTAAACAAGGTATATAATCAGCACTTGCTGTGACATTGCAGAGATGCCACGTGTAATCTTGTAAACTTTCTGACTCTATACTTTTTGATTCATCCCCTCGTCTCTCTTTTTCGTTCTGCGATTGATCTGCTTGGGTTGACCATGACTTGCTCTCCTTTGACCGTTTTGCATTTTTGTTTCCACTCGTCTGCTTCTTTTCTCCTAATTCTGGTTTCTGCGTCTCCAGTTCAAACTTCGTCTTGGTCAGTTGAGAGCTTTCGTCCTCATGTTTATGATCTTGTTGCTTTTCATCTTCTTCTGTAATCTCCCCTTTGTCTTCTCTCAGCTGTTTCTCATTCTGCTCATCTTCATCATATTTAGATTCTTGATTATTAAAATCATTTACACCTGGTCGCTTTCCGGAATTTAGTTCTTGGCTTTCATTGGCATTTTGATTCTCATCTTCAACGTTTTTGTTTTCATTTGTATCCGAGTTTTCGTCTTGATTATCAAATTTCCTAACATCTGATTGTTGTTCTGTATTTAATTCTTGATTTTCCTCGGTATTTCCATTCTGGTCTTCTTTGTTTTTGTTTTCCTTCATATCCGAGTTTTCATCTTGCCCTCCAAAATTCTCTTCTACGTCATTTCGGTTTCCTTCAGATGAAACACCAGTAATACTACTCCCCTGAACTTCCTCAGACCCAGACATCTTCGCATCAGCGTGCTGGCGAACATTGTCGGCTTCCGCTTGATTTGTCTCAGAGGCATCTTGGTTTTGAGTATCTCCCTCTGATTCTTGAGCCTCGTTAGTTAAACTCCGGTCATCGTGTGGATCTTGGTTGGCATCAGAATCGGGGGTATCGTCATCAGATTTGATTGTCTGGTCATGACCTCCGGAGGTGATTTCGGCAGAGTCTATGGAGGAAGAGATATCATTCTGGGTTTCGAAATCGGAGGTATCAACAATGGCGGCGCGTGCGACAATGCTACGCTTTTGAGGTTGATCTCCGGGATTGAGTTTTATGCTCCATACAGCGAGAACACAAACTGCAATCACGACTAGGACGATTAAGGCTGGCGCGTAAAACGAAGATGAAGACCTCCTGTTGTTCCGTGATTTAGACAATGCCATTAGATTATAAGTTCAGAGGGTTTGATTTTTCGTTGAGGAAGACGACCATGGAGGTGAAATTGCACGGAGGGAGGCGATGAAAATGAATGAATGAATGAAGAAGATGGTAAGAAAAGACAGAAGCGAGCGCTCCAACTTGAAAACTGGGAAATTATTCAAAGATCCAAAGGAGTCGGATTAGGGAATTTTATTGGTGCATGTGTGGGAGCAGACAGGAAACGAGTAAGCACTAATGTCCTGTTTGGTATAGTGGAATTGAAGGAATAGAATTGGAATTGGAATTGAATTTCATGTCTGTACAAAGAATTGTTCATGGAATTTAATTCCATGTGAAAGCAAGATGGGCTCAATTCCATCAACTCAATTCCACTCAAAAACCCAAGATTTATAATTGCATGTCTTTATTTCCATGCATGCCCTTTCTGCCACCAGGGCGCTCGACCATCCTCAACCACTGAGGATATGCTCCGACTTCATCCTCTTCCTCACTCTCCCACTCTTCGACATCACCGGCATCTGGAGCTAAAAGAAACAAACAGACCTAAGACATGGGGAGGCGGCAATTGAGAGTCTGTGAGCCGGAGGGGGGTTGTGAGCTTCTGCTGGGCTGAGACGTGAGAGTTTGGATCGGGGAGGCGAAACTGAACCAAAGAGAGCTTAGAGCTTCATTTTCATCGTCACCTTCACCTCCATCCTCCATTTCTGACGAGCTTCAAGATAGGAGAGCCTCGACTTTGAAGAACTTGACCGAAGACTTGAACCACAGGGAGTGACCACCGTCTTCCACCTCCGTTCTCACACATTTCCGATGACCTTTTTGACAAATCCCAGATTTCGACAGTAAATCCCAGATTCCGGCGAGCTCTATTTTTCACAGCACCACCGACCTCTCCCATTTTTTTTCTCTCACTGGCAGTGGTTTGTTCTCAAATCAGCGGTGGTCTGTGTTTGTTCTCAAATGAGAAGGGGTTTTGTGCTTGACCAAAGATATGAAATTTGGCTGAAAAAGTTGTTGAATGCTGCGATGGTTTGTTTGTTCTCCCATGGTCTGAAAAAATTATTGAAATTTTTTATCTAAAAAAATCAGTGGTGGTTTGGGTTTGTTCTCCGATGGTTTTTTTGTTTCTTTAATTTGGAAGGGTATTTTGGTATTTTTATATAAAAATCATATCTCATTTCCTTAACATATCAAACATACTTTTAAACCTCATTTCCATTTCCATATCCATATCCATATCCATTTTCATTTCCATCAAAATCAATTCCAGCGTACCAAACGGGCCCGAACATCTTAAAGCCTTCACTTCAGTCTTCATTCCTTTATAGCATCAATGGGCCAGAAGTTGGCCCTTCCAGTGATTGTTCGAAGGCCCAAAGTTCAGACTGGACCCTTATTTATGGGCCATTTATGTTGCCAGTCAACCTAAATTAAGCATTTTCACCCCACATTGTTAATCGGCCAATTATTTTTGGTTTGTCAAGGTTTTCAAGAGATCTTTTCATGATTATATTAATATCTTGAAGTCCCAAGATTATATTGCTTTTTTTTTTTGTCGAAAATATTATATTAATTATTCATCGCATTTTCAATCATTTGAACTTAAGTTGGCCCCCAAATCAGATCATAGCCATATCCAAGGCCCCTTAAAATAACAGCAGCAATTAAAATGCGAAATAGAACCATCAACGCAAATCTTCCACGTAATCAACTTTCGGCTAATATTAATTATTACTCAATGAAAAGGCCAAAACTTGAAGGGATGTGTGAGATGTGGCTGGGAACGTTAGTTTCTTGAAAAGCGATGCTTTACAGGAGTGGGTGGGCACACAAAAGGACTTGAATTAGGTACCAAACGAGATTTTTATGGCGTTTGGACAAAATGAATCTTTGAAAACCATGGTGAGGACAGAAGGATATGCACAAAAGGGGGCAAGAGAGAGTATAATCTGTTGCAGACACAGGAAGCCGATTGATGACCTTACCTACATTTGTTGTTACACTTCAAGAAAAACTAAAACTGCCAATCAATTTCTCTGTCTTTGTGAAGCTTTTTATGGGTTCCATTTGAATACGAGCCATTCCTTCAATTCCCTATTCATTCTAATATCCCTTTTCACTTTCCAAAGGCTTAGTGGTAGTTCACCTTTCACTAATGCCTGTTTTAAGAATATAAAAATAATTTACTTCACATGTACTAATGTGCCCTAGTCACGTGATGAAATTTTCTCCAGTGCCAGACAATGGATAACGACCCTTGCTTCACAGTAATATGGAAATACAAAACATGTACACCCAATCCAGATAACGCTCATAAAAAAAATGATTTATGTAGCATATAAAGCCAAGGGTGGGGAGTGTATGTGTGTATATATATATATATATATTTTAAAGGGCCCCATCTTGTGATTAATCAGAAGAAAGGTTCTTGTCTAGTGGCCCACGTCCAATAGAGAGAGGTATTTTCACTGTGATGTGATGGCCATTTGAAATGGATGGTCTCTCTTGGCAAACTGGTTTCCAACCTTGATATAATTCAAAGGTTGTTTAGATTCTTTCCTCTTTAGTTCCCCTTTTCTTTTCTTTTTTCTTTTTCCAATGACAATAATAATCATAATAATAATAAGCTAGCTAGTGACCTAATGGTAAACACATGGAGACCTATGCCACTTGGGGTCATCACTTAAAGGTCACTGCGAATAATGTATTTTTGTTGGGTGCAAGGCAGCTTGAAAGCTCTCGATCGGTCTCTCTAGTCATGTTCTTATCTTATATCATGATATTCTTTGGAATGATTGAACCGCCACTGTGTTAAAATTCCCAATTTTGGCTGATTATAGGTCAGGGATCTAAAGTATACACGGACAATTAAAATAAATAAAAGGCCACACACACACACACACACAGAGTGATTTAACATCTTCCATCATCATCCATATCAGACTAATTAGGATCCATATGACCATGTTATAGCTAGCTAGACCCTTTTTTAAATTCAGCGTTCGATCTCGAAAGGCAACTGCAAATAGTGCAGTAGTGTAGGGTTGATAATTCCGCATCTGGACATTGTTCTGTCCTTAAAGCCTTCCCAAAAATATGCCTTTTGTACAATTCTATACACATGAAATAATTAATCAGCAGGTTTAGGGGCAGATTTTAGACCCCAGCTCGCAACACGTTGTATAAAAAAAGTGCAGAGAACTTGCACTTAATTGGTGAAAAAGATCACAAAAAAATAGAAAAGGATTTTACATCATATTGGCATATTAAATAATGAAAAGGGCTGCATGCTAAGTTTGATATGTTGCCTTGTTGCTATATCGGGCGGTGCATCACTTTCACCAAGCACTCAGACCAAAGTATATATGGATGGCACTTATTAAGCATGTTTGTTTCAACTTATAAAAACTTATAAGTTGCTTTTTACGTAAATCGAGACACAACTCCTCTCACATACTTACTTCGTATACCGTAAATCACTATTAAAAAGCAACTTATAAGCAATCGAATCGCTCAACCAAACATACCCATTATCTACTTGTACAATCGAGGCAGCTTCGAATCAATGGTGATTTCCAAGGCTGCACAGCCAAAAACACTTGACTTGTTTTTTCCTCAAAAAAAATTCTTTTTGTTTGTTAATTAAGTGGTTTTTTACTGATCTAAGGAGCCTATGTACATAAGTGAAGCTTTATGATTGGAAAGATTTGGAAATTCTTTCTTAGGACAGGCTGAAGTGGGTAGCTATATATGTACGTGGCTGGTTCTAGATCACAGAGACCCTACCCCAGAGTCGAAGATAATCATCATGACACATTTTTATAACGAAAACTGATACTATATATATTTTTTTGGGAAACCATTACAATCAATTTTGATGATCTAAAAGATTCTCTAACTTTTTTCGTGTAGTAAAGAAGGCCGCATTACATTACTGGCTGTGTGATGTATGCGTACGTACGCGTGCTACAAAAAAAGTGCATGTTCATCGTCGTCGTGTACACAGAACTGGGACTTAGCTTCTTGTTAATTCTTTTAAAGACTGATCTGAGATATAGATGCTTCGGTTACGGTAGATTCTGCTTTAAGGAAAATAAATCAGATGAGTGGGGTATAGCTCTGTGGTACGTAATATAAGAAGAAGAATGAGACACAACGACGCCCTCAAGTCCATGCTCTTTTTGGAAAGCCCTTTATGGCTTTCCTCTGATGATGACTTTATTTCTAATCTTAACAAACATTGGGCCATCACGTCCTTGTCGCTAATTAAATATATTTGTTTATCATAACTTGATTATTATACAACCACCAGTCTTTAACTTAAAAAACTGAGGCAATCATGTGCCCCCTTCCAGCAGATTAATTATTAACTTGTTCTAACTAGCTACTTGGTGAATTATTGTACTGCACAAAACAATAACTTGCAATAGGACGAGCTAGCAGCTAGTGCATTATTTTGCGTTACAAAACTAACTGAGAATAGGAAAACAAAGTCATCAGAGAGAGGTGGGAGGGGATGGATTATTACCTTATTTTGATGTGTGAATGGCTATGCGTGTCCCTTTTTCTTAGTTTGGAGAATAATGTGCAACAGTTGCGAAAGGTTTTCAGGATGATGTTTAAACTGTTTATGATATTCACATGCACATGCTTCTGCCTTCTTCCTTTGTTTTCTTTTGCTCTCTTTTTAATCATTTGCAGACAAAAATATATCTTTTCAAATCAAATATATGTGTGATACTATTTGGAAGATGAGGGGCATATTGACAGCGTTTCAAAGTGTGTTTATTTACTGTCCGTCGTCTTTTGACACGAGGCTCTGGTTATTCTTGAAGTGCCTAGTTAATATTTGGGTTAACAACTTTTCTTTTGCTATGCCCACATGACGTTATAATAATGACATGGTCTTCATATAAAAGTAGTATGCCGAAAGATGATCGAGAGAGTTAAAAAAATCAATCCTTTTGAGCCCACAGAACCATAATTACATGTAGTTCATTGATTAGGCCACAATTTAGTGAAATTGGGCAACCTTAAAAAGTCAATGATCTCCCAGTAAAGCTTTTTAAAGTTTGGTTTCTAGGGTGGGCATGTACGAATTGAATGACTAAGTCGCCAAACCAATAATGACACGTATCATCGCCACAAGTCATGCATGTGGCTGCAAATTCCAAAACCAGACAATCAAAAGTGTTTGAGGTAATTTTTAGGTATTTTTTACCCAATTTTTTTCAAAAGAAATTTATTCGTGCAATTAATTCTAGGCCAACCCTTAATTCTAAACAGAAAAACAGGATGTTTAAGCAAGTTGCTTAAGATAAGTACTGGGCTGAATATAGCTAGGGTTTTAAAAAAAAAAAAAAACTTTTTGCAGTTGGTGATAATAAACTAGCTACAAAAATGAACAACAGTCGCATTATGATAGTGCAACAACACTACTCATGGCAAAGTCAAGTGGGTATGTAGACATGTGGTCCATACCTATCAAAGAGAAAATGAGAAATCAAATCGATGTTTGGATGCGGTGTCAGCTATAGATTGAAACCTCATAGATAAATAGTCCTAAACTTTAATATAATTTTGTTCTAAATATCGATATATATGTAAATATATATAGCATCATATTATATATATCGCGAGCCCTCACTGTCCAAGGACATGTCTGTAGCGTCCTTGACTAGAAAACTTATAAATTCAATTCCAAAACATATCTTCAGGCTTGTTCAGAGCCAATTGTATTTAACAGCTATGGCTGGGCAGGCCGGCCCCAAAAAACTTTATACATGTACTGTGTCTTACGAAAGCTGTGGCTACTCCTTATGGATGCATCGTTAGGTTTGTCCCCTATATATCGTAGTGAACCTGTCTTCCTTATGTGTGTGTGTTTTACAAAAATTGTTGAAATCCCAAAACTAGAATTTAGTAACCATGCTGTTTAACAAGCTTTGATTATGAGGAAATCGAATTCCATTATCTTGTTCAAGTTAAACTACTGTTGATTGTGAAGCAATAAATAATAATGGGATAATTGTGAAATAATATCTCACTAGCAAATTAATTACTAAATGGGAGTTGGTAAGATCCGTTTACACATAGAAAAAGATATTGTACATATGAGGAGAATCTTGTGCACACGTATTGAAAAGAATATTACATACAGAAAAGATCTTATGCACACCCGGAAAATTATGTACACACCGAGATCCTATTTGACAATCAACTTACTAATAAGATATTTTTTCACAATTCTCCCAATAATTAATTACTACGACAAAATTTTGGCAAAAAAAACTATTTCTTTTTCCCTTGCTTCTCCGTTAAGGAGATCCAGAAATGCCCCATTTAAATGAGCTTCTTATATTAATGCAATTGATTGGCTTTGCAGCACTAAGATATTAGCCGGCTAGCTATATATATAGCTTAGGTGAGTTCATGCATATCTCTTTACAGGTGTATATTCTAGCTTTAGATCTTTTTTTGTGCTAGTTACTTGGTGTTGATCAAATAATCGTGGCCACTCATACTTTCAGGTTTCCCAAACTCATTATTATTAGTTTATACACTTATTATTTCTAGAGCTCTGAATATTTAGTCAATATCCATATTAGTCAGAGAGACGAGAAGTGGACGTCCACAGCAATGATTACTTTACACGACAAAAATGCACTCTCAGAAATATCCATTTACAAAGGTAAACAACAAGTGCCAATTCCCATATGTTATAGTATTATATTATTAAATGTATAGAGAATCCAATAACTTTTTTAACTCGGCGCTAAAAATGTTCGGGGCTGGGGGAAAACTTTCACCCGAGCTGTGATGCACAACGCAATTTCTCGAGCAGCTAATACAAATGCATTAGAATATGTTATATACACTTGAAACGGAGTATTTATTTATGGACTTCTATAAACCAATTACTCTGTAATGTAATGATGATTATATACAAAACCTGTTGGTTTTGTTTATACATAAAGAATGATAGGGATAATTATATTCATGTATACATTAATTAATTTAACCTAACCCAACAGGTGGCCCCAAGATTTAAGGAGGTCGCTGGGGCAAATATGAGAACGTAGTTAAATGTGACCTTGCCCTCGCTTAGACTGGAGTTTTTTATAATACTGTAGAAGTGTGGCGTGGTGACCGTGGAGCAATGTGTGAAAGAATAGTTATTTCAGAGGGTCAACACATGCGCATGTGTGTGTGTGTATATATATATATATATAAACAAGCTCTTAGCGAGATGAAATGAGAGCGCAGAGAAAATAATAGTATTAGTTACAAGACGGGGGCAGAAAAGGTGAAAACTAAAAGGTGAGAAAGAGGAAATCTCAGAATTAATTTGTTCAACCCTTTTGCTTTAGTGCCTTATCGATTTGTACCTGCTCTGGTCTTAAATGGTAGAGTACCGGACGGTTTCTTGAAAACTTTTATCCGCTGTATAAACCACTTTGTGCGTTACCAATGAACTTTTTTCATAATTCTCATTACAATCTATAATAAAAAATATTTTAAGGTCTAATATAATGTTTTTTCTATTTAATAGAAGTCATAAAAAAATGTTTTGTTTTTAGACAAAAGCTGACGAGTTGCCTTCCTCCAATTTTGATGAAATAATTAGAGTATGGAAAATTTTAAAAGCCCTCCAAATATATACTTCTTTAATCCTATTTTATAGGGCACCTTCAACATTTTCCATACAGACTAAGAAAAATTTTAAACATCATTGACTTTGTCATAAAATCAACAACTTTCCAGCTTTACTCCTACTATATATAATACAACACGAGAATAAAGTTAACACAATAATAAGTGAAGGGTTACATGGTACATTCACCTACAAAATTTAATGAGGTGCCTTATAAATAAGGTTAAAAGAAAACTGTTCTCTATCCTATAAATAGAATCATAGAGGTATATACTCTATCCGGTCTATAATATATGACACCTTAACTATATGACGGAAAACAATAAATGATAGTTAAGTTATCTAATATATCTCAAAATATAACATTTTTTCACTTTTACCCTTATTGGGAGATATGTTTAATTGTATTGAAAGTGTTATTTTAGAGAGGGGATATAATGAATAGGGTAAAGTTAGAAAATGGGTATTAGTAATTATATGGATAAAACAAAAAAAATATTAATTAAATAGAAGATGATTTATATCATGGATCATGCATCTTTTACATAAGAGAATATATTACTAAGAATATTAAATAAATTGAATATGTGCTGCTATTGGTAAGAATGCATGTGTAGAGGTAGGTGGTGAGAGGGCGTGTGAAGAATCCACGAGTTATGGTTTGTTAACATGGGGATTTGTGGCATCAATCACAGTCACAAGTCACAACACGTCTTCCACTCTGGCTTAATTACCCTAATGACACCAACGTTTACATTGTTTTGGTTAATTAATTAATTAATTATAATTACTATCATTGATGAGGGATTGTCTCTGCAGCGGCTAATTAATCAACTTGCCGTGTGCTCATTGGATTCAAATGAATTCATATGGGCGTTGGTTGGGATGATAGTGAATAAGGGAACACACACGGGGCTCGAGAAATATAACACACTCTCTCTCTACCCCTGCTGTTCTACTTTTTCTCCCTGTTAACAAAATCTTTCACTCCTGCTCAATGGTTCTAGTATATTTTTGTTAATGGCTTGGGTTACCAAAATTATTATGGATAGTTATGTATTTAATAAAAGCAAATGATGCTTTCAACTTACTCAACCTCTATTACTTTGCATTTGTACGAATGCGAGACCCCATCTGGTTCAAACCCCAAGCTGAACTTTATAAGGTTTAGTCAACAAACATGTTTGGTTGCAAAACACCAGAGACTCCCATAAAGGGCTGATTCCCATAAATAAAGGAAATGCCTAACCCGATGGAGAAATTAGACAAGGATTGACCATAACAGCCTCAATGATCGAATACTTTTGAAATTACGTATACATGTCTCCTTTCTCATTCGTTCCTTCTTTCTCTTTGCTGATCATTCTGCCTTCTTCTTCTTCCTCTTATTAGTTGCTTGCAGCTCAGCCACGTCGGCGTGCCGGGAGGGGGGTTGTTTTACACTAATCCATCTTTAATTTTATCAGTGCAGCTGATCGCACACTCCATATAATGTATATTCAGATTAACGGTGGAAACTGTATTATCAACTTGATTAACTGTATGCGAAGTAAATATGTAAGAGTTTTATCTCTAATTGCCATAAGTGCCAAAAAGACCATCAGCTCCCTCTTGTAACCAAACAATTCCTGAAATTGACCTGCTTGTCAATGCATTATCATATATATATATATATATATATAACCGAGACTAATAGTCACTAGTCATTATTTTATTTCTTGTGACGAAAAAAAATCATGTATACTCTATATGGTAGTTTTGTTCTGCTGTTTTCACTCTTTCTCAAGCACTCTGAATAGTTTGGCAACATTCAATTATTTGTCCTGATCACATCCATTATTGTTATATATATATATATATATAACGCTATACATTCCGGAGAGGATGAATTGGTGGTGTAAAATAAGCAGAATAAAATAATAATTTAATGGATTTTTTTTATGTTTTCAAGTACAAAGATATATGCTGAAAACCTACTTTTGACCAACCCCATGAATACGATAAATATTACCAATCCTCTGAGTTCTTAATAAAATGTTTCCGATTCGGTTCTGTAATAAAAAATTCCGAAGTAGCACGAAATCAATTTTAAATTGGTGTTGGCGATGAGGGTGAACTATTTCAGCAGATCTTCAGAGTCATAAGCAACAGTGTGCGCAATCTCGCTAAAAGGAATTTATAGTATAAAATTAAATGACAAAGCTTTTACATATCAAATATATGTTCATGCATATGTGTGTGTGTGTTTTTTTAAGAAAAAGGTCTGAGGTTCGTCCCCTTTGCTACAGTTGAAAACTTTTTGATTGCTGTGGCGAGCCAGCTGTAATTGTATAATTACATTACAATATTACGAAATACTCAATTGCCCGAAAAGGAAAAGTTGAAAGCGACACATATATGTATTTTTAGTTTTTACCTCGGTTTCTTTCTTGCTTCGTTGTTTCGCTTAAGATGAAGCAATTATTAATTAATTTGAGCAAGGACAAATTCGTGATGCATGAACAAGTAAAAGCGATGGTTGGGTAACTAGATGCCATGTGATGACTGATTTCTTTTCTTTCTTATTTTTTCCCTTATTATTATTATTATTATTATTCGTACCACCTCCGTTTAATAATAATAAAAATGTAAATAAGCAAGCAATATTTGTCTTGTCCTCTCTAACGCAAGGATATAGCGAGGCATATATGCGTGATCGAATCCTTCTTTATTTGTCCCGTCAGGAATATAATCCTTCTTTATCCGCCTATTTGCTCATTTTAAATATGTTACATAAAAGGCAATTTTGTAATAATATTATATTTCTCCCCATTTTATTAAACATTTCATGCTTGTTGCTCTTTATGAATTAATAATAACGTCCCCCCCCCCCCATTCTTAAGGCCTTTCGCTCAACTTTATATGGCTATATTATTACAAATGCTACTAATATGTGCGATTATAACATAATATTCGATCGAATAATATAATAATTCTTTTATATTTAATTATGGTTATATTTTTTGAGTGCGTTCGGTTGATGTTCTGGTGTCTATTGTGCTCGTTTAATATAACTTAATTTTAGTTTATAAGTATTTTTTAATTGTGATTTATGGTATATGAGATAAATATGTGAGAGGAGTTTTATCAGGATTTACATAAAAAATACTTATAAATTAAAAATAAACTATCCTAAATAAACACTGAACGAATTCTTAAAAAAACTTTTGCAACTATCGAGTAAACGTCCCGCATGTTTGTCCACCTCCACCAACCAATAAGGGTGAGAATAATTAGGCGTTACTGAAGATGTATAATAATAATAACAATAGTATTTGACATGTATGGTTATATACTTTTCTTTTTTGGGCTAGGTTTAGTAGGTGCATTAGTATTTTGAGAATTGATTTAATCTTAAATATAAGACATAATATTTATATTTGTTAATTAATTTTTTTTTAATTTATCTCTCTCAACAATAATCAAGGAGGGGAAGAGATGGATTAATTAAGAAAGATGACTAAAACATTTTAAAAAATATATATAATATTAATTAACTTAATCAATTTTTTTAATCCAATTGAATTAAATAAATATATTTTATATTAAAGATTAAAAAAAATCTTATAGTGCTTACCGGGATAACATAGACATCAGATGGGTGTGAAAGATAAAATCTGATTGCCATTTTTAAATTAACGAAACTTTTAGAAATTTTTGTAGGATTAACAATATACACGTTATTAATTTACAAATTGAAAACTCAAATTTTGGGATAGGAAGTCCCTCGCACACGTACATACGGGCGCGTCTTTGTGAGCATACCCAGGACTGGATTGAGGGGACAATTGAAGAGACAAATGAATGACAAAGAGTGACCGTAAATATGTGAGTTTGTCGGGTCAATTTAGTTTCTTTTGGTATATGTCTATGTTAACAGACCAAATCCTTCTTGACTAAATTGTCAATTTTTATGGAAAACTCCGGTGACCAAACAGGCCTATTTGTTGTTTAATTTATAACCTAACTGGACTGTGGCTGCTTGTATATTTGGAAAACAAAAAAATTGTAGTTTTAGAAATATTTTTCTGAAATTGGAGATAAAATTATTCCCTTATACTTATTTTATAAATTATAAAAATTATTCTCTAAAAACCAATCTAAACATATACTACAAAATGATTTATATAATCAAATCAGGGCCAAAAACCATATTATTTGATGCCTTTAGTTACTCGAAAAATGAAAATTTTATATGACAACACACGCACGCACAAATTCGCAGGGCCATCGCTCTGGGAAAATGGTCCTGAGAATTCGTATCCACGCACACGATCAATTTAATTATGCACAAAATATGCACTTTGGTTCGAGGAAAACAAAAGGCAAAAATGCACTTGGCCGAATTTGTGGTCAATGAAATAAGCAAAATAGTAGCTCATTTAATTAAATGGTCATATCATCTCTAAACTTTAAATATAAGATTAAGTTTATAATGTCATTTACACTATAGGTTAAGGATCAGAGTAATCTATATGAATGAAGTGTAATAAAAGTGGGTTGGAGTTAGGGTTAAAATGAGGTGGGAATCCACCAATGTTTGTACGTGTGTGTGGTAAATGAGGCCCGTATTGTATATGATCACACCGGACTGAAGTTGAGAACTGTAGACGAATAAAAGATGAGTAACGTAATAAGCTGCCTATAGGTAATAGGGAAAATTCTAAAAAGGTATAATTAAAAATGAAAAAAAAAATAAATTGGTACTGCGAATTTATAAAATCTCATATCAAAATTGAAATATGAATATGAGATTTTCAATTTTGACCAAATGACCAAATTGCTCTAAGTTATGTTGTGAAATATGAAAATGAAGTCGTTAATATAAAATCTATAGATACAGACGTTGTTATTGACCCATGAAACTTGTGTTCTCAAAATTATCCCTGATTTTTGGGATATGAAAATGTGAAACATGAAAATAAAGTCATTAATGTAAAATATGATGTTGTTAATATATATGCAGATGTTGTTATTGGCCCCCGCAACTTGTGCTTTTAAATCAGGGCATTTTAGTTATTTGATCAAAATTAGAAATATTATATTCCCACTTCAATTCTGACTTAGGATTTAATAAATTCTCAGTACCAACTTATCCTTTTCATTTTTAATTATATTTTTCTAAAATTCTCCCTGTGTATAATATAATTTGCGTGCGTGTATAACTATTTATACATATTAATTGGCGTGGCATCCTGAAGAGGGGGCTCATACATATCATATATGGCTGGAGACTGGGGGACGCCCCCTCTTTTGAATATATATATATATATAATAATTGAATATACAATGTATAAATGGATTGCCTTCCTGTTGGCATATGTTCAACATCACCAAACCTTCCTTTTATATATACTCCTATGTATATCAAGTGCTCCCTTTTTTGCATGGCCCCATATATTATATATATATATATATATATATATATATTATAACCCACATTCTGCCGAGACCCACTTAGATTATACTACACCCATTAATTCGTTTATTTTATATGGTTAGGATGTTTCGGAGCAAGTGAGCTTAAGGGTGTGTTTGTTTTGACGATTGAATAAGTAACTTATATAAAAGTGAATGATGTTTGGTTTAACTTTTGCATAAGTGATTTTTATATTAATTAAGAGAAAAAAATTGAAAATATTATGAAAAATGAAAAAATGAAGGGATAATTATGAAAAAAACCCTCATTGGCAACTTAATTGTCAAATGGGACCTGGGAAGATATCTATACACGAAGGGATTTTTTCACAATTTTCTCAAAAATTAAATTTGAAAATTTGGCAATGGTACAATTTTAAATAAAATTATATCAAACTCTAATTTAAACTGGTACACTCCAAAAGTCTCTTCTATTGTGCACCTGAAATTTAAATTTTATAAATTATATCAAACTCCAATTTAAATATTAAATCCTAACTCATATTTTCACATAACTCAAAATCTAACAAAATAAACCGATTAAAACATCAATAATACCTCCAATAATCCAAATAAATTATTTAAACTAAATTTAATGGGTAAAAACACTATATAGAAATTAATTTATGACATGTTTATAAAAAAAATTGATTATAAAATCATAAAACAACTAAATAATAAATATAAACTAATTAAAATTAATTATTAATTATTCTCTACATTTCTACAGTCATATATTAACAAAATTCAAAATTTGCCTAAACTCTTATCCCAAAGTATTCTCTAATTAACAGAAGATTACTATCCAAATAAAGAGAAAATTATTTAGAACATTTTTCATAAAAGAAATTTTGTGATTAGAAGTGATTTTGAGTAACTCATTGATCCAAAAAATATTAAAATACTCCTATCAATATATGTTTATACACATACAGGCACATAAGCTCTAATAAGCTTCATTTTGAGGCTTATAACTTTTTTCCAATTTATAAATTTTTTCACCTTAAATTCAATCACTGAAATAAACACCCATAAATATATTTTTTACTGTTTAAATCCGTTTCGGCAATGTTAAAATGCGATTGATGGGATAAATCGGCGAAACAAACACGCTCTAAGTTGATGTGGGGATGGAGTCTTGTATCAAATATAAATAAGCTCAATAAATAACATGTGAAAAGTTGATAAGGCTCGTGAACTTGAATTTATTCTCTTTCCTGTTCTGTAGGCTTGGTTGCCTGTGGGAAGTGGGAAGACAATAAAGTCGGGAGGGGGCTGGTAGCTAGGATTAGGAAGGGTCAGTTCCAAGTAAAATAAAATGGAGTTAGTACGTTGGTGCTAGATTTTTACAGAGTTAGTACGTTGTATCATGTACAAGCATGGGGAACAGTACAAGGGGGCAGCTGCCCCATCATTTTCGCGCCAAGCTATTTGGTATCTGCGCCTTACATTACTTTATTTACTTGTCATTAAGGGCTGCCCCATTCCTCTTTAAGCTCTCATCATGCCCTTATTATTACTTATTTCCCCTCCTAACTTCCCTGCTTGTCCTTTAATCCAATGTTAATGAAGCCTCACCCAACGCGTGTCTCCTCTTGGAGGGACGGTCTCGTCCCTTCATGTTTATATCTAATAAAGTTCTTGTTTGGGATAATGTATAGGATTCTTAAAAGTGTTTGTTCATATAAATTGAGATAAAATATTTCTCATATATTTATGTCTTACATCATGATTAAAAAATTATTTTTAAATATTTTAATCAATATTCTAAATAAAAATAAAATCATTTAATGACCTGGCTTAATGCCACTGGTCAGTGAATACAACAAACTTACAAACTGCTTTCTATCCAGTACTACTACAGTCTTTTGTCCGTACACAGTGTTTAATTTATAGCTACTCTTATTTTTTCTCGTGCCTTTCATTCCTCAAAATGCAGAATCATATTGTTGTAGCTTCTTTTAATTCGCCTTTCCTACGTACGCATGCCACAACGTCACAATTAATTATCAGATGACCTTTAAATAAAAGTGAAATTAATATAACTTGATAGAAAAATACTAGGCACTACTGCTGAGATCAATTGAATATTTTTGGAGAAAAAATTCAGACTTAAATATGGATGAACAAGGTGGCTAGGTGGCACTCTTGGGAAGAATTCGAGACCCTTTTAGCACAGGAGCTTGGGCGCCGCGAGTGCAAACTTTAAAGGGAAAGTTCCAATCTCGGGGGTTAGGATATGATATTTGCTTCCTGCGCTTAATATAAAACATGATTGATTATTAAATAAATGATTTGATCATGACATATTTAATATATTATTGGATTATTATTAGTTTGAAGAAAAAAATTTAAATATAAATATTATAAAATAATTTATTTAATTTCCTTAATCTTTATAAAAAATTCAACCATATCTTATTTTTAAAATAGGAGGCAGTACTGTTTTTTTTTTAAAAAAAAAATTAAGGACGTCTACTAGGACCATTTTATGGCATCCGATGTATATGTTTAAATATTAGTAACAAAATTATGGAGGGGACCCATATATAGCATAATGGCGGCTTAGGGTGTGAGATTAATCAATAATTATAGAGTAATTTTGATTTTGAATCTGAATGAAATTGCGTGTGGTCTCAATTTATCGATGTAGACGTGGCCATACGAAGCAAAGGGTTAGTACTAGGGTGCACGTGATGGATGAAAAGCGCTCAATTCTAAGCATTGGGATTATTATAATTATCATCCAGGACAACGAGAAACGCGTAGAGACTAGGGTGGCAGTAGCTGTGTGAACGCAGCGCCAGGGAATTAGTTGAAAATATGATTCGGGAAGCAGTGAAAAAGTTGTTTTTGACTATTTAATTCCACGATTACTTGGTTTAGGGTGTAAATTGCTAAAAACAATCAAGTAATAGTTTGCGTTTAGGATGACTTATTTTTATCCAAAATGTGTTTATAATTCGTGATTTACGGTATACGAGGTAAGTATGTGAGAGGAGTTTTTTCTCGGCTTACGTAATAAGTGCGTTTTTCCTGTACAAAACGCTTAAACAAACAAGCCCATAATAATATTTGGTGGAACCCCGTTGGTTGGATCAGCGGTTCAGGATTGTTTTAGTTTAATCATGGGTCTTTAGTATGAGACGTGGGAATGCAACACTCTATAAATAAGGGGTGTCAATTTTAATGATTCCTGTCATGTCTCAATCTAAATTAATCTAGGACGGTTGATGTGCTTAAAAGATAACCTAAGATATGGGTAGCTACATAAAAATAAAAGAAGTTAGAAAAAAAATAAGGATTCCTACCTAGAATACCAACCAAAAGCAAAGTGTAGAAAAGACAAATTGGAATGTAAGACCTGGAAGATCGATTATATATATATATATTGTTTTTGAGTGGACTTTGCAAACAACTTCAGCTCTCTTGGGGATTTATACCCGTATCAAATTTTCCTAGGATATTTCTAAAGTCATAGATAAGAATCGGCCTGGCTCTAAGTCAACGTAGGGACGGATCCAAGTAATATGGAAGCTTAAGGAGTTAGAGGTTAGTCGCAATTAAAATGAATGACGTTGTTTGTTTGTTTCCTTCCTCAACACAGAAGATGACGTGTTTGTCCTCCAAACAATGCGTAAGCATTAGGAGGGTAAGATCTGTCTGTCATTTGGATTTTAGAGATGAGAGGATGAGTTTATAGAGCGTGGATTTTATGTGAATGAGGAGGGGAAGCCATATGCGTGATTGCCATATAAGGGGAGGAAATGAAATCAATGAATAGAGTGGGGTTGAAAGTGAGAATAAAAAACGAGAGAGGAGGGGGGAGGTGACGTGGAGTGGAGGGGTAAACATGGAAATGACATTAGAGGGGCTGGGTTTTGGTTGCAGGGAATGGCGTCCTTCCGCCGCCGTCCCTGCCGTAGCCACCCCTCCCCTCCATGCGCCGCCCCTTTCTCTCTCTTCCTTTTTCCTCATTCTTCTTTCATCCTACAGTATTTATTGGTCGTCGGTATATTATATTGTTGTCAAATTATCAGAAGGGTTCTGTTACGTACTAAATTTGTAAGAATAAGGATAACTAAAATTCTATATGGTATATAGCGTAGTGGTAGTATTTAATTTGGAGGGAAGGAGGGGGAAAAAGGAATAGGAAGAGTCCACTGGGGGTTTAAATGAAAGGGCGAAAAGGAATGATGGAGATAAACGAGGGAGGGATGGTCCCCGCCGACTGCATTAATAGGACTATTAAGCCTACTCATTCAATAGTGCTCTCTCACACTCCTTCCCACAAAAGAGAAGCTGTCTTTCTTGCTTCTCTCCATAAAACAACAAAATAATAATAATAATTATAAAAAAAACAGGTGGGATGGGGGTGGTGGCGCTGTGTTCCCCTCTATTGCCACGTCACGTTGCGTCCCACATGATTAATCCCTAAATTCTTCGCTTTTAATTAATTCCCTCCCTCCTTTCCCCTCTTTCTCACAAAACCCCCCCTCTCCCTGTCTCCTTCACCACATAATCCCCACTTTAATCACACTTCTCCATGCATTATTTGTTGGGATTGGCTATGGTACTCTTCCTTCCCATTCATTTACGGTCCCCTTCTCAATCTGGACCGTTGAATTAAGATTTCAACGGTCCAGATTTAATATATTATAAAAATATAATAATAATAATATTTTTATATTAAAAAAAATCTGGATCGTTGAGATCTTAATCCAACGGTCCAGATTGAAAAGAGAACCGTAAGTGGATAGGAAGGAAGAGGACCGTAGCCGGATCCAAAAGACAAAAAAGGAAAAAAAAAACTTTTTCAGCTTATTTTTTCAAAATAAATTCCCAGGAATTTACGATCTATTAACATCATACCCCTCACGTTAATCCTTTTCACTTTACAAATAAACTAAAATATGCATTTTATTAGACATCCATATACTTCTTCACTATATGCTCCTGATTGCCACTCAGTTTCCCTTTATGCTGAGAAAGATGTCGCCCGGAAAGGACAAGGGATTTTTGTTAGCATCGCTGAGTCTGGGAAAAAGTTAATGACTGAGAAAGCGAGCATTTAACATGAGGGAAGACTAATAAATACTCGAAAAACAAAGATAAATACGATAGAATATATCAGAGGCTTGTTGAATGAACGAGAACAAAAGAATTATGATGGAAAAGGGAAAGCAAGAAAAAAAAGAAAAGAAAAGAAAAAATCCAACATAGTTTATAGTTAATGAAGAAGAAAAAGGGGACGTGTGAGGAAAAGCAGCGGGTTTTCCGGCAGAAAAGGACGAAGAGGACGCAGAAAGCTGTCGACATGCCACGTGGACACAATATCCGCCGTCGGATCACAACGCGATAGAGGATCGCCTCCAGAGATTAGATCATTGACATCTATGAGAGAAAGAAAAGAGAGAGAGAGTGAGTGAGTTTGTTTTTGTTGTGCCACAGAGCGCAGACACGAAAGGGGAACTGCTCAGAAATTGAAGAGAAGAGAGAAAGAAAGTAAGAAAGAAACTCTGCGGGAAGAGAAGATCAGAGAGAGAGAGAGAGAGAGGAGAGTTAAACAGGGAAGAGAGGAGGGAGAAAGAGAAGAAGGGGATGGCGGCGTCGCAGTTGGGGGAGCAGGGAAAGGTGTAATTGTGGGGTGGTGGGGGTGTTTAATTGTTCCGTATTAATGAGCATACACGCTGCTACACTGCTGAACAAGAACAAGGCCCGAGCGAATTGAAACACTGCTCGACGCTTTGTCCTTAACCAACTACGAGCTTCAATTTTTATCCTCTACTCTCCTCCCCCATCCTAAAATCCAACCATATATCTCATCCCCATCAACATTAGCACGCCCTTTGAGAGCACTTACACAACATAACAACCAAACCCAAGAATTCTCGCAATTTACTCCTCATTCAAGGCTCACTATCCAGAGAATTAATTCCACCAATAGTTGTTTTTTTCCCTTTCTTCTCTGGTTTCCCCATACAATACCCACAAAGATCGAGCTGTCACTGATATGGATTATCGGCCACAATTGAAGTCTAGGTCAGGCATAGTGGAAGCTCAACAATGGCGGGTTTGTTCTCACTAGGCGGTGGCGGAGGAGGAGGAGGAGGAGGAGGTAGGGGAGGAGGGAACAACCAAGAAGACGAACCCGGCCACCACCATAATAACCCACCCACAGGAGTTCCTCATCCGGACGCCGCCTATTTTTGGTACAAGAATAATGAAGACGTGTCTTGTTACAGAGGCTTCGAGCTGTGGAACCAGCAACCGGTGATGCCTCCTCAAGCGAGGCCATTTCTTCCACAAGATCTTTACTCCTTAGGGGTGGGGCCGAGTAGCAGGAGCTCCGATGATCAGTCGTCGTCGAGATCGGGCGCCATGATGATGATGCGTTCCGGCGGCGGAAGCAGCGGCGGCGGAGGAATAAGCTGCCAGGACTGTGGGAACCAGGCCAAGAAGGACTGCCCACACATGCGGTGCAGGACGTGCTGCAAGAGCCGTGGCTACGACTGCCAGACCCACGTGAAGAGCACTTGGGTTCCCGCCTCCAGGCGACGGGAACGACAGCAGCAGCAGCAACTTCAGCTTCGAGGAGGAGCAGCAGACAACAATCCCAAGAGGCTGAGAGATACTACCTGTAATAATAACCCCAGCACTTCCACTACTCATGTGCAAATGGCCACTACACACTCTTCATCAGCAGGTACTCTAAAGCAGCAGTCACTCATGTTTTGTCTTGTTTCTTCTTTCTGATCCCTCTGTATGTGTGTCCACTCGACTCAACAGAATCTTCCCAGAAATTCTCTGAAAAAGATTCATCACACACACTGAGAAAGTTCTCAAGTATATCGATTGCGTGTGAAGCAACGTCTCCAAAAACCCCCTTCCTCCATTCGTATTCAACAGCTTTTTTTTCCCCTTTTCCTTTTCCAAAGTCACTGTTGTTTAGTAGCCCTGACGAATGGATTGACAGCGAAGAAACTGTTTCTCCTCTTTGTGTGTGTCTCAATTATTCGTGTATCTTTGTGTGAGAGACTCTCCTCTTTCTTCCCTCATTCTCACTCACTCACTCACTCACATTCCTCCTTTGTTGATATCTGTGTTCTTTATTTCTCATTTAAAAAATTCATTTCCCTACCACCGAATGATACCATATCATTAGAGCATTAAATCTTAATCTAAATATAACTCTACTCTCAAACAAAAATAATTGTATATATTTTTTGTTTATTATTGCTCATCTCTATCCCATGTACTCTATAATATGACAGAAGGGTTAGAGCATGGGAGTTTTCCGGCGATGGTTAGTTCCTCGGCGGAGTTTCGGTGCGTACGGGTTAGCTCCATGGACGAGGCTGACGAGCAATACGCATACCAAACGGCGGTGAACATCGGAGGCCATGTTTTCAGAGGAATTCTCTATGACCAAGGCCCTGATCCCAATTACATGTCCACCGCTGATACCTCTCCCGGTGGAGCCGTTCAGCCCCTCAACCTCATTGCCGCCACCGGTGCTTCTGCTCTTCCAGCTGCCGCTGCAGCAAGCGGTGGTGGTGCCGTCGCCGCTGGGGCTTCTTCCTCCACCGGGCCGCTCCTCGATCCTTCCTTGTATGCGGCGCCACTTAACCCTTTCATGTCTGGCAGTGGTACGCAGTTCTTTCCTCACCCAAGATCTTGATCATCAAAACTCAAATAAAATGAAAGATAGATTACCAACTTTGGCTTTCAAGCTTCGAACATCTAATATCATATTAATTATTATTATTATTATTGTAGTAGTAAATTTGATAAACATTCAAGTAGGAGACAAAGAAAGAAAGAAAGAAAAAGAGAGAAAATGCAGACAGACGATGGTTGCTCCACATTTGATTTTATGCAAATTTCAATGCTTCTTAGTCATTTTAAAATGAAATTCCTGCAAATTTCAATGCTTCTTAGTCATTTTAAAATGAAATTCCTCTTCTCCTTCTTGAGAGCTATATGTATGAATACGACGTAGTAGACTTCTAGTTCTAAATTCTAACATGCTAATACAACGGGTCTTTAATTTTATATTTTATATTTTACTTATTTCTTGGTAATGGTTTTCTCCTTAATTAATGTTTAATATTAATCATGCTTTCTGGTTGGCTTTGGTTTTGAACTTCGAAGATGCCTTTTTCCCTGTTTACCCGTATGCTTTGCCGGTTTGAAATTCAATTCCAAACGCGGTTTGGACTAATTAACCTCACCAAACTAAGGCTTCCTTAATTTTTATTTTTTGCAATTATACCGAATGTATATGAGCGGTCCAACCATATGGCGGATGGATCTGTCTTTCCAATATCTTCAAATCTGATGCTATGTTCTTATTATATCTTCGAATTTGTTAAATACTAACTTGGGTCACTAATATAAGAGCCGGTTGAATTTCTTAAGAGAGATTAAAGAAACTAAATAAAAAGACTTAATTATAGTCTATGTTACGGATCATTAGATTATATATCAGTTTATAAGTTAGAAAAATTATTATTATTAATATAATAATACATAATATATGTTATAACTAAATTATTTATGTAGTTTTCTTAATTTCTCAAAAAAAAAAAAAAGTCAATAAACTCTTTAAGGATAATGCTACACTTTGATTTTAAGACAGGAATATAATCCTCATATTTAAAGCACATGCAGCAATATCTGTATATCTATCTATATATTTTGCATATCTCGGGCATAATATAGAGGACCCAGATTGTGCTGTGATAATTAGAGGGGAAAGACTAAGAAGTAAAACAAAAATAAAGGGGCTGAAATGTCAGAAATTTCAGCAGCCATGCAACGTGCTCTCTCAACCTCATGAATGGAGACCCACTGCTCTATATACCTAATCTTCAGTGATGATGATATCACTGCTAACACAGTAGCAGACACAGATTTGTCGTTATATACCCTTTACATTTTGTAGTACGTACACATTGGTATACTTCGAAAGTCTAGAGCTTTATAACTAATGTCTAATGTTGTGTGAACTACTTGCATTTTACGTCTACATTATGTGAGGCATTGTGGTTTTTTTTCTGAAGTATGGAGTTAAATTAGGGATAATGCATCTTAAAAAACCAAGTATCATGCATTTTCATAGTCAGGACCTGGTCTTTTCCGAATATAATCTAAGGACTAAGGAGAAGCATTACAGATATTTTTCCTCCAATTTTTTATTCTTTTTTGGAGGTTGAGGGGGTGGGGAGCAACCATGGCTGCCATCTATTTCCCCATCTTTTATTCAAGTCACTGGTATTTATTTTTCAAAAGGAATTAATGTTCCACTTGTATGACATGTAGATAGAAGCATTGTAACCTAATGTTGGCCGGGGATATATACCCGGCTTCATTTAAACATCGCGAGAGTCTATCAACTTTTTCCAACTGTAAATCATTCTTGTTTTTTTGATACAAACTGTAAATCATTCTTACATATGTAGATATATTAACATCGAACTTAATATAAAAGTGAACTATGAAAAAGAAAAATGTGTTGTAGGCTAATATAGGAAGGCAAGTTGCCTTGTCTTGGTAGAAATGGAAACCGTTACATTGTGTCTTTAATGTCTTTGTTTCTCCACAAGCTCCATCTTGTTTGTTATATACCCAAAAAAAAAAAGATTTTAAATAAACACGGCAGAAATAGAAATGTAACATACGAAAGAGTATAACATCATGACCGTAATCTACATCTAAAAAAGTCACATGCATAATATAGAAAAACGCACTAAGCTAGTTTTGGAAACCATAGTTAACTCCTTTTTTTTTTTTTGGCTTTTATTAAGTTTCATATCTTGGTGTGTGGTGAGGAAATAATCTGTTTACTAAATGTCGTCTCAGAATATTCGGAGTTAATGAGGCTTGCCATTGATATTATATTGCCACTCTGTTCTTCTTCTAGGCAAGTCTCCCTTCGTAAATAATTAGTATGGATGACCCTTTTTTATCAGTGTATGGATCACTTTATTGCATACTGTATGGTTTGATTTATTTTTTATATCGTCTGGGTTATGTTGAATTAATTACGACTGTGATGGTATGTCTGCTTCCAATGATAGGAGGTTTGAAAATTGTGTGTGAATACAATTCAAATTCATACATGGGTAATTAATGTTATTCACCTGTATGATAATTGATAAGGCCATGGGAAGCTTTAAAGGTGTTATGAATGTTACTTGAGTTAGTATAAAATAGATTGAAGGCAAAAGAAAAAAAAGAAAGAAATGTGAAGTAGATTGTTTATCCCCGGTGTTTATTAATCATATTGAATGTCGTCTTCCACGAATAAAAGAATGATGCATAGATGTTTTTTCAAAGTAAATGGTATTGTGAAATGCTCTGACATATCTCTGTTATTCGGAGAATTGTGTGAGAACTTGTATATATTTGGGTCAGATAGGCAAAAATAAAAAATAAAAAGAGTTCTAAATATACATATATACGAAAAAATGGCAGCGGAACATTTTCCCTAGTCTGTAATATGCTCTTCCAAGATTCTAATCCCGAGACAATATATGTATGTGTGAGCTTTATGCAAGCGACCTGCCATATGATTTAACTGCTCCTATTTAATAAGTTAATAGCCTGATAAATAAAAGCCACAATGGAAGGTGGTTACTTGATCATTTCCTTGTATCATTGGTTGCATGCAGCACTTTACGTAATTGCTACTGATCACGTAAATGTGTATGGGCACTTTTCTCTACTCAGTTTCTTTTACAAATAGGGTGGGGTGTATGTGTGTATGAATCAATGTTGCTTTGTGAGAATTTTTGAAAAATGAAGTCACAGAAAGGAAAATATCTTTTTGCGATTAGCTACGTACTTCTGTCTCGCAATTGTATAGCAAGTGCTCAAATGCTTGGTTTCTGCAACTTCGTGCTCCAGGCTCTATAATGAGTGCCTGCAATCTAACCTAACTTAAAACTCGGTTGTCGTTTCCTGGTTTAACGCGATATGAAAATTATATTCAGCTGGTAATGAAATCATAACTAAGCACTAGAACTCAATATATATTTTATTCGTCTTCATATCTTGCTAAAACTTCAGCTGATTCATTCTGACGTTACTCCGTTTTTCTGGGTTTCGTCAGATGGAAAAGCATGCTCCCCTTCTTCATGAAAATGCCTAGAAAAAAAGAAAGAAATAAAAGGCCTGAACTTCTTGTATTCCATGTGGCATATATGATTCTATATTAACTTTTTCAAGAAGAAAAAGGCATTCACCTTAAAATCACAGAAAGAAGCTGAAGTAAATAAGAATCGAGTCGAGGATTTTTAGTTTTGCCGATGGTGAAATTATTGGGAGTACTTTACCAGAGATGCGGATGATGCTGACGAACTCCATGTTCTTGCCTCTTCAAAAAACTTTCACCTCTTTTGGATTCTTCCAAAAACAGTAGAGAAATAATTGTGGACTCGTACAGCTTCTACAGATAAAGCAACCAAAATTAACCAGAATTAGTTAATTTCAGTGCTCCTGCCCTTCCCCATATTCCAATTTCCACTCTCGTGTTGCCCAGCGTACCTCTCTGATTAATCGTCTTTTGTTGGAACCCTATCTTCTTCAACCTTTTCCCAATCGGCCCAAACCGTCTCACCAAAACCCGCCTTTGGGTGTTTCCTAAAAATAAAAACGCTCCTTCAATCAATCAATCCGTCACAAAACCTCCTCCTCGTCCTCGTCCTCGTCTTCGTCGAATTCTGTTAGTTAAAGTTGAGGGAATGCCCATACCCTAACTGAAACGAGGATTAGGGTTAGGGATTTCGAGTTGACTGAACCAAAATGGTGGCGTATATCAGCAATGTGGTTGCATAACGGGAGTGGTCCCGCCAAGGCCCTTTGCTTTGCTGGTTAGATATGGATAGATGGGCCTTCAACATTTCAACTACGTGTGAGAGTGGGACTGTGGGTAACTCGTTGAAGGAATGAGACGTTAAGACGTGCACGTATCACTGAACCGACTTGTACGGTTGCGTGATTGTCTTGACTTTTATCGTTGCCTTCTGGTTCTTCTCTTTACCCATTTTTTCCACAATGACGTACTTGCTTTTTTTGTTACATAAAACTTTAGGTGAGTTGGTCTGTTCTGTATTTATAAATCAGTCACCGACAATAACCTCACATGAGTGAGAGTTAAAGTGACAACCTCACAAGTATAACTATGAGCCAGGCCGTTTCCTTACAGACGTACTTGTTTTTGTTTGCTCAACTAGATGTGATCGATCGCAAACAAGACAAAGGATATCGCCCAAAGAAATGGAGAGATGGAAGTCCAGTTTGGTGAGAATTGGAAAAGGGAAAAGGACGAGTGTGGGGCAGAGAAGTATAGGTGGGGGTTTCCTATCGTTGTGAAGATCCAGCTATGGCATTGTCAGGTCCAAATCGATCTCTCTCATGTTGGGCTCTGCAAGATGAAGCATTACTTAGTTCCAAACAAATCCCTTTCCCAAGGACTGATTAGCGTAATATGCTACAGCCTTTTTAGAACGAACTAATACCGATGGGGACCTCTGATTGAACTCACGGAAATCAACTTGATAACGACCTTCATATTTTACATCTTCCTCAGCTGACTTCTGTTGCTCATCCTTTCTCTTTTGATGTGATCAATTAGCAAATTGACTTTTTTTTAAGAATAAAAATAAAAAAAAAGACAGCAAAAGAACACCAACTTTTCTGCCATAAACCAGGCCAACTTTACGGCTTCAATCATATATATATATATATTCACAAGAGCATCAAAACAAAACTCGATCCTCGCAATCAAGAATAGCGATATCTCCAGTTCCAATGGGACTTCAGAAATTATGTCACGTTCATATCGTGTTGTTGTGATTTGCATACTACCTTTAGACAGATACGACTTTCTATTTCCTTACCTTAGCACAGTTTGCTTGCCCGGGTACTTTCTTTTTTTTTTTTTTTAAATTTCTTTGAAACAACAGCTGGAATTTATGCATATGACATCACCTAAACTAAAAAAATTCACTGACGTGATTTATTTGTTGTTGTTATTATTTTTATAATAAAGATGGCTAAACGGCTAAAATACTGAAAAGGTTAATCAGAGGGTGATTGCATCCCAGCATGTCTTTCTGCACCAGGGCCCTCATGTTTTGAGGACCCATGTCAAACACTGAAGAAGCTATTAGACCAGTTTTCGCTAATGCATCTGCAGTTCTGTTGCATCTTCTAGGCACAAAATGGAGACTGTTGTTCCATCTCCACGATAGCAATTTATGAATTTCCAATACGGTAGTACAGCTTGTAACAGAGTCTGGTCAAACCGACATGTTATTCACAAATTTTGAATACCACGATATTTCTTTTGGGCCTGAAATAGGATTAGATTTCAAGATGCATCGTTTTGTTTCTTGAAAGGAACAAGTGAACCAATAGAAATTGGGTCTAGCGGAACATGTTTGAATCTCTACTAAGAAATGTGTCCATATGTAGTGTTTGATACTATCTCAATTTGGTATAAACAAAAGAAAAGAAAGGGAAGAACAAGTGAGGATTAATGTTATCTGACCATTTCATTATGACTTGCTACAAGATCTTAGGAAAGCCTAATTAAACCAGCCCACAAGTTTCCGAATAAGCAATTGGGTACACATTCAATCCCAAACCATAAATAGAGATCAGTCATAGCAATATCTAGCCAACTTAGAAGTAAAACATGTCGACCGGATGCGCTCGGAAACAACAATATGACTCAAAATTTTCTTATATGCAACGCCCATCCTCCAAAGAAATCTCATATTCAACAGTGAAACACTTGAGAGCTACATCCTTGAAATCTCATCATACATACGCACCGGAAACTCTTGATTTTCGGCTAATAGCTAGTACCACATTTCATCCAAAGTTTTTCCCAGTTCTTTGATAGCTCCATTTTTAATTCCAGCCGAAGTTCCTAGCTTATTTTTTCAACGAGGACCAGATGAGGAACGAGGTTTCCCCTTGGCGGAATTCAAATGCTGGGTGACAAATATAACTCCCATCACAACTATGAGGCACCCGACCAGAGTGCTAAAGAAGAGGGCTCCAGGATGCCTGGTCTGGACAAAACCATATACACCACTAGATGTTACGAGAATAATATCAGTGAGCCCATCGTTTGAGAAGTCCTCACTGATCAGGGCATGCGTTGGTGAACCAGGAAGTTCAATTGTAGCCAAAAGACTACCACTGGGAGATATTAGCACGGCTTCCTGTTCTCCAGCTGCGAGGATAACCTCCTGATTGTCATGCATTCGCAAGGAGACGGACTTTAAGGTAGGAACCACCAGACCACCTTCCATCATCCCTGATGGGGCAGGCAGATTTGACCAAGTAACACCAGTTGAGAGCTGCCATTGCCAAATAGCGTCATGGCCATGCAAGCCAGGAGAGTAGGACGTAATCTGCAAGGAACACAGTTTACTAGGTCATCAATTCCAGAATCAGTATAGATGCACTAGGGAATTCGACACTAACATACCTCTCCTCGATTAGTCAAGAAGATAACATCACCATGGCTTCCTTTCCTATGCCTGTGACCATCACTTCTTGGGATAAGTATAGGTGTTGCTACCTCTAAAGAGGATATATCTGAAGCGCGGCCAAAGCTTCTAGAAAATTCTCCATGTTGGAACAAGTTAAAATGGGTAAAATGACAAATAGACACATTAAAGAGTTGTTCCCGGACTGGTACACCAGATGTTGCAACAGCCCAGCAAGGACGTAGCACATCCATTGACCCACTGACTACAGTCTGTTCAGCGCCGTTGCCTCCAACAGCCTGAAAGAAAACTTGTAATCTAAACATTTGCATGGAATGATGGAAGTGTCTCCATATTCTATAATGCTTGGTGCTTAGTATGGTGATCTAGATTGCTTGATTTTAAACCAAAAATATACATAAAAAAGAACGAGGTTTTTCTTTTTGGGGTTGGGAAGGGGAGGCACCTGCACATGATCTAGAACTCCATCACCATTAATGTCAGCATGAAGACCACCTTCCTGAAGATGAAGCTGGTATAACAAATTCATTGTTACACAGGTTGCAGATGTAAAATAATTACAATTAAATGGAATTTAGCCAAAACAACGTGAACCAACCATGCTCAAATATTAAAGACAAACTAGTAAAGATTTTGGGGAGTAGGAAAAGGAATTCTCAGCTATGATACAACCTTTCAAATTCCCAAAATGCATGGTGTTCAGTCCATATTGATTAAGTACATTACCTTGCATAACGTTCGACCAGATGCCAGATGAAGAGCTTCAATTCCCTCTTTTTGATGGGCCACCACAACATTAGGGACCCACCAAATCTGAGTGTAGTTTGTTATGGTTGGCACGTAAGGTAGATGCTGCATCAAAAAGTAGACACATTATGACAAATAATAAAACTGCACTCTAACTTGGGGCGCCCCTTATATTTCTCATAATGCCAACAGTTTATTTGGCAGCGAACTTGCTCCCCTAAATCTTAATGAGCACATGCATAAATTAATCTCAAATAAAAGGATCAATTCAAGGTATCGTGTTTCTATGTGCTCACACGTTTTTTCTTCTATTCTCATGCCAAAATATTTAATAAAACCATCTTAAAACTTACAGTACTGGAAAAGATAACATTTATTTTCATCATTTTACACTTCAGAGTAAATATCACAAGTGAGACAAGACATCTGTTGAACACCTGATGCACAAAGTAGTTACCTAATTGGCAAGCTCATAGATAAATAAGAAAGATTGATTTCATACTAGCACTGCCCTGCTGCTGTAGTCATTAATCTAAAGCTCAATAATGTTGCAACGAATAGAAAGCTAGCAGATGAAAGCCATAGGTGATCCCAATAAATGCCAATGCTACCCAAATCACATAAAGCACAAAAGGGATTTACAATGGTTGACAAGCATATAGGCAGTTTCATAGCCATATGAACAAAATGATAGCTCCCAGCTTCAAACATATTTGAGAAGCATCTCAGCATTAAAATGTTGAAAAATAATGTTTCAAGTCATAAATTTTCCAAATGCAGCCATCTTAACAATTATCATCATATCAAGGCCTAATTTGGATAGATCTATGGAAAAGAATTACTTTTCCCTAACACGCAAAACAAAATATGCAATATCTAATTACAACCTTGTCATCGTTATTTAACAGTAACTATCTCTTCTTAATGTCCTTTTTTTATTCAGTGACATACGAGTATTTTACATCCAAAATATCACTTTTTTTTATTCCATACCATTCTTCATGCCAAAAGATCCCTAAATAACATGCATCTCTAAGCAAATATCAGATGCAATGACATGGTTTGTATATTTTACCTTCTTAGCTTTTGCAGAACCAGCATAATTTACAGCTTTCCCAATTATGTTTGAGATTTTTTTTGTTGAGTCCTTCCCTGGAGGATGGTTTTCCTCAGGCTTGTGGAAAGGGTAATTCATAGTCTTTCCAGGTATTCTCTTTAATACTTTCCTCTTGTGCCGCTTGAAGTTTGCCAGCTTCAACAGAGTGTCCTCTCTCCTATCCTGAAGTATAAACACACTGTAAATTGTATTTGGAAATAATTCGAGATTTAGTGCAGAGGGGTAATAAAAGTTGAAAAGCATATTGTACCCAGTGATGTGGCATGACTCCCAGGATTGATTCTCTGAACTCTCTACATTCAAACTGGAATTTCAAATGTCACAGGAAGCTATCTTTTAGGGAGATGCACCAAACATTTATACAACATAAACACAGGAAACACCAATGATTTTGCATTAACATTAATTTTTGTTGTTTGTTTGGGGGGGGGGGGGGGGGAGGGGGGGCTTAGTTTTTATTTTTTAAATGATAAAAAACTCCTGTTGGTTTCTAAAATATGCACAAATCTCCTGTAAAACAAAATGCTACCCTAAACTTTAGTCCAATTTCAATTTTTTGGAGAATATTTTAGCAAAAAAACATTAAAATTGGGCTGTAGTGCAAATATAACTTATTGTTTTACATTTTATGGCAGGTTTATGTAATTTAAACAAAACTCACAAGAAGTCTATATAAGTTACTCAAAAACTTAACCACAACCACATGGAGTCTTGTCTCTCACACACACAAAGGTTAGGGGTTGGTAGTGGTTGATCAAGGGGAGTTTAAACGAAGATAGGGCAATGCGTCCAGGATATTCGAAACACATAATAAACACTGCAGCACTTTTCATAAACGTTTTAAGATTTGAATGAACAGCTGGAGTATATATACCTCTCCAGGATGACGACTATTCAGAGCATGAACATCAAGCTTGAAGTTATGTTGCGGAAGTAGCCGTGATTCATCTGAAGCTAGTGCTTCAATGTTCTAAACAGTAAAAGACAGCATTAGTAATTGGAATATGGATAGCCCTGCCAATTATTAATATTATTAGTTAAGCAAATAGGCATAATAAAACTGAGAAGCCTAAATAGATCACGTTTAGCAATTTTGTTTAGAGGTTTTGACAACATAAAATGCCATAAAATACTTTGACAACGAACCAATTTTGATAGCTAGGAGCAATTATGGGCAGAAAGAAATGCGAGTGATTTTAAGCACAGGTGTCTTCCCCTGCACCATCTTTTGGACAGCTTTGTTTATTTGGCTACTTCATGGGTTTCAGCCCTGAATTTTTCAGGTTGTCCTTTTAAGATTTGCAAAGGGATCATGGGATCATTTCATCTTTTTTGAATTAATGCTTTTCTTCTTGTTTCTCCCTGTGAATTTGTTCTTGGGGTCTTATCCTTGAGCTCAGATTGTGATTTTTACATCATTAAATGTGTGTGTGTGTTTTTTTTGGGGGGGGGGGGGGGGGCGGTGTGACGGACCTCATTTTTTCTGGTCCATCTTTCAGCTCCAGATCGTCCAGCAAATGCATAGAATGCAAAATGCCGTAAATCCACATTTCCAGAGTTCTCAGAGGCCTACAAAGACAATAAACACAATAAATAGTCGAAGTTTTTGACCTATACATAGAAAAAAGAAGTAGAATTGACTCGACACATTCTTTGAATAGAAAGAGCAATTTGTTGAAAATAAAGAAAGAACAAAAAACATGAGCAAGAAATTAGAACAAAAAAACAAAAATTCAAAACTAGATTGAAATCAAAAGGCAAAAAAATTCAATGATGGAAAGAGATATTACTGAAACTCATCAAAACAATCAGATATTGCTGAAGGTTCATGGCCTATAATATATTAAACTAAAAGTTTCCCTTTTCTATAATATAAAATTCAAACATACAGATCTTCCTTCCTTATCCTATGTATTTTGTGTTTTTCTTGTTCACCAGTCACAAAAAATGAGCATCCAACTGCTTCATATCCAAGTAGCTAGAACCCGATGAAAAAAGTTGGTTTTGAAGGCTTCTTGCTCAGAATTGCCGGAAAACTTAGTTCTTATGTAGTACACAGCATAATAGAATTATTTTTTAAAAAAAGTATAAAATAAGATCTAACTTGACAAAACAAAATAAAAAAAATTAATTCAAACAATATTTAATTGCCAACAATAGCCGCTACCACATTATAAGAAGGCCCAGATAGATCTCTCACCTTGATTTTCTATCTTTAATAATGGTTACCGCCTATCTTCTAATATATAACAATTTTGTTTTGAATCTAAATGGAGGGTAACATTCAAAAGTTCAACTCATTTTCATAAGTCAAGAAGGTAGATCCGGTGTTAAAAACACTACAATTGCACCAAACAAAACTAAACATATCAATACCGCTAATTGTTCTAAATTATTAAACAAAGATGCAGTTTCACTTCTCCGATGCCTATACCTCTTTTTCAGTAGCACTTCTCCGATGCTGCTCAGCATGTCTGGCTCCCATTGCCATTTCTTCAAAAGGATCCGCAAAAATCTGAAAGAGGGAAAAAAGTTACTTCATAAAGCAGTGAAACAGACCTACATTTAAACCATTAGATTCACTAACAAAAACAGCATTAGTACAATGCCACAAAAATTACCCAAAAAAAAAAGTTTGGAAGTTAATACCAACGGCACTAAATACACGAGTGAAAATGCAGAAATGCAATATCGTCATTGCTCTAACTCTAAGCATACTGATCTTGAAAAATTGTGAAATTCAACAAGCAGCAGGAAAAAACATAATGGAAAAGGAAAAGATAGCCGTGATCATCTTCATAACTAAATATTTATTTTTGAAAGAGGATGACAAGACATTATCCACTAAGAATAATGCAATTAAAAAGTAGAAAAGGGCATACATTTTTAGCAAATGAAGAACAAGTAACTAAAAACCGGTACAGAGAAAGTGACTCATACATGAGGTTGCAATTCCATCCTCCCACCAACAATGATCAATCCTGTATCTCCATGCTTTAAAGTATAATTGCTAATAGAGATTGCAACTTCCCTGTGGTGAGCATTATGTGGAAAGTCCTCCTGCCACCAACCAGTAAAAAAACTAGTGGGCTTATAAATGGGTAATTTGAAGCAGACTGAGGTGAAACTGTCCTTGGAAATGGTTAAACTAGAATTCCATACGATGAGCTAACCTGCAAATTATTTTCCCATAGCTTTTGGAGGTTGGAATCAAAACACATAACAGACCAACCGGACGTTACTACAACCAGAACTTGTTTATGTGGCTGCCCAACTTTATAACGATCAATATAGCCAGTAGCCATAGCAACTGGGCGTCTACCAGACATAACCCGAATTTTGTCAGGCAATAAAGAAACCTCAGCAAGTAGACGTGCCTCACTGAATCCTTCATCCATACGCCTACCATGGGGCTCCAAAACCTGAGGCAACCATTATAGTTAAGACCCAAATGCTGGTCATACCACTTGTAACAAAATTATAGAGAAAAATCTTCAATTATGTGTCCAAACGTAGTAGATAGGAGAATACTAACAATCCAAATAGAAAAACAAGAAGCATGACAATGGACAAGATTGTCAGAAGTAAAGAGGCCGCGGAACGAGGAAGAAAGTCTCAATTTACCTGAATTTTTGCATCATGTGTAGCCACAATAACTTCCTTCTTTCCGTCTCCGTTTAAATCAGCAACAACCGGCGGCGGAAGGCGTTCGCCTTCATATTTAATTGGGTATTCATCAAATAGATGCATCCACGCATCTTTAAATGATATACCACCTTCATGCTGACAAGTGAGGAAGCGAAATACGAAACACGAAATTAAAGTCAGCTCCAATGAAATTGACAAAAGATGAGTATGACTAACACAAAAAAAAAAAAACATCTTTTCGAGAGCAGGATTCGAGTTGAAAGGGTTTATACTAGAATGAGTGTTGATAATAACAGTAGAAGGAGCCAGATGAAGAGGCGGAATAGAAAACATAGAAATTACCTGAAGAGAGAAGAAAATGGCGAAAGCTGAAAGCATAAGAATGGCCAAATCCCGCTTCCTCATATCTTCTCAACTTACTAGTTATCTCAGTTCATAAATATCAGATCATTTCTCGAGTTAAAACTTAACACCAACACCCCTGATGCGGAGACCGAAATTGAGCTCCCGAAGAACCACTTCTGAGTTCGTGACCTGAGAATCTGCCGTCAGGCCTTTGACAGAACTGCGTTCTTATGCTTGTCCAAAAAAAAAAAGAACTGCGTTCTTATGCAATCGGTAAATTTATAAAATGAATAAATGACATCCAAGGACCCATAAATCAAGTTTATTCGTGAAAGGGTATTGACTAAATTATAAGATAATTACAAAAGGATGGAAATAGGCCATAGCCTAGCCTAATTTACATAAAATCTAACTTCACCTATTTAATAAATATGTTAGGTTTAAGCTGATATTGTTAGACCTATTTTCACAAAATATGATCTATAAGCCTAGTCTATTTAATTTAATTTATACTACCATTATATAAATATATATAACATCATTTAAATAATTTTATAAATTTACCAACTCAGCCTTAATCCTAAGTTTCACATCCTATTATCATTTATAGGAAAAAAAAACACATCCCATTGTCATTTATATAAACTCAAACCTTACATTTATATCAATTATTTGCCCCCACCTCTCTTCTCTTCAATTACTCGAGATAACAATGCTAACTCACTTTGCGTCATCCACTAAAATATAATAATTATTATGAGTTTATTTTAACACCAAATAAAATATTATAATCTTAATAGGAGAAGTTTGTCCCCATTTACATGAGAAAAGTAAAAGGTAAAATTAAATTTTATTTGCTTGTGATACTTAGTTGATTTCAGAAAATATGCTATTAATTAACAATCGATGAGTTTTTCTTATTCGTACTTGCTTGGACAACTATTGTCACCAGACATTCTTTTTTTTTTTTTTCTCACCAAACCTTTATATTATGATGAGAATGAATATTAGGTTTTTAAGACATAATATAAAATTGTAAATAGGTTTGAAAGGTTATGTATAGATTTGGAGGCGCATGCTTTAAAGACCTATATTTTAAGTAAGCATTTAAACATGATTTAGATCTTGTGAAGGCCCAGATTCAGGTCTTAAAATATAGCCTATATACAAGTTTAGCCCAAGGCTCAAGCTTTAAATTTCTATTATAGGTTCATATCTAATTAGGTAAGGTCTAACATAGTCTAATATATTTTCACCCCTACTATTAAGTCCGGTAGACATTACACTATATTTTATTATTTATTTATGTTTGTTTTACTAATATTCAATTATGAGTTCCAGCAGTTTCAAATTTTATAACAATTACTAAACCAATTAAGAGCTAAAACAATTTTTAAAGAAAATTTCAACCAACCCCACGGAATTAATGGCAAGCTATAAGTTATATTTATTGAAAATTTTGGTAAAATTACATTGTGAGACCTTACAAGAAAAATGATAAGACGCAAGAAAATTGGCTTAAAAAATGACTCAATATCAATTGAAAATACTCACTTATATTAAAATTCCAGTTAATTAAAATTATTATTATTCTTATTATAATGCCCCTACGTGTCATTTTAGGCATTCCCTCCCTTATATTAGCACACTCATTTCAGCCTTATAATTGCGACTGATATGGTAAACCCACGTAACATTATCTTCAATAAATACGATAAAACTACTAATAAATAACAAATTGTTATAAAAGTATATGTGATAAGAAAGAAGATTGATAGAATTCAGAGAAAGGATTATAGAATTTCTAGAGAGAAGTTAGAGAGAAGTTCTCATTCAGTTCAACTGAAACAATCGATTACAGACTTTTATATATAATCATAAATCTAACCCTGATTGCCTGACCATGGTTATATTTAACTCTGGTTACATGACCATGGTTACTTTATATCTTCTTTATGTCCTTGTCTTCTTTTGCTTTTGCTTTGTGTCATGTCTTCTTTATGTCAAGCTGACTAGAAGAGTAATATGAGTTAATGGACATCCACATATTTAATATTCATAACACTCCCCTTTGATGTCCATTATGAATGTGCCTCATTAAAAACTTTAACTAGGAAAAACCCAGTGGGATAAAAACCTAGCCAAAGAAAAGAGTACATCATTTATTGATACACCGTCGAGTGCTGCCTCATTAAAAACCTTTCCAGGAAAACCCAGTGGGACAAAACCTAGATAAGGGAAAAAGAGTACAGCGTGTATCGACTCCCACTCTTGATAATATCAGTTGAAATCTTTGAATCTCCGAAGACCAATATCAAGAACAAGTTTTTCAAAGATTGTACCTGGGAGTGACTTGGTGAATAAATCTGCTAGATTTTCACTGAACTGATTTGCTGGATATCTATTTCACCATCCTTTTGAAGGTCACGAGTGAAAAAGAATTTTGGTGAAATATGCTTTGTTCTATCGCTTTTTATATAGCCTTCTTTAAGTTGAGCGATACATGCAGCATTATCCTCATATAGGATTGTTGGAATCATTTTGCCGGAAGATAAATGACAAGTTGTACGTATATGATGTATCACTGACCTCAACCACATACATTCTCGACTTGCTTCATGTATTGCTAGAATTTCTACATGATTAGATGATGTGGCTGATATAGTCTGTTTCATAGATCGCCATGAAATAGTTGCACCTCCACATGTAAATAGATAGCCTGTTTGTGATTTACTATCATGTGGATCAGACAAAAGTCCGGCATCTGCATAACCAATCAGTTCATGCTTGGATACATTTGAGTAGTATAACCCCATGTCTGTAGTACCTTTGAGATAACGAAGAATATGCTTTATTCCATTCCAATGCCTTCGTGTTAGTAAAGAACTATATTTTACTAATAAATTAACAGCAAATGATATATCAGGACGTGTGTGATTAGCAAGATACATTAATACTCCAATATCACTAAGATATGGTACTTCTGGACCAAGTAGTTCTTCATCACCTTCTTCACTTATTTCTCGGGGTCGGAATGGGTCTTTATCCACCTTCAAAGATCTTACAACCATTGGGGTACATAATGGATGAGATTTATCCATGTAAAATATCTCTAGGACCTTCTTTGTATAAGTTTCTTGATAAACAAAGATCCCTTTCTTGAAGTACTCGATCTGTAATCCAAGACAGAATTTTGTTCTTCCCAAGTCCTTCATTTCAAATTCTTTCTTCAAACAATTAATTGCAGCTCTTCAGGAGTTCCAATGATGTTGATATCATCAACATAAACAGCAATTATAGCAAATTCACTATTAGATCTTTTCATAAAGATGCATGGGCATATCGGATCATTTTTGTATCTTTCTTTCAACAAATATTCATTAAGACGATTATACCACATGCGCCCTGATTGCTTCAGGCCATACAGGGACTTATTTAACTTAACTAAGTATTGTTCTCGAGAACTTGAATTGGATGCTTCTGGCATCTTAAGTCCTTCAGGGACTTTCATATAAATATCACTATCAAGTGGTCCACATAAATAGGCAGTCACAACATCCATTAGATGTAAATCAAGTCCTGCATCTACTGCTAGACTGATTAAATAACGAAAAGTAGTCGCATCCACTACTGGTGAATACGTTTCTTCAAAATCAATGCCAGGTCTTTGTGTAAAACCTTGGGCTACTAGACGTGCCTTATATCTAGTTATTTTGCCCTTTTCATTTCTTTTTCGTACAAAGACCCATTTGCATCCAACTGATTTTACATCTTCAGGTGTAAGGACTACAGGTCTAAATACTTTTCGTTTTGCCAATGATTTTAATTCTGCATTAATGACATCTTTCCATATGAGCCAATCCTTTTTTGTTGGCAATCACTAATGGATTTGGGCTCATTATCATATGCTATATGATAAGCCAAGATGTCATCAACGTTGACTTCATTTCTATCCCATCGGATTCCATTCATAACATAATTTATTGAGATCTCATTATTTTCACATATATCAGGTACCTGGGTCTCTTCTGGGACTACAATGTTCTCTTCTGGAGATAATATCTCTTCAGGAGATGGCTCTTCTGGAACTACTAATTTTTCTTCATTATCCTCAACCTGACCATCTATATTCTTTACTCCTTTTCTTTTTCGAGGATTTTTATCTTTGGAACCAATGGGCCTGCCATGCTTCAGGCGTGCTTTGAATTCATTTATAGCAGGTTGTCCTTCAGGGACATCAATTTTAATAGGAGCATTAGCAGCTGGGACATGTGACTTTGTCACTTTTTTTGGGTCAGTAAATGCTTCTGGCATTTGATTAGCTAAATTCTGTAAATGAATTATCTTTTAAACTTCCAGTTCACACTGTTTTGTACGAGGATCAAAATGAGCCAATGATAATTCATTTCAACTAATTTCTTTACCCAGCTTTTTGTTTTCTCCCCCTAATGTTGGGAAAAATGATTCATCAAAATGACAATCGGCAAATCGTACCGTAAATAAATCTCCTGTGGATGGTTCTAACCATTTTATAATTGATGGAGATTTATACCCAACATATATTCCCATATTTCTTTGAGGGCCCATCTTGGTGCGTTGTGGTAGTGCTACAGGCACATATACCGCACACCCAAAAATTCTTATATGGGAAATATTAGATTCTTGACCAAAAATCATTTGTAAGGGGGAAACCTTTAAATAACTTGTTGGCCTAATGCGAATTAACATTGCTGCATACAAAATGGCATAGCCCCAAGCAGAAATTGGTAGATTAGATTTCATAAGTAAAGGTCTTGCAATTAATTGCAACCTTTTAACCAATGATTCTGCAAGTCCATTTTGCGTATGAACATAAGCTACAAGATGTTCAACATCAATTCTAAGGGACATACAATATTCATTAAAAGTTTGTGATGTAAATTCACCAGCATTATTAATACGTATTTTCTTGATAGGATAATCAGGGTAATGTGCTCTTAATCTAATTAATTGAGCAAGTAATCTCGCAAACGCCAGGTTGCGAGAAGATAATAAGCAAACATGCGACCATTTAGTTGATGCATCAATTAAAACCATATAGTACCTAAATGGTCCGCATGGTGGGTGTATTGGCCCACAAATATCTCCCTGTATCCGTTCTAGAAATGTGAGAGACTCACTTTCTACTTTGTTTGGTGAGGGGCGAATAATTAAATTTCCCTTGGAACATGCAACACATGAAAAATCATGGGATTGTGGTATTTGTTTACACTTCAGGGTATGTCCACATGAATTCCTAATTATTTATCGCATCATGATTGAACCGGGATGGCCTAACTGGTCATGCCAAACATTAAATTCATTAGTAAACTTCTGATTTACATTATCAAACTGCTGGTTTGAATTGGTAAACTTCTGGTATGCATTATCAAACTGCTAGTTTGAATTGGCAAACTTCTGGTTTGCATTATTGAACTTTTGGTTCTCAATAGTATGTGTTTCAATTATGTTTATACTGTGTAATACAAACCAGAAGAAAAAATAAGAAAACTTTCTAATATGCATTTTCTACCAGCAACTATATTTGTAATGACAAGATATTCCTTATTATTTTTAGTTGTTGTTTCTAAATGATATCCATTTCTGCGGATATCTTTGAAACTTAGTAAATTTCTTTTAGACTTGGTAGAATAAAATGCATTATCAATACATAATTTTGTTCCTTCAGGTAACAAAATACTAGCTCTTCCAGAGCCTTCAATTAAATTTATACTACCGGATATAGTCTGAATATTGGCTTCTCGTATTACCAAGGAAGAAAAATATTTATCATGTCTGAGTATGGTGTAGGTTGTTGCACTATCAACGAGACATAAATCTTCAGGATTGATGTCAATAGGATTCATTCTTCATAAAAACATAAATAAAATTAATACATATGATAGAAACAACTTTAAATAAATATAACAGTTCAAATTATATTAAGAAATCTGCAACATCCAAATAGTTATTATCTATATCGCCATACTCAGAATTCTCGCCCTGATCAACATGATTAACTTCAACATTTGATCTTTTACCAGTATTTTTAATTGATTCTTGGTAAAGATCAACTAGGTGCCTTGGTGTACGACAGGTACGAGACCAATGGCCCTTCCCACCACATTGATAGCATGGATTATCAGCATATTTGTTATGCCTACTGCTTTCCCCTTTTTGGTTTTTATCAGTCTTTTCCCACTTCTGGTAGGAATTTGAACCTCCATGATATCGACCACGACCTCGCCCACGTCCACGTCCATGTCCACGTCCACGGCCACGGCCACAATAAAATTCATTAGTTACTACATTCACTTCAAGGAATGGAGTTGAGCTTGTTGAACGAGATTCATGATTTTTCAACAAAAGCTTATTATTTTGTTCAGCCATAAGGAGACAAGAAATTAACTCAGAATATTTCTTAAAACCTTTTTCACGATATTGCTGCTGCAGGAGCAAATTGGATGCATGAAATGTAGAGAATATCTTTTCTAACATATCATCATCAGTAACATTTTCTCCACATAATTTCAATTTAGAAGTAATTCTGAACATAGCTGAGTTATATTCGCTTATAGATTTAAAATCTTGCAAGCGTAAATGCATCCAATCAAAATGAGCTTTTGGAAGAATGACCATCTTCTGGTGATCATATCTTTTTTTCAAATTGTTCCAAAGGACAAGTGGGTCCATCACTGTCAAATATTCAGTTTTTAAATCCTCATGTAAATGGTGGCGAAGAAAAATCATGGATCTGTCTTTATCTTGGTTGGATGCCTTATTCCCTTCTTTAATCGTGTCTTCCAGACTTTTGGCATTCAGGTGAATTTCCGCATCCAACTTCCAAGATAAATAATTTTTTTCGGTAATATCAAGAGCCACAATTTCAAGTTTTGCCAGGTTTGCCATTGTTCAAACTAATTAAAGAAATAAATGAAAATAATTAAAATATGAACTGTAAATATGCAATATAATAACTGTAAATTCATAAAGACAATAAATAATTCATAATGCAAGATAAGAAAATTAAAACATGTATGGCTTCGGGCCATTAAATCTCATGACTTCAGGCCATGTATGGCTTCGGGCCATTTAATTTCAAGATGATGAATTAACTATTATCTTCAGGATAAAAATTGTGCATGACTTCTGGCCGTACAATAAGATAAAAGATAAAAATATATTTAGCTTCTGACCATATAATAAAATGAAAAATGTATATAGCTTCTGGCTATATAATAAGAATGGATATGGCTTCTGGCCATATTATAAGAAATTAAAACATTATGACTTCTGGTCATAATTTCAAGAATCAGATGTGTATGGCTTCTGGCCATAATAACAATAATAATAATATAAAAACAATAACGATATTCAATCTTAGCCATAGAACCCGATATTATATAACAATCGGTAAAAGTATCTCTCTAATTCCATATAGTGGCTCAGATTATCCCAGATCTATAAAATAAAACATGGTATATATAATCATTAAAGAAACCATAAGAAGATCATACCTTCTTTTAGAGTTTCGTGCTGATAACGTGTTATAAAAGTATATGTGATAAGAGAGAAGATTGATAGAATTCAGAGAAAGGATTATAGAATTTCTAGAGAGAAGTTAGAGAGAAGTTCTCATTCAGTTTAACTGAAACAATCGATTACAGGCCTTTATATAGAGTCAGAAATCTAACCCTGGTTGCCTGACCATGGTTATATTTAACTCTGGTTACATGACCATGGTTACTTTATATCTTCTTTAGGTCCTTGTCTTCTTTTGCTTTTGCTTTGTGTCATGTCTTCTTTTCTTCTTTATGTCAAGCTGACTAGAAGAGTAATATGAGTCAATGGACATCCACATATTTAATATTCATAACACAAATGAATAATTCAATTATTGGGAGTTTTTTTCCAAAAAGTCTCAGAAAAAAAACTCCAAAATCATGAAAAAACATAAAGGTGTTCTGAATTTGTATAATCTTACAGAGGTGCTAGTACCTGAACTGGAATTTACAAATTCAAAAGAAAAGATTAATTTACACTTATTTTTTTTATTAAAAAATATTATCCCCGCTAGCAGGAACTTCGATGGCCAGCTGGCACTTATGGCCCACCCATATTCCCTTAGAAATATTTATTCCAAAACGTGGTGGGGTGGGTTTCAAACTCCCACCACTTTAGTGGCTTTTTGGTGGTATAAAAAGTGTCTTACCATTGAGCCACCAAAGGTTTTAACATAGGCTAGGTAAAAAAAAAATAGTTTAACTGAGTGTGTAGTGGGGTGGGGTTTAAACCTTTATCACTTTGGTGGCACAAAAAGTGCCTTACCATTGAGCCACCAAAGGCTTTTAATATAGATAAGGCAAAAAAAAAAAAAAAAAAAAGATTAACCTTAGATATTTAATCAAGCCGACAAACAAGTTTAAATAAAAAATTGACAGATCGCGATAAGAAATTCACAGGTTCATATAAGAAATTTACAACTTTCATTTTTTAAGTAAAAAAATCACTTACTTTTTCAGTCTATTTATAAGTTTAAATAAGGAATTCCTAAGCTCAGATAAGAAATCAACAAGTTGAGATAAGAAATTCCCATGTTCAAATCATGAATTTACAACTTTCCTTTAAGTAAAAATTTCATTTACTCTCTCAACTCATTCACAAGTTTAGATAACGAATTCCTAAACTCAAATAAGGAATTGACAAGTTAAGACCAGTAATTCACAATTTTTGTTTAAGTAAAAATTTCACTTACGTTCTCAGTCTAGATCAGTAATTCACAACTTTCATTTAAGTAAAAATTTCACTTACGTTCTCAGTCCATTCATAAGTTTAGATTACGAATTCCTAAGCTCATAAAAGGAATTGACAAGTTGAGATGAAGAAATCCCATGTTCAGATCATGAAATCGCAACTTTCGTTTAAGTAAAAATTTCACTTACACTTTTATGTAATTCACAAGTTTAGATAAATAATTCCCAATCGTAGATAAAGAATTGACAAGTTAAGATAAGGAATTCACAAGTTCCTTATCTCAACTTGTCAGTTCCTTATTTGAACTAGAGCATTTTTTCTTCAAACCTGTGAATGGTCTGAAAAAGTAAGTGAATTTTTTACTTAAAAGGAAAGTTGCGAATTCATAATCTGAATATGAGAATTCCTTATCTCAACTTGTCAATTCCTTATTTGAGTTTGGGAATTCCTTATCTAAGTTTGTGAATGGACTGAGAAAGTAAGTGAATTTTTTACTTAAAAAACAAAAATTGCGAATTCCTTATTTGAACCTATTAATTTTTTATCTCGATTGGTCAATTTCTTATTTGAACTTGTTTGTGAGCTTGGTTAAAGATTTAAGGTTAATATATATATATATATATATATATATATATTTTGCCTTATCTATATTGAAGGACTTTGGTGGCTCAATGGTAGATAGTTTTTATGCCACCAAAGTGGTGGGGACCACTTGGGAAGAATATTCCCTCCGGAGCTCCAGCTGCCAGAGCGGTGGGGGTAATTAATTTTTTAATAAAAAAAAAAGTAAGGACAAATTGATCATTTCCTTTGAATTTATAAATTTCAGTTCATGCACTAATATCTTTGCAGGATTATGTAAATTTAAAACATATTTCTGTCTTTTCATTATTTTGGAATTCTTTTTTAGGGATTTTTCCTTTTTTTTTTTTAAATCGTCATTACACCCAAATAAAGGTGTCTAATTGCATCGCACCAACAAAAGTGCCTAATTGCAAATAAAAGGTGATCAACAATTAGGCTTCCTACCTTGAGCAAGACCTCAAATTGAGCACTGAGCAGATTAAATTATGTCAGGAGCACTTTTCCTCAATCAAGACCCAATCTGACTCTAATTTAAATTTGTTAATATTTCTTTTGATCCTTAACATAAAAATCAATTGATTTTTTAAAAAAAAAATTAAAAAAAACTAAGTAAGATACATTAAAATATTAACATTTATCGCTTTTCTTTAAGCTAATTTCTCTCACTTATAAATTGATATATATATATATATATATAATTTAATGATACATCACCTAAGTTATGATTAAATAACTAATTTAACTTCCTTAATCTCTAAAAAAAAATCAACTAACTCTTATAAAAAAAATCAAAGGGAGTATTAACTAACACCAAAAAGTTAGGCAAAAAATTGTTTCTATTAAAATCTATTCACAATTATCTGTGTCAACTAAATATTTGTTTAAAGTAGTGATAGAATATATTTTTCTAACGTAATTTATGGTATACGAGGTAAATATGTGAGAAGAGTTTTTTCTCGAGTTACGTGAACACGCTTTTATAACACTAACTCTAACACACTGGGCCCGTTTGGTACGCATAATTGATTTTGATGGAAATGGAAATGGATATGGATATAGAAATGGAAATGGATATGAAAATGAGATTTAAAAGTGTGTTTGGTATGTCATGAAAATGAGATATAATTTTTGTATAAAAATACCAAAATACCCCCTTAAATTAAAAAATAAAAGGATCTTCCACAAAATCATATCACCACGAAAAAATGAAAGCTCAACAAGCCTCTACTCTTCACTATCGCAAATCAGTAAGCTTATCAATCAGTTAAGCTTGATGAAGCTCCAGAAGCCTCCACTCTTCGCCAAGGACCCATCTTTGCTGTCGATTGAAGCTCATCACAAATTTGGAAGAGGAGCTTGAAATCGTTGCAAATCTGGAAGTTTACTGCCGTCACGGATCGATGCTCACTTGCACAGGTCACCGTCATTAGTCTGGGGTTCAAGATGAAGGTCGGCCATGGTTCATCAATGGAGGTCGAGCAAAAGATGAAGACGACGAAGTCGAAAAAGGCTAATGGTGGGTGTGGTGGGTGGAGAAGAAGGTTGATGGTGGGTGGGGAAGAAGTTCGTCAGCAGTGGGTGGAGAAGGTCGCTGGTGGGTGGGGAAGAAGGTCATCGCCGCCTGTTGATGGAGGTCGCTGCCGTCTGTGAAGATGAATGATGATGCGATGGGTTGGAAGGTGATGAAAGAGGAGAGGGGCAAAAATGATTTTTCTGAGTGGAATTGACAAATCCTAGCTTTTGGTATGGAAATCATTTCCATCAATCTTGATAGAATTAGCCTCCACATGGAAATGATTTCCATGTTCCTAGATTTGTACCAAACATAACAAAAGCATGGAATTGGCCTCCAATTCCATTTCCATGAGGCCAATTCCAGTGTACCAAACGGGCCCTAAGATGTGATCTCACAAAGTGAATTGATTTCTCAATACCTCTTTCCATATTAAATGTAACTTGACCACCAAACGACAACAAAACTATAATGGAAATCAAAGATGGATTTTCTTCGCCGGAATTATGAAGCAGTACAACACATGATATTTACAGTTATTAATTGTCCTCATGAAGCTCAATAAAGTACACTCTAGCTGTAGTTCAAAGAACTAAACCTTCAAAGATCAAACAAGAAACTTTCAGCCAAGATTTATCAGCAACTCATTCATCCACCAAAGCCAATCGTTGCCAAAACAGTCTGTCAAATATTTTTCAGTTATATTTTCCTCTGACTCCTCTTAGCCTCCAAGAGGGAAGCAAGTTGGGCACACTTCCCTTGGGCTTCCTCCAACTCCGTTTCCAAGTTCTCAACCTTTTTCATGTTAGCAACAGAAGCACAAGTGAAACGCAATGATTTATCTATGCATAGTTTTCAAACTTTGTGATCAGATTACTCACCATCTGTTTCAGCTCAGTCTCCTTACGCATGTGTTCCTCACACCTGCAGATAAGGGTCCCGGTGAGTAACAGCAAAATTTGCAAACAAAATGCTAGGTATACCTCAATTCAACAGTCACTATGTCTAGGTATTCCTAGGGAAACCCCCTGGGGCTGTTACTAGCGAATACCAAAACACACGAAGGTAGAATTTATCACGACAGCTAAAAGATTGGCTCGTCATGCATTTTGATTCAACATTTACCTCCAGAAAAGTGCTAGGTTTTCTTCACGGATCTGGTCAACGGATTGGGACCCTGGAGTTCCTACAACCTGTTGGAAAAAGCAATACCTTCAACACCAAGAAAGAGAATACTTACAAACAGCTTTATGGTGAGCAATAGAATATATAAAATGAAAACACTTAATTTCCTTTGTTGGAGGGGGCCGAAATTGTGGAATTAAACATCAACAGGGATATTACTACAGCTATCTTTTAGAAGGCCTTCTTAAAAGAAGAACAATCCCTGGGGAGGGGCATAACCCCTGGGGAGACAACCACAAAGTATTAATTACAACAAGCATGCAAGTGTCCGACAACAATAACCTATAACCGTAAATTATGGTTTTCACATTGTACTTTATGTTCAGTTTACGTAGAAGCCGTCATTTATAAGATTCTAAAGAAAGATCACAGGGCTTCTACATCTTGATTGAATGGTCTTAGCTAAAAAGAGTCATATACATCATTCTGCTCTATGTACAGGATGTCCAAGTAAAAGAAGGATAGAAGATCGCCAAGGGGACACTGCACTTCCTTCAAGCATAACAGACCCTGTCAAAGATGTGTATAACCCCAGACCCAAAAAGAAAACGGTGTATAACCTGACAGTTACAGCTGAACCAAATTAAGCAACTTACTATGGATAAAATCTTCACGCAAGCCAAGTTTTCGTTAAGGAAAGGAAATGGGTAAGGACAAGTAGCAAATACAGGAGGGGAAGAGACTGCAACGATTGCTTTTAAAAAGCAGCAACGGAGGACAGAACTCCAGTTTGCCTTTTGGAACATAGATACCAAAGAAACACCAGGACTAAAGTTTCTTTAAACATATGTTGTTTCTGATCATTACTGTGCCTTTAAGAAGCTGTTGGTAAGCCAGTCCTCTTCAGGCCAAATTAAATGAAAAGAATAAGGGGAAAACCGAAAAACCATAATATTGTTTATTACTTTTCACATTTGAATAAACATTTGAATAATCTCAATTGCATATTGTGAAAGGTCATATGTATTTAAATTTTTATATGATCAATTACTGGGAAAGAAAAAACTACAGGACCACTGTTCCACACAAATCCATGCATGTATTGGAGCAAATGAAAATAATTATAGAAGGGTCTACTTGGTTGTCTGTTCCATCGAATACTTGTATCAAAACCAAACGCATTCTCCTGAAGCACTATGCCATAGAATGCAGCCTTAAATTACTTAATCTTTAATTTTATATATTTCATGCCTTTGTCAATGTTATATATTAGAAGAGTACTCATCATAACTGACAGACTACCCTGAAGCATCATCTACATCTCTTGTGGGTCTCACAGTATTTATGCATCTACTTTAGTTAAAGTTAGTTATAACATGAAAAAAGTGTAGATGAGATTATAGTTTAAAAACACATTTGATTACACACAGAAGAAAAGTAACTTGGCTGCACATCAAACAAAGATTTTGGGTATCACTTCAGCTACTTACATGCTGCTCCTGCAAATACTGCTCATCATTTTCTGGAAGACCCGCAATTGACAGGTGTAAACTAGAATCTTCTTCATGCTCTGCTATACCAATATCTTGTTGTACAGCAAGCAACTTATCCTGAGATTTACTTAAATGTCCAGTTGAATGTTGAACTTTGCTTCCATGTGTGACATTGTGTGACTTAAAATTCGGTGGCTGATATCCAACCAAGTGACAGTGACCGTTCCTGTCCAGTCCAGAACAATTTCACTAAAACAATGCCAACAACTCATAATATTGATAAGATCGATATTCAGGATAAGACCATCCAATTATCAATGGAGCATAACAGGAAGTGCGTACCAGCTCTCATATTATGTAAAAAATAAATACTCAAAATTCGTAATTAATGGCATTAACGTGTAGGTAACCTTTAAGCAAAGACTATACAGCATCATACTGCCAAAAAACAATGCTTTCACTACTCTACACTAATTTCATATTTTGAACATAGGTAAATTTTATTTACATTTATGCCTGAAATTTGATAATACAGGAGAGATACTGGCAAACCCAAAGTATAGAGATATGGATCTACAATGGCAAACATAATAACGTCATCTGCCAACTTGTTCAACTACATTCTTTTAATGATTTGAACACCTCTGAAGGGGCTTTGCCATAGAGCTAAGTATCTACCACCATTTAAGCGAATTACTCCCTCTAGTCCTTAATATAAAACATATTTACCTAATTTAATTAGATTAAAGAAGTTAGTTAATATAACATGTATTTTCTAAAACACCCTAGTCATCTTCCTTAATTCCCTCTTGCCCTCTCCTTCTTGATTATTATTGAGGGAGCAGCAATAAGGGTAAATTAGAAAAAGATTGACAAATATGAAAACTATGTCTTATATTTAGGACCAAGACCAACTCCCCAAATATGTTTTATATTAAGAACCGGAGGAGTAAAATACAACTTCCATGTGCAACTTGTGGATCCTCAAAAATTTGTAAATTGAACTAAGAGTATAGCTCCAAGATCATCAATATATCAATTTACACAAAAATGTTGGAGGAAGCCAAACACTTTTGCTTGGTTTGTGAAGGTTCCCATTTGTGGTTTTGTGCCAGTACTTCGATTTTCACTTTTTGTATAATTCAAATCTATTCATTGAAAGTCAAAATTCTCCCTGTGCAACACATAGGAGAAAAAATCTACTTAAGATAAAATCGGCATCAAAAGCATTCATTTAAATCACTGTTTGATTAGAAAAAAAAGGGTGGCCCAATGTATATGGCTTCCACCAGGTGGGGTATGAAGAGACAAATGGGTGGGGGTGGGAATGAACTAAGAAAATGGGGCAAAAACAAAAACAACAACAAGCCTTACCCCACTAGGTGGAGTTGGTTACATGGATTGCACAACGTCATTATATTATATATCAAGTATCAACAACCAAATCTTTAGACAAGTTGCTGATTAAGAGGTCCTGCTCAATAACTTTGCCGAGGCTATGCTTCAGTGGGTTGGCTACTTGTCAGGAAAAGAAAAAACTAGTCAAGGAAAAATATAAACACAGCAGAACAAACCAGTATTCCATTGTCATTTGTTTCAGCCTGGTTTCCAGCCTAATGAACAGAGGTGATCCCTCAAAATCCTGCTTGTCATGGGCTGGTTCGATAAAATTTACTTCAAGAGCTCCTACAATGTACCAACAAATCAATAATAAAACCAATTTGGAAGAGGGATAAGCCAAAGGAACTCAACAGTTCAGAAGAAAAGGAACATACCAATAACACCCATCCCTTTCGATGAACCCCCTGATGTTACTTTCCAAAAAGGCTGTAATAACCAAAGTAGATTGAGATATTTTGACTAAAAAAAAAATCCAAAGTTATACTCAACTTCACAGTTTGTTAATTAGATCAATTGATTTGATGACTAAAATTGAATGAATGCACCATTTCCAACACCACAATTCAATTTTCAAAATCAATAACAAGCCTAGTGAGAAAAAGAAAGACAGCAGGAGTCCCAAGTGAGATAAGGCACTTTAAGCAACCAGAATATACCTTGATCAGACGATTTTTATGGTACACATTAAATCCAGAAACATTAAGTGAAGGAGCCTCCTTTACGAAACCAATGGTCGTCATTACTGTAACCTAAAGCAGAGAAGAAGTCATTATTTTAAAATCTCAATTGTTGTATCTTTAATAAGATAAAAGTTAAATGCCTAAACAACAAACTACATGCTTAAATTGATAAGTCCAAGAATACAAGGATCAAAGAGGGGTAAGGATGTCAATCTCTAGAATTTGGACTGTCAGAAAGCTCCACAAAAGTATCCTAAAAAAGCTATCTTTTGAATTTAAAAAAGTAAAAGACCTTCACACACATGATAACAACCCTTTGAACAGCAAAAACTGGAAACAAATTGGACAGTCATGAATGCATGATTATGCTATTATCTTACTATAAAACGCAAACAATTTCACAGCACATAAAGTACTACGCAACAGGTAACTGCATAATCAATTACGTCATAATTTCCAAAGTAAGAAGCCTTTCAAGAAGAATTTGGTAAAGAAATATCAATAATGTGGAAACAAAGCTATAATACCACCAAGCCCTCTTGCATATTCGTTCCAATCTTTTTCACCACTTTTTCCTCCTTTTGTTAAAGGAAAAAACAGGGGTGGATAAGTACATTTTACATTTGATTCCCTATTGTCTGGTAAGAAATTGAGCAAACCAGTTGGCAGAAATCGGAAACCCCACAAAGACCTGCTAATGAATTCTTCATTTCACAAGTTTTACAGCTCAAGAACATGCAGAATTTTATTTGTCTATTAATCCATTTTCCATTCATCAGAAATAAAAGCAACATTCTGGGTAGTGCCACATGAATTAAGTTGAAAAGTGTATTCAAGCCCTTGTATCATGAATCTTGCCTCCTTTGATGCCACGCCAAGCTGGGGCTTATATGTAACTACTTGTGAATGTTTCAGCTCATCTACAATGTCGAACTGTTCCACAGGCCGTCCCCTTAGTACAATTTTGAAGTTGGAAAATTTTCTGAGGTACAACATTGAAGCATAAGCCTGAAGCAACAAAAGGGTCATTTAGAGTAAACAGCAAATACTAAAAATGATGGCAATCATAATAGTTGAAACTGGAAGTATAAATCATTACCCTTAATGAATAACGGATGCGATAGGAAATATGTGACTGAATCTGAACAGTTTTTTTGGTCAACTTTTTCATATCTCCACGATTGACCTCATCTCTCAGCCTAACATCCTAAGCAAAAGAGAAAAGCGGAACATAACTTCTTTCAAGAATCAGTCAATATAATTAATGGTCAAGTAGTGAAAAGTGAAAACATATAAAAGTAGCTCTTTCAGCACATAACTGACGCACAGGCACAATATCTTTGTCAATAGTAACCGGGCTATCAACCAACTGAATGCGCTACGACTCCAAACAACTGAGATTATCTTAAAGGAAAAGCAATAGACTTACAGCAATTCTGGAATTGAGAAAGTTGCCAACTTAAAAGTTCCTTAAAAAAATCATTAAAAACTACTTTTGATGTGTATATACACACACGACAAAAATACTTCCTGCCTTCCTACTTTGCAGTGGAAATGGCTTTAGAGGAGGTTTTTCTTTCCCAATTAACCAAAACTTAGATTTCTTGCCCAAATGTTTTTGTGATCAATTCAATTCATTCTGCAGTTGACATAGAACAGGAAATTAATTTAGTCTATTTGACAATCGCCAAGCATCATCTCAGGCATCTCATGTCAAACAGGTCCTTCAATAAACTAAAACTTTCACAGAATTTGAATGTGAACCTGTGTTTGAGATCTGATAGAAAGTTCTTTTTAGTATGCATGATTATGATAATTTCTACAAGCATGACGAAGAGGATAGTGGCCAATATTCATAACAAAAAACCTTTCAAAGATTTTTTTTATTAATGCAGAAGTCAAAACTAAAATGTATAATGAAGAACAAATTATTCCAAAGGCTTGACCATAGCAAACCTTTACATCCATGTTTCCCATCAAGTGCAATATATCTGAAATTTTTATCACATGCAGAAATTATTTACGAAAATGCATTTCCAAAATAATCCTCAAAGGAAAAAAGTCCCTAGAGCAGCATACCTCAGCATCATCATCAAAACTTAATTCATATATCCCTTCATCATTCAACCATAGATTGTATATTACAACTTTCGTTCCATGAGAACCAATATCCTCAAACTGAAACAGATAAACAAGCTGATTAGTAAATGGAATCCACAACCCACTAACTTTTAGAAATTGAGAACAAGTGCCATCAATGGATCAGCCAAACCTCTTATTGTATACATAAAATGGGGTTTAACATGTTAGTATTTCGGGAGTTGTGAAACAGATTTTGTCTGTATGCTACGATGGGAATGGGTTAATCAAGGTACGAGATGCAGATATGTCCAGTAAAGTAAGGTGCTTGCTGCCGATAAAGGCAAGGACATGGTTAATTATTGATTCTTCACATCAACAAGCCTTGTGAAATGTGCATAAGAATGATTTTCATTACACTTAACTTATAGGGCTGAGGTTTAGCATCTTCTATATTAGTTAAATAGGACATAAACCTCACAGATACATGGGGAATAAGTGCACTGCTGAAGACAAAAATCTGTTACTCAGAATTTTATTAATTATAATGTTTGATATGACCACCAAATAATAGCACCCATGGATATACAGTAGAATGAAATGAACCTGAAACATTAGTTCCTCCTTTGATGCAAATGGAGACCAATCAAGGATTGTTTTCAAGTTGGCCTCCCAATCTTCCTCTGAGCTATAAATAATTGGCTCTGCCCAGTGGCCAGATATGTCGAAATCTATCTACAAAGGAAATAACAGTGAATATATATAAATATGAACGCACAAAATTGTACTTATATATTTGAAAAGCAAATATTACCATTGGAACAATAACATGATCTTGCCCTGTTTTTCGCAAAAAGGTATAGGATAGCAGACCCACACTTTGTGTTTTCTGACTGAGAGAAGTGTAAGAGTAAGATATTGAAGACATAAAATGTTATCCACAAATGAAACTTCAAAACTGAATATTTTATTGGAGAGGATACAAAGCGCCATAAAAGCACTGCAACACTAAAAGGGACATGTACAAAGAGCAAAAGTTTTTGCACAATGACGAAACTGGCTATCTAGTATCCGGCTGATAGAAAATATGGAAAGACCTATAGAAGGAGGAATTAATATTTTATTTTATTTTATTTTGGTTTGGCAAGTAGGAATATTTAATTTTGGACAAAGTAGCTTAGAGCCAGTGAGATTACTTTTTGATTGTAAGCGCAAATGGATTTCAAATTGTCTATTAGCTAGGAGCAAGTGGATTGCTAGTTGTCTATTATGAGCAAGTTGTCTATTTTTGCAAATGGTTACTTTTTGTAGCAAGTGGGTTACAAGTTGTTTCCTTGCTAGTTTATAAATAGGATTGCTCATCTCTTGTAAAGACAAAATGAAAATATTATGGCTTATAAAATTCTCTCCCCCTATGTCTCTCTTATGTTCTGCCTCCAGTTCTGAACCCCTTTCCCTCCCTTATCTCTCTGTTTCTCTCTAAACCTCCTCTGTTTGCTCTTTCCTTCCCTAGTTCAAATCTGTTTGAGTGAGATTAGGTGTGTGTGAGTGAGTTTTTCATCACTGGCGCTCATTCTGGATTCTATTATCAGGTATCCAAACAACCGACTAATCCGGATTAAGGCTTTGCGACCAGGATGCCTCTTCCCACAAGTTTTTTTTAACAAGGAGGAATTCGAACTCAGTTCAACAATCTTATGATCTAGTTGGTCTATCGCTAAACCAAGTACCCTTAGGTATAGTAAGAGAGTATTTGCAAATGAAGCAGTAGAAATCTAGAAAGAAAATGAAGGAGGAGAGGAGTGTCTATCATTCGAGAGGCTAGCCTCTCCATAACCTGTTGATATCTATGAGCTTAAGAGCTCATGATGTTATTCATTGATATATGAAACTAGAGTTACAAACTGATATTTATAGAATTACAGAATGAGAAATGACGCGGGAAAAAACCAAAGATAGCGGAGAGATTGAAGGAAAAACTGAAGAGAGATTTCGGTGCAAGTCAAAAATGTCAGGCTTGCACCGAAATCCCTTCTGACTTCTAACACTCTCCCTCAAGCTGGAGAATATATATCGATCATTCCCAGCTTGCATCTAAATCCTTCAAACTTGGCTCTGCTTAGTGGTTTTGTCATAATATCCACAATTTGGTCATCAGATCGAATGTGGGACAATCTCATGATACCTGCTTCAATCTTTTCGTTAATGAAATGCCTGTCTATCTCAACATGTTTTGTCCTATCATGATAGACTGGGTTTTTTACCATTTCAATGCTGGCTTTGTTGTCACACCACACTTGCATTGGTCCCTCATGTGGAATTCCTAATTCCTTCAGTAATCTGATAATCCAAAGTCCTTCACGTACTCCATTGTTAACAGCTCTCAGTTCTGCTTCTGCACTGCTTGTTGACACCACAATCTGTTTCTTGCTTCTCCATGTAACCAGATTTCCCCACACATATGTGCAATATCCTGAGACTGACCTTCTAGTTTCCCTGTCTCTGGCATGATCTGCATTAGTGTAGATTTCAATATCTCTGATAGTGCCTTTCTTGAAGAAAATCCCTCTTCCGGGATTAAGCTTTAAATAGTTTAGGATTCTATACAAAGCTGCCATGTGTTCTTCCTGTAGTTGATGCATGAATTGACTTGCTATTCCAACTGCATGACTAATATCTGGATGTGTATGAGTCAAGTATATGAGTTTCCCAACAAGTCTTCTATATCGTTCTGGATTGACCGGGACACCATTTGGTTTGATTCTGAGGTGACAACCTTCTTCCATTAGTATTCCGACAGGTTCTGCTCCTAACATTCCTGTTTCATGCAACAAATCTAGGGTATACTTCCGCTGATATACATTGATGCCCTTTTGAGTTCTTGCCACTTCCATGCCCAAAAAAATACTTCATTTGTCCAAGATCTCTCACCTGGAACTCAGTTGACAAGTCTTGTTTTAGTTGAGCAATGGATCCTTCGTCGTTTCCTGTAATGACTATGTCATCCACATAGACAATCAAGATAGTGACTTTGTCATTATCATGTTTAATGAACAAAGTGTCATCTGCTTGTCCCTAGGTGTACCCAAATCTTTTCATAGTTTTAGTAAACCTGCCAAACCACGCCCTAGGTGATTGTTTGAGCCCGTACAGTGATTTGTTGAGTTTACACACAGAGTTGTTAGGAGTTGAAATTCCATCTGGAATCTCCATATATACTTCTTCCTCTAAGTTGCCATTCAAAAATGCATTTTTCATGTCCAGTTGATGCAATGACCAATCCAAGTTAGCTGTGATTGATAGCAGCACTTGGATGGTATTAATTTTCGCTACTGGAGCAAATGTCTCCTGATAATCAATTCCATATGTCTAGGTATATCCTTTGGCAACAAGTCTAGCCTTGTATTTGTTGATTGTGCCGTTAGGATTGAATTTAGGAGTAAATATCCACCTGCATCCTACTGGTTTCTTTCCTTTAGGAAGAGTTGTAATCTCCCACGTTTTATTTTCCTTAAGTTCTCTTAATTCTTCTTCTGCAGCTTGTTTCCAATTCTGATTAGTCATAGCTTGTTGAAACGTGTCCGGAATTTTCATCTGTGCACTATTTGCAACAAAGCTTTGCATTTTTGCAGAAAGATTACCGTATGAAACAAAACGTTGAATTGGATGTTGAGTACACGATCTTACCCCTTTTCTTAATGCAATAGGCCAACCCAGTTCTTCAAGATTTAATATCGGATTAGAGTCATGGTCGTTCCTTCGAATAGGAGAGATAGTTCTACCAATGTTTGATTCATCTTGTAGTCTGGATTCTTCCTCTTGTCCCGATTCTGCATCCATTCCTAAATTGATTTCAACATTTGTTTCCAGTTCATTCAATGAGGGAGGTTGAGATGAACTTTGTTCGGTTTCAGGATTATGTTGGGTAGGACTAGGTTGGTTTGTGAGAGGTAAGGGGTCAATGACAGGTATGAGATTAGGTTGTGATGGTGATGGTTGTTCTGCATCCAGGATTAGCCATTCATTGTCAGTTTACTCGTTCCTGAATGGGTAATTTTGGATAATATGCTTCTTCTGAGAAGATTGTATCCCTGGAGATAATAAGCTTCTTGGAAGTAGGGCAATAGCATTTGTACCCTTTTTGAGTAGGGGAGTAGCCAAGAAATAGACATTTGTCTGCTCGAGTACCAAGCTTGTTGCCATCATTTTTGTGGACAAAGACAACACAACCAAATACCTTAGGAGGCAATGAGTTGATGATGGAGCAAGTGGGAAAGTGTTCTAGGAGTGTTTGGATAGGGGTGTTGTATTTGAGTACTTTGGAAGGCAAGCAGTTGATGAGATAGGTAGCTGTGAGCACGGCATCGCCCCAGAAGATGGTAGGAACATTTCATTCCATTAGTAAGGTTCGGGTTACTTCCAACAAGTGTCGGTTCTTTCGCTCAGCTACTCCATTTTGTTGAGGAGTGTACGGGCAAGAGGTTTGGTGATGAATTCCTTGTTGGTCAAGAAATTCTTAAAAGGTGTTGCTCATGTATTCCTTGGCATTATCACTTCGTGGTACCTTAATGGAAATATTAAATTGAGTGCACACAAAGATGTAGAAGTTTTGAAAGATTTTGACTACTTCGGATTTATCTTTCATTAAATAAACCCATGTGGTTCTGGTATGGTCATCTATGAAAGTAACAAACCATCTGGCATTGGTAAGTGTTTTTATTCGTGCAGGTCCCCAAATATCACTATGGACTAGTACGAATGGTGAGGAAGGTCTGTAGGGTTGTTTGGGATAAGAAGCTCTGGTTTGTTTTGCAATTTGGCAAGTTTCACAATGAAAAGGAACAAAATTGTTATTGAATAAATTTGGAAACAAATGCTTCATATAATCAAAACTAGGGTGGCCTGAGCGACAATGCCACAAGTGTACATCATGATTTTGTGAGTTGGAGCTAACCAGTGCTTTTCTTGCCTTTCTTGCATCTCCTGATTTCAGGTTTGAATCTTCAAGGTAGAATAATCCATCCCATTCTTTAGAAGTTCCAATCTTCTTCCTCGATTTTAAATCCTGAACAGTACAGACATCGTTATCAAAAATGACTCGGCACAATTGGCCTTTAGTTAATTGACTCACAGATATAAGATTGACAGTGAGTGCAGGCATAAATTGAATATTATGAATTTTCAGGGTATTAGAGAGTACGATTGTGCCAATTCCTTCAACTTTAGTGTATAGGCCATTAGCAACTTTAACTCTAAGATTCTCATGAATCAAATTAAGAGTTGTAAACAATGTGCGATTACCAGTCATGTGATCAGTTGCTCCTGAATCAATAATCCAAGCATTCTCACTAGCTCGTGCAGTATTTAGAGCTAAAATAGAGTTACCTGATTGTACAAGGTTGGTGTTGGGCGTACAATTAGATTTATTCTGTCTGTCTAGCATTCTACGAAACATCCGCAGTTCCTCTTTAGTCAAAGAATTGTTATCCTCAGTTTCTGGCTCAGTAGCAGAGATATGGCTTTGTTTGTTACCTCCTGGTTTTCCATGAAGCTTCCAGCATTCTTCTTTGGTGTGGCCCTTCTTCTTGCAATAACTACACCATTTGTTTCTCCGTTCATCTTGCGGTCGTTTTGCCGCCAAGGTTGACCTTTGAATTGAGCTTGAACTACCTAGGTTTGCTGTCAGGGCTGACCTTTCAATTGGGCTTAAGCTACCTTGATTCAAGAGCTTTCTGCTTTCTTCAAATTGCACATGGTTGACTACCTCAAACAGGTGTGACAACGGTTTAAGACCCATGATACGGCCTCTTATTTCTTCAAACAAGTCATTGAGTCCCAGAAGGAAGTCATACACTCGTCCTTCTTCCACTGTCTTCTTATATAATTGGGCGTCTTTGGTAATCTCCCATGGAAGTGATTCAAAGAGATCTTGTTGTTGCCATAGTTTATGCAACATTTTATAATAATCAGTAACTGTTGAGTTACCTTGTCTCAGATCTCGAAGTTGTCGTTTAAGGTGGATTAAGGCAGCAGTGTTATCAAAGGATGAGTAAGTTCGTTTTACCTCATCCCAAATTTCTTTTGCAATAGTTGCGAGGAGATATCCTTCGCTGATGTCATCAGTCATGAAATTGCATAACCAACTCATAACTTGATTGTTCTCAGCAAACCATGTATCAAAATGAGTGTCATCAGGGGCAAGCTAAGGTGCTACTCCATTGATATACTTCTCCTTTCGCTTGCCACGAAGATACCTTAACACGGTTTGAGACCATTGGAGGTAATTCCATCCATTGAACCTATGGTTAATAGCCATAATCTGACTATCAGAGAGTTTTGGGGCCGTCACCGTTTTGCTAGTAGTAGAGGAATGAGATGGAGATGCACCCTGAGTTTCGGGATTTGTACTGGTCATTAGTGCTATTGGAGTGGCTCCGAGATTTGTAGGAAAAGAGCCAAAATGAGGAGGAAATTCAGAAGGATTCATTCTGGCTGAAAAATGGTCGCCAGAGCTGCTGCAGACGACAGCGAGTGGGGTTCACGCGCCAGTGGTTCTGTCGGCGCGTGGGATTAACGCGCCGGTGGTTCTGTCGACGCGTGGTCTTCACGCGTTGCTCAGAATGCCGCAATCCTCCAGGGATGTGCCGATCGGCACCTCCTGCTTCCTTCTGGACGGGTGGTGTGCTCTAACGCGCCGCCATTTGGGAAATCAGAGCACACCGTCCGTCCCCTGTTTCTGCACCCTCTCTTGTCGCTCTCTGCCAGATCCGTTAAGCAAGGCTCTGATACCATATGAGCTTAAGAGCTCATGATGTTATTCATTGATATATGAAACTACAGTTACAAACTGATATTTATAGAATTACAGAATGAGAAATGACGCAGGAAAGAACCAGAGACAGCAGAGAGATTGAAGGAAAAACTGAAGAGAGATTTCGGTGCAAGTCAAAAATGTCAGGCTTGCACCGAAATCCCTTCTGACTTCTAACAATATCCTTCTTTCCCTTCCACCTATAATCCACACCTCTTATAGTCCTAGCTGTTCCCTTTCATTCTCTCTCCTTCAACTACACCGTTCCCACCAAAATTAGTTAGGCTACCGTTTAATTCCCTGTTTTCCCCCAGTGGAGCCACCTCAAAACCCTGTTTTCTTCCAAGTGTGCACCAGTGTGCTCTACTCAAGAATCATTATGCCTATCACACAATAAACTAAAGCATTGAGATAAGTGGCTGCCATAACTGGTGGATAATGCTGCACCCACATGGGCCTAGAAGGAGGAGGAAGAGGAGGAGGGGGTGGAGAGGGAGGAGGAGGGGAATGAATTAAAGATGAGATAAGGACTATCCAGATTCAAGTTGATTAATTTCATTCATGCTCTAGTGATGCACAAAGAACTGCACTCGCCAATTCTCAATAAAGAGAGGAGAACAATATTTATTGAATATCAGTAGATCAAAAGAAAGGGGTAAATTGTCCTCACTAAATATAGACCCACCTACAGCAACCGGAATAAAAAACCTTAAGAAAACTCAAATGCGATAATTAAAATCCTAACATAAAAAGAAACTGCTATGGCCTATGGAATAATATATCCCTAGGTTCAAACTTCAAACATGTTTATTATGGAGAATGCCTAAAAACTGTTAACTAAATCCTGCATTACCCCATTTATCCAGTAACAAATCCTACATCCTACACAAAAAATATGTCAGAAAATAATAATCTGAAGCAGTATGAACCACCAAGTTCCTATAAATGAAACTATATATATCTGTTAAGTACCATCTACTAAACATTATGCACTAGGGTTAATTTATATATGTTAAACCCTTCTTCTCTACTTGCCATGCTTAATAACTTCCTTCAACAATCATGCTCAAATAAATTTCACCTTTTGCTAGATATTCACTCTTCCTTATAACCTCAAGCAGTGAAAAAAGAACTATTTCAATCTCAAACTAGTGAGTTCATGTAAATCAAGGAGCTAATTTCACAAAAAGAGCAAGAAACAGTTGAAGACACCACAACTATATCCAAATTTGTCTTAATCAAATCCTAGGTCAAATATCACCTTTAAATAATTTAATTTTAGATGGTTCATCATGTGGGGATGATTAACCATCCCAAATGAACTCAAACCATACAAGATATGGTCACCCCTATAAACTTAAAATATTGGGTCACCCACATCTTTCAGCACATATATTTGTTACTTGTTCTCTAATTGTCAAACATGGGAAGTTTACACACACACATATATCTCAAAAAACCTTCCTGTACATTTGCAGTAGTTAGCAAATAACATTTGAGGCATGAAACATACAAGAACCATACAAGAAGAACATTTTCAGAACAAAGTCAAGAGAAATATATTAGATTAAGAAACATGAGGTGATTTAAAAGATACTGAAAAGTACCTTGACCGTGTAGCACGACTAAAAACAATGACATCTGCACCCAGTCTCATAGTACTGGTTTTGAACCCATTGCCATCTAGAACAGCACAAGTGTTATTTAATTTAAAAAGAAGCATTTCAGAAACCATCATAATTAATCTCATTCACAAAAGGGGAGGGTAGTTCATATGAAATATACAATAAATCATATGTAGTCAATAAGAAAAGAACATTAAAGCTAGTCACATTGTCCAATAGTTGTCTTGGACTTCTTCGACGAATAACCCAAGCTCATGCATTTCCGTAATGAGTCAGGATCCATCCCACCACCGTCATCTGCATGGGAAACAATCCCCAGTATGTTTCCATTGCCACATAAATCCAACAAACGTCACCAGCGGAAACTATGAATGTTTAGGTGGCATACCTAGGACAAGTAATGCTGGTGAATTATCCTTCATATCAAGCTTATCAATCTTGACAAAGGTTGCACCATTTCGAATCTGAATGATCACATGAAATGCAGTCACTAGTCATGCTCTATCACAGTACATTTTTCATATAAAATTTAAATATCTTCTTCCCCTCATATTGGCATACGTTCATTGATAGAGAGATGCAAAAAATGTAGGCATGCAAGTAAATTTCCAGTCTTACAACCAAAGAAACTGATTGGATTGCCCCTCAAAATCAGCCTACATCTCTCCCTAAAACCTATAGAAGACACCTAAAAAGAAGTAACAACTCTGAGAAGACTGTGACCAACAGACCAAGCGGGCATTCCACGGCATAAATCCAAACAAGCCAAGGAGGAGGGAGACAAGAAGAGGGATTCGTGCAGCCAAACTAGTGGGGCACTCCAACTCTTCTTTGTATGTGTTCGTTACGAATCTTATCTTTTCTTGTATCATTACACATTTATCTCAACATTCTCATCTTAGTTACTCTCACTTTATGCTCCTATTGTTCCTTTAAAACCCAACATTCACTAACCTATAACATTTTTGGTCTTAGAGCAATTCACATAACGCAAATTTACAACTAAAAATATATTTAACACTATTTACCACTCAAACAACACTAGTTTACAAGTGGAACAATGGGTATTTACTATTAGGGGTCTTTAGGAATAGAAGATTTGTGAATTTGGTCCTTGAGCGTAATTATCCCATATTATGTTCTACATTATTTACTTGTAAATCTTTCTCTTATTTCTTTTATTTATTTATTTTACAAGATAATTTCTAACATTTCTTTTGTAGTAATCTTACCAAAATAACTTAAGCTATTTTTGGTGAAATTAACAAGCCAAATTATAAACCCCATAAAAAAGTTAAAAATTTATTGAGCAGTCATGAAGATAGCAAGTTTTAGGTGCTAGCACAGCCACCGCAACTTTTATTTTCAGCTTAGTCAAATTACAATGAGCAAGGATATCGAAGCAAAAAAAAACAAAAAAAAAAGAATTTCAGTAGCAACTAGGCAACAACCATAGATCAAATTATATTTTTTCATTAAGGTAAAGTAGTAGTATCTGCTCATAAAAGAATAGATGACTTAGATTTAAAGCATACCTCATCAACAGCATTATCCATAAGCTCAGCAATTGCTGCCAAGAAAGAAAAGCACATGTCAGAACAAAAGGAAAAATGTATGTTTTGCAAGGCTTGTCAGAGGCAAAGAAGCATTCATTTTCATACTAAATTTAAAGAACACAGTCAAATACTCCAGATGGTCTTCTTCCTACCATCTGACAACAACAACTTTAAAGCACATCAAGTGCTCTACTTAAAGCAATGTCAACTAGACGCAACAAACACCAGCAGTAAATTATAACTAAATATAAGTTGTCAACCAGTCCAGTCGACCGTACAGGCACTGAGATTCTGAAAATTTTTACTGAATACCAGATATTGTAGCTAAGCATTTCCTCAGGATAAAGTTTGACCATGTAACTAGAAGGTTGTTCGTGGAACCATTATGCGTAAAACACAACCGTAGATATATGGGCAGCAAACATAAAAGTATCCAACCCACAATTTTGTCCAAATAAAATCTTCTTATGTCAAGGTAATTCATGGGTCAATATTACTTAAAGGATATCATTTTTTAAGACTGTTTAGAAAACAAGTTTTCTATTTGAATGAAAAGGAATTGGGTGGGATGGCTGCAACAGTTGTGCCATTGTTTGGGAGAATTTTTTAAAAGAGAGGGGAATGACTTCTTAGCCATCCTATAACCACTTTTTTCTAACCCCAAATTAGGGTTTAAGGATAGAAATAGAATGACTTGAAACAAATAACACTATTACAAAATTAACTTCCATCCTTCTCACCCGGTCCCAATCTTCCTCCTTCTCTCCCTCTAAAATTGGAAAACCGTAATTATAATCAATTCCATTTCATTAATTTTATAATAATTAACAAATAACAGGCAAATGAAACCATTAATGAAACATTTCATTCCATCCCATCCCATCCCACTCCATTCCATTAATGACGGTTCCGCCCCATTCGATCCCAAACTCACGAACATATCCTGAAACTGTTATCAGAAAGGACTTCTCGGTTACTCAACCGAAATTAGGTACATGAATAGCCAAAAAAATAAACAAATATGGTTCAGGTAGCTAGAGCATACCCCCAAAAGCCCACTTGTGAGAGGTTGCGTTGGAATGAAGAAATTTGGGATGAACACGGGCATGCTCCAAGTAACCTTGAATGGGAGGTGGCTTCACAGTTGGACCTACAACGTAGTCCCCAGCTTTCCAGAAGCTACGGAACCCGTGATTGCCAGGGACCAAGGATGCTGTATTTGATTCAGGGTTGTTCAGTCGCTGGACCTCTGGCTGCGGCCCCGCCTCTGATGCGGTCTTGTTGAAAGCCTCATTGCTTGTTCCAGGCACCTCGCCATTCTCGTCATCACTACTGTCAATGGTAACGAGATGGGCATCGCTTCTCTCTCTCTTAGACGACATGGAAACAGGGACGCTGAGAACTCCGACCCTCAAGTGTCTCTTGCTCGATATATATAACGCTCGTTTAGTAAATAAAACTCCTCTCATATATTTAAGGAAAAATTTCAGATAAATACAAGGAAAAATATAAAAGGACAGAAAGGTTGGGTGAAAATCAAAAATCCCAAATCAGTTGCTCATGAGGAATCTGGCATTTCATAAGTTTGCAAAATTACCTCCTTACCCTTCTAAAGTGACTTTTCAGAATCTGGCTCTTTAGGGATCAGGCATTTCACGTAGAGCTAAGCAATATGCAGCGTTGTGGCGCCAAAAAGTGACGACAGACGACGAAAAGCTACGGAAATCAGAGGCAAGCCACGGGTAAGCAAATCTGAGAGAGAAATGATGATTACGCTGTGTTTCTTGAACGTTGATTGAAAAATGTTTATGTGGTTTTTGGTTGCGATGTACGTAATCGAAGCGGACGCATTATGGGTAAGGGGGTGTTAGATGATCTGACATAAAAGTAGTGGCTTTAAGGTTATGGAACAATTTTGATGGTTGTGCGATGGATTCGATTGCGTTTTGTTGAGTGATTGATGAAGCTTGTTCCATTTTTGTTTACTGTGAGTACTGACGGGATGGGTGTTGAATCAGGGGAAAGGTGGTGTTGCGATGGATAGTAACGTGGGTGAGGGTGGTGTTATTAGTGAGTATGAAGATGTAAAGACCTATTGAGTGGGTGATAATAATAGAGGCAGAGTGACGACATGGGCAGAGTGTTGTTATTTATGAACATGGAGATGTAAAAGTACATTATGTTGTTGTTAATATGAGATAGAGGGTGATGATTTTTGGGTGTTGTTAACAGTGATTATCGAGATGTTAAAGATCATTATGTTGTTGTTAATAGGACATGCAGGGTAAAGATTTTTGGGTGTTGTTAACAGTGAGGATGGAGATGTTAAAACATATAGTATTGTTGTAAATTGTAGGTGGTAGGTGAGATTATAAAGAGTGGTGTAACTTTAATGTAATTAATTTTTTTTTCAGGTAAGCATGCAAAATGACATGTAATGAAGGATCATCGTCTTTGAAGGAACTATTTTGTTATTTTCATGTTGGAGGCAAATTAGTGTGTAATGATGAAGGTAAAATTCAATATGTTGGAGGTTATGTGAAGGCGAAGTGGCTAAAACAGCTGATAACACTAAAAGATTTGAGGTTGATGATATCATCATGGCTTGGGATTGATTGTAACATGTGTGAGATGAAATATACAGTGAGCTTTGATGAGAAGACACTAATAGATTTAAATGATGATGGTGAAGTGAAGAACTTGTATGACTATAATGAAAGGAGTGGGCATGTGTATATAGCAAAAAAAGGGAATGATAATGTGTCAGATATATCAGTTGAGGCAGACATGTAAGTGTAAAATTTTGTAATTTTTATAGTTGTTATTTATGAAGCTCTTGTTGGTTATTAACGAACTGCAGTTGTTATTCACTGCAGGGGTGAAGATGTGCTGGGACTGTCACAACTGTCATCCACTCAGTGTCGAAGCATTGTGGAAAATGATTATGAACCAGTCAATTATGAAAGTGTTGCTGCTTGTTTGACTGCTGAAATTGGTGGAGGATGTAATAGGTTGCCCTGTGGAGTAGAGAGTGCACCTACACCAATGCCGGAGTTGAACTGTACGAAATGGAGGGGATTACTTTCAGGAGTCATGCAGAGTTTTGCACATGCAGAAGCTTTTAAGAAGGCGTTGTACAAGTACAGCATAGCACACAAGTTTGAGTTTGAATTTGTGAGAAATAGCAAGGACAGCATTTCAGTTAAATGTAAGATTTTTGGATGTCCTTGGAGGGTAACAGCAAATGCTATTGGTAAGACCAGCCCATTACTACGGGTAACGACATTCAGAGATGAACATTTTCATAGTGCGCAAGACAATCTTCAGGTTAGTCATGCTGGAAGATCTAACTTGACATCGTCAATTATAGTTGATGAGGTGAGAAATCACATTGACAAACGTCCAAATGAAATAAGAAAGACGTTGCAAACAGAATATGGTGTAACTCTTACGTATAAGCAAGCATACCGGGCGAAGGAAAAAGCCATGGAAGACATACAAGGAAGACCTCAAGATTCGTATATGTTGATACCTTGGATTTGTGACCGATTGAAGGAAGCAGATGAGAGGACTGTTGCTGAATGGGAAGCAAGCGTGAATAACATATTTGAGCGAGTATTTATTGCATATGGTTGCTGTATTGACGGATTCGTGACTGGTGCTAGACATGTGCTATACATTGATGGCACCCACTTGTCTGGACCATACAAGGGAACGATGCTTTCTGCTTCTGCGTATGATGCGGACAATGAAATGTTGCCCTTTGCAATCGCTATTGTGAAGGGGGAGACATTAGAGGATTGGTCATGGTTTTTACACAAGATAAAAGACATAGTTGGGTCCATTGAATTAACAATCGTGTCTGACCGTCACAATGCAATTAAAGGGGCGGTGAGGACAATTTTTGGGGGGGAAAGACATGCTTATTGTTATAGGCATGTGAAGGAGAATTTTAGTTCAGAATTGCTGAAAGTAAATAGAGGCAAGAGGAAGACTAGTGGGTGTTCAAAGGAAGATGCATTACGGTTGCTTGATAATATTGCATATGCAAGGTTGGATGCCGATTTCAATAAGGCAATGGACTACATGCAAAATTGCTATCCAGAGATGTATGAGTGGCTGAATCAGCAAGGGGATATTGATAAATGGGCATTGAGCAAGTTCCCCTTCCGAAGATGGGATAACATAACTACTAACATTGCTGAATCATTTAACGCGTGGATGGTGAAGGAGAGGAAACACAATGTGTCCCAACTTATTCATGAACATCGTGAGAAGGTTGCCAAGAAGATGTATGCATCTAGTATGGCAATGAGTAAGTGGAAAAATGGGATAGGCCCCAACATAGAGTCAATGCTGAAGCAAAATGTTGCTCATGCTGAACATATGTCCCCTGAAAATTATGGTAGGGGTAGCCTTTGTGTTCATACAAAATATGGAGCATTAAGTGTTGATCTTTGTTTACGTCTTTGCAGTTGTCAAGTGTGGCAAATGTCGGGGATCCCTTGTGCACATGCTTGTGCAGCCATAAAGCATGTTCATGCCAATGTGTATGAGTACGTTGAAGAATGCTACAAAATCACATCCCAAGAACAGATTTATAGCCGTAGTATGGTTCCAATTGTGACAATCAACAAACCTGACACAAACAACTATATGTTGGACAATTTTGCAGGTCAAACTTTTTTGTTGCCCCCAAGGACCAGCCGACCTTCAGGTAGGCCAAGAACCAAAAGGCGTGAATCGCAATTCCAAAACAAGAAGATATACCACTGTGCAAGTTGCCATGAAGCCGGTCACACAAGAAGGACATGCAAAAATCCAAACCCAGCCTGATATTGGATGAAGTGAAACTGTCAACATGAAGGAGTTGCAATATTGTGAAGTGAAACTTTTTGATTATGCTTTTGTAAAGGTGCTGTCAACCCACTCATGGTTTTTTTGGGAGATGGGTTGGTGTGAATTGTGTACTCCAGTAGGTAGTTACTTTAATTAGTGTTTTATGTAATCCAGTGTTTGTGACAAGGAAACATTATGTACTAGTCCAGAGATAATGTTCCCTTGTCATGAAAATTGTCAACGTGTACAAGGGGCAGTGTGTAACTAGTTTTTGGGCTTTATATGGTTTAGAAATGTAATTATGCAGATTGTGATCTGTCAGGAACTGATACATATATAATGGTGTTAATCCACTTAACCATGTTGTTATTATAGAGGGAAATGGTGTTATTATGCTGGTAACATGTTTTGTTGCAAACTTGTTCCTTCACACATCTTCTGTTGTCCGTGTGTATGGAATATGTGAAAGGTGTTGCGTTAAGCCAACGATGCTAAAAAGTTCACATTTGTTGTTCGGAAGATGTTAATGAACGAAATAATGTTGTTAATACTAAATATAAAGTTGTTAATAAAGAGAAGAATAGTCGTGAATAGGCGCCCGAATGTCGTTAGCAATGAAAGCAAAGATGTTATTACGCAGACACAAGTTGTGTTTTCCCATCTACGTGACGGCGTCCAAACTTATTATTCGAAGATGTGAATCGGCGAGGCATAGTCGTTAACAGCGAAAGGAAAGATGTTATTACGCGCATATAAGTTGTGTTTGTAATATACATGACGCCGTCCTAACCTGTTCATTGGACGCTGTTAATACGCGCATATAAGTAATGATGTTAATAGCAGGCAGCAAATGTACCGATGTTATTAAATGATGTTAATAACGAATGTAATGATGTTAATAACGATTGTAATGATGTTAATAACGATTGTAATGATGTTAATAACGATGTTAATAACAATGTTAATAGCAGGAAGCAAATGTTAATAACGACTGTAATGATGTTAATAACGATTGTAATGATGTTAATAACGATTGTAATGATGTTAATAACGATGTTAATAACAATGTTAATAGCAGGAAGCAAATGTTAATAACGACTGTAATGATGTTAATAACGATTGTAATGATGTTAATAACGAATGTAATGATGTTAATAGCGATTGTAATGATGTTAATAACGATTGTTATGATGTTAATAGCGATTGTAATGATGTTAATAACGATTGTTATGATGTTAATAGCGATTGTAATGATGTTAATAACGATGTTAATAACAATGTTAATAGCAGGAAGCAAATGTTAATAACGAATGTAATGATGTTAATAACGATTGTAATGATGTTAATAACGAATGTAATGCTCTTTGTAAACTCGCCATGTGATGTTGTTTAAGAGGTTTGCGGTGTTAATGTACGGGTTGCTGGTGTTAATAACAAATGTACATCAGGTGAGACAAATAATTAACAAACATGCGACACGTCATCACATTGCCCTTTCAATGGCAGCAAAGTAGCGTCCAAACTGGGGGACCACAACATGTGCACACTACTATCATGCTTTTCAGAAACTAACGTTGCCCACAACAAAAAGGTATATGCCAACATGTTCCTATTGTGGCAGACAAAATGACTAAAGCCTATTGTGTAACCCGTTGTCGTTTAGTGGGTGGGTTAGCCAACAGACTAAGAGCGTCAACACGAGATGAATTTCGAGGATGATTGACCAGCCACCATAAAATATCCTTCCTGTACTGTGTTACTTGATCATACAGAAAATGAAGTACGCATCAAAAGTAGAGAACATTTTCATGAAAAGTAAAGTGCTCATGAAAAGTTGAGTGCACATGTAAAGTTGACATGCAAAAGTACATACATTTGTGTAATCGAGTGTCACATTTGGGCTCCATTGAAACAACCATATCAACACGTGGACGCCACAGTCTTTCCTATAATTGCAAACAACAATCACTTCCTTGGTAACACAGGTGAAAAAAGTCAACTTGTCCCACTGTGGTATACAGATTATTTTGATGTAGTACAGGTAAGACATACAAATTATTTTGCTGTGGTATAGGCGCCCGAATGATATCAGCCTTTGGATTCTTGCCATACCGATTGTGACTGACAAATTGAAGGATATCATAAAACCTGTCCCGCTGAACCCGAAAAAATCATAACATCAGTGGAGTTGTAGTCTGAACATATTAAATTAAAGGAAACAGTAAGTGAAAAAGCGCAGTACACATGTCTCCACTGCGTAGTCTTGGGGATTTTCGAATATGCTATTTTTCTTTGTTTTTTTCTTTTCAACTGTTGGTTGCATAGAGTCCAGAACAAAGAAATTCATGGTTTTCGGCTCTAAGGCTACATAAAACCAATGTTCACGCACAAGTACGGGGCCAATAACCACTTCACAATCCGCTATATTGTAGCCTATTCGCTCCGGCAGTAAGTGACCCTTGTAATCTGAGGGTCTCCAATTCTTACCTTTGCCGACAACAAGCGCCTACAAAATATACATATTAGTATCAATAAAAAAAGGCACATCCCCTTATTTCCTCATATCATAATTTACTGACCATAAAGTCGGCATCAAAAATGTGCCTCTTAATGAGTCCTTGTTCCTTCATATCTGCCATCAAAGTCTTGCAAACAAGCGACACCACCTGCAGTCCAGAATGACATAATCAAACATTGGCCATTTACTAAACAATATACAGCTTATCATCTACATTTGGTCTTACTTACCCGATTGTTCACCTTATGAATTCCACCTAAAGAGTATAGCTCTTCTCGAGTGACATATTCGTCACACATGGTCACCATTTCCCTATCATTACATTCAATAACAAGGCAACAACAAAACAAAGGTTACAAAACATTATTCAATTGGTCTAAAAAACAAATGACAGGTAAGGCAAACGTCGATCACTCACTTATCTCCACCTATGCTTGGAGGGAGCTGGGAAATTATATGGAAAAACCTTTCCTTGTCGTCCACTTCCTTCTTTTTCCGCTTAATTTCCTTAGGCATAACATACGGGGATTCTATTTTCTTCTCTTTTCTAACCCGACATGATCTGCGCAACACTTGACCCATGCCAACCTCTTCGTCCTCCACAGCGTCCCCTCCTTTTGCTCCACTATCTGATACGCTAATGGGAGAATCACCAAAATCACTTTCAGAGCCCTTCTCTTCCTCCTCATAATTTTCTTCTACTTTAGCAGCAACAACGTTATGAACATCGTGTGCATGAGGATCCATTTCCTTCTTGTGATCTTCTTGTCCATTGATCTTTTCCTGCCCCCCTCTCTTCACTTGGACTTTTATCAACTCCTCAGCAATGACCCTCGTCAATCTTCTATACATATCTTTCAGGTCCTAATCACGAGAAATGAAATGTCAATGTTAGGAGTTTGTTTGTAACGTACAACTACGCGAAGTTAGATACAAATACCTGGTCCAAATGGTCAATTCCTATGTTGTCCTCTGGCTGCAGATATGTTTGGGAGGCCGTTCCTCCAAATAGTATGCCCATATTGCTTTCCCTCTCTAATTTAACCATTTCTTTAAATCTCTCCTCAGTCCAATAGTTTATAGCATCACCATATTGGTGTCTCTCAGTTGTCAGCATTGTGAAGTGCTCACCGAAATATAGCTGTCCATTCAATCACATATTTTCAGCTACAACAATTGGCAATTGAAGCATATAAATTGGAAAAAATATATAAATACGTACCAACAATAAGTACACGCATCCACCGACATTCGTGTTGGTAGTCTTGTTCTTCCTAACAGCTCTAACATAGTCTTCCATCTCTTTCCACAACTCTTGAATTATGAAGGTCGCCCAATCAAATTTCTCAAAGCCCTTTATGGTCGCACTCATCACCTTCAGTACCCAATAACTGACCTTTGGACTTGCAGTAGGAGCTAGAAACGTTCCAAGTGTGTACAACATGAACAAGATCTCAAAATGATCATTCTCTCTACCCCCAATAATGGCCTCAAAAATCTTGCTATATAGCCATTTTGAATACTCACTCTTTAGCTTTGTGTACACTGGGTCATCATCATCCACATCACCACAAATAAGTTCACCTCCGTGCGGCACACCGAGTAATTGGTGCACGTCAACCGCTGAAATTTCCCTTGTCTTTCCCCTAATTCGGAATTGGTGAGTTGGTGGATCATATGACCGGAGCATTGACGCAATAAGATCTTTCGGTAACCGATTGCAACCTCCAACCTCAAGCAACTTCCCGAAACCTAATCTCTCAACCCTATCCTTCAGACTTGTGTCTTTGCTTATGAAGTCAGCCAATTGCTTAAATTGCCGGATTGAGGAACGTGTGATAAAAGGTATTTTCCTCTTCGTAGTCTTCTTTTCCATTATTGCTTTCTTTTCATTCTGAGTATATTTTGCCTTCTCACAATATTCCTTTCTCTCCCGGTCACTTAATGCTCTCCATGCTTCTAGCGCATCATTGAAGGGTAGAACACATTTATCATCTTTTTTCCCCTTCAATTTGTTGAAAAACTCTTTTTTAAACAACACTAAGCCATTGTTCAAAGCTTTTGTTGTCTGCCCTTTTCCCACCTCCTTCTTCCCTTGTTCATCCAAATCGTGCCCTTCTTCAACCACCATGTTTTGCTACAAAATAACTTTCAACAACCAAGTACAGGGGCCTTAACAAAATAGACCCTCAACCAGACATGTATCCAATTATACAATCCAATGAATTCTATGCATGAGAATACAAACCTCTACAATGTTACACTCAATCAAATTAGTCATATTCATAAACACATTCAAACCTCATGGCCATCGATCTAATTCCTATTTCTGTCACTACAGGAATAACTGTCTGAAAACAAATTTTTAGTTCTTTGTTATGCCTGAAAACAACATCTCTCTCACTATTAACAACATCACCTTCTTTATTAACAACATCCCTCTCACTATTAATGAAAAGAAATCAACATGTGCCTGAACACAATATCTCTCTCACTATTAACAACATCACCTTCTTTATTAACAACATCCCTCTCACTATTAATGAAAAGACATCAACATGTGCCTGAAAACAATATCTCTCTCACTATTAACAACATCACCTTCTTTATTAACAACATCCCTCTCACTATTAATCAAAAGAAATCAACATATGCCTGAAAACAACATCTCTCTCACTATTAACAACATAACCTTCTTTATTAACAACATGCCTCTAACTATTAATCAAAAGAAGTCAACATATGCACATGTAAAATATATAAATGTACTAGTGCGAGTCAATCAACCGAGCAAAGATTAAGGATTAGTACAAGCAAATCTACTAGTGGAACTACATGACAGTGCATACTTTGGCAGCATTAGTACAGTCACTAGAAGTCCTGCTGTCCATTACTTCCCCATTACCATCCTTTCAGTACTAATTTCAACCTATTCTACCTCAATCAATCAAAGTTTCTGCAATCTCTATTTATATTCACCTACTGACAAATGCCAAAAAATCATACCACAACCATGAACATTATTGGCAATACCTATAGCATACGGGTATAAGGTCCTTCCGATTCCAGTTCAGCTTTTCTCTTCACCTTCTTTGATTAACCAACAGCAGACCAGCGCCGCCACTCCGTGCCGCGCCTCACCGTTCTGCTCCGCGCCCCCTTCCCACACCCCGACACTCGTCTGTCCTCGCCGCTCCTCCTTCCTACCCACCACACTCGCCTGGGCTTCTTCTCACCGCGCCGCCCACACCCCAGTAAAACGAACACCTGATTCAAAAATATAAAAAAAAAAATTTAACATTGAGAGAAGTTAGACCCGAGAAAATAGGGAAGAAGAGGACACGCACACGACAATCCAAGAAGCCAACCGTGCGAATCGAAGAAGCCAACCGTGCGAATCACAACCGCGCCGCTCCGCCTTCCCACACCCCACCCCTCGCCGGACCTTCGTCTCCCTTCGCCGCGCCGCCCAACGTTCCCCACCGCACCGTGCGTCGGTCCGATCTCCTCTCTCCTCGTTCCCCTCAGCCGGCGCTCGTGTGTCCCTGTCTCCTCGTTCCCCACCGCTCGTGTGTCCCTGTCTCCTCGTTCCCCACCGCACGCACCACCGTTTTGAATCTTCCCTCTTTCTTTGTCTCCCTCCCTCCGTTTTTGTCTCTTTACTGTCTTTGTCTCCCTCCCTCCGTTTTTGTCTCTTTTTAGAAGGGTAAGGAGGTAATTTTGCAAACTTATGAAATGCCAGATTCCTCATGAGCAACTGATTTGGGATTTTTGATTTTCACCCAACCTTTCTGTCCTTTTGTATTTTTCCTTATATTTATCTGGAATTTTCCCTATATTTAATATATCTGTGAATCATAAATTATAAATATTTATTTTTTTAAAATAAATTATTTTAAACGAGTATAAATTTTTTTTGAAACTTCTTTGAAGATTCAGTGAAATTAATTCGTAATCGGAGTCAGAATCACAAAATTCCGCGGCAGAACTGACAGTGGGAAGCGGCGAATAAATAGCGGAGGGCGAGGGAAATGGGAAAAAAAATTTAAAATATGTTTAAAATTTAAATTATTATTTTAAAAAAAAACGTATCTAAAATATGAAGTTTTTTGGTCGAAATATCTAAAATATGAAGTGATCGATAAAAAAAAATTTATGTCCTAAAAATAAGATAAAGTTGACTATTTTTTGAGGGATTGGGAAAACAAATTATGTTACCTAATCATATCATATGTTATGTGTTATTAGATTATATATCCATTTATAAATTTAAAAAAATGATAAATATAAATATTTTAAAATATTCCAATTAATTTTCTTATAATCTCCAAACAATAAACCCTATGAGAAGAGATTAGTTTACTGTGATTATCATCAATGATGAAGCTTCTTTATAAATCTCTAGGTAATACTTCCAACCATTTAATATTACCAGCTCTCAAAACTTTATCAAACTTTACTTCATTCTTTAAGACTAAATTGAAATTAAAATTTTTAGGTGAAAAGATGATTGAGCCATTACTTTACCGGTCAAATGTGATTATTTACAAGGTATATGTGGGAATTTACAAGTTAAATATGTTTATTTATAAGATAAATAAGTGAAATTATAAGACAATCTCAATTATGTACAAGACAATGAGCATATACACAAGAAAGCATGTTATTTACAAGACATGTGTGAAAATTACAAGATGAATATGCATATTTACAAGACACATATTAGAATTTAAAAAACCATCTCAATCATGTATAAGATAAGGGCATAAATGTCTTTTTAGCAAAAAAAAAACTTAATATGTGTTTAGATTAGCTTTTTTTAATAGTTTTTACTATTTACGAAGTAAATATGTGATAAAAATTTTATCTCCGGTCACGCAAACCATAATTTGGAATGTTATGAAACACACACTTAATTTCAATTTAGTCATAGCAATGCGGTGAAATTTCTGAAAGTTGTGCGGCGTTTGATTTTAAATGTCTGCAATGAGCTACAGTGAAATTAAAAAAAAAAAACACTCATAATATATAAATAAAACTCAGGTTAATATCACTTTTATTCATTAAAGTTTCATCTAATTTTAATTTTGATTCATTAATTTTGAAATAAATGATTTTTATTTTTTAAATTTATTCTGTTTATAATTATTTATCCCTAAAATTTAAAATGGACTCAAAGTTACATTTGACAGTGTTAACTTATCTTATACGATTCTAACTCCATTAAATCAGCTTATATGACATGCTTATTAGGAAAGACAACGTGGAAAATATATTAATAAACGTATGAGCCAGTTATTTTAATTAAAAAAACAAAGAAAGAAAGCCCCCATGACCGTCCATGAATGAATCTCTCTTCTTGCCGTCGAGCCGACTCCTTCGAGGCTTTGCGTCGATGTAGACACTGCTTCTTCCAGATTCTAGAAGCAGGCCGCCGTTCACGCCAAAGCTTCTCGCTGCAAAAATGGAGCTTCACCTTCGGATAAGGTCGAATCTCCGCCATCTTCAAATCCGAATACTCCCCTATTCCTGAAACTACAGACACATCTGGTTATTTTTTGCTAGTACTTCCAAGGCCCGACGCAAACCAAGATGAAAGTGCAGAGATCAATCACACCTATATTTTTGGCTGTTTTAAGACACAGGATACCCCCAAGCTTGATTATAAAATCAGGATGCAAAGAGTAAGATCAATTTGAAATTAAAACAGCAACAATCATATGATTCGATAAACAATTTCACTGATCATAGTTTAACAGTCCACAAAGAGTGAAGATCTGTGTTCATTTTCTGATATCAATATAACCGTAATAGTAATAGCATAATAAGGGGGTTGAGCTTTTACTACATTTTTGCCAGCAGCTTTGTTTGGAATCGAACCACTCGATTCAAATACCCAAACGTGGCGCTGCTGGCGTGTTGTTTGTAGTTGATCTCACCGCCCTGCATTTTCTTTTTGCGGATAATAAGACGTAAACAAGCTGAAAATTGCGCGCTGTGTTGTATTTCTTTATTGAATGGATTGATTAGAGTAATGTCAAGTCTATTATTGTCATTGTCATCTGTATTAAAAATGGCGATTGATTTGGTATGGATCAAGCTTTTTTGGACTGTTAGGCATTTTTATATTTTGGATGAAAATTAAGAATGCTGCTGATAAGGCATGTGATGGGATCAGCTGAAGAAATTAATTGAATATACAGTCGCGTCTAAGATTAGAAAAGCAAATTACTTTTCTATCAGAATGGTTTATGTTTTGTCCGGCCTCCCTCAATAGTCATGGTGACTGATAGGCTGCACCAGGACTGGAAGCTTTGCAACAGCGATAGTGACTAAAGAGAGAAGACCCAGGCTCGCAGACCCGGACCGGATTGGCAGGTAGATCGGTCCAGTTTTTATTATTATTTTTTTAAAAAAAGTCAATTTTTTAAAATTTATTTTAAAATTTTATATTAATAATCTTAAAATCTTTAATTTATCATCAGTTTAGCCTTGAGCCAGTTCTGATTTGAATTCGGTTTGACCCACTGACACTGTACCTGACCGATTCAGTGACTAGTCCGGAATTAATTATTTTAGAGAAGACAAGCCGTGTGATAAGGATGAGAAATTGAGAATAGAGTCTTATGTCCAAAAAATAACAAGGTTACTTAAAAGGGAAAATGTATAAATATAATAAGGACGATTAAGTCAAAATAAAACAAGTAGATTCAGGTCATAAGGAAAATGCTCTTCCAATTAGACGGTGAACATGAAAAATACCCCCCCAGTTTGACCCCCCTCTTTCCAATGGTCCCACCCAGCTAGCTTACCATATGTAATCTACCGTGCTATCAAAATTGCTAAACACTCTCTTCTCTAGGTGGATCTGAATCACCAATAATCGCAGAAGCAGGGAATATGGTGCCTGAACGAGCCAAGCTGCACATAATCTTGACGTTATTACAGCTCTGTAATGCAGGGAACCATATTTTTCTGCGACTTGCACTTGATATGGGCGTAAGCAAACTGGTCTTCCCTGTTTATCGAAACATTATTGCTCTGATTCTTCTGGGTCCCCTTGCTTATTTTTCAGAGAAGTATGCAGTTTACCACTTGATTTCTTGGATTTGTTTTAACGCCAGTGTTTCCTCTTCATCCGCTTTCATATCACTCAATTTTCTAATATGTTGTGATCTCTGTTAGGAACCAAAGGCCATCGCTAACTATTTCTTGTGTGATACGATTTTTCTTACTTGGACTTGTTGGGTATGACCATGATTTCTTCACTAAGCAGATTCATTGATTCCGTAACTGACACGACAGACATATTAGTCTAATTTTCAAATCTTGATTTTCTCTTCGGCAGAATAACAATGAAAGAAGGATGCTACCTCGTGGGTCTGGAAAATACATCACCTACCTTTGCGTGCGCTATGCAGAATTCTGTTCCGGCTCTAACCTTTCTCATGGCCACAATACTCGGGCAAGCAATAATTAATACATAGTCTCAAGGACAAAAAATATGATTAGATGTATCAGAACTTTGTCCTTGAGAATTTTAGATCTTTACCGCCTCATTTTTCATTTTAGCACTAGGAATGGAGGCCAGTGTTACCTCCACGTTTCAAGCACAAAGGCTTTTGTATGAGGCTTGGTAACTTCAAAAAAAAAAAGGCAAGTTTAAATGATATTCTATACTAGCCTTACCGCCATATGTATTTCATTAAATGCAGAATAGAGAGTGTACGCCTAAACAGAATACCTGGGATAGCAAAGGTCTTGGGAGTCATTGCTTCTGTAGCAGGAGCTTCAGTGATTACACTGTTCAAGGGACCTGTCATTTACAATCCACATTCATCTTTACATCAGAAACACCTGTTGCCGTTATTAGGGGGTGTCTATGAGAAAAGCTGGACCTTGGGTTGCATTGCTCTCATCGGTCACTGCCTAAGTTGGTCTGGTTGGATTGTGATGCAAGCATATGTGCTGAAAATATTCCCAGCCCCACTCTCAGTTTCAGCATCTACTTGCTTCTTCGGTATTGTGCAGTTTTTGATACTTGCAGTCTCCTTTGAGCATGATTCTGAAGCCTGGAAGCTTAACTCTAGAGAAGAGCTCTACGGAATTTTGTATGCGGTTTGTGAATCGAACTCATGCTTAAACGGCATCTTCTTCCATTGTAAATTTAGCAGATAACTATAAGCCATTGTATATTAGCATTCTTGGCATAGGTTGCTCAATGTCTAGATGGCATCCAATAGTGTGACGGAAAAGACTGATTGTTTCAGGGAGTGATGGTTTCGGCAGTAGCGGCAGCATTACAGATATGGGCTGTTGGCAAGGGAGGGCCCGTGTTTACTTCAATTTATCAGCCTGTGCAGACAATAATTGTAGGTTTAATCGCATCATTTGCCTTGGGTGAAGAATTCTTCTTGGGAGGGTGAGTTCTCATCTACTTCACTTGCACTCAGTTTTATTCAAAATTTTTCTATGACATCTATGATATACTTTTGAAGAGCTATATAATGCTGTCTCAGGGATAAAACTTTCATAGTAAGCTTATTATGCTCTCCCTTGTTTTTGGCCTGAAAACTTCACTTGGCTTTAAAAGGGCTTGATAAACATATTCACACGCCGTATACTCTCATGAAATAACAGCAATTGGAGAAAAGATAAAGGAAAGAAAGGAACAAGTAGAAAATGTTAACAACCTAAGAAACCAGGGTGGTAACAAACTAACTAGGATGCTCCGCACTGTTATTTAAGTAGATTCTGAAGTGCATTTATAGCAGCCAGCTTATGTCTTATTATTTCATATTGGGTTGAGCTAAGTTTGCTGTCTTGAGTTTAACCCCTATCTCCAAGCTGTCAAGTGACTGGTGATTTCGTTTGACTTAATCCATGCTTTGTCCAAGATAAAGACATTCACATAGTTAGGAAATAATGATTCTCGGATTAACGAACTGAATGTCAAGCTTCCTTGTTTCCTTAGGTTTGTACCACAGAAAGCTTATTTAAAGTACTTTTGCAATGCAGAATCATTGGAGCTTGTTTGATCATATTTGGATTATACCTTGTTGTCTGGGGAAAAAGTGAAGAAGCCAAGCCCAGCAAAGAGTGCATAGTCCCCTCTGCTTCGAAGAAGCATGTGGAAGAAAATTCTTCCCTTGGGAAACCGTTGATTCCACCACAAGTTCCTTAGATGGCAAAAAGTTCCATGGATTTGTTTTTTAAAGCAACGTTAAAATTTGTTTTGGCAGTGTTATAATAGTTTGTTTCACAACTTATTCTTGGGGTAACAGGCATAAGGGCAAATATAAAAGAGGCTGTGTATATAATTGATGCCTCGTGATATCGTCTCATTGTTGATCAGAGTTATATATAGATTCAGATTAAGCAAAATATTTAACAGCTGTATTCCATCGAAACACTGAGGGAGGTTGCAAGTTTCCTCCAATGGATAACCTTGTGAACAGGAATAAGATGGCTCCTGACCCTGACTTGAGAGCTTAAACCAGACTCCTTCTAATTGCTTAGTTTTTCTGATTACACTGACGAACCTAAGGAACGTCACCCCAGAACCATGTTACTGGTTTATTTCATTACCTGAGATTTTTTTCAATGTGTTCCGCAATGGGATGATTGGTAGTGTTTTATTCGAGGCAGTTAACTTAATGCTTACAAATGATGTGGTTGGGCTTCCCTGCGAGAGCATGATCAAGGAAATTACTTATAAGAGATATTTGTATAGTGCTTGTTAACTACTACTCCGAAGTGTATCAAAAAACTACCACTCCGATTTTAAATGTATAATTTAATTTAAAATGTAGATTGCACTACAAACTAGGTTCTAACATTTAACATTGGGAGTATATTCACCATGAGGCATACAACTACGTGAATTGGCTCACTCACAGTGAATGTTTTATACTATTGACAATCAAATGTGTGCTTTTTTTGTTTGGTTTTTTTTTTATTCAATTAAGGATTTCTCTTTTAGAGGCTTAAAATTTGTTGGTGTGTGTTTGTTTTAGCGATTCGATTGCTTATAAGTTGCTTTTTAATAGTGATTTACGGTATACGAAGTAAGTATGTGAGAGGAGTTGTATCTCGATTTACGTAAAAAGCAACTTATAAGCAATCGTAACGCCCAATTGTCTTGTCTCTTTAATGTAAGAAGTTTATCAAAAAGTTACTTACCTTACTTTCCTTTTCATAAATAAAAAAATCAATAAATTTTGTCATTATTATATACATTTAGTCATTTATAATAAATATAAAAAACGTGAACAATTATTACCGATTTACACCGTGCAATCTTTAATGTTATTAACCTCGCAACAAAAAGTGTACCAAGTTTTTTTTTTTTTTAAATCTCCCTTGCAAGGGTTAAAAATTCAACCAGCACTGATTAAAGGTGAAACGAATTTGAAAAGGGTTAAGGGGCAATTGCATTCACTGTCGTCGTAGTTAATTTTGATTATTAGTGGATCAAATATGTTGAACTGACAATTCACTTATTATCTACATTATTTTTTTTAAGGTGTAAATTTACCTCGAAAATCCATATATCGTCTATTTCATTTTTTTTTCAAAATTAGATACAAAACTTCAAGGACAAATATGTATCTTAACAAAAATAATTTGGATGAATGTAGATTATCAGCTCAACATATCTGATCAATTAACGATTAAAATTAACTAGAATAATAATACACAAAATTGCTTCTTCTTTTTTTCACTCTACCAAAACAAAATTGGGCCTTCGGTGATAAGTTGCTAAGCAAAATTTTCGTTACCTCATTAAGAAAATCCTCATTGGCTGGCGGGAGGCCCAGCGAACCAAAACAACTTCGTCTGACTCGACGAGCCACATAATTGCTCTCGTCAAGCAAATGCTTCCTCCTCCCTGGGAATAGGGACAAACAATCCATACGCGCGCCCATCGGTAGCTGCAGAAGTAGCCGTGTAACCCTACTGGCAGATCGGATCCTTTTTCGCATCCCGTAGTTGGCTCCTGTGAGTTTGTAATCATATTACCGCGATTGCTTTTGTTACATTTTTCTTATGACTGCATCTGCTTTTTCTTTTTTTTCTTTTTTTGAAAGGCTTCTTCAATACCGAGTCATGGGATTCGCTGGATTCTATTTATCATCTTGTCGATTTTGTGATTGGTCGGAAAGATTATAGGGCCATTCTACATCGGGAAGATTACCAAATTGGATATTGCTTGAATTTTCAGAAACATTGCTTTCAGTCATGGTGGGGAAGCTAGTTTGAATTAGGTTAAATGATTAGTAGAGAAGATTCACATAGATTTAAGGAATGTCAATCTTCATGATCAGAAGCTTGTTTCTGGAGCAAGATTAGCTATGAAAAGTCACATTTAATCCTTTTTCTGCTGAATGTACTACAGTGCCTCCAAATATTGAGACTTTTTGAATTCACTGCCATGAATGTTGCCCTTGAAGACTTTGAGATAAAGGGCGATAGTGCTTGTTAACTTATGTTGAAGAAAGAAAGCTTTTGGATTTCAGCTGGTTCAGGAGTGGGCCGTTCATCTATACTCTGTGTGCTAAATAAAAGAGCCAAGCTGAGCACAAGAAATACGAAATTTCTAAACTTAGTTTACTCCTAAAAGGCTTTATATTGTTTATTTATTTATTTATTTGGTAATAAAAGCTGAGCAAGACTATGATAAACCTGGAAGACTTTGAAATTACATTGAGTGCCGTGCTTGATTGGAGTATTGAAGGAAATTGGTCTAATATTATCGCTCAGCAATGTAAGTTGTTTAAGTTACCTTGCCTCTGAATTTTTCCAATATAAACTGGTGGATTTTAGGCTATCTATGTCCTTTAATTTTATAGGTGAACCGCAACCCAGAAAAACACGACACTTGCATTTGCTGCATCATTGTCTTCTTAGTTGATTTGGTTAAGGTTCAAATCATGTTTGTTTGTGTGTGTAAAAGGACTCCCTTCTGATGCTACATGTTGTCTTTAGGAAAGTCATTTTTCTCCAACTTCTCAATGGAATCAGATTTGAACCCTGAGAACCAGCATATCATGGAAGGAAGTTTTTCTCATCCCATGCAAATTGATCCCAGTCGGGCACGATTTCCGTGTTGTATTGTTTGGTCACCTCTTCCTGTTTTCTCATGGTTCATTCCTTTCATTGGTCACATTGGCATCTGCAGAGAGGATGGAGTAATATTGGATTTTGCAGGGCCTAATTTTGTGTGTGTAGATAACTTTGCTTTTGGAGCGCCCACTCGGTATATTCAAATAAGTAAAGAAAAGGTATGTGAAATTATTTCTTTTTGTTATCAATTTGGGTGGGAAGAAATGCTAAGTTTTCCCCCATTAGTAGGCAACATTTATGCTTGGAACAAAATGGCCCAAACTAAGTAGACACTGCACGATAAATAGAGGAGTAATTTAGAGATCCTCACTCTGTTGTGAAACGCTTGCAAGTCTTTAGGTATTTGCATGATTGTATTCCTTCCGTCTTTTTTTTGCCCCATCCTCTGATATATACTCTGGCTGATCTGTGACCATTGTTAAAACCTGTAAAGTAATTTCTACTTAATCTATGTTGTTTACCCATTTGTTTCTTCTCCTTATTGCTTCTCGTATGTTCTTTATAATATCGGCCAGCAGTGTTGCATCCTCTTCCGTCAGTCCGCTTTCAGTGGAGAGGATGACCAATTCATGCAGGATGAAACCAGTGGGGACTTGAGGACATGGGATGACGCGCTTAGGAAGAGCACCCAAGAATTCCAGCATCGATCTTACAATCTTTTAACATGCAATTGTCACTCCTTTGTTGCCAATAATTTAAATAGGCTGGCCTTCTTGTCTGGTGGGTGGAATGTGGTGAACCTTGCAATTTACATTTTATTCAATGGTTCTTGGGTCAGCAAAGCATCTATTCTGAAATCTGTTTTACCATTTGCTGTTGTGTTTTTTCTTGGAATCACGTTTGGGGGCTTCACATTCCTAGCTTATTGGTCATTCTTCACATTTGCTCTTATTGGTTGGTTCCTTCTTGGTACTTATTGTTTCAAAAACTTGATTTACTTGTAGTGTGTATTTTTCATATTGTTACACTGTATAATACTGTAATTCAGCTGAAGTCTGGTGGAGATGTCCAAATTCCAAACTATATCATTTATTTTCTGTCTAGGTGATTTTTGTGGTCGCAGTATCGCAGACATCTTTACCCGCCGGCCTTTTTCTTGTGAAATAAATTGTGCATGATGTTGACTTATCTTTTTTTTTTTTTTTTGGTTTAATGCATGTATGATTATAAACGTCGCATCTTATTGAAGATTGTTGTTCATGAGAATCAGAGAATGGATAATATTTAGCAGCTATTTTTGAAATGTTTGCTATGTTTTTTTTTATTGTGATGAAAATGTAACGCGAATAAATTTTTATAACCAAGTGTAATTTGATTGATTAATACATATTTCTTGCATCCAAGCCCAAACTCTTGTGTATTAATAAATCATCACTGCTATATTATTTTTCAGATTCAATCAACATATCAAATTTCAAAACAAAGTGATTTAAATATCGGTTTAGTTTTGGCTTTCCAGTTTCCCGCATCAAAATACTCATTGGTCCTATTTATAGGAGTTTAATAACTGAATTACATGGTTTACAAAATGAAGTGACTATAAGTATCACCAATCTTTTAATTAATGTAAAATCCATAATTAATGAGGGGCAAAAAAAGAAATCACTCATTAAATGTTTATACAACTTTTGTCATATTCTTATAAAAAGGGTTAAGGTAATTTAAATTCTAGGCTCTTATAAAAGGGACAAGAGGGAGTATGAAATTAATAAGAATACTAAGAAAAAATATTAAACGAGAGCTAGGGGATCAATATCGTATTCTTAAGACTAAATCATATCAATCAATTATTCACTCCCATTCATAATATATGACGTTTTTAAAAAAATAACTTAGTCATGATAAAAGTTATTTGTAAGATGATTAATGCTCATTTTTCATTTTTCCCACTCATCAATTTTTTAAATACATTTTTCAATAATGGTAAAAGTGAGAGAGAGAAATCAACTAAGACATATTTAATGAGTTAATTATTACTTTTTATTTTTCGTGAATTAATTAAAGTACCTTATATTATAAACATGAGGAAGCATGTCATACACTTAGAAAGGAAGAGAGTACATCCTTGTCCATATTCAATTTCTAAAAGTTTGTTTGGAAGGAAAGTTGATACATTTAAAAGTATATTTTTAATCATATCAAGTAAGTAGGTCAGAAGAGTTTAGCCTCATCTTAAACAAAAATGCTTATTATGATAAGCAGCTCCAAATAAGAAATAGATTTGCCAAAATTATAGGGATGGAAGGATGATTTTCCCTATTACTATTTTATTTTATTTTATCTTCTCATGTAAATGCGAAAAAAAAAAAATCATCAAGTAAATCAATTCTAAAACTGGCCTCAATTAGACCAATGATGCTAACACTTGATGTCATTGTGCAGCATAATTTACTTACGCTGAAATTACACGTGCATGAAATAATCTATTTTAATATGCAAAATTAAATATCTAAATTCCAATATTATAGAGGTATAATGATGATTTTTGTTGGTCAACGTAGGCATCAACCCAATTCAATGCTTTTTTTTTTAAATTGAATTTTTTAACTTTTTTTAGAATTTTATATTATTAAATTTAAAATATTCAATTTTTTATCGATTTAATCCCGATTTAATTCTGATTTAATTTCATTCTGACCTACAAATCCTTCATCTAACATCCCAATTGGTTTGGTGCCCGATTCAAATTTAATTACCGTCGAATTAAATGCCCGTTAGTGACATCGAATGATTTTGCGTCGCATGAGACCCTCATCAGCGTCGTCATCCCGTGCCATGGCAAATTGGCAATCTCGTAAAAAGTCGAAAAATGAAGGTTACTTTCATGAGATGACCTCACCGTCTTGCCTATTTATATTCGCGAAATTGGAGAGTTCGAGAGAAGAGGAATACAATGGCAGCCGAGGAGGGACAGGTCGTCGGGTGCCACTCCGTTGAGGCGTGGAACGAGCAACTCCAGAAGGGCAATGACTCTAAGAAACTGGTTTCACATTTTTCTTCAACATTATTCCTCTCTCGTTTACTGCTCATCTCTAATTCGTTGGCTTTGTTGCGAATGGATCTGTTCTTTATACTCCCGATTTGGCTTATCCACGTTGGATGATGCGAGCCTGATTGATGGATTTCGTTTAGTTTGCCATCATCTGGATTATGTTAAAAGCTTGCTTGAATTTGCTGAACTTGATGAATCGACTATTTTTTCATGCGACGACGGTTTTTCAAAGCTCATTTTCATACAAGTTTTGAAAATTTCTCCTGTTTAAACTTTAAATTGACCCATATCTGACGATAGCATGTCTTTCAATTGCCTCTAAATCTATTTACCCGAAGGAAAATTAGATTAATTACGCTTTTGCGTGATATTGACGGTGATTTTTGCTGCTCGAACTGTACAACAGTTTAACCTACTGAAATTTGGGAGATATGAAATCGTACACATTGTGTTGGTTAGGTTATTTGGTCGATGAATTAAGATGTACTTCTGATGTATAATCTTTTCATACTGACCGTTAAGATTGGTCAAACTCAAAGTATAGGCAATGGATTGAAGCAAACGCTTGATGGTTTTTAAATTTATATAGCTTCAATATACATTTTTTTTTTTGTACAAGAAAGTCGTACAGCCCACCAATGAGGTTCTCATATGTGTGTGTTTAGATTAACCTTTTTGGAGAAAAGTTTTTACGATTTACGATATAAGTATGTGAGAAGAGTTTTATCTCGGCTTGCGCAAAAGGGTTTCTGAAATCACGGTTTCAATGTTACCCAAACACTCAGTCGCCCTTGTAGTATAGGACCTTGTAGTATAGGAGTCATATCGTTGTCAATTGGACGAACTTTTATGGGCAGCCTAAATACACTTCAGTTATATGTTTCCACCGTTCATAGCTTCCCGATGAATGCAAGGGTTAGATAGAGATGGAAATACTGATGCTTTGTGATAAAAAATGCCCCCACTCCATTTGACTATTATCACATGTTTAATCTGTTAAACAAATAGGTTATTCTAGTGCTTTATTTTTGCCCCCTCTCTCTTTCGGGTGCTTTCCTGATTTTCATCTTTTCTGGGGGTTAGACGGTTAGACCTATTTAAAAACTTCAGGACATCTGGCATATATGTAATAAAGAAGTAGTTCATGAAAGTTATGGAAGAGGAAGACAATGTCGAAAGTTAGGAACATAATTGAATAAGACACTGATAAACGGTTATTAAGCATGATTTGGAGTTGCTCCTTCCCCAATCTCTTGTTCTGCTATTCATATGGCAGAATGATGTGACAATTTCGTAAAATCTGGAGTCCACCCTACCCATGTTTTTGAACTCTGTAGTAGTTACAATGAATTGAAACTTGCCATGTTATTGATCATGTAAATGAATTGAATATGTTGAAGTTGGGTGAAATATGCTCTTTGTAGATTTAAATTTGTGACGTTCTCAAGATCTGTATTATAGGTTTTCTGTTATTGTCTCCTTGTATAGAGACTTACCTTCGTATTTGACCCAGATCGTTGTGGATTTTACTGCATCCTGGTGTGGACCATGCCGTTTTATTGCACCAGTCCTGGCTGAGCTGGCCAAGAAGTATCCAGGTGTCACATTTCTCAAAGTTGATGTGGATGAATTGAAGGTAAGAGAAAACCAAAACTTGTATAGCCCTCCCTCCTCAATCCTTGGAATACCCTCTGAATTCAGGGACTAAATAATTCGTTGATATATGCAGACTGTTGCTCAAGACTGGGCAGTGGAAGCAATGCCCACTTTCGTGTTCTTGAAAGAGGGGAAAATTGTGGACAGAGTGGTGGGAGCAAAGAAGGAAGAATTGCTGCAAACCATTACCAAACATATGGCAACAGCTAGTGCTTAATCTAGCTTCAGAGAGTGCCATAAACGTAATGTTAGATACTAGTTCTGTTCTTACCATCTGGTACTGGGATGCCTAGTGTACCTGTGGTCTTTATTCTGTTATTTCATGCCATCTGGTTCTGTTTACTCTTATCTTGGATTACCAAGGAAAAATATTCATGAATGGTGAAGAAACATATCATGCGTTCGTGATTTCAGTAGCATTCCTGATTCTCATCCCTGGTTAGCTTTTAGAAATATGGGAATAAAATCGAATTAATAATTGCTACTCTTCTTTTGACTCAAGTGAGTGCTAGCTTCGTGTCTGTGGCTTCTATTATTTGTTTTAATTTCTCTGGATCTCGTTCCTGCTTCATTGTTAGACCTACGCCTCACCTACAAATCGCATATTACCTAATCCACCACCAACTCCAAAACATTCCAATGAGATGAGGTTGCCAACAAAGCATTTTACCGCGTATCACGGATTATCATGTTCATCATAGAAACTGAAGTATGGATGTTGGGCAAGATATTGTTGGGCTGGCATGTTCTGAACTCAACAATTTGATGTAACTTGAGGAATTTTGAACCTTATATATGGATGGAGAGAAAATTATGGCATAAATAAAACTAAGAGGGAAAACTCTAAAAAATGATAATTTTTTATTATGTTTGAAAGTTTTCCTTCCTATTACCCTCTTCTTTTATCTTCCCCTCACTTGTCTCTCCATTCAAACATAGACTTCAAAATAGTTATCCTGATAACTTTTAATAACGGTCATCATACTATTTGATTTTTGGAGTGATTAAATAATAGAAAATTTTCTGCAACTCCATTGACATCAGCTATTTTTGTTTGTTTATGATTACCAGTTTTCAAGCTTACTATTGCTTTTTCAAGTTGCATTCAATTTCTGTTGAACTCATAACAGATAAAGAGCATGAATTTCTTCTTTTGGTGAAACTATAGGAAATTTTTAACTCATTCTGTGAAATCTTATAAAATTGTCCTTCTCAAGAAAAAAAAAAAAATCATTTCATCGTTCATTCTTTTCCCTTTTTACCTTGATAGTTTTCTATAAATTTTTCGTTTTCCTGGCCATAAAATTTCCGTCCTCCTGTAAATAAACTGAATAAAAAGGTAAGAAAATGAGAAATGATCAGAACAGTAGGCTTGTACGAACTTTTCATCAATGGTTACAGCAGGATCCACTCCCAACTTGAACTTAATTTGGGGTTTGATTTGCCCCAGTGATACAATCAATCAACCACATAAGAAACACAACACACCAACGAAAATGCCTCAACCCAGTGCCCATATCCAGTAAAAAGGTCGGGGACTGGGACTCTAAATTCACACAGAAGGGTCCAAAATGTAGACCCCAGGTTTCTGATTCACCTATTTTAGACAATAACTCATTTAAAAACAGCTTGTTAAGCCACTCAAATTACAACGTACATGCCTTTGGCAAGAGAAGAAATCTACAATTCTGAAAAACTATGGCACTCATCCTATCCAACTACCATTACCTTTACCTATACTCGTTATTCTCTCTTCTTTTTTGGTTGATGGTATGCGGTTAAGTCACTACACACTACACGCAATGGGTGCTTTCGTTTGCCCATCAATTCCTCCAGTATGTGTTAGTTGGAGCACAAACAGCTTCCACTGATAACCTCTTCAAAACATTCGGACATGGGTCTTGCCCAAAGTTACTATTTGTTACAGTGACTATGCATCTCTGCTTCCCAATACATTTCTGTAAAAAATAAATAAATAAACCAAAAGCATAGAATTTCAAAGAAATGCCTTCAATTACAAACAGTGAAATTAAAAGACTATGCACAAGTTGTGTACCTTCTCCAGAATGGCGTATGATGCTGGAGCATGACAGGTCCCTTGCTCATAATTCCCACAAGTCCCAAGAGGAGTTCCAAAGCTTGCAAATTGAATGGAAGATATGGTTTGGCCAGGACTACAATGCAAGTGAACCTTTGGTGGGCGGAACTCTTCTGACTTCCCATAACTCTCAATGTGCCAATTCTTGATATTTGGGTGGTACTCGGAAACATCAGCGCAGACACTGCTCACTGATCTCTTGACTAATGAAATTCTGGAAGGATCACCCCCAAGCTCCTCAAAAATAACCAACAGATTTTGAGTTGGCTTCAACCAAGATTGAGGTACGTGGTACCTGAAATAGTATGAACAGGATGAAATGTTTTGCCAGAAATACAATAACTGTTAACAAAGGCTTCAATGTTATTATCACTCACCATCGCTGGGTTGGCTGGCCACAACCAAGTTGGCACTTTGTAGGCCTAAATGATCCTGCGTAGTTGCAGTCATTGCAATTACCAGAAGCAAAAGCAGTCCAGTATCTTCCAATACTCTCTCCGTTAATCCATATCTGACCTTTACCCATGCCCTCCATATCAAGTGCCAATGGTTCGTCTCCTTCAGGGGCATCAAAGTAAGTCTGCACAGTTCATAAAACAACATCAAGTCCATAATTTTAAAGCCTATTACTCCGTCCAGTCAACCTTCACACATCACCGCTTTTTTTACCTTGTGCCATGTCAATGGTTGATTCTTTTGTACAACTATTGTTGACTGCATCCACTCAGCAGAAGAGATGCCATTAGGAGATGCAAGATTCATGGCCTCTCCTTTTAGCCCAACCTATTTAAGAGATGAGTCTCAGCAAACTTTCATTTAAGGACGAGCCAATTGCGCATGTAAAGTGAGAATGAGCAACCTGATAAGTCCATTTCTGCCAGGACAAGTCCCACTTTCCCTGATCAAGTCCATGGAGAGCCACTGGACCTAGGATTCCCGTGTTCCATGTCTCAAAATGCCCTCCAATGTTCTGACAACAAGCAGCAGAATTGCATTTAGTTAGTGATGATAAGCATCAGATGACAGAATTAAGAAATAAATGTTTTTTCATTATTCTCTTTTCTTGATTTTTTTTTTTTCTATTTCTGGGTAATGAGTAAGTAAATTTTTCAAATGTCAGAATGGTTTGACTCCATGTAGAATGATACTCAACAATTTTAAAATTAATTGAGGTAGCATGTTGAAATAAAGAGGAGAAAGATAACTTACTGGAAGTCCAACAGCAACGCTTAGCAGAGCTATTCTGTTTGTCCCGGCATGAAGATTAACCTTGCCAGTATATGTGAACCTCCTATCCTCCCTTGTTCCATAGGCAGAACCTGTTGTAGTGATATGTGTAAAGTTTTCATTCAACAGTAAGCAGAAAAAATCAACTACAGAAGTGAATGAAGTATATACCAGAAAGTTGACCGTTGATGAAAACATGCACTGCATGGCCTGTGGACTGAACAATGAGAGTGGGAAGTTCTCCTCCACGCAGAAAGGATTCAGTTGAACCTATATCAACACTGTAGGCACGCAGGCAGACATAAAATAAATTATTACTGCTGAGGGAATTGTTAAAAACAATGTATCAAAACTGGTCATGGCATCCATCTGTGAAAGCATAAAAACAAAATATTGCTCTGTTCTTTCCTCTTGGATAACTAAGCCATAATAGGCTTTATTAATTTCAATATGAACCTTGACAAACCACTGAACAATCAAATTTACATCTAGCAATTCAGGCTTACCTGGTTATGTACCAAAGATAATCACTTGTGTCTCGTGTTACATTGATCTGCTCCAAGAGACCAGGTGCTGTGTATGTAGAGCTTTCATCCATAGAGGTTAGATCTTCATCAACACTCTCCCAGAACATCTGAGTATTTGTTGGCAACATTTGCATCTGTGATGTTTGCACCCCAACCTAAAAAACGGCGGGTAAAGAACTTGAAACGTTATAAACAAATCACGATGAATATGAAAAGGTCGCCTCCTTGAAATGCGTAATTGCTGAGTACCAATAAAATAAGATGATTTCAACATCTGTTAAGACCTTTTTTGGTACCTTTGCTGTATTAAAGACAACATTTCTACAATCTGGAAGGATGCTGACAGACCAAGGAGGCAAGTTGTAGTGCATGTTATTGAACACCACTCTAACAGATGATTTGTCATCAAAGTTTGAGAGAAAAGCAGCGCAATCTCCAGATTCTGTAGTATACACATGAGCCTGGAACATTGGTAAACAACTTTCGGTTAGTTTAAAAAAATGTACATTTGCGCTCTCAGCCACGAAAGGGATTAGTCTCCCTTGATAAAATCAAAAATAAAATAAAATAAAATGTACAAGCACATGACTGAGTAAGTTAAAACCTGTTGGGAGTTCCCTATTTGAGTGACAATTGGATCAACTGAAACTAAAGCACGCTCACACATCTTAATTGCCCTGTGAAGCTCCTTTAGATGACCGTATTTTGGTTGACGAATCAGACCTGTAATTGTTTTGCAGCAGTCAATCATGCCCTCAGTAATATCTTATGTGGGGTTCAGTTGCGATAACTAAACACCAGAAAATATAACTAGTTTTAATGAGTCACTGCCAGTTGGTGAAATATGGGGAATGTTTGGACGTTAAATTGTTATTTACATGTATATAATGTGACCGGAAAGAACTGTTAGGACTAAACTTTATTGGCACAGCATTATCTGCTAAAATTCTGTGAGTTTCCATATTTGATGCCCCTTCAGTTCTCTCTACTTTCCTGTCTCCCATTTATTCTAATTTAAAATCAATGTTAAATGCAAACAGTATAAGATTTTTTGTTCTCACCATATTCATCCAGGGGAGCATCATAGTCGTAGCTGGTAGTGATGAAAGGACCTCCAGCCGTACGTCCAAAATTTGTTCCTCCATGATACTGCAGTAATATACAATATTCATTACATGTACCTTGAGTAGGTGTCCATATCATTTATTATCAAATCTAGAATTAGAATTAGTTTAAAAGAAGCAACCAACCATGTAGTAGTTTACAAAGGATCCTCCCTTTATTATGAAACGAGCAGCTGCAAATGCCAAATCTTGGACAGGTCGTTTGTGAATTGGACCTCCAAATTCGGTGAACCTTTATAATTGACAGAAGAATTAGACAGGGTCTTTCCTTAATATAATGATGGCCACAACGATAATGCTTACCAGCCACTCCAAGCCTCTGTCCAGATTGAAGGTTTATAGGGTCTGTTGGGAGTAAATTGATCACAGTAAAAGCCGTTGCAAGTGTTTATCTGTCACCAGCAACCAGGAAACAGATTGATTCAGAAATCGCGTTCCTAAATGGGCATGCAAGGTTAAAGGAGCTATTGGTGGGTGACATGTTTTTTGCTCTCCAGATAAATAACAGTAATAGGCTCAAAGAGAAGACATGTCAAAAGAACACAAGATTGCTTGTGATATTATACAACTTTCAGGAGAGCGTAGAATCATAAGGGTGAAGAGTAGAGATTCTCACCACTGGATCTGGAGCATCATCTTGCTTGCACATCACCCAAGGGACACCAGTTCCCATTTCGACAGCCATTTTTGCAGCCCAACTCACGTAATTGTGGCCAGCAGCTCCAAGTAACTTACTTTGTGCTCCATACTCATTCTCAATCTGGAAAAATGCATCGTGCATGTATCATTGTTTTAGCTAGATCTAGCTGAAGAAATCATAACCCCCGGTGCCTTTTCCCTCTAGAAAAATTTATTTCATAACAGATGCTCGATATGCGTTCAATAATCCAGTGACATTTGTCGGTAGTCCGTGACTACAGAGATGAGATTATGCAGTAAAGATTAAAAAGTTAAAGACCAACGAATTTTACCTGAGAGAGTATGATGGGGCCACCCTGAGATTCAAAGAGATTTTCACTCTTCATCAACCCCACAACCTTCTCAGTGAACCTTTGCATTTCCCTCTGCATAACAAGTTGGTCAGTATCAATAAGAGTAGGAGAAGAGTTTCCCAGGCAACGGTGAATTGCCTTTAACTAATAATTCCATACAATACATATGGTTAATGAGGATAAAGAAAGTGAGAGTCTGAGACCTTAAAAGGTTCATTGTCTGTTCTAAAGCTTACGCCTGGAACGTACTTCAGCCAAACGGGAAATCCTCTGCGCATTACAAAAATAAAAAGATTCTAACGTCAATTGAACATCGTCCCATAACGTTAAAATCTCGAGTTTGGGGGAAAATAGAAATAAACAGCAGTTTTCTGTGGGGGAGAAGGAATAAGATGGGAAAAAGAATCTCGATAAGAAAATGAAGGAGGAGAGAGATAGTGGGTACCCGAAATTCCATTCTGCACAGACATAAGGTCCAATGCGAAGATGAGCATATAGGCCTGCTTTCTGGATTGTCTTTACGAACCTCACCAGATCATATCTTCCTTCAAAATTATACTGAAACGCAGGCAACACTCACAAATTAAAACCATATTCAAGTGAAACTAAAGCAGAAGTAGAGCAAACCGAGTTAACATTCAGAGAAGAGAGAATGAAGTACATTGCCAGGAGAAGGCTCGTGAACATTCCAGAAGACATAGGTTTCAATCACATCTAGACCTCCATCTTTTGCCTTCCGAATCAGATCTTCCCACATCTAACCAGTGGTAATTTCCCCCAAGAAAAATTAGAAACTGTACGAAATGTAAGCTTGAACAAGCGAAGATGATGATAAATTGGGAGAAGCAAGCTTACATCAGGGGTGCTTCTGGGATAATGTATGGAGCCAGAAAAAAGGATTCTCCTCTGCCCATTGATAATGAGGGCCTTTCTATCATAGGTCACACTAGAGTGAATCAACTGCGAACACAGACAAAAAGCCAAGCAAAATGCAAACAACAATTTGGAAACCGAGTTAGTTTCCATAATTTGGCAAGCCAACGAAGCTTTCTGGTCTAAGGTGGGAGCAAAATGAAATGCAGCAAGAAAATGTGAACACTGAACAAATGGGAGTGATAATATTAAAGACTCTGGTCTTTCAAGAATGGTGTGAGTGTGAAATGAAACGGTCACAGCCTGTAAATTCCTTGCAGGGGCGCCACCGCCGCCACCGCTCTTCCAGCTCTGAAGCTCTGAGCAAACACCAATTTATAAAGTGTTTTTTTTTTTTTGTGCACATCTTTTTTAGTTTTTAGTTTCTAGTTTTTACCCGCAATTCCACATGTCAAAGGGCTGCGAGCCACAAGGGTCGCACTTTATAAATTATCTTTTAATTAAAAAATTTAATCTTATTTATAAGTTTAATTTTAGGATAATAAATGTATCTTATACTATTTTACTCTTATTAATTATAATAAATAAAAATAATTTATTCATATTGACTTTTGAAACCAATCATAAATAATGATAAAATTAAAAATTTATTTCATAATTAATGAGTTAACTAACTCTCATTGATATATAAAAATTAGTTTTAAAAAAAAACTTACAAATATGATCACAATAATATGACATAGGGATAATATCGTAGAAGGGTAGCAGTAAAATTACAGACTTGAAGATTACTTATTTTAGCGAATACACGGTTATACACCCACGCACTGGCTTGTCGGTATTGACAAATAAATCATGAATTCAAGCCACCCCATATTGGCTAATATTTTACCAACATATTCAAGTTAATCATTCGGATTTCGTATTGGCTAATATATTACCAGCTTTCAAGTTAACCAGTGGGCTAAAACTACATGATTGCGTGTACGACATGCCATTTTCAGTTGGTCACCGGGGATGGCTAAGTGTGATTATTTAGCAAAAGAAAAGTGAATAGCATTTGCCAAATCAGTTTGGGCATAATAGTGTGCAAGGATTTGTTCGTTTTAACGGTTTTCCGATTGCGATGAAAATGAATCTTAATGAGCAAGGAATAAAATCATAAGCAGCCGACACTCATTAAAGGGCTGAAGGACAGATAGTATCATAGATTCATAGTAGAGTACATGGAGGAGTTTCAGTAATATGTTAGTACTCCTTCTTTCTGATCCTATTTATAAATAATTTTTTTTTTAATTATATAAAACGAACTGATAATTAAAAATGATAAGTGTGTCAAAAATATTATATTTTTTTCATATATGCCCCTATTTATAAAAAGAGTATAGAAGGGAGAATAGATAAAAAATATGAGAGATAATGAGTATAAGATATGAAAGAAAATGAGTATTTAATAAGAATAAAATAGGAAAAAGAAGCTTATATTTTCAGAAAAAAGTAAAAAATTGCTTATAAAATAGACCAGCCTTATAAAAAAGAAAGTTACTTATAAATAGGACCGGATGAAGTAATAAATAAATTAATGAATTCATGATGAGTATAATATTCCCTTGTGTCTTTTTTATAAATAATTTTCTTTCTTTCGGAATTTGTCCTTTTTATAAATAATGTTTTCCTTGTGTCATAAAATTTAAACTATTTTTTTTATTTTTACCCCTATTAAATATATATATATATATATATTTATATTAATTACCCCCATTCACTACTAATTCTATTTTATTTACTCATTTATTATATATTTTCTTTCATATTTTATACTCATACTCTCTCATATGTGTTACTTATTCTCTTTCTTATGCTCTTTTTAGGGACATATTTGAAAAAAAAATATGATATTTTTGACACATTTATTATTTTTGACTAATCTTAATTACCAATTTATTTTATGTAATTATGATAAAAATTGCTTATAAACCGGAGTATAATAATAGAATAAAAGAGATGATTAATGATTTGACCCGTAAATGAGGACGTGACGGAAGGGCAATATGGTAAAGGGCATGCATGATAAATTAATAATAAATAATGGAGAAACTGAGAAAGTAGATGAGGAAGGCCGTGCTTCATTTGCTACTTTTGTCTCGGGTACTGAACACTGGTCCCCACTAATCGCGGGGTCTTCTTTTTTTGTTTTTTTTTCCTTTTTCCCTAATGGAGACTGAATACTCTAAAATAAACAAACTACTCGTACAAGTAAGTGAAGCTAAAGTACTCTAATCATTTTTTTTTCATTCACCAAAAAATTTCTATCCAAGTTGAGATAATCCACCACGAACACCGCCTAAGAAAAGTTGAAAAATCATTTTGCTTATTCGGCTATATGTACAGGAGAACCTTCGTTAATTAATAGAGTATATATAACTATGAACAAAAAAAAATTGTTTTTACATTAGACTTATCCTGCATGTTAATTACTCCCTTCGGTTCAAAATATAAGATACTTCTAGAAGGATAGTATAATTCAGAATATAAGTCACCTTCAGTTTAATTAATGCTCATTTTTTTATTTTATCCCTGTGATTAATACCCACTTTCCAACTTCAGTCACTCATTATATCCCTTCCTCTCCAAAATAGCATTCTAAATGCAATTAAAAGCATTTCTTAAGAATGGTAAAAATGAAAAAAAAATCATATTCTATGATATATTAAATGATTTAATTATCATTTTTTATTTTTTATGATGTAACTGAAATGTCCTGTATTATAGATGGGAAGGAAGGAGTGTCTTGTATGAATAGGAAAGAACCCGTATTTGTTTATTGAGAATGGCCAGTTCCTCTAATCACAATAGACCTTTTGAGAAAAGAATAAAGAAAAACTCATTGGCTTTTAAGGGGCACCAAACCCTTACCAGCACTTTTTCTTTCCCTTCCTCACTTTTGTAAATTTCGAACAACGACCAAGGCACGACGGCAAAAGCGAAATAAATGTGAGAAGCTCTGCTTCACTTGCGGAATCTGACTATTTAGTGCGTACACATACACTTCAGTTCATAAGACAATGCAATCATCTAACATGGGAAGAAAGTATTATTAGTTGAACATTAAATATGTAAAACATTTGTAAAGTTTTTTTATTATATTATTGAGAAAAGTTAACTACACATTAATTACTTATAAAAGTATAATTGTAGAGAAGGACAAAATAAAAGACATAATATCGGAACTACTCCCTCTGATCCTAATTATAGGATAAAATTGACTTTTTTTGAAAAATTAAGGAAGCCAATTAAATTATTTTAGAGTATTTATATTTATATTTTTTTTCTCTAAACTAATTAATTTGACTAATAAACTAATATATAATCTAATAATACTAAAAATATAAACACTCTAAAGTAATTTAAATGGCTTCCTTAATTTCTCCAAAAAAAGTCAACTTTATCTTATAATGATCAAGACAGAGAAAGTGATTTACGCTATCATTATGTGCTGTGGAGGAGAATATATATTGCTTATTCTTCCTTGTACACTGGATCGACTGTATGTTAACAATATAGAGCAGAGTTTAATTAAAGACTGGATTAGGTGTTGGAGGGGGAATATAATATTGGTAAGCATGCGAAACGCCGAATGTAACGGAAATCACCTACCTAGGGATGCTTCTGGTGACTGTGAGTGAGTGAGTGTTGATTGGAAGAGGGTAGAGATGTTTGGAGTTTGGACGAATATTGGCTTTTCAAGGGGAAACACTAAAAAGGGAGGGAGAAAGTATTAATTAAGCACTTTAATTAGTTGATTCATCAAAAGGAGTGGCGTTGAGTATCATAGTAGAATAATCAAGATCTAGGAGTAAGGGAGGGGGAGAGAGTCAACAATTTAAGGATAAACAATATTCCTGAGTAAGTCTGAAATAAACCTTGTTTTATAAGTATATCCTTATTTATATTTATGAGGGGCAGATAAGTAAGAGAGGAAAATCAGGTTATTATGAGTATCTCAAACTTTTTAATTAATACCATACATATAATTAATAAAGGATAAAAATGAAAAAAAAAAAAAACACATTCAATGTTTAGTCTATTATTGTCGGAGTCTTATAAAAAAGACCTAAACAATTCAAATTTTACACTCTTGTAAAAAAGACCGGAAAAAAAGTATGCCCTAGAACCCAGAAGTGCCCACATGGGGCATGTTTAATTAGGCGCGTGAGGGGAGGCACTTCATTTTATAATTCAATTTGGATGTTAATGGCGGATTTCACTTCAATCTATCTGCAGCCATCAGCGGCGCAAACCATGGAAAAAAAAGGAAACAACACTCACCCACCTCTTCTTTTTCATTACCTGGCACTTGCCTTGGTCTCGCTTCTATCTACCCAGTCTCACTCTCTCAACTAATATTATGTTAATTTGGAATAGCTTATTTTTGGACAATAAGTATTTATAAATCGTGATTCATGGTATACGAGATAAGTATATGAGAGGAGTTTTATCTCGACTTGTGTAATAAGGATTTATTCTCTAAAATTAAGTTATCCCAAACACAAGCATTATCTTTTTGCCCATATAATTTCACTTGTCATAATTAATGATAACTCTTAACTAAATTTAAGCTCATAACGACTATGAATCGCTAGGACAACCATGTCCCACATTAGAGTTAAAGATCTCAGGGCCCTGTAAGACATTTGCTTTAAGGTGACATTTATGATGTTGGAACTCAGTACCCTCCACTGTAATTTATTTTGTATTTTTGCCCCCCCACTAAAATACTGATAACTTCTGGATCCGCACGTCACTGATCCTATATATGAGACTATTTTTAAGTGTGTTCATGTTCTGTATTTTTTTTAAATTTTTGGTACTCATAATCTGTATTTTAAAAAACTGAAGGCCTGCAAAGCTAGCAGGGTACTTGAATGAGCAGGAAACTCGATTCTTGGATTCGGATAATTAAATTAATCTTTTTTTTAATAAATGAAATGCAATGTACGAAAAGAACTTGATCTATTGCGAGATGTAGTAAACTAAACCAGCATGGGAGACAGTTTGTCGCTGTATCTAAGTGAAAAGTGTCCACCAGAAAATGAAAAACAAACAAATGAATGGTATAATAGATAAGTGGAAAGTGAGGGAGAATGTGGAGATTATTAAAGCCACTTAATCTGATCACGATTTTGGGTGCCTAATGCTTTTAAGACCACTATATGTACGACCACCCAATGCATTTTCTTTAATTTCTCCTGTTCTTTTTGTGGATGACAATGAACAAACGAATTGAAGTCGCCATTTTTTTAAAAAAAAAAACATTCAGTTGGCCTACCTCATCATGGGAGATTCATTAAATCACTGAGGAAACAATGACACATGAATTCAGCTAAGGATGTTTCCTCTCAGCCACGGAACCATATAATATACTCTCTATCATAAATATACTACCTAATCTATAATGCTCAATACATTTTGGACAGGATGTGCCTGGTATGATATATGTATTGATATTAGAGAGGATGTGATGTCTGCGTTTAATATAAACTTATAATTATCTTTGGTACTTCTTCCGGTTCTAAATATAAGACATGATTAATTTTTCTTTTTGGAGAGATTAAGGAAGTTAAATAATTTACTTAATTATATTATATGTTGTGTATCATTATATTATATATTAGTTTATTAATCAAACTAATTAGTTTTGAGGGAAAAAATAAAAATATTATAAAGTAATTTAATTAACTTCCTTAATCCCTTTAAAAAAATTAACTTTATCTTATATTTAGGATAAAAAAAATACTGTTAATGACGGAAAATGCATTTAAGGAAGGCCAAGCAAATACATGGTGAAAGCCTCCCCACTTGGGATGATGATCACCAAGCAGATGTGAAGAAGGGACTGCACAGTGTAGAATGACGAGACTGAGATTAAATGATACTCCTTCCTATTTTTAATATAAGATATATTTGAAAATTTGATTTTGTTTATAAAAATAAGTTATTGTTTTCATATCTTTGAATTTTGTTCCTAATTTATTCTTATTATTGTCTTTTCAACAATAATTTAAGGAAGAAAGAATAAAGAAATTAAGAAATATGATTAAGATATTTTAAAAAATATATATTATATTAACTAACTTATTTAATTTAATCAAATTAAATAAATATATTTTATATTAAGAATGAGAGGAATTACTCTTTAGAGGAACTAAGAAGTATTATATCGGTGAAAAAAAATCAAGAAGCATTGAGGGTAATACTAAATGATAATGACAAATTTTGAGAAGGGTGGAGAGGTAATCAAATTAAATAAATATATTTTATATAAAAAATAGAGGAATTACTCCTGACTAAGAAGTGTTATATCGGTGAAAAAAAATCAAGAAGCATTGAGTGTAAACGATAATGACAAATCTTGAAAGGAATGGGGAGGTATCACCTCAACTTCAACGAAGGGATTATGAAAAGGCACACGAAGTTGCGAGGAGCCCTGATTGGCTGGGGAGGGTGGAATAATGGCCCACGTGAAGCCAACGTTGTTGTTGAGCTGGGCCCACCGGGAATCCCGTCGGTGCACGATTGACCTCGCCACAATGTTACAAAATACGCCGTTTGGCTGTCAGCCGCCGTCATGCGATCTCCAATTATTAGCAGATAACGGCACCACCTCGGGATGCTGTCGCCGTTAATGTCGGTGAGTCTCTCGGTTCTGGCTTCTGACTCATGAATGAAACGGGAGTACCATGTAACCCGGGGTTGGAGGCGTTCCATGCCAACTCGATGCCGCGCGCCTCTCCAACCCCTATCTCCGGAGTGGTTGATGTTTAGATTAATTTTTTTTTTTTATGATTTATGAGATAAATATGTAAAAAAAATTTTATATCGATTTACAAAAAAATACTTCTGAAATCATGATTTTAAAACTTGCCGTACACACACTAAGATTTAAGTTGTTTTGATCATTTTTGTAACAATTTGATAAGAGTTATCTCATTATTTAATAAGTTTTTTTTAAATTTATATCTCTTATTAATTATATATATCTTGTGTTAATTACAATGTGAGTAACATTTATGTTTATTCTATTTATCGCTGTTATTTACCTTTATGAATAATATCATACTTGGAAAAAGGTTTATTTTAAAATATATTTATTAATTTTAATTATTTTTAACCGTTTTTTCAAAATTCCATGGGCTGTTATAAATAGGAAAGCGGGGTAGGATATAGTTAGAAGTTAGAACAATTGAGGAAGCTTCCACCCACGCGCATGAACGTCGCGTCAGTAGTGTGCTCCCTGAATTGACGGGAAGAGGCCCGCCACAAGGAGGATCTCTGTTGGATTCATTTTAATTCTCTTTTACGGCATGGACGTTTTGATAGGATTGAGCAATACTCGGGCCACGTATCAATATGGGCTTTAGGCGACCCAAAAGTATGTTCTGAAAAAACAAAATCTGGGAAATCAAATTATATGCGGTGTTGTGAACGCCAACCCACTTGTCGCCACGACAAGTCGCGAGAGCAAAGTGGCACGAGACGCGAGCATGCATGTCAATGGCGCCGCGACCCCAAATATCACGTAAATTAGGTCGCAGCCACTTCCTTGTTGCCTCGCAGGTACGGGGCAAGCACAGAACACAAAACCATCTCTACCATTTCATGTGACTGAATCAAAGACCACGGAATACAAGTGTCATGACTCCTCTTCTTACTAATAATCCTTCAAGCTACTGTTAGGTTTTAAGAAATTTTTTTAAAAAACAAAAACAAGAAGAAGATGTCTCAAAACGACGTCATATGGTGCGTATTCAGCTTAAACCAATTACACTTCCTTTGCCCTCTGGGGCCAAAAAACCAAAAAGGTTTTACTATAGGTAAGATTTCTTATTACGAATGATTAATCAGCACATGGCTTGAGCGACCGTTAGGATCAAAATGATACTATCAACTACTTGATTGAACAGTCCTCTCTCTTTTCTCTCCTTTTTTTCTTTGGTTTTCAAAAGGAGAGAATTAGATTCACCAGCATTTTGTCTCCCGCTTTCATAGGCATTCCTTCACTTGTAAGATATTACAAAAACAGTGTAGCTTTCTTTTTTTCTTTTCTTTTTTCTTTTTACTCTCTAGCGTTCGGCTTTGCGCATTTTTGTGACTTTGGGACCTGCCAAGGTTGGCCCCCTTCTATGCTTGGAGTGAACTTTGTCGTGTTACAAATTTAACTAATCCCCTTGATCCATGTGCTTCTCTTTTTATAATCAGACCATCCTTCTAAAGTAGATGGGATTCTTACTTTATATTCACCCTCTTCGTTTTGGCGGGACCTTGATGGACCAGTGGGCCTCACTTGGGTGTTGGATGAATTTGCATTTGGCGCCACACCGAGGGTTCTCCTCCTTCCCATGTTGCCCCTTTAGGTCTAGCTGTGGGTGACACCATTATGCCGTCATAATTCATAACTTCCCTTTCTTTTTCCCTTTCGGTTTTCAGTTTTCAGTTTTCAGTTTTTTCACTTTTCACCGTTACCACAGCTTGTTGCACATTTCATGCCAATAATAACAATAATGGTACAATAATACAAATTTTTTAACTTTACCGCGTTGCTACTCTTATTCAATGAGAACAATAAGAGGGAATCACGGCCAAGGAGGGGGAATACTAGTCTGCTACCCTCAAAATTATGTTTTGTTGTCTAGAAAGCTGGACATGAACAATGATAATAGGACAAACTGTGTTTGGGATGTTCAGTAGAGTACTCCCCATACCAAAGCAAGAGGCAATCATTTTGAAACCCAAAATGCTGCCAAAAAGTACAGCAACATTCGAACTTATGCAGAGCAGATGGATAAATTTGATAGTCCTCTTAAACTGGAAACAATTATTAGTTGGCTCCATGCTTTGTTCGGGTCTATTTGTTTCTCTTACTACGTATTGGTGGCATGAGCATTAGTTTACCCAACATTTGGCTCGAATGATTAGTACATTTAGACAAGCTTAAAGCATCTAATTATACTGGCCACTCCATCTGTGCACATTCTACGGGGTGTAAAGTTGCACAACCTAGACACAGAGACTGTTTGAGACCCACAAAAGCATCATGATGCACAGGAACGCTGAGACAAGGCACAATTTGTTTAACACTAATCAAATCATATCGGTACGCCCTCGATGCAGTGCTCTTTGACCATGGATAAAATTCCCCATTGTGGCATTATTAACTGGAGTAATCATTTACGAATTGAACATGACAGCTAACTTTTTCCTGTTCTTTCCGTAATTATAGACATGTTCTTCTGGTTCAGCGGCAGAGTGAAATTTCCTTACGTTAACAAGTACGAAAGCCTAACATCTCACCACCCCAGGCTCAGCTCATTTGGGGGCTAAAGCAATAAAACTCAAATGGGTTTTTAGGCCCAAAGAACTCAAATGGGTTTATGACCGTTCCGTTTTTTTTTTCTTGATTTGGGCCATTTGTGCCTATGACAGCGAACATTAACAATGATATTGGCCTAACACACATTTCTCGACCAAAAAGAGAGAGGGGAAAAAAAAAATTCCTCGTCGCCATTGCCCGGCGCTCTCTCTCTCTGTCTGATGTCTGAGGCGCAACATTTCTCTGCCTCCAATTGAAAGACGCCATCAATATTCAGTAACATACAGTCAGAGAATGCTTTGGATACCAAGATATTTTCCAGGATGCAATCCCAGGTTACGGTTACTGTGGCAACTCTATACGATGCATGGCTATCGCTGCTCTTCCAACGGTAAACAGGGTAGAGATGAAGAAGGCGACGGGGGAAGGAAACACGGTAGAGATGGCAAACGGAATATATTTTTCTACAAGAGCAGAGGTCAACACATTCTCACTAATCCTCGAATTCTTGACACCATTGTTCGAAAATCTGCAATAAAGCCCACTGATACAGTGCTTGAGATCGGACCTGGAACCGGCAATCTCACTCTGAAGCTTCTAGAAGCCGCCCAGAAAGTTGTGGCGATCGAAATCGACGAGCGCATGGTGGAGGTTCTCGACCAGCGGGTGGCCGAGCATGGCTTCAGCGATAGGCTCTTGGTATGTTTAACTTCATTCCTGTTACGTGTTTGATGAAATGCACAACTCGTGGTCTCAAATGCTTTAGCTTCTGATTTTGAACATTGCTTTTCAGGTCATACGCAAGGATGCACTGAGAACTGAATTCCCGCAATTTGATCTTGTGGTAGCGAACATTCCCTATGGAATATCTTCACCTCTGGTGATTAAATTAGTGTATGGGACTACCCGGTTTAGGAGCGCCACTCTTCTGCTTCAGAAAGAGTTTGCTCGAAGATTGTTGGCTAATCCCGGCGACTCTGAATTTAACCGCTTGGCCGTCAATGTTAAACTGGTGGCTGACGTGGAGTTCATCATGGATATCAGCAAGAGGGACTTTCTTCCATGCCCAAAAGTTGATTCTTCTGTGGTCATAATCCGTCCAAAAGCTGAAGTTCTAAATGTGGATATCAATGAGTGGAAGGCTTTCACAAGAACTTGTTTTAGTAAAAAGAACAAGACACTGGGGGCGACATTTAAGCAGAAAAGGAAAATTATGGAGTTACTAAGATTGTCGAACATCACAGGTTTCTGTAATGAAAATTCTGTCCATTCCATTGAAGTTGATTGCAGCAGTGAAACTGAAGACGAAGCAGAATGTCAGTATTCCCCTTCCTTAGAAGCAGGCACGAGTTTGTTGAAGGAAAGGATTGCTGGAGTACTTAAAACTGGAGGCTTTGAAGACAAGAGGCCTTCAAAATTGTCTCTTGAGGAATTCGTTCATTTACTTTCATTGTTTAATCAAGCAGGCATATTTTTCCATGACCGCGAAAATCTGAGGAATGAGGATAGCTTTGCTGATGATGTTGCCTAGTGTCTACTGCCTTCTACACGCGATATACGTAGCACGACCCAAACTCTTCATAAGCATCATCACTTATGTGACCGAACAATCAAGAGTGCAAGTCTGTAAAAAAAGGTTTTGGGTTCAGTACGTACAGGCGAATCAATTCTTCCAAACAGACCTAACGAAGGGAGTGTCAAAAGAAGGAATGAGAAAAAACGAATGCGACAGCACCGTGCCTTTATACTGGTGCGCTTTCTAAATCAATCTTGAGCCCCGTTTGCTATCCTTCATAGGATGTATTTTCCCCCTTCCATGACAGAACTAGCTACATATTCACATCAGTAGTACCCTTTTATCATTATTCAACAACAATTTCCCTTTTCATTCTATTTTATAGTTTACCAAACAAGCACGAAATCTCCCTGATAATTGTCTATTGTATTATATTTGCTTGTAAACTCTTTAAATCCAAAATCACAGCATAGGAAACCCAATTTGATCCTAGAGAGAGCTTATTTATTTATGTGTCTAAAGGTTCTAAAGACCATTGTTTGATCATGATTTTCATCATAAGCTTGAGGTATTGTTGTCTTTTCATAAAATTGATTTTCACCGGAATACGGCATTCTCTTAATATATGGTTATATACATCATCTGCCATGGGATGGTAATGGGGACTTATAATAGTATGGGACGCTAAGTTCTACATTGAGAAATATGAAATTCTATATGCTATACTTCGATGGTTCTCCCATCTAAATTGATAGCAATGGGAGAGGGTATCCCATCCAACTTGAGTGTCTATCAATTAGTATCAAGCATGCGATGTTAAGTCTTACATTTAGCGGCATGGGATGCTCTGTGAGGTACTTTGTGATGGTTTACCACCTCATTAAGTAGCTATAGAATATCGAGAGGAGACTGTTATCTGATTTTTTACGGCGGATGGAGAAATTTCCCCAAGACTTGTAAAGTACACATGCCATATCTGATTTTTTTTTTTTTTTTTAATATTTTTTCTGGTTCTTCAAAGTTCGAATGAAAAGGCTATTTTATAGGATTAAATCTAAAGCCATTTGAGGGACCTATTGGAATTTGGCTTTATATGCCCTTATCAAGAAGAGATGTTTGTCTGATACTGTGTCAAGAGTAGCTTTCCGCGAGTTAATTTTATGCTCAATGGATTGCGTTTGTGCATTCACAGGCTGAAAGAAAGAAAAGGAAAGCTCAGCTACAAGAGGCTAAACGGAGGAAAAATATTAAAAGAGTAGAGCGTAACATGGCAGCTGTTGCAGGGAAGAGCATGGGCAGCGTTGAAACGAATTGAAGAGGAGAAGAAAGCATCAGTGGCTGGAATATTTTGGAATTTAACTGCATCCGGGGAATCCTGGACTAGGTTGATCTGTTGTTAGTTCCCATTCCTTACATTCTGGATCTTCAATATTATTCCATGTTGTTTGATATTCGGTTGATCATGCACCTGTTTAAAATATTTTTGTCCTAAACATTGAAACACTCCTTCCCATATGGGGGAAAATTTAAAAGCTATCCACTTGCAACACTGAAGGTATTGAGCTTGTATTGTCGCCTTTTTTCTTACAAAATTCCTAAGAATCTTTTAGGACTGTTATGGTTGAGCTTCCCTAGCCTTGTGATATTGATCCACGAGTCCATGACCAATTTGGTCCTTACACGGGGTTAATTTGTGAAAGATAAGGTTTCAGTTGTCTTTTTATGGAGGAAGGATTCTCTGGAGGTGCGGACAGCTTTTATTACTACTAGTATAAAATTTCATAACAATTCTGACCATTTATAAATCACGAAAAATATTTCTTTTTAAGATTTTTTGCAAGTGTCAAGTGTATGGAGAAACGTATATAGTCTAATTATCATTAAAATGAATCGAGATCTTCGTACTAATATGATCTGCAATGCTTTGCGTGTATTCTATTTGGTTTTTAAAATCTGTTGAAAAAGATTATTCAAGACGAACTATTGAAAAGAACTAGAGTATATTAAAGAATTGTGTGTATGAAATACTATCTCCCCGTTTCTAATTATAAAATAAAGTTGATTTTTTTTAAAAGAAATTAAGGAAGTTAAATAAGTTATTTAATCATATCATATGTTATGTATCCTTAGATTATATATTAATTTATTAGTTAAACTAATTAGTTTGAAGAAAAAAATAAAAATAAAAATACTCTAAAGTAATTTAATTAATTTCCTTAATTTCTTCAAAAAAGTCAACTTTATCTTATAATTAGGATCAGAGGGAGTATGATAGTTCTCAAGCACTCTTTTCCTCAAAATTTCTATGTGAAGCCTTTTGGATCCAGCAGCATGGACTTAAAAGTTACGTGCAAAATCTAGGTTGATAGTTCTCAGTTCTCCCAAGTCAAACGCCTTCTCTGCCTAGAGCTTGGTCCTTCGTCCTGTACAAGTTACAGAAGAGATAATTGTCTTGGCTGTGACTTCTGACAGATGAAACCTCCATCGTTTATATTCCCTAGCCACCATCCAGCAACTAATGTTCAGTCCGCTTAGTCACCATCCTAGGTTCGAGGAACATCCAAAACTTGTCTTACGAAACCTTTTTATGATTACATTCATTTCTTCGCACTTTATCATAATTCTCCCTTTTTAAGGTCCTTAGCATATGATTCTAATTATCTTTAATTTACTCAAAGGAGACAAAGGATTTAAAGAGAAAGGAAAATAAGTGTTTATAAATTATGATTTATAGTATACGAGATAAGAATGTGAGAGGAGTTTTATCTCGGCTTGCGTAATAAGGACTTAGAGTGTATTTGGAACAATGATTGATAATTGGACTTGTTTCAATTAGGCTTGTTGTGATATTACTTTTGGTAAAAGTCAAATTATGTAATGTAATTTATGTTTGGATTGGTGATTGGCGATTGGGCTTTTGTAAAAATAAAACTTGTTTAGATTGACTTAAGTATAAGGGCTTTTGTGATAATAGTAAGAGAGAGTGGGTGGAAAAATATTTAAAAAATCAAGTAAATATTTAAAAATTACTTTAAAATATTAGGTGCTACTGGAAAAATATTTTAGAGTGGGTGGAAATCAATAAATCAATATTTTAAGTTTTGGGTGTTCTTTACTACTAAAAAAAATACATTAAAGATAAAATTGTAGTCAGTCTCCTAAGACTAGGTACAACTGAAAAATTATTTTAGAGAGTTAAAAGCATAAAAAAAATATTTTAAAGTAATTTTTGGAGCTGAAAAAGTACATTAAAAGTAAAATTATAATAAGTCTGATAACACACTAGGTACAACTTGAAAAATATTTTAAGGGTTTAAAAACACCAAAAAAATATTTTCAAGTAATTTTTGGAGTTGAAAAACTACATTAAAGGTAAAATTGAAATCAGTCTAATAACATACTGGGTACAGCTGAAAAAATATTTTAAGAGATTAAAAACACAAAAAAAAAATATTTTAAAGGGTTAAAAACAGTCAAAAATTTTTTTTTTAGTGGGTACAACTAGAAAGTGGCTAAAATTGCAATCAGTTTGATAACACACTAGGTAGTGGGTATAACTAGAAAAATATTTTAAGGGGTTAAAAACACTCAAAAAATATTTTTTGACACTATATACTATTTAAAAAATATTTTATGGGAAAAACCAATATCATATAACTAATTTCCAGACAATTCAATCTAACATAAAATGTCATTAGCTTTTAACAAAAGCTCCATTTTCTAACTTCTCCCAATTGAGCTTTCACCAATTGGGCTTTAGCAAAAGCTCAATTGCCAATTGGTCTCTCCAAACACTCAAATTTGAGTTCACAATTGGCAATTGAGCTTATGGCTTTCAATTGGGCTTAAAAAGGATCCCCAAACACACACTTAGGGCATGTTTGTTTGGGCGTTACGATTGCTTATAAGTTACTTTTTACATAAATCGAGACACAATTTCTCTCACATACTTACTTCGTATACCGTAAATCACTATTGAAAAACTACTTATAAGCAATCGAATCGCTAAAACAAACATACCCTTATTGTCTAAAAATAAGCCCAACCAAACACACACACAAAATAAGAGGAGGATGGGGAAGTGATTATTTATTTTTCCGGCCACATTCCAAGATGTGGCTTGGGCAATGCAGCGAGGTTGGATGGAGAGTGCGGACGAGAGTAAGGGTGTGTTCTTATTAGCTTTTGGAGAATAGATTCTGGAAAAAATAGCTTTTGGAGAATAGATTATAGGAAAATAGATTATGGGAAAAAGTGATTTTGATAAAATGAGAGTGTTTGGATGATTTTATCAGAATAGCTTTTTTCATGGTCAAATGACTAAAAAGGACATTAACTTTTATGATAATTACATATAAAGGATAAGATTATATTTTAAGTATTATTTGACATTAAATTGCATAATAATTACAATAAATGAAATAAATTTGTCCAAAAAATTTTTAATTATAACATTTGTCAATTATGTAATATAAAAAAATAGATGCAAAAATTATAAAATTATAACATTAGTCAATTATGTAGTAAATTACAAAATCAGATCAAACGTACATATTGAAGGTGTACACTATATTAATTTTCATCTCCTTTCACAACCTGGGTTATCTCTTGCCAAACCCACTGTATTATTCTTCATTAAATTCTTTGGAATGGTTTTGATTTTTGCAAGTGTGTCCGTGTCTTTAATTTCTTTTTTTTTTTTACCACTCTTGCCTAATCTCTAAAGATATATATATTATTATAGCTTTTTTCATGGTCAAATTATTAAAAGGACATTTACTTTTATGATAATTACATATAAAGGATAAAATTATATTTTATGTATTATTTAAGGGTTAAAGTCTAAATTTAACAGTTAAGTTTTTTCTGAGGGCTGTCTAATATAAATAAGTTCTGGAAGATGCAAAAATAATAAGAAACAATTAAAAATGATGTAAATTTAATAAAACCGTTAAATTTGACCTAACGGCGTTAAATTATAAAAGAAGAAAACCCCTGACGGCATTAAAAATGATACAGCTTAACCCATTATTTAATATTAAATTTCATAATTAATACAAAAAATGAAATAAATTTGTCTATATATAATTTTAATTAATTTAACTAATTTTTCTAATATAATCAAATTAGATAAATATATCTTATATTAAAAATAGGAGGGAGCACAAAAATTTTAAAATTAAAAAAAAAACAGAAGACAGTAAACAGAGAAAACATCGAAATTTCAAAAAAAAAAAAAAAGGATGAGAGAGGGAAAATGGCGTGGGGCCCACATGGAAAAAGAGGAGAAAAGTGTGTAGGAATAGCTTCTGAGATAATAGCTTTTCTTGGATGAAAAACGGGATTTTCTGAAAAACGGGATTATGTGATTAAAGAGGGTGTTCGGCTGGTGGCTGTCTAAAACCATGGTTTCACTGTATAATCGCGTTTTTTTTATTATGCCGAACACACGCTAAAACGATAATTTCATTGAAATCTTAATTCGATAAATGGTACCTAACAATTCCTATGAAAAAGATAGCCCATGTTGGGAGAAACAACACTCTTCAGTGTACTCATCTACAATCACTTGGCCTAAAACATGGCCACCGTACTCCGAGTAATTACAAGTCGCAGGTTGTCTGTGACACTCTTAGCGGTTGATTTTGTAATGTCAAACACACACAACCGAACCTTTCGAGGAGATCAAAAGAATAACTTTTGATACAGCCACTATTTGGCCGGTATATGTATGTTCACTAGCACTTCCCTGCTTTCATTCCCCAAGGAACAGATATATGCCTGGTCGCCAAATGGTAGAAAAGAGCAATGTATGTTGGTTTTTGTTCTATACTGCAAGGTTCTACATACTGCAGGCAACATCTACTTCACTCTTATTGTAAAATGAGCTCAAATTTGTTATAGCAAGTGCTTCACCAAAGAGTGATGCTTTTGTAGATCTTGATACAAGGACTTCAACAAAGTCACCGACAACGGGATTACGCGCTGTATTAGCATGTTCCCTATCTGGGATTGACTGATTAACAAATAAAACCCGATGTCCCCTGTCACTCTTGCCAATAAGTTCAGTATCTGGAGCTCTCTTGTTGGGTCCTTCCACTAATACGAGCTGTATAGTTCCAATCTGTGAATCAAAACACTGACCAGTGCTCTCACGGAATGCCTCAATAAGTTCAGCCAGCCTCCTCTGCTTGATTTGCTCAGGAACATCATCAACATAGTTTCTGTGGGCATGGGTTTTTTCCCTCATGCTATAAGCAAACATGAATGCCATATCATAACTAACTGCCTTTATGAGAGACAAAGTGTCCAAATGTTCTTCCTCTGTTTCTCCGCAAAAACCTGTTGAAATAGAGACAATACTCAATTACCAACTGCTTATACAGAGAAAACAAACGTAGAAGAGAAAAGACCTAGAAGTTTTAGCAATCAATTTCTGGGCAGCATATCCACATATCTCAAATATAACTCAAGTACTTTGCGGTTTCAAAAAAGTAAGCATGTTAAATTTCATCTCTGTCTAAAGAGGTACATACTCATTTTTGTCAAATAGGAAGAAAACAATTGAGAAAGTTAGTTGTGTGATATGTATGCTTGTAGTGGTCACCGCATGAGTTGAGAATAAACCATAAACCAACTAGCAAAACAACAAATGTAAAACTCAGTCTTTCATAAATTGAACTTCAGAAGTTTTTTCAATTAAATAGAACGAGATTTAAGAAATAGTCATGCAAATGAAAAAAAGAAAAGAACTTATAAATATATTACCGCAGATGAAATCGCTACTTAAACCAACATCTGGAATTATACTACGTATCTTTTGCACCAGCTCCAAGTAAGCCTCACGAGTATATCCTCGTCTCATTCTCTCAAGCACTCTGCTATTTCCGGTTTGTGCAGGTAAATGTATTAATTTGCATATATTATGTCTTTCTCGCATGAGATAAAGCAATTCGTCCGGAAAATCTTTAGGGTGTGGAGATGTGAATCTGAATCGCATCTCGGGAAATTCTGAGGAAAGTCGGTCTAGCAGATCAGAAAACCTTAAGCCCATTTTTTTGACTTTACACATGCTGGAAAAGCCATCACTAAATTTCCAATCAGACCCTGATTCAAGTTCTTCTTCGTTCCCAGATGCATCATTGTAGCTGTTCACATTTTGGCCTAGAAGTGTTACTTCCTTCACACCCTCTTTCCAAAGCTCTGCCACCTCCCTCACTATAGATTCCACAGGACGTGACCGTTCTCTGCCTCTTGTGAAGGGCACAATACAAAATGAGCACATATTGTTGCAACCCCTCATCACTGAGACAAAAGCAGTAACTGAGTTCTTGGAGATTCGAACTGGATTGATATCAGCATAAGTCTCTTCAAGTGAAAGAAGAGTATTGATCCCTTTCTGGCCATAGTCTACCTCTTCCAGCAACCGTGGCAAATCTCTATAAGCATCTGGTCCACAGACCACATCAACCATTTTGTCTGCATCAAGAATCTTCTCCTTTAACCTCTCAGCCATACATCCCAATACAACTACCTTCGGAGGGCGCAGGGACTGTGATCTTCCAATAGCAACATTGCTCTTCCAGTGCCTCTTAAGAAACCAAAAGTAATTAAGCCTTTGCCAAACCTTTTGTTCTGCATTGTCCCTAATGGCACAAGTATTGATGAATATTATCTCTGCATTCTCTGGAACATCCACAACATCACGATAGCCAGCATTGTTCATAATAGAGAGAACAATCTCCATGTCATTAACGTTCATTTGGCAACCATAAGTCTCGTGATAGATACGACCTTTTGAAGAAGCTTCAGTATCTTCTGCAAGACTATCGGACATAAAAAGTAAATAAATAAGAAGTAAAGGAATGATTGTCGAAATTAAAAGTAAAGAGTGTTTCATTGGCGTCTTCCGAGCCCATCATTGTTTTAGTTATATCTCAAAATTTTATCTCCTAGATTTCTGGCGAACGTTTTCACCTAAGCCTCGTGAAATTAACAAAAACACGATCAAGCTAAATGTGTAATATCGTTTTCATAGAAGTCACCGTAAATTTATAAAAAAAAAAAAAGAGTTTAATCGTGACCACCCCGAAAGCCAAAATTTCAATTTAAAGACCACAATGAACCAAAGTTGTGCAACTAATAAAGCAAGTGCTAGAAATGTGATTGCTTCCAATAAGTCACCTGGGCTGAGCTTCGGAGGCAGTAAGAGTAGCTTTTGCAATGAAGTGATGGAGATTCGGACCCTCTGACTTGTCAGCAAGAGAAGCGTTCGAGTGAGAGAAGTTTCTGGTGACCTTGAAGGAAGAATCCATTTCCACATGGCGTGGCAACGAGCAAGACGCTTGGTTGCGATAGGTGCGTGAAAAAGAAGGAACTTGGGGTTTCTGGCAGAAGATTCTACGACTGAAGCAACAACGGGTATGAAGCTTTAGTCGGAGAACACCATGAGGTTGATTGATGATGGAGGGAAGCGACGACAGCGACGACGCCATTGAAGTGGGAAAGAGGGAGGCAGACTGACGCGCCACCGCCATCTTCATCGCGCATCGCAGTTGGATAGGGTGCATGCGGATCCGAAAGGTCCACCTGGATCTGGAACCCGCTCTCTTCTCTACTTGTTTGACAAACGACGCCTCATCTTCTCGCTATTCACATGTAAACGGCAACTTCATACTATTCATATGTCGTTTGGGGCATTATTTTAATATTAATGGACCAAAATGAGCTTTATATGGGAAAGAAGAGAAATAAATACCATGTAAACTTCTAAAACTCAGAAAAATCTGTTAACACTTATAAAGGATAAAGAGGTTATCTGGTAGAAATTTGAAATTTTGATGTTTATGTGCTTTTACCAAATGTCCCTAATATTTTAATTTTTTTATAAAAGGCACCCTCGCTGGATTGCCACTGCCGGCCGGCACGCCAGCACCCTCACCAATGGTGCTCCAGCATCGATGCCCAAAGCTCTAGTGATAGCTTCAACAATGCGATTAACTATTTTGGTATAAAAATCCAAGTTGTCAATGTGTATACTCAAGTTACTAATTGCTATTTTAAAATTGTTATTGTCTATACTTAATTTGTCAACGATGTTTGAGTATAAGCAATGACAACTTGAATATAGCAATTAACAATTACCCATATTAAGCATAGTTGACAACTTAAATATGAACAATGACAACTTGGATATAACAATTAGCAACTTGACTATAAAAATTGACAACTTAAATGTAACGATTAGCAATAAACTCAAATTGTCAATCTCTATATTTAAGTTGATAATTGCTTATACACAAATTGTCGACACGTCCCATCTTCCCTTCCATGCACAATAGTTAATGAACTCCAGCTCAAGAAAAAACTAAACCAAAGATATTCCCAAAACAAATAGTGAAGTACATAATTTAGCTGTCAAAGAACTTACCCAAGCAAAAAAAATCAATCAATGCTAATCAATTCCATCAACATCGGAGGTGATAAACAATCTCAACTAATTTTTACCTTTTCCTCACTCCCTTCCTCACCTTTCAACAAGAAAACAAAACCCAAAAAAATTAATGATGTTTAACTCGAACCCAAAAAATTAACTTTGGTCTCTTGCTCTTCTTGGAACCTTTTTTTTTGCATTTCCTCCTCCTCTGTTGCTATTGAATCAAGCCCAAGCATGGTGGTGGAGAGATAAGAGCTGAAGAGAGACGATAAGAGGGGAATGAGAGAAAGGAAAGACGTTGAAAACAACCTTGTATGATCACAAGGATATGGACTTCGAATGGATCCGTTGGTGCACGGAGTCCTCGTGATGGCCGTATATAACCTTCAGCACCAAAACTCGATCGATGAGTCAGTGGACAACCTTGTATGATAACAAAGCTGAAATCCAAGTGCTTCTCGAGTTCATGGACGGTGGGTCCTTGGAAGGGCAACACATCCTGACGAGCAGCGCCTCACATATCTAGCTCGTCAGATTCTCCGTGGTCTCGTCTACCTCTATCTTTGCCACATCGTTCGTAGAGACATCACGCTATTGAATCCTTTGATCAACTCACATAACCAAGTCAAAATTGCAGACTTTGGTGTGGGTCCGATTCTTACAAAAATCATGGATCAATGTAATTCATTGGTGAAGACAGTTGCTTATATGAGCCACCAATTCGCAGGAAATCTTGCATTCACCTAAGTTATCGGAGGGATCGATAGACTTCACCACGAGTTCTGCTTCTGCTGTGGTTGCAGATCGAGGAAGGGAGAATATGAGATATAGAAGGGGATGCCAGAGGGAGAGGCAAAGAGCAATGGATGTGGGTGCCGTGCGGGGAAGAAAATAGAAAGAGAAGGGAGAAAAAAAGTGAGAAATAGAGAGAAAAAAGATAATGGCATCTTTTAACTTTGAAATTTCTTTTTTTTTTTTTTTTTGATAAAGAATGAATCAAAACAACAACCTCAAGGGCTCTACCCTAATCATTACAAAAATTATGATTAACAACATCTTCTATAAGCAAATGTTTAGCTTCAGTGGGCTCAGTGTAAACTATAAGGAAATCAACCGCCATATTCCATGCTCTCCTAGCGAAACAATCTGCGACCCTATTCGCCTCCCGACAACAATGAAGCATCTCCACTTCCCACTCACGTTCCAGCATCGATTGAATTTCCAGAATTAACGTAGCATCAGGATGTTCATCAGAGACCGCTCCTTGTATAAGCTCCAATACTTCGGTGCAATCACTTTCAACCATAATATTTCTAAATCCTCCTTCCCAAGCCAAACTTTGAAATTTCATATTCTTATCAAATGATCTATTTATATTTTATAAGTGTTAACAGATTTTTTTAAGTTTTGAAAGTTCATATAGTATTTATTTCTCACTTTCCCTTTTATATTTAGGACAGAGAGTGCAATATTTTTTAGCAATTTTGCAAATGAGGCTGTTCAGTATTCGTTAATTACAAAAGCATATTTGACTATCCACTTTGTGAGATGAAATCTTAAATATAACATCTTAATTTATTTTATTTTTTAAATTTATAATGTTTTAAAAATATCCTTATTATTAATTATATGTATTAATGAGTTTTCATTTAAGGATGATTATGATAAAAGATAATATTCTATGAAAATAAATAACAAACACAGCTAACTTTCTTAATGACGATTTTTTTTTGGTTGCCCGCATAACCAACTAGATCTTAATACACAGTATGTCACCGATACAGGAAGTAAGTAAAAAAAAAAATTACCGGTACCGGTAGCGTCCCTTTCTTGAACGGAAGAAATAAAAATGAAACACGCATATATCAAAGACGAGTCAAACACAACTCCTCGTATTTATCTCATATATCATACGATTGAAAATATACTTTTTATACACGTTCGAATCGCTCATTCAAACAACCACTGCTATTAAATAATAAGTTGATAACGATGAGTCGATGATGACGCATCAACTGAGTATTGCGCGAACACTCACCCATTGGGCATTGTATCGTGCCCGGTAACTTCATCGCTGTGTCTTCTTCCTTCACTCTTGAGTAACAGATTCTGTGCTGTAGCTGAACTTGAAAATGGTCAACTGGAATTGGAAAGCCACTTTCCGATTGATCAAACGCTCACCCAATTTATTCCTGGAGCGACGATGTACCCCTCCGGCTGTAGTTCCCGGTACCATTTTGTCTCTGATGTTCCTTTTTTCTTTTTCCCGCCCCCGGTACCAACCAAGTTTGCATGGCATGCGCGCTTATTATGATTCCTTCTACTTGGCACAGGTTTCAGGGGTTTCTCCAGTGGAAGTACCGCTAAGTCACAATGCAATACTTTTCGCGAAAAGCAGAGGATTTTCCCTATTTCCGATTATGTAGAAACAGCAGGAATTTGCATCCAGGGTGGAGTTCAGCGTCAATGTTATAGTTCATTAGCTGGGTTGGTTAACAGGAACCCTCGGTTTTCAACGTTAAATGATGAGGATATTAGATATTTTGAGGGCATACTAGGGAACAAAAATGTCATCCAGGACGAGGAGAGGCTTATTGCTGCCAATACTGATTGGATGCACAAATATAAAGGATCCAGTAAACTTCTACTACTGCCACGGAGGACCGAGGAGGTTCCTGTTTATTTTGGATCTTCTCCTTATTTTTTTCTAAGCAACAAATTTTGTTCAGAACTTCAGGGTTCTTGAAGCATTTGTGGAATTGGCAATGTTGCATGTTATTGTTATTTATTTAACCTGTTGTTATCCTGATGGTGTTCCTCTATCATCATCGTCATCACTATTGTTAAATATGAATACACGAACTGCTGATTTTGATTTTTAAAACTTCTACTTGTCGTTGCCACTAATTGTTGCTCTCGTGGTTCTGGATGTCGTTTTCATTAGTCTGTCATTCTAGAGTTTAAATAATTTAAAGGCTTATATCCATATAAATGCTTCTCTGTGATCCTTTTCAAATTATGTCTTGCAGGTATCTCAGATACTAAAATACTGCAACTCTAGATGCTTGGCTGTTGTTCCACAAGGTGGAAATACTGGTCTTGTGGGTGGAAGTGTGCCTGTTTTTGATGAAGTAATGATCAACTGCACGTCACTTAATTGTCTTGCCTTTTAAGTTTAGCTTGGCAAGAGTGCAACTCTTTAATGGCAAGATTTATTCTTTGCAACAGTAAACTTAGCATTCTACACTGTCTTGTCTGCTGACAACATTCTTATAATGAAACACTGCAGGTGATTATCAATCTTAGTTTGATGAATAAAATCTTATCTTTTGACAAGGTAGGCTATTTCCTTCTTTAAATGCATCTTTGTTATGAACTCCTTCCCTTCGATGTTTATATGTATGTCTACATCTCTTTAGTTTTGATTGGGTTTTCATTTAACTGTTTGCCAAGCATACTATCATTTTCTTTATGCCTTGTTTCATGCTTGTATCATAACAAATTACACAGCCCTATCCTTTTGGTTTAGAGTACTTCATTTATGAATACATGCTTTCTCTTCTACAATCTTACAATCATTTTCATTTTCACGGTGATTTTGGTCCAAGATTTGGTAATAATGGAAATGATGCCAATGTTAAACATGAGGTCGATCAGATATTTACTTAATTGTCAAGTGTTTGCCCAATTTGTTTTTCAGGTAAGTGGTATATTGGTGTGTGAAGCTGGATGCATATTGGAAAATATAATAACATTCCTGGACAATGAAGGGTAATTTCTTCTTCCTTTCCTTTCCTTTTTGTTTTTTAAGTTGGATTGTCTCTCTACTATTGGAAACTATATCTTATCAGAGCTTCTAGTTCTATTATATTTGCAAGATTAGATGACAAATATACTTTTAGGTTCTTTTTTTGGGTCGTTTTTTCTCTTCATTTTCCTTGTGGAACACTGAGTTGCGGGTTCAGTGTATAGAAGCATTTGAACTCGTCTCATTTCTCATAATGCCCTTTCAATTTCTATTAGCATATTGATAAAGCTGCAGGCTTTATCGAAACGTATAAAAGGAAAATCAAAGGGGCACAAGGGACAGAGAAATAGATTACAGGGTGACTCTTGAGTCAGGCCTCAAGAAATTTGTAGGACTTGACTATGTGACAACTACTTGATTAATTAAATTCTTCTAAATAAACTGAAGGAGTGATAAAATTTATTGTTATTCTGTAATCTTCTTTTCAGATTTGATTCTTCAAAAAACTGAAGGGGAATGCTGATTTTATTTTGGAAGAAGAATGTACAATACTTCCATATTTTGTTGCCGTTTTCCCTCAATTTTGATTAGGAATTCTGAAACAAATTGTTATGGTCTTTTTCTTGACAGAATTATATCTATAGTTAATAAGACGCATACCCTTTCTTTGTTTCGTTCTTTTGTTAACTGTTCAGGTGCAATGAAATAACCTAGTTTTTGAAAGTTTTTAGATGATTGGTTCTGCACTCTTTTCCTGTTGAAGTTAGACCGTATAGAAACTTTATGCATACTGATATTTAAGCGGCTTGCACTCTCCATTCAGATTTATTATGCCACTAGACTTAGGCGCCAAAGGCAGCTGCCAGATTGGTGGAAATGTCTCAACTAATGCTGGTGGTTTGCGCCTTGTTCGCTATGGATCCCTTCATGGAAATGTTCTTGGTAATGGAGCATTTCTAAACCATACAATGCTGCTAGATGAATGTACTGATTTTGTCATTTCTAGAAATTCATCTGGGAAGCTGAAACATCTTCATGTTCGAGTATCAAAGAGCCATGGCTGCTCAATATACTGCAAATGTAGAGTCATTGTTGGTCTGTTTTCTGCTCTACTGACCTTATTCTGAAGCATTTTTCACTGTGTCACAGGTCTTGAAGCTGTTATAGCAAATGGTACTGTAATTGACATGCTTAAGACACTACGCAAAGATAACACTGGCTATGACTTGAAACATCTATTTATAGGTATGCGGTCACAACTTTGTGTATAATACAAGTCTTGAAACTTTTAGTAGCCTGGTTGCATTAACTCTACACATTTTTGGTGTAGGAAGTGAAGGTTCCCTAGGAATTGTTACTAAGGTTTCCATTCTTACACCACCAAAATTATCTTCTGTCAATGCGGCTTTTCTTGCTTGTAAAGATTATATCAGCATCCAGGCATGATAAATGTTCTCACCTTGACACCTTTTTTGATGCATTTCTTCAGCATTTACTTGAGTCTGCTCTTATTGGCTACCTAAATTGCTTGTACCTTGAATTTTTTGAAGGTTTCTAAGATTGGTCAATGAGAAATGTTATGGAACTTTTTAACCTAAACTATGACCTATTATGATGTAGTTTATTTGTTTTAGCTATTCAACTGTCAAAAATCAAATTGTCAATGTAGACTGCATTGTCGAGCACTGTTCCATAGTTTGTTTCCTTTTGAGCACATACTCTTAATACACACAGTTAAATGAACCTGTTATATATTCAATTTGTAAAGTGTTCTGGAAACAATTGTTACGGTCATTACTGATGCATATTACTTTACTTACGTCATTACATTTTTAAACTTGGTTAAAAAAGAAAAACATGAAGGACCTTTAACCTCAATTAGAAAGCAAATTGTACTGCACTCACAAGATTTGAAAGGTACCACAAATTCTCAAAGTCTGAGAATATAATAATTATATGCACTTATGCAGCGCTGAAGAAAAGAAAATGATTTAGTTAGAGTGAACTTATAGGTCATAATAATAATATCATATCTTTTTCAACATAGCCACCCTCAGTAAATCTGAATTAGAAAGAGTGAAATGTTTTTCTGATGAGTGCTGACAAGCTATCAAATACTACCAAGCTAGTCATGAAATTTACACTATCAATTCGTTTTTTTTTTTTTGCCATCAATTCCGTTTTTAGTTTTTGCTAGTGTACCTGTTGTATTAATGATATATTTGCAAGCTCTTCATGATTTGCACAGCTAAAATTATCTGAAACTTGCATGATTATGATTATATGTTTTGTAACTGGCTCTCTCACACTTGTCAAAAAAGGAAAAAAAAAAAAAAAAACTTGGTCTGAGGCTTTGTTGTTGTTGTTGTTGTTCCAAATTATCATAATCACTTGTTATTTACTTGCCTCTTTTGTTTCTAAGAATGAAACATGTTATCTTATAACATCTATTTCTATATTGTTTATCAGAAATTGCTACAGGAAGCAAAGAGGAGACTTGGGGAGATATTATCTGCATTTGAATTTTTAGATGGCCAATCTATGAATTTGGTAAGCTTTCCTTGATTTCCTGACTCTCGGAATGTTGGGGGTGTGGGGATTCCATACTGGCTTACATTGCGTCACATGTTCTTTTCTATTGCAGACATGGATGATTGATATATTTTGAATGAGTTGCCAGACTTATTGTTACGGATACTTGTGTGGATTCCATATTTGTGTTGTTACAGATATATGCGCTCAAGTTGACTTCAATGCTACCATAACTGTAGAAATATCATTTAAATGTTTGATTGATGCTGCACAGTTTAGTTACCACTTTACAATAGCCAAACTTGTGTTCACCATCTATGGCGATTCAATAAATGTTTAAAACTTCAGAAAATGGTATACATGTATGATTTAACGTCTAAAATCTTTTTATTACTAGCTAGTTTTGATGAGGGTGCATGTGACTGTCTGAAGTGGCATCCCAGAATTTAAGCCTCTATTGTGACAAGGCTATAGCTGATATACGATGCATGTGTTGTTAGCTAGAGGAGAAAACTGAGATAATTCATTCAAGAAAGAAATGGTAATAGGTCAGTACAATACGTATAACCACTGCCTAGCCACGTCATAGTTGTACTCTCTCTCCTCTAACTGTTTCTAGATGCCTTTTGTTCCTATTTATTTACTAAATAACCCCTTTACTCAGTAATAACATATATCAATAACTCCCCCCCCCCCCCCCAAAAAAAAGGGATCCTTGTCCACAAGGATAGTGGAAGAAGGTGGAGCAGTAGTGGGAAACTGAGGAAATTGTTGCTGAATAATGGTTAAATCTTCCCAGGTAGCATCTTCTGGCTGAGTGTATTTCCAATGGACCAGGACCTATGTAACAAGAAGATTGTGACGTTTAGCCACTTTACGACTTAGAAGCTCCTCAGGTTCCAACAGAAACTGTCCTTGAGCATCAATTGGAGGCAAGGATGGAGTGACAGCGGCAGAGGATCTGACAAATTGTTTTAGAAGAGAAACATGGAACACCGGATGCACACTTGTGTGTGGTGGCAGCTCGAGTTAATAGGCAGCAGCACCAATTTTCTTAAGAACCCGAAATGGTCCAAAGTAACGAGCAGCTAGCTTGTGAAGAGAAGAATTGTTGATGAGATTCTTCCGGAAGGGGTGAAGCTTCAAATAAACCATATCACCAACAGCAAAATGGCGCTCAGTTCTGTGTTTGTTAGCTTGCTGAATCATCCGGTTCTGTGCCTTAACCAAATGTTGCAGAGCCAATTCCCAAGACAAACATGTACAATCCACCACCTTATTAGGAGAATCCCTGGCAATATAAGGTAAATGGGTAGGAGGAGCCACACCATAGACAGCCTGAAATGGAGTCATACCAATAGCTGAATGAAAAGTAGTATTATACCATAATTCAGCCAATGGTAACCACTTGACCCATTGCTTAGGAAAATCACCGGTCATACAATAAAGATACCCCTCTAAGCAACGATTAAGAACCTCTGTTGGGCCATCAGTTTGTGGGTGATAGGCTGAAGAATAATGAACGTTAACACCATAGAGACGAAATAATTCCTTCCAAAATTTGCCATAAAAGATGGGATCACGGTCGCTAACTATAGACTTAGGGAAGCCATGTAACTTAACCACATTATCCATAAAAACCTGAGCCACATCAACAGCTGTATAAGGATGTTTAAGAGCCATGAAATGAGTAGCCTTGGACAACCGATCAACCACCACCAAAATAGTTGTTTTAGAAAAATATTTGGGAAGACCACAAATAAAATCCATAGATAATTCAGACCACACATGTTCAGGAATAGGAAGGGGTTGGAGAAGCCTCGGTGAAACTACTAGTTCAGGTTTAAAGTGTTGGCTGTTAGAATATTTGGTTGTTATAGTGGGTTGTTAGAGTGGGTCATTACAATTATTCTATATTGAGTCATGATTATAATTTCCCTGATTCCCTCCTAATGTTCTTCCACTCATGTCTCCTCATGTAGCTATAAATAGGATCTTCACATATGAATAAAATGTGTGTGTTCAATATATACTCATACTACCAATATGGTATCAGAGCATGTGTGAAAAATGCAGCATCAGAATCTGCATCTGTGAGACCGAGAGAGTGTGCGACGCGAAACAAAAAGAGAGAGAGAGAGAAATAGCATGCAACCCAGATCTGGATCAGGGTGGCGCGTGTGAGTACACCGCCACCACAGGAAGAACCGGCAGCCGCCGATCGGCAGAACCCAGAGCGGCGACTGCGATCTGACCGGCGCGTGGCCGCCACGCGCCACCACAGCACCGGCGCGTGACCTCCACGCGCCGCCGGTGACGGCTTTTTCAGGCGACCTCGTTCCAGAATCATGAGCTCTTCTGATTTCCCTCCTCTTTTCGGCTCAGTTCCGGGAAATTTAGCTCCAAACCGGACCTATCCAAGTGCACTCATGTCCGGTACACCCTCCACAATTATTTCAAGCAATTCCTCTTCTTCTTCCTCCACTACCAGCAGCACATTAATGGCCTCAGAATTTCCAGAACCTCCAAGTATGGTTATTAACCATAGGTTTAATGGAAAGAATTATCTCCAATGGTCTCAAAGCGTGTTGCGGTATATTCGTGGTAAGCGAAAGGAAAAATACATCAACGGGGCAGCGCCACAACCAGCCTCAAATGATCCTACCTTTGATACTTGGTTTGCTGAAAACAACCAAGTTATGACTTGGCTTTGTAATTCTATGACTGTTGATATCAGTGAAGGTTATCTCTTAGCAAACACTGCAAAAGAGATTTGGGATGCAGCCAAAAGAACCTATTCCTCTCTTGATAATACTGCTGCTTTGATTCATTTGAAGCGACAACTTCGAGACTTGAGACAAGGTACCCTAACCGTAACTGATTACTATAATGCGTTGCTGAAACTCTGGCAACAACAGGACCTGTTTGAAGTACACCCGTGGAAGCAGGTGGAGGATGCTCAACTATACAAGAAGATAGTAGAAGAAGGTCGAGTCTATGATTTTCTCCTTGGACTCAATGATTCATTTGAGGAGATACGGGGCAGAATCATGGGCATAAAACCTCTACCGCACCTCTTTGATGTGGTTAATCATGTGCAGTTTGAAGAAAGCAGGAAGCTCTTGAACCGTAGCACCACAAGTCCAGTTGAAAGCTCAGCACTTGTAGTACGCGGGTCACAGGAGGAACGAAAGAACAAATGGTGTCATTATTGCAAGAAGAAGGGTCACATCAAGGAGGAATGCTGGAAATTGCACGGAAAACCCTCCACCAGCAAACCACAGGGTCATCTTGCTTCAACTGAACCAAAGGCTGAGGATACTACTTCATTAAGTCCAGAAGAACTCCAGATGCTTCGTCGTATACTTGAAAAACAGAATAAGTCCAACTCTTTGCCGAGCGTTAACTTGCTACAATCAGGTAATTCTATCATAGCCCTCAATACTATACGGACTAGCGACGATACATGGATTGTTGATTCCGGAGCCACGGATCATATGACGGGTAATCGAACCTTATTTACAACTCTTAGATTGTGTCCTGAGCACCTTCGTGTCAAGGTGGCAAATGGGGTATTCACTAAAGTTGAAGGAATTGGCACCATCACTCTATCCAATTCACTAAACATTCACCATGTTCTCTTTGTTCCTGCTCTTACTTGTAATCTAATATCTGTAAGCAAGTTAACGAAGGGACGTATATGCCGAGTGCTATTTGACGATGATATGTGTCTGTTTCAGGATTTACACTCGGGAAAGACGATTGGGACTTCTAAAGAGTGGGATGGGCTTTTCTACTTGGAGCGATCGAAGATGGAGAATAAAGGGATTTGGAAGGCACAACATGCTCTTGTCAGTTCAAGTTCTCAAGACAAAGATGTACTTTTATGGCATTGTCGTTCTGGACATCCTAGTTTTGATTATATGAGACATGTGTTTCCAAACTTATTTAATAAAGATTCTGTTCCGTTTCACTGTGAAACTTGTCAACAGCGCACAGATTGAAATCCCTAACACCTTCCAGCAAGCTATGGCTGACCCAAAGTGGAAATAGGCTGCGGAAGAAGAGTTAAAAGCACTTGAAGAAAGTAAAACATGGGAAATCATTCCTTGCCCTCCTGGAAAGAAATCTGTCGGGTGTAAGTGGATCTTTACCCCAAAGTTCAATCCTGATGGCAGCATCAACAAGTACAAGGCAAGACTAGTTGCGAAAGGGTATACACAAACCTATGGAATAGATTACGAGGAGACCTTTGCCCCGGTAGCTAAGTTCAACACAATCCAAGTATTGTTGTCAATAGCAGCTAACTTGGATTGGTCACTACATCAGCTAGACGTAAAGAACGCATTTCTGAATGGTGATTTAGAGGAAGAGGTCTATATGGAGGTTCCAGAAGGAGTCTCTGCTCCAAACGGGTCAGTATGCAAACTTATCAAGTCGCTGTATGGACTAAAACAATCTCCAAGGGCGTGGTTTGGCCGCTTCAACAAAGCGATAAAGAAACTTGGGTACACCCAGGGGCAAGCAGACGACACATTGTTTATCAAGCGTGACGAGGAAAGAATCACTATTCTGATCGTCTACGTGGATGATATAGTCATTACTGGAAATGATGAAAGCTCTATTGCTCAATTGAAGAGGGATTTGTCTACTGAATTCCAGGTTAAGGATCTCGGCCAAATGAGATACTTCTTGGGTATGGAAGTGACAAGAACAAAGAAGGGCATCAATGTATCCCAGCGGAAGTATACCCTAGACCTGTTACATGAGACAGGAATGTTAGGGGCACAACCCGAGGGAACACCAATGGAAGAAGGTTGTCGTCTAGAAATCAAAGAGAAAGGTGTCCCGGTTGACTCTGAACAATATAGAAGACTTGTAGGGAAGCTGATATACCTGACTCACACACGTCCAGATATCAGCTATGCTGTCGGAATAGTAAGTCAGTTCATGCATCAACCACAGGAAGAACACTTGGCAGCTATCTACAGGATCTTAAGTTATCTGAAATTCAACCCAGGAAGAGGAATCTTCTTCAAGAAGTGCACGGCTAGAAACCTAGAGATCTACACCGATGCAGACCATGCAAAAGACAGAGAAACCAGAAGGTCAACTGGGGGATACTGTACATATGTGTGGGGAAATCTTGTGACATGGAGAAGCAAGAGGCAAACTGTTGTGTCAAAGAGTAGTACGGAAGCAGAATTGAGAGCGGTGAATGACGGAACATGCGAAGGACTTTGGGTTATCCGGCTACTAAAGGAATTGGGAATTCCGTATGAAGGTCCAATGCAAGTTTGGTGTGACAACAAATCCAGCATTGAGATGACAAGAAATCCTGTTTATCATGATCGAACAAAACATGTTGAGGTAGACAGGCACTTTATTAAAGAGAAGGTTGAAGCAGGCATTATGACATTGACCTATATAAGGTCTGAAGAACAGATTGCAGATGTAATGACCAAACCACTAGGCAGATCTAAATTTGAAGAGTTTCGACGCAAGCTGGGAATGTTTGACATATATTCTCCAGCTTGAGGGGGAGTGTTAGAATATTTGGTTGTTATAGTGGGTTGTTAGAGTGGGTCATTACAATTATTCTATATTGAGTCATGATTATAATTTCCCTGATTCCCTCCTAATGTTCTTCCACTCATGTCTCCTCATGTAGCTATAAATAGGATCTTCACATATGAATAAAATGTGTGTGTTCAATATATACTCATACTACCAATATTGGCAAATAGTACATTCACGCACAAAATTACGAACATCCTTTTCCATACCTTTCCAATAGAAAAAAGAGGCAAGACGTTGAAAAGTAGGATGGATACCTGAATGACCTCCGGTAGCATGAAAGAATGTAAGTAAGTCAGTACGAAGGCCTCAATCAGCTCCCACAACTAATTTTCCATGGCGTTTAAGTAAGTGATGTTGCCATGTATACTTAGGATGAGAAGTTGGGTCCTGCTCTAACTTCGACACCAACTTCAGCAAAGCCTCATCAACTAACCAAGAATCCTGAACACACTCATAGAGAGAAGAAATAGGGGCTGGAAGTTCTAGACAAGAACTGTCCAGTCTCCTCGAGAGGGCATCCGCAACCACATTATCACTATCCTTATGGTAGACAATCTCATAATGCAAGCCCCAAAGTTTATGAAGCCACTTAAATTGTTCTTGGCTCAAATCTCGCTGTTCCAACAAATGTTTAAAGGGTAGGTGGTCAATGCGAATAATGAATTTACGACCCCATAAGTAAGAGCGCCATTGTTTAACCACAAAGAGAATAGCCAACACCTCCCGTTCATAAGCAGAAATAGGATGCTTAGAGGATGGAAGAGACTTACTAGCATATGCTAAGGGGTGGCCATTTTGAGACAACACAGCACCTAACCCAACTCCAGAAGCATCTGTTTCAATGACAAAAGTCTCATGGAAATTAGGAAGAGCAAGTACCGGGGGAGACATCATAACTTGTTTCAATGTATTGAAAGCATGAGCAGCCTTGGCAGTCCAAACAAAGGTGACATGCTTCTTCAATAAATCAGTTAAGGGTTTGCTCATGGAACTATAATTCTTAAAAAAACGACGATAGTAGCCAGTAAGGCCAAGGAATCCACGTAATTGTTTGAGAGAAGATGGAACAGGCCAAGAAGCAATGGCTGCCAGCTTCCTCGGACCAGCTTGTACACCCTGACCTGAAATGAGATGGCCAAGATAATCAATGGTAGTTGCAGCAAAAATACACTTGGATGCTTTAACAAAAAAGTGGTGCTGATGCAAGGTGAGGAAAGTGGTCTTCAAATGGTGAAGATGAGAAGACCAATCCCTCCTGTAAACAAGGATGTCATCAAAGAAAACCAAAGCAAATTTACGCAGAAAAGGCTTGAAAATAGAATTCATAACACCTTGAAAAGTGGCCGAGGCATTTGTTAACCCAAATGTCATTACTAAAAATTCATATAAGCCTTCATGAGTCCTAAAAGCAGTCTTAGCAATATCATCGTCTTTCATTCTAATTTGGTGATAACCAGCCCTTAAATCCAATTTAGAGAAGAAAGTAGCCCCAGTTAATTTGTCCAACAACTCCTCAATAACTGGAATAGGGAATTTGTTCTTTATGGTGGCTTCGTTGAGCTTACGAAAATCAACACAAAAGAGCCAAGAACCATTTTTTTCTGCATCAACACCACAGGGGCAGCAAAGGCACTGCAACTATCGCGGATTAGGCCATTGGCTAACATTTGCTGCCTGATTTTCTATTTCAGTCTTCTGAACAGGACCATAACGGTAAGGTTTGCAACAAATACGGCGATTATCTTTAAGAGGAATTGCATGATCAAACGAATGAGAACGAGGCAGACACTGAGGCGCAGTAAAAATATCAGTAAACTGATCCAATAACACTCGTAATTCAGTTTTCTGAGCTTCCAAAAGAGAAGAGTTAGAAACAAGACCAACATGTACTTCAGAAGGAGAATGGCTAAATACAATTGATTAGCTACTAACATTTCTTTAAGCACCATGATTTCATCCGGAACAGATGGCACAGGAGAACCAAGACCACGCAATTCAATTAATTTGTCATTAATTCTAAATTCAAAGATTTGAAGGTCCATGTCCATTGCAAAACGTCCTAATATGCGCAACCACGAGATACCCAAAATAGCATCGTAACCTCTTATTTTCATGACCAGAAAATTAGAAGTAAAAGTGGAATTACCCTTTTCCCAACTCAATGCCGGAATATGCTTGCTAACACAAATCTGCCAATTATCTGCTATGGCTAGTTGGAGTGGTGGTCGTTCTTGAACTTTCAGATTGAGGCGCTTAGCTAAGGATGCATTGATTACATTGTGTGTACTCCCTGTGTCCACAAGAATAACTGCAAGTTGATTCTTAATGCGCTGCAAGGGCTTTAGAGTGGAAGTGTGCTCTCGGCCTTTTATAGAATTGATAGTGCCGTCCACTGAAACCTGAGCTTCACCCAGCACGTCCTCAAATGGTGCATCCTCCTCATCAATTAACAGGTTATAGAGATGAGAATCCTTGCAGTGATGGTTGAAGGTATATTTCTCAGAGCACTAATAACAGAGACCTTTTTTGCGTTTATCATCCATTTCCTTCTTTGACAATTGCCTTGTAGGTTTAACAGAGGAAGATTGCGCCGAGCTCGACAATTCTGTAGAGGAGGTTGCTGTATTGGATTTAGGCGAAGACTGGGATTGGAAATATGGGCCAGATTTCGAACCCGACAATGTAGAAACGCGAGATCCAGGATTGGTAGATTGCCGAAAAGGCCCAGACGAAATGTTACTGCTCCCGCGAGCAAGAATCGAAGCATGCTCATGCAAGGTCCGAATAGAGACCTCTTGTAAGTGAGCGGAATAGGTTGCATTAGCCAATGATGACGGAGCAGTATTCAAAACAAATTGCTGAATGTTCGGACGAAGACCGCCAATAAACAAGTTGACCGCGACTGCCTCCGAAATCTCAATTTCGGATAACAACTCATTGAACTTCTGCTCATACTTGGACACAGGGCCATTGGCCTGAGTGAGCTTCTTAAGAGTGATCAGAGGACTTTCCACCCGTACATTAGAGAACTTCTCCATTTGCTTGAAGTAATCCTCCCAACGAACTTCCAAGAAAGAACAACGACGCATAAAAGTCTGATGCCACGCAGAGCATGACCTTCGAGATGGATACTCAAGAGGCGAATCCTGTGTTCTGGAGGAGTGCCATCAACTGCAAAGAATTGACGGCATCAATAGGCCCAGCCTCAAAAATCAGAGTCGTTGAACCGTGGAAAATCAACACGACTCTGTTTCATGGGAATCTAGTAAGAGCCCGACGGTCGCTGCATCTCATGGAAAGAACTGAACGGCGGAATGGGTAGTGATCCAGGGGAAATTGAACTGCCCTCAGTGACCGATTGTTTCCCCATGCTACAACCAATCGTGGCAACCTGAACAGAGACATTCTTCATAAGTTCCTCAAGACGAGCAGTAGCGTCTTTAAGATCGAAAATATCCTGGGAGTGTTGATTCAAATGGGTTTGCACAGAAGCAATGGTGGCTTGATGAAGCTCCAAGCGTTGCTCGATTTCATTGAAGCGATCCTGGGATCGTGTGTCCGGTGGAGGCGCCATGGGCCAAACACAAGGCTCTGATAACTATTGTTAGCTAGAGGATAAAACTGGGATAATTCATTCACGAAAGAAATGGTAATAGGTCAGTACAATACATATAACCAGTGCCTAGCCACGTCATAGTTGTACTCTCTCTCCTCTAACCATTTCTAGAGGCCTTTCATTCCTATTTATTTACTAAATAACCCCTTTACTCAGTAATAACATATATCATGTGTGGAGTATAATTGAAAGATAATACTGAGGCTTGTTTGTGTGTGTGTGAGAGAGAAAGAGATTTGGTGGATTGGGAGAGATGGGCGTGGCTTGAAGTAATGTTCTATAGAGTGAGCATAAGTGGTGGAAAGAGATGATGGAGACAAAAGTAACAAACAATTAACAATAATAGCATTTCTTGACTGATGACTGACTAAGAGGATTAATAGTGAAAACTATCCAAGTAACTGGTAGCCAACTAGTCAATGGAATTACAATTCAATGAAAGTTCTTGTTCTTACTGCTTTTTAGTGGGATTTCTATATATGAACCATTTAAAGACTCATGCATTGTGTAGCAATTCATTTGCATATTTCTTTTTTTGTACTTGAGTGTATTTTTAACATCAAAATCCTACTACATTTGATTTTCTCAAAGAATTCAAATTCAACAACTGGCAAATCATATACGGAGTATCTGGTGAATATTATAGTGTAGGCTTATTAATGTGCCTATGGAGCTATTGACTTTTTATTTATGATTTCTTCAAGAGTCTATCCATGTAACTTTTTGTTCTTCTGAAATCCATTGTAAGCTTTATGCAAATTACCAAAAGCAATATCTGATTATATGAGGAAAATGGATAGAAGTTTTTGACATTCTTTTTCCTTGATTTCTGATTTTCCTGGATCTCGCAGGTTTTGAAAAATTTGGAAGGTGCACGAAATCCATTACCTGCATCAATGCATAACTTTTATGTTCTGATTGAGACTACAGGAAGTGATGAATCTTTTGACAAGTAAAGTCCACGCCACTCCTTTTGTTTTCTATAGAAATTGGGTGCCCGGGGGGGGGGGATTTGCAGGGTCTGATTGACAGCCTGATAATGTGACATTTATTTTTCTTATCCTCAATGAATTCAGTTTACAGTGGAATGCATTTATCAAAATGAGGAACTCCATATAGTGAACTATGAAAGATGATTAAACATGTTTTTCAATATATATATATTGTCATAGTGTTCTAGTTGTGGCTTCTGAGTGAATATTTGAAGTCCTTCACATTTGACGTCACATTGCTTTTTTAATATCTCCAGACAAAAGCTTGAAGCATTTTTACTTCACTCTATGGAAAATGAATTGATATCTGATGGTGTTCTTGCCCAAGACATAAACCAAGCTTCATCATTTTGGCATTTACGTGAGGTGATGATTTTTTATTTTCTGATTCTTCTAATAGGAGTACTTCATACACTTCATGATTAAGGATATATCCCTTCTGCCTATGGACAAAAGCAATCTACTAATCTCATTATGGCTTGAAAATTTTTGCCATCTTTCCTTCTAAATTCTAGTATAAAATTTGGTTATATTTACGAGGTTTAATGGTGTCAGGGCGTACCAGAGGCACTGATGAGAGCAGGAGCTGTTTACAAGTATGATTTATCAATACCTGTTGAAAAGTTGTACGATCTTGCTGAGGAAATGCGCACTAGACTTGGTAAGACGCGGGCTCTTGACATCAATCAGTTTGTGCTACAATCTGGAGAGTAAACCTGCTGAACTAGGGGATCAATAAATATTTGCTTTTTTTTTTTTTACTTCATTGGCTTTGTGGAAATTTCCTAGAAATAACATTAATACTAGGCTTCTTAATGATCTATTTCACATCCCCATCGCAATGTTTGGAATTCAGAATGTACGAGACATTTCTTTTGCATATAGTCTCAGGTTTCAGCAGTAACACCGTCTTTCATGTTAGAACATGAATAAACTTTCAAAAAATTTGTTCTTTGTGATTTTGAATTGCAGGGAATGTCGCTAATGTGGTAGCATATGGTCACCTGGGAGATGGTAATTTGCACTTAAATATCTCAGCTCCCCAGTATGATGATAAGGTAACTTGATCAAGTGAATGCCAGATAACTGTTTGGTTTTGATATGGTTATCTTTTTATAACAGATCATCTGTATTAAAACTTGCAGATTTTATCACAAATCGAGCCTTATGTGTATGAGTGGACATCGAAGCACAAGGGCAGTATAAGTGCAGAACATGGCCTTGGATTAATGAAAGCTAATAAGATTTTCTACAGCCAGTCGCATGAAACTGTATGTGTATCATCGACTTATTCTATATTTCTCTATATGAAAATGTAGACTGGTGTATAGAATATCTAAGCTGCTATCAAATTGGGCAGGTGAAATTAATGGCTTCAATCAAGAATCTGCTGGACCCCAACAAAATACTCAACCCATATAAAGTTCTACCAGACTCTGTCAGCTCATAGCCTAAAACCTGGCCTGAGAAATTATCCTGCGTCTTGAATGTGAGTTAAATGTTTGCTTTGCAGACCAAATTTGCCCACAAGAATCGTCTTCCTTGCTCATTACGGGCACCAGACGTAGGATTTGGGGCAACCTGAAGTGTTACATGGGCGCTAAACTCCATCAATTATTCATGATCTCCTTTAGCTGGGTCTTCTACCTGTAGTTCCAGTCTATCCTTGTGAATGTAAGCTGACTTTCTCAGTCTTTCTTAATGATGATGATGATAACCCCACCCTCCAAAATAAAAAAGGAGCATCCTCCGTGACTGAAGTGGGCTTTAAATAAATTGACAGTCTCTTTCAATGTCATTATCACAAGTACGAGCTGGTTGATTGAGGTGGGCAACTTGCACAATGGAAGCTGCTTATGTCTTCTTTACCTTCCCCCTTTATCGGGGCACCATTATATATATATATATATATATATATATACCCCTTCTGTCTTTAATGCAAGATCTATTTACCTAATTTGATTAGATTAAGGAAGTTAGTTGAGTTAGATAATATGACATATATTTTCTGAAACACCCTGACCATCTTCCTTAATTCTCACATTCTCTCTCCTTATTGATTATTGTTAAGGGAGTATCAATAGGGATTAATTAGAAGAAATTTAATAAATATGAAAACTATATCTTATATTTAAGGTTAAGATCAACTAACTAAATATGTCTTGTATTAAGGATCGGAGAATAGTGTGTGTGTGAATATTTGTGAGAATAACACTTTTCTTCAAGTTACAGAAAATGGAAGGGGAAGGCTGATTGGTTCAAACTAGGGTTAATTGGTTAAATTGGTCACCATTAAAATAGTATTTAAATAAAAAGCATTAATTCACAAGAAATTAGAATATTTGTGTTCATGTATAGCAATACATAATTCAACAGAGTAAAATTTAGTATAGACAGCTATTTGTTAAAAGAAATAAAAACCTCAAAATAATGTCATTTTAGGCTCAATAAAAAATAAAAAATCTAACCCGGTCAAGGACACCAGCCTACTAGAATGATCGGGTTGATTTGGTTTGGGTTTATATTCCATGTATATTCCCTCAACGGTGCTCCTTCCGGACTCTTCTCCTAGAATTTTATTTTTTTTATTTTTATTGGGGCACATCATCTTAAAAATTTTCAAAACTCAAACTTTATAGGCTAGTAAAAATACATTTTCAATTTAGCGAATACCACGGTGCCAAAACAAGTGATTGGCATGCTTTATAAAAGCTTACAATGAAAGTCTCATGCACTTTGCATTGCTGGATATTAAATTATGTTAATGAATTGTTAGAATAGTCAGAAAGCTTTGAACAAAAAAAAAAAAGAATAGTCAGAAAGCAACGTCTTTTAAGTTCTTTCCTTCTTTTTTTGTTTGTCCCTATTAGGCCACTGCAATTTCGGACACTTTTTCAGTGGAGGGAAATTTTTTTTAGTGTGTATATATATTAATTTTCTCCCCACCATAACAGTGACCGGTAGGCCGTTGACTGTCGGTTTATTTTGCTATGTTCGCAAACAGTCCCCATTTTTTCTTTTACAGGGGAAATAAATCAACAATACGCGTCAATGTGGGATCTTTATTTTTTATTTATCAACAAAAGGAGAGGAGTTAAAGATAGATGATATTTATTGAAGCGGGTTGACTGACTAAACCTGTAGATAGATAGCATGATTCAAGTGAACATGACCTCAAATTAAATGAGTAGAGAACCTTAAATACGTGAAGTCAAGCAAAGTAGTTAGGCAAAAACCCCAAGAGAGTAAAAGCAATTAAAAACAAAAGCAAGTGGGTGTTATGTTAATTTTGGAACTTGGAATATGCTTGCTTATCTTCAGTGCTATCCTAAGTCCTAGCCATGGTCCTACTTTTGGAATAACCTCAATTTACAGAGTCAATGTGAGGAGGGAAACAGAATCAATCCAGTTCACAACTCAATGAAAGATGCTTAATTTATCACCACATATAAGTTCTTTTTCTTTCTGATCATATATTCCAACAACATTAACAATAATTCAAACACTAATAATAAAGACGATGATGATCATAAGTTGCAGTGCTGTAAGGAGAGAAGGAAAGAATCTATCATGTAATGCAACCAGCGATTAAAGAGAGAATAAAATTCCTCCACTCTTTTGAAATGCTTGACGTCAAACTCCCTAATAATTAAGATATTATTCAAAGAAACGATTCACAGAATATTGAGTTAGCTGCAGCATAGAGCAGATATGAAATATTTTGGTCTTCTGTGATGTCATTTTCTTCTCATCTATAACTGTTTTCAACAGATAAAAATAATTAAACATAATCTGAATCACTCGGGGGGTTTTTCATTCCGTAGGGTTCTTTCTTTTTTTTTTTTTTAAGAGGAAAAAAAATCTGGACCTTTAAAAGTATAGAAGTAAAACTAATGGAAGGCAAAAGTTGAGAAAGGATAAGGATGGAAAAAAAACAGAGATAGATATAATAGTATTGGTGTCATAGAGCTGTGATCCCAAGTGGGTTGTGAGTATGGAGGGAGGGACCATGAAAAGATTTGTTTCGTACAACACAATAAATGCTGAGTCATTAGTTTGCTTTGGGGACTTTTAGTTCACAGCCTGTCTTACTTCCCTGTTCTGCATCTGGTCTCACTTTCCGTCACGACACATCACTCATAGCCTCACTTTCTGGTTGGTGGTACCCCGCAATTAATTTAGTTTCATGTCTTAGGACTTCGGATAGAAAATAGGGGAGATTGTGAAAAAATCTCTCATTCATAATTTATTTATTAAATGGAACCTTCACATACAGATTATTTTCTATATATGTAGAGTATCTTTTCTGATGTACATATGATTTTTCTTACGTGTACAGATATCTTTCTTTTATGTGTAAGATATATTCCCATGTCCCATTTAACAAATATATTGTCCATGAGGTCTTTTTTAATAATTCTCCCTAGAAAATCATTCATTAATCATTTTCTGTGGGTTATATGACCTTAAATTCAATTCGGAAAGATTGTGAACTTTGATCATATGATATAGTAACAACTTAATAAGTATGTATGAGTTCCTATTTTATTAGGTAAATAGCTTGATTAAATAACAATATTACCAACAGTAAATAATATAGTTATATGATTATATGATCAAAATTGTAAATTTGAATGAATCGAATGTATCTTGGTCAAAAAATGAATCTATCTAATATATCAGCGGATTTCTTTTTTTCAGTAAATATATTAGCTGATTTGTATATGATACACAATGGAGGAGTATGTGATAAAATTAAAATTTTCTAAAGGTCAAAGAGCATCTTAACGGTACTAAAGATATTCTTTAACCCTTTTTTTAAAATTTATAGAAAAAATTGGAAAACATATATCTTATATAGCCCAAAAAATATGGATATATTGATTTTTGTTTTGGGTCAGAAGAATTCTGATAAGAAACATAAATTGAAGCAAATAGGGACTTTTCTTTAAAAAAAAAAAAAAGCAACCAAAAAGAAAAAAAGGACGGGAAAGCATAAATGCGCCAATTGATTTGCTGTGAACTTCGTCAAATCTAGTTTCTTTCGTTTTTCCGAGAAAAATCATGACCAGCTCTTCCGCTGCCTCTCGCAAGGTTTGCCCTAACTTTTCTCATCTCAATCCCGCCTTGTGGATGGCTTTTACTTTGTCCGATCAATTTATTTTCTTCTTTACGTTTTGTATTTGGATCCGGATGTTCAGGCTCTCAGTAAGATTGCCTGCAATAGGCTTCAGAAGGAACTTGTTGAGTGGCAGGTTAACCCCCCCGCCGGTTTCAAGCACAAAGTCACCGATAATCTCCAAAGGTACCTATTTATTCTTGTGTGCCTTTTCCCTGATTCGGTTCTTGTTTTCTTTCCTATCAGTCTTTCGGTCCTGCAAAATTAACAAGAGAAATTTTGGATTTTTGGCCCTTGCTTGACTGCCCTAGAATTCATTCACTCTGAAACTTGTTGCTTTCCAGTCTAATAGGCGGACTGGGGTTTTATGCTAACTGTTTGCTGATGATGCCTGCTGAGGCCTGGATCGTTTGCCTTTAAAGTTTTTACTTGTCCCTTTCGATTTGGCTTATTGATCCTTTTGTTACACATCTCATTATTCTGTTGCCTTGTCTTTGCGATTTTTACTCAAAGGTGGGTTATTGAAGTGACTGGAGCTCCGGGTACACTTTACGCCAATGAAACCTACCAACTTCAGGTCGACTTCCCCGAGCACTACCCCATGGAAGCTCCTCAGGTACCCCATCAGCCGCGAAAGTGTTTCAACTGTAAAATATATTAATTTTAGCATTTTAGCTTTGAATTCTGCTGTTCGGTGATGCTGCTCTTTTCTTACCTGATTCATGGACGCTTTACAGGTCATATTTTTGCACCCTGCTCCACTGCATCCCCATATCTATAGCAATGGGCACATTTGTTTAGGTATGCCTGTGGTTTGTTTAGTACTGTCTTTTTTCAAAATAAATTTGTGTTTATGGTGTCTAATTTTGTAATATGTTCTTCGCTAATGTTATTACATCTAGTTTTTTGTTATTGCACTAACATTGTTGGGAGGAGGGTTTTAGGATTTGGTGGGACTTGCATCTAGTTTTCTGTTGTCAATTCTTTCAGATTCTTCCAAATTGAATTCCAAGTTATGGCATGCAAAACTCTAATAATTGCTAAGAAGTCATGGCAAAGAGGATCCGATCGAATGTGTTGTTTAGGCACCAGCGATTGTTGGAATAAAAGTTTACTCAGGCAATTGAAAGTATATCTCAAGAGTTGGCAAATTTAAGAAGATAGAAAGGACAATAAGAGAAGACAATGCTTTGTTTTATGTTCAAAATCCTAGTGAGACCTTATTATGGGTTAAAAATCCTAAAATACTGGGATTAACAGCTGGAAGGCAGGAAACTTGCAGTATACCTTGGAAGTAGAGGGAATAAGTTTGGGTCTGTCGCACTTGCTTTTATTTTTTAGTTTTTTTTAAATTCTTTCAAATTTCATTTGTGTTTGGATGCCTGCACATCCTGTTCTTCGTTTTTGAAATTATGTGCCTATCTTTGTATTATTTTCCCCCCAAAAATATTCCCTATTTGAATGGTCTGGTTCTGGGCCTAGATCTGCAGATCTTGTTTAGTCTCTTCTCACTTTTCAAGGGTTAATTCTCAGAATTCTTCTTGCAAAATCCGAGGGAGTGAGTTCCCTTTATATTGTCACGTGCATTATGCAAAATAGAAGTTTGATTGAATGGCGGGTCTACCTCGTTGCTGTGAGCTGATGTTTAATATCTCCCTTTATGTAACTCTGCAGATATACTGTATGACTCATGGTCTCCGGCCATGACAGTTAGTTCTATCTGCATCAGCATTCTTTCAATGCTTTCAAGCTCGACTGTAAAGGTATGAATCAGCTTGGCTTGCTTCATTTCAAAGTTAACAAATCACATATACATGAATAAAAATTGGGCATACACTACGTAAGTTATTCTATCACTGGTTTGAAGCAGGTTTTGGCTTGGAACTAATTTTAATTTGAGCCTCCTGGCTGGCTATTATTTTTATTATGCCTTTGGTGTCAAACCACTGGTTATGGTTTACCTCGTTACTTGTTTTAGCCGGACTAATGTTGGCTCATCCAATGGTTTCATGTTAACTCTATTGATTTGTCATGCAGCAACGCCCTGAAGATAATGACCGCTATGTAAAGAACTGCAGAAATGGTAGATCTCCCAAGGAGACAAGGTGGTGGTTCCATGATGATAAAGTATAATTTCTAGGCATCTTTATTGACAAAATTAGAGTAGAGGATTATCCTTTTGAAAGAAAAATCCTCGTGGGAAAAAGGCATCTTGAGAACGAACGATGCCTTGAAATGCATAATAACTTTGATGTAAATTGCCATTTACTCAATTACGTGGTATTGTAAAGGAAGAGGAAACAATGTGACTCAACCAACTTTAAGGGGTAAAGGTCAGTCTATATGCCCTTCTATTTGCGAAATATTCTGGTCTGTTGCTATTCGCGTTTTTATAGATTTGTGAATTTACTTCTATTACCCAGTTTTAGCGATAATGTGTAAAAAATAATTATGTCACTATCAACATAGATCAAGAGAGTAGTCTTCCTATGTAAGCCGTAAGTACACTCTTAAACGATTGCTCTTAGAAGGAAAGATGTCATTTGCTTTTCCTTGTTGATGGCTTTGTAATTCTCTTACGAAGGAGACCATGGATGGTTAATATATCTTGGAAAACGTCCCTTCTAAGAAAAGAGTCATTAATATTCTGAAACTGAAATGGAGGGTTATTCCTTGTCACAAGTGGACAACAATGGAATATGAAGTCTCCTCTTACATGTAGGCAAGTTATTCCGGAATAATAAGAAATTTGAAAATTCATGGTAGCCATTCGCTATTCATAGACGATTAGAAACGTTCGCAATAACAGACTCCACTGCGTTAAACTAATTGAAATAAGCAAAGGCGAATGGACGGATCGAGAAAGACGGTTTCGAAGTTCTACTACAACCACGTCGGCCGAATCATAATGAATACTAACACGTCCGATTGGTCCACTTGGAATAACATAATGGAAAGTGATCTTGTCTAGTTGTATCTTTTCAATCCCAGTATGTGCAGTAACAGTCCAAAATAGTTGAGTTTGTAAGCCAATCTGAGGAACTGCATCTTGAAGTTATTCCAGGGAGGGTACCTGGGCTCTATTTCAAGGCATAGATTTCTATGCATTACAGCTTTTTCATGGCTGAAGGTTTCAAACGAGTACCTCCCATGGTACCTTCCAATCCCACTTTGCCCTATCCCTCCAAATGGCAGTGCATCGCATAGAAACTGCAACCACATTCACACATTTATACATTGAATTAATATTCCAACAAAATTAAACTTAAAAGAATGGATGCTCACAGCAGTACCTGGACCAGCGTGTCGTTGAATGTGACACTTCCTGACGACGTTTCTGATAGAATTGTTCTCTTGAATGTTTCATCCTTGGTGAAGGCATAAATGGCCAGAGGTTTTGGCCTTGAATTTATGAACTCTATGCTTTCTTGAATCTTGTTCACCTGCAGAAACAGCAAGTCAAAACAGTTCAGTAGTATAATATGAGAACAACAAGGGGGATTGTTATAGTTGATTCTCACGGTAATTATTGGAAGCAGTGGACCAAATATCTCTTCCGTCATTATCTGAGACTTTAGTGGAGGATCTAATAAGATTGTGGGCTCAATGAACCTGAAAATGTTGTCAGAAATGGATGAAACCCTTTTTATTTTGTTGGGGAAAGTAGATGCAGGGATAGGGATAGAGAAAATACAGATTCTCTTCATCAACTGAACCGCCATGAACAATGGAAGCCCGAACCTGAGGTTCTTCAAGAAGATTGCATAACCTCTTAAACTGGTGTTTGTTTACAATTCTGGCAGTGACCTTTGACTCTATTGGATTGTCACCAAAGAATTTCCTGACTGTCTTCTTCAATGAATCTATCTGAAAGAACAGAAGCAAATTACAATTGCAACCCAAAAAAAAAAAAAAACCTTCAAATCAGGAATTACCAGAACAGAGGCGAACTTCTCTTCAACCAGCACATAGTCTATTGCTATACATGCTTGTCCACAGCATGTTCCCCACTTCCCTCCTGCAATTCTCTTGACTGCCATCTTCAATGCCCTCGAGTTTGCAGAAGCAACGTTTTCATTAGATTAAGAACTTCAACAAGATAAAATTTCAGAATTAATGCATGCCATACCCGAAATTCTGAAGAGTTGGGGAGAGAGTCAAGTATGGCAGGGCTTTTTCCACCCAGCTCCAGAGTGACGGGAGTCAAATTATTTGCAGCGGCAGACATGACAATGCTTGCCACCCTTGGACTCCCTGAAAAATACATATATCAAAACATGATGAGCTTATTCACTAAATTTAATGAAATTAAGTTTGCCAATCATAGAAAATAATACCAGTGTAGAATATTTTTTCCCATTTCTGCTGAAGTAGTAGTTCACAGACATCTGATCCACCTTCAATGACCTTAATGGCTTTAGAGTCCAGGTATTGAGGAAGGGTGTTGGCCAGGAAGGAAGAGCAATGTGGAGCATGCTCTGAAGGTTTCAGGACTACCACATTTCCTGCAGATATTGCTCCAATCAATGGATCCAGTGATAGAGCTGCATGCAAATGGATTGGCTTTAGAGATCAAATTGCAGGGTAAAAATAGCATATTCTCTAAAGAATGCATGAAAGTTGATCAGTGAATATGATGAATAGGGGAATTTTCAGACTCACCAACAGGTATGTTCCAAGCTGAAAATATAAGAACCACACCAAATGGTTCTGATAGCACTTCTCCACTTCCAGGAAAGAAAAGGAAAGGAATGTGACTCTGCCACAATAGCCCCCCAACACAAAAGGCCTTGTTAGTTATAACTAGGACAAAACTTAACCATGAACGTTGGGAAAAGCAGCTGTACTATAACTAAGAACAAACGCAATCTTTATCATCTTTGATTTAACAGAGTCCAAATGAAACTGTAGTTATTTGTCATGAAATATTCTTACTCAGATTCAATCTTACCAAGGATGGATAAATTAAGTCAATCATAAATAGACACGCAAGTATACCGTGCACGTTTTTCAAGTAGAATATACCTTCAGCGCTTATTAGTTTGATCGGCTTACTTTTGTGGATAAAATTTACTAAATTACTTTTGTTCATGAGAAGTTTTGAGCAAAGACAAATCTAAGTTTGAAGTTGCTGTCAGTGTTTTAAAGTTGGGCTCCGATGCTGCATGGCTGAATTTTCTAATTGTGGTTTTTTTGCCCTTTTTGTGAGTAGCTTTTACTTATTATATATGCGCTACGTCTCTAAATGTTCGGTAAATTGCTCAAGAGTTGCTTCCAAAGCCCATGTTTGCATATCAGGTGAAGCATTTAATCATGTTACTATATACCATTTGTGTTTCTATTTTAGGATGGGAAGTGATATAGTCCTAGTTCAATTATTTAACAATCAATTAACAATCAACAGATTCTAATACTTTATGCTTCTAGGATTTGAGTAACGCTAACAGCTAATAAATACTTCATCACATGTCTTTTGGGCTAGTTAATTGAGCAGTGTTAATCACTGGATAACAGGAAAAAGGTAAACTTTGTGTTTCTCATCCACTGAAATAATAGAATGATAGCTTCCAATTAAGCTTGACTGAGACAGGAAATGAATGAAACATATAAACCTTCTTGGGAGCCATCCATTTCTCAACGCAGCTCAAAGCATTGTCGGCTGATTTAATCACAACTCCAATCTACACACAAAAGAACAATTTTTTATTGTTGTTTAATCTCTTGTATTTCTTATTAGTTGCAAAGATTTGGGAAGGAAAAAAGGGAACCTCATCGCGGTAAGATTCAACAGGGTGCTTGCCAAGATCTTGACGGAGAGCCTCGAAGATTACATCTTCTTTGTCATGAAGAAGCTGAAGCAGTGCAGTGATCTGTGTTTTCCTCCATTTCACACTTCTTGTACATCCACTCTTGAAGTAATCCCTCAACTCTCTTAAGCTCTCTTCTACTTCTCCCACTATCTCCATTTTCTCACTCTCTCTCGTCTTCTCTTTCCCTAATTCCTTTCTGATACTGATCTGAAGGTCCCTTCCTGATTGCATCGGCTCTTATATTAGTATCATACTCTTGAGTTTTGATACGTTTTCCTTTCCTTAGACTTATCGGAACCTCCCTTCATTTATTGCTGCCAACGCTTTATGATTGGGATGGCCACCATAAATATGGTCACGTAACTTTTTTTTTTTTCGTTTGTTTTTTGCCAACTATGGGCACCTAACTTACTCAAGCCTAATGCAACTCCAGCTTTAACATATTGAGAGGAGATTTAATCCACGCATATACGAATTAAAGCATGTACTACTACTATTCATCTATTTAAAAAAAAAACATTCGAAAAGTGCATTCATTAGGAGTAGGAGGACGCCATGCCACGGGTATACAGGGAAGCTTTATTATAATTTTATAATTTCTTAAAAGCTTTGCCTCACTAGAGATGCAACTGATTGGACCACCAAGATCATACCTCCATGATGCACTGACGTACCTGAAACAATTTCTAGGCATGGTCGTTGTGTGTGTGAGTTAGTGGATGTAATTAGCTGGTAAAAAACAATTGAATATAATTAAATATCCTTGATGTGTTTATGAATATTTAATAAATTAAATGAGGGATCTATATCTTTTGAAAATTATAGTAATTGTTAACTATTACATACAATTTTGGACAATAAAAACATGTACAGGATTATGTTGAGATGATGATATGGGAGTTGGTGGAGATATTGGCTTGTTTGGAATGAGGGGAGAGGGGAGGGGAGGGAAAGTGGGTGAAGGAAAAATATTTTTGAGTTGGATTTAAAAAAATGAGAGAAGCAGGGTATAAATTTTTTAATTAAATTTGTTTACTCTTTTAGTTTATATATTCTCTATATTAAAATTTTATAACCCCACTTTTCTAATTTTCTTAAATCTAACTCATAAAAATTTCTCCCCCCCCCCAATCCCTCATGTCAAACAAACTGTGTTATTGTTTCACCCGTCTATAATATTTTTAACAGAGAATTAGCTGGAAGAGTAAAGAGAAACAATATGATTTATTAAAAACTAAGCACATTTATGAAGCTGAATCATTCATGGTAAGCTACGAAGATGGAACAAATAGGCTGTGTTTGGAAACACGTTTTGGGGGTAAATAAGTCCTTATTACGCAAGCCGAGATAAAACTCATCTCACATATTTTCCTCGTATACCGTGAATCACGATTTATAAGCATTTATTGCCCAAAAATAAGTTATTCCAAACGAGCACTAAGTCATGTCATCATTTCAACAAGTGAATGGATTATATAAAGCATCTCTCTTAGAGGAAATGAACGACAACAACATTAGGCGTAGAACCAAGATTGAAGACTAAAAAGGATTGATGTTCAAAGGGAAAAAGATAAGAAATGAGTGTGACTTAACGTCATGTATTGGTGTAGATCGATGGACGTTGCTATTATGGTGTTGGCAGTTCAATAATGCTGCCACTACACTCTTTTCACTAATATAGCATTCATGTGCACTTATACTCCAACTCTGCTTTTGCTCTGGCTTCCCTCTTTTGTCAATCCACACTTCGACCCCCTCTTCTAGTTTTTATCTCTCGTCTTCGTCTTTTTAAGCTTTTTTATATATCCATGATCCATCCATGTGAGCTTCAAACTTGAGTCTCTGTTGTGTGTTTGCAAAATGGGAAGAGGTAAGATTGAGATCAAGATGATAGAGAACCCCACCAACAGGCAAGTCACCTACTCCAAGCGACGTAATGGCATCTTCAAGAAGGCTCATGAGCTCAGTGTTCTCTGTGATGCTAAGGTCTCTCTCATCATGTTCTCTAAAAACAACAAGATGCACGAATATGTCTCCCCTGGCCTTACGTACGTCTCTCCACCTAATTTCTACCTCTCCTTAAAGAGGCTCGTTATTAGTTGGTTTGTTATTCTTTCTTATTGCAGAACCAAGAAGATGATTGATCAATACCAGAAGGCGTTGGGGAATGTTGATTTGTGGTGTGTCCACTACGAGGTTAGTTAAGTTATCTGTTTCTTTAGCACTATATAGCCTGTTTGTAATAAAATCAAGGGTCCTGGAATTTTAGGATTGCTCTAGTATATCTCTGATGATGTTACGGGTATTCCTATGTGTTTTGCAGAGAATGCTGGAAAAGCTAAGGAAACTGAAGGAGATTAACAATAAGCTCAGAGGAGAGATCAGGTAAAGGGAGTTTTAATTTACAGGGTTGAAACTGGTGATTTTTCTTCTTGCGTCCTTGTTGGAAGCTCATGCTCGTGAAATTATGGTTTTGAAAGGAATAGGTTGGGAGCAGATTTGGACAATCTGAACTTTCAGCAGCTACACAGTCTTGAGGAGGACATAATTTCTTCCTCTGCAATGATACGAGAAAGGAAGGTTTAATTCATTCAATCTTTGATTTCAAGTTGTGTGTGTGTGTGTGTGTTTTTTTTTTGCCCCCTTTTGTGAAGTGATCATGTTGTTGATTTGGTTGACTTTCTTCTGTATAAATAAGTACTGAACCTAATCTGATACTACTACCATAACGCATGTTATTTTGCTTGAGACATAACTTACGTTTGCCTTGGCATGTTGTTTCACAGCTTCATGTGATCAAAACTCGGACCGAGACCTGCAAGAAAAAGGTCAACCAAATTAATCTAATTAAGTCAGATCATATACTACCTTCCTTAATATAACATCTCGTTTGTAGTGTAAATTATATTTAGAATAAGATCTTATATTAATGACAATGGTTGTATATCTATTCTCTTTTATTCTTTCTTTGTATAAAATATTCTTTCGTTTTAATATATCAACTTGGCATTGACACATTGCATCATGACCTGACAATAAAGGGAAATGCACGTCATGACAGGTAAAAAACTTGGAGCAGGTGAACGAGAGTTTAGTGCTCGGAATTGTAAGATTTATTACTTTCTTGAGAAGATACAAAATTAACTTCGAGTTACCAAAATTTCAATTCCCTTAAATGATGTGATTATTATGAGGAAATAATATAATTTTGGGATGTGTGTTGTGTGGTGGAATTAAAGAAGGACCAGTATATGGTGCATCCACATTACATGATGATGTAGGAGGGAGGAGATAACGAGGAAGAAGCAGCAGCAACAAAAGCATGTTATAATTTGTCTAATTGCACTAGCATATATAGAAAGTTTGCATTGGTGTTTTAGCCTTACAAATCAATGGACGCAATATATTATTTTGTTATGATAATTTGTCTAATTCATATATTATTATAACGTTGTTGATGCTTCTCCCAAGTTCCTAACCTTGTTCCTATCTGGATGAATGATTGAATATGATTTGATTAAATACTCTTTTTATCTTTAATGTAAGATCTAATTAGCTAACTTGAGTATATCAAATTTGTGAGTATTTGGGAAATGTTAGTCAAAGAATATCATCTGCCGACACACACACACGTCCACACATGAATTGTTGTAAATGTACAGTAGTTAGAATAGGTTTCATATTCCTTTGTTTGTATATAAATATGTAAGCTTTGCATTTCATTAATAAGGTGAGTTTCAGTTTATAACATGGTACCAGAGCCATTATAACTTCAGACATTAATTCTGGTTTCCGGCGACGAACTCCATTTTTTCCGGCCAAAAGAGCTTCTGTTCAAGGTTCAGATCTGTCTTCGCCAGACCTCCGCTGCAGACACGCGCCAGATCACTGCCTTCCCTGTGTCCAGATCGGCCGGCCACCAAAATTTGAGGCCATTCCGACGGCGCGTGTGTCCTCACGCGCCGCCTGAAGATCCGCTGCCAGATTCACGTGCCGGCGCGTGACGCTCCTTCCGGTGGCCGTTTGCGACGCCGTTTGCGGCGTTCTGATCGTCTCTCCAGGCTCTACCTCCCTCTGAAGTTTCGTGGTCATCCGAAACGTTTGAAATTTTAAGCTATTGTTCCTCGCCTTCGTTTCCACATCCGTAAGTTCCATTTATCACTATATTCAGCATTTTGTGAGTGAGGTTCTTAAGTCTCTGCGGGTCCCTTATCTACTTTGGAGTAGTTTGTCTCTTTACATGCGCATATATTGAGTAGTTTGTCTCTTTACATGCGCATATAATTGAATCTCTGTGGGTCCCGTTGGTTGCAACTTGATTAAGTTGTATTTGTGGATCTATCTTCTTGATCGTTTGTGACTCTTACTATTTTTTGAGAAGGTGTTCGTATACTACTACGTTGATTGTTCAAAATGGCTGATTCTAAAACTTCTGATATGTTACCTATGTCTGCGAGGATTACTGCTTCACAGTTAAATTGGACCAATTACAGTGATTGGAACAAAACTGTTAACGTTTATATTTTGGGGATTGCAATGGAAACCCATTTAACTGCGGATCCTCCTTCTGATGATGAAACAAAACTTTTGACTTGGAAAAGAGCAGATGCTCAACTTTTGTTTCAAATTCGAAATTCTATTGAACCACGAATTTTGGCTTCTGTTAGTCATTGTAATTCTGTTAAAGAAATCATGAATTATCTTGAATTTATGTTTTCTGGAAAAGGAAATATTACTCGGGTTCATGAAATCTGTAAAGGTTTTTATCGTTCTCAACAGCAAGATCGTCCCTTGAAAGATTTCTTTCTGGACTTCAAAAGAATGTATGAGGAAATGAAAGTACTTATGTCTCCGCAAGCAGATCTTTCAACTCGAATTAAGAACTTGGAACTTCAGGCTATCATGAGTTTTCTTGAGGCTCTCAACCCATCCTATGAGACTATTCGTTCTCAGCTTCTGTCAAGTCAAGAGCTTCCTTCTCTTGAAGATGTTTTCTCCCGGGTTCTTCGTGCTGATAGCTTGATCCAATCTTCTGTAGATCTAACTGCAGGTGCTCTAGCTGGACGTGGTCCCTTTGAGAATAGGACTTATGGGTACAAACAAAATACTCATTCTCCTACAATGACTTCTGGCAGTATTATTTGCAATTATTGCAAAGAACCTGGACATATTAAGAAAAATTGTCGAAAATTGCAAAATAAACTGCAGCGTGATCAATAGCGTGGCCTTGCTCATGTTGCCCATACACCTGGTCTTCCTGATTCTGGATCTTCTTCTGCCGGGGCACTAGCCACAGGTACTATGTCCTCTGGTCTTACTACTGCTTCCACAAAATGGATCATTGATTCTGGTGCCACCGATCACATGACAGGTAATCCTCACTTATTCTCTTCATATGCCCCCTATACCAACCCATCATCCATATTTGTTGCCAATGGTTCTCCTGTACGTGTTACTGGCTCAGGAACTGTTCAACCAACTGCCTCCCTCTCATTATCCACTGTTCTTAACGTTCCAGATCTCACCTTTAACCTTTTATCTCCCAGTAAACTAACTCATAAGTTAAACTGTTTTATCTCATTCTTCCCTGATCATTGTTTAATTCAGGATCTATCGACGAAGCAGATTATTGGTAGAGGCTATGAATCTGGTGGACATTACATCCTTGATGATCAGGTTCCACGTTCTGTTGCTTGTTCTGGTGGGTCGTCTCTGTTTGAAGTTCATTGTCGTTTAGGTCATATGTCGCTTTCGTCTCTCCGAAAAGTGTATCCTCAATATTCTTCTGTGTCTACTTTAGAATGTGAGTCCTGTCAGTTTGCAAAACATCATCGTATTCATTTAGCACCTCGCGTCAATAAACGGGCTGCGTCCCCCTTTGAGTTAGTACATTCTGATGTTTGGGGTCCTTGTTCAGTTATGTCTCAGACTGGTTATCATTATTTTGTCACTTTTGTTGATGATTTTTCCCGCACCACCTGGCTTTACTTAATGAAACAGCGTTCTGAATTGTTTACTCATTTTCGTAATTTTTGTGCTGAAATTCAAACCCAGTTTAACACACCTGTGAAAATCTTACGAAGTGATAATGCAAAAGAATATTTTTCCGCCCAATTCACGGATTACATGCACATTCATGGTATTCTTCACCAATCCTCTTGTGCTTATAACCCTGCTCAAAATGGTGTTGCTGAAAGAAAGAACCGACATCTCTTAGAGACTGCTCGAGCTCTCATGTTTCATTCCTCAATCCCTAAACGTTTTTGGGCTGATGCTGTCTCTACTGCTTGTTTTCTCATCAATCGCATGCCTTCGACTGTTCTTGGTGGCGATATTCCATATTCTGTTCTGTTTCCCACATCTAAACTATTTCCTATTGATCCTAAAATCTTTGGCTGTGTTTGTTTTGTTCGGGATGTTCGTCCTAGTGTTAGCAAACTTGATCCCAAGTCCTTAAGATGTGTTTTTCTTGGTTATTCTCGAATTCAGAAAGGTTATCGGTGTTACTCTCCGGATCTCCGTCGTTACCTTGTATCTACCGATGTTAGGTTTCATGAGTCCTCTTCTTTCTTTAAGACTTTGTCCGTCTCTGAGTCTCCCTCTGTCATGGATAATTCCGATGATATTCTAGTTTATCCTGTTCTTCTCTCACCAGTACAGGATGTTGTTCCGGAACCTGACATCGTCAATGATGCTGATGTTACTAATGATTCACCGCCGCCACCTCCTGCTTCGCCAATTGATTCTGTAGATGTCTCCCTCGTTCCTGCCTCTGTTTCCGCCAATCCGCCTCTTGCTGTTACTGAACCACTTGTTCCTGCTTCTATTGGTACTACTCCTGATGACCAACCTATTGCACTTCGTAAAGGTACACGTCCTCATTGTCCTCCCAAACGATATGCTGACTGTGTCTATCCTATATCATCTTTTGTCTCTTATAAGTCTTTATCAACTGTTTCATCTTCTCTTGTGGCCACTCTTGATTCCATTTCCCCACCTACTACCCTTCACCAAGCTCTAGCTCACCCTGGTTGGCGTGCCACAATGGAAGAAGAAATCTTGGCATTAGAAACAGCTGGTACTTGGACTCTTGTTGATCTCCCTCCTGGAAAGAAAGCTATTGGATGTAAATGGGTATTTGTTGTTAAGACTAAGGCAGATGGTTCCTTGGAACGACTCAAAGCTCGTCTAGTTGCAAAAGGATATGCCCAAACTTACGGTCTTGATTACTCTGAGACTTTCTCTCCTGTAGCCAAACTCACTTCCGTTCGTCTTCTTGTCTCTTTGGCGGCTACATATCATTGGGAACTGCATCAATTAGATGTTAAAAATGCTTTTTCAAATGGTGATCTTCTGGAAGAAGTTTATATTGAGCAACCACCAGGGTTCGTTGCTCAGGGGGAGAATAGGAAAGTGTGCTACCTTCAAAAGTCACTGTATGGTCTAAACCAAAGTCCTCGAGCCTGGTTTGATAAATTCTGTAATGTGGTCAAGAAGTTTGGGTTACATCAAAGCAAGTGTGATCACTCTGTGTTCTACCAACAATCTGATGCAGGCATGATTCTTCTTGTAGTATATGTTGATGATATTGTGATTACAGGAAGTAATTGTTCTGGAATCTCAGAACTTAAAATCTTTCTGAACTCTCACTTCCAGACAAAAGATTTGGGATCATTAAAGTACTTCCTTGGTATTGAGGTTTTGAGCAGTAAGAAAGGTATTCTTTTGACTCAAAGAAAGTATGTTCTCGATCTCTTAAAGGAGACTGGAAAACTTGGAGCTGCACCAAGCAGCATCCCCATGATTCCGAATCCTTTTCTAGATCTTGATGCTAGTATGTTTGATGAGCTTCCTGATGATTTGAAGAAGAAGATTGATCCAGAGAAATTAAAGCCATTTCCATTTCCTGAGAGATATAGAAGACTTATTGGGAAACTGAATTATCTAACAGTAACTCGTCCTGATATAACCTTCTCAGTTAGTAGGCTCAGCCAATTCATGGCATCACCAACAGTGGCACAATGGGAAGCTTTAGAACATATCTTGCATTATTTGAAAGGCTCTCCAGGTCTTGGTATTCTCTATACAGATTATGGGCACACTAAAGTTGAATGTTTTTGTGATGCGGATCATGCAGGATCAAAGGCCACAAGACGATCTACTACAGGTTACTGTGTGTTTGTTGGTGGAAATTTGATATCTTGGAGAAGTAAGAAGCAAGGAGTTGTGTCAAAGTCAAGTGCCGAAGCGGAATACAGAGCCATGTCACAATCAGTACAAGAAATTGTGTGGGTACTTCAGCTTTTGAAGGAAATTAGCATCGTCACAACATTACCTGCAAAACTATGGTGCGATAATAAAGCAGCACTTCATATAGCATCGAACTCTGTGTTTCATGAAAGAACAAAACATATTGAGATTGATTGTCATTTTATTCGTGATAAGATTAAAGAAAATATTGTATCTACAGGGCACATACGGTCTGACGATCAACTGGCAGATCTTCTAACAAAAGCATTAAATGGAACACGGGTTCAATATCTTTGTAACAAGTTGGGCATGATTAATATCTATGCTCCAACTTGAGGGGGAGTGTTAGTCAAAGAATATCATCTGCCGACACACACACACGTCCACACATGAATTGTTGTAAATGTACAGTAGTTAGAATAGGTTTCATATTCCTTTGTTTGTATATAAATATGTAAGCTTTGCATTTCATTAATAAGGTGAGTTTCAGTTTATAACAGGAAACACCTAAACTGTGGTTTCAAAAGCTATTTTCCGCAAGTTGAGATAAAACTCTTCTCACATACTTACCTCATAAATCGTAAAAGCTATTCTCAAAAGTTAATCCAAACACACACTAAGGATGTTAGTTAACATGATACAGTATGTTTTTTCTAAAACACTCTAACCATCTTCCTTAATTTTATCCCTCCTTTTTTACTAGGTTATTATTGAAGGAATACCAATAAGGTTAATTTATTTTTAAAAACATAATAAACATGTGAAATAAGTCTTGTATTTAGGACAAACAACAACTCCCCAATTATTGTCATATATTAAAGATTAAAGGAGTAATAATATTTTTAAAAAAATTGTGGTCGATGCTCTCATTTTGAACTCTTTATTTTCACTTTCCCACATAATTAATCTTAGTTGCTAATTCCATGCATATTCTTTGCATATTACACCCAAGTTTCTAAACACTTTATTTTACTTTTACTCCTTCACAACCTCCCCTTGGCAAATTGTTTTGGAGGACACGAGGTGAGGAGTTGTGCTCTGGTGCCACAAGAAAAACAAAAATACATCAAAACAAGGAAAAAAAACTGAAAGAATCACTCCGAGCTTTTAAAAAAGTAACGTAATCATCAAGATATCTATCTCACAACAAATTAATACTCTATCCAGTTCTTAATATAAAATTTATTTACGTAATCTAATTAAATTAAAAAATTTAGTTAATATAGTTAATATGATATATTCTTCTTAAAATACCATATCATTGTTTTTTAATTTCCTCTATCTCTTTTACTAGATTATGGTTGATACTTGATAAAGCATCAATAGAAGGTAAATTGAAAAAAGATTGACAAATATATAAAATAAGTATTATATTTATTATCAAAATTAGCTCCACAATTATGTCATATATTAAGGACCGGAGGGAGTAGCATACAATGACAAGTTTCAAGGTAGAAATTAAATAACAATAGGTTCAAGTTACTCACTAGTTATTAAAACTTTTTAGTGTTTATATATTTTTATTGAGATTTTATAGTAATTCTCCTACAGAAAAATATAAGGTTAATTCATTAAAACTTTTTAAATGACATAAAAAGTAAAGTATTAAATAATAATAATTGGCTAACAAGGTTAATTCAGGATTGAGGTTGAGGATACTCCAAGGGGTCCAAATATAGAAGTCTCACAGGAATTCCATCAAAAGCTGGTAAAGAAATGGCGTACTTCTTTGATTGTTAGGCTTTTAGGACACATGGTTTGTGAGGATCAACTTAGTCGAAAGTTGCAACAATTATGGGGTCGGAAGGGTGAGGTAACTATGATAGAAATTGGTTCTGGTTATTTCTTGGTTCGGTTAACCAGTGACGAGGATTATGCGTTTGCTTTTACTGGTGGCCCATGGTTATTCATGGAACATTACTTAGCTGTGCAGCCATGGAAACCAGAGTTCGATCCTAATGCCGAAGAGGTGCCGAAGATCGCTGCATGGGTACATATTCCCAAGTTTCCAGTAGATTTTTATAATAAGGGTATTTTGTACGTGGTGGGCAGTCAAATCAGAAAGGTACTTAAGGTGGATAATAATATATTGAAACAAAATAAATGTCGCTTTGCTTGACTATGTGTTGAGGTTGATATGAATTCCCCGTTGTTTCTATCATTGCTGATTAATGGCAAAGAAAAATAGATTGTGTATAAAGGCTTACACCTGATATGTTTCTCATGTGGGAGGTATGGCCATGGGTCCGAAAATTGTCCACACAAGAAAGAATCTAGAGCTTTAGGTGTTTAAGTGTTGGAGAATGTGTGTGAAGGCTAAACGGAGGAATCGACAATGACTACCCATAACCCAGTATCAACGATCTATGGTGAATGGATGGTGGCACCCAGGAGGCGCCAAATGCAACGAGGTGCCGGAGGAGAGTTGAATGTTAGCAGGGAAAGGGGGTGTGATTTACGTAGACACGATAATGTTGCCGGTTCAAGATTTATGGCATTGTCGGATGATAATATGGAAGAAAAGAGGAATGATGTCACTTTAATAATGCCTAATAATTTGACCCATGATACTACAAATCAAGGAATTTCAATAGTCAAAGTTATTAAATCATGTAGGCCCTTCACTAGTAATAAGAAGCACATGGAAATTAAATCTGGGACTGCAGAAATTGTGGTGAACAATAAAACTGATTTGGTGGAACCAATAGAACATTATCAACAAGTGAAAAATAAATTGGTAGCCCAAAGTAACTCTAGTTTGCTCCCAAAATATGGTTAGGTGCAAAATGCTGAAGGCTTGGCACAAGGTATTAATCAAGAAGGAAAGTGTGTGGCGGGATCCTTGAAATTACAGACAATGAAAGGTAGTTTGGGTACGTCTTTAAAATCCTTAGGTGGGGAAATTCAACCCACAAAATCTACTCGAAACAGTGCTTCTGACCCTATTGATCCAGGTGTTGATTGGGAGAATAAAGATTCAACACGTATAAATCCTGTACGTGAGGAAAAGGATATCGTCATGAGGGACTCAGGTGAAGGTATATATGGACCTATGTCCCTGTAGTATCTCCAAATTGATAGGAACCTGTAATATTTATTATTTATCTTAATGATTGTTATGACATGGAATAGTCAAGGTGCCGGTGGTGCCTCTTCTTGACGTTTAATCTGTGACATTGTTGAGAAACAAGGAGTTAATTTTTTTGCCCTATTGGAGCCTAGGTAGGTTGGCACAAAGGCTAAGTTATTAGCTCAGAAGCTTGGATGGTCTAATATGCACGTAGTTAAAGCTTGAGGATTCAGTAGGGGTATTTGGTTATTTTGGGATGCTAGCTACAATTTTTTGGTTATCTCAGCTAATGAACAATTTATCCACGACATAGTCAATGCATGTAAGAATAATGAATGGTCCATCACAGTTGTTTATGGTAATCCTAATATAAACTCAAGGTGTCTGATGTGGTCTTCGTTAGGAGACATTTGCCAGATTGTTCGTGGAGGTTGGTTAGTGATTGGTGATTTCATTGCTGTATTGTGTCCTGAGGATAGATGGAGTATAAAAATTTGGGAAATCAGTGGAGTAAACAGATTTTTCAGGAAGTGGATTGTCGATACTGGTTTAATTGATATTGGTTTTAATAGTTCTAAATTTAGTAGGGAATTTGTCTAGTCAAAGCAGGATCGATAGAACATTGGTGGATGGCGGTTGGCATGCATAGTTTTCTATTGCATCGATGTTTCATTTACTCAAGTATAAATCATATCATTGTCCCATTTTGGTTAATATTGACAGGTTGGTGCATGGTGAGAATAAACAGAGCCCTTTTCACTTCTTTGCACTCTGGGTTATGCATGATAATTTCTCAGATTTTGTAAAAATAAATGGAAAATGAAAGACAATTGGTGTGGGTCTTTATAGGAATTTACTGAGCAGCTGAAAAATTGGAACAAAGAGGTGTTTGAGAATTTAAATTATATGAAGAACAAACTCTATAGACGCCTTGATAGGATTAACACCAAGATTGCCATAGTTGGACCCTCAGTGAGATTAGAGAGTTTGCAACGAGAATTGTGGAAAGAACTTGAAAAAATTTTAGCAAGCGAGGAAATTATGTGGCTACAATATTCTCGTGCTACTTGGTATGTTCAAGGGAACCGCAATAGCAGGTATTTTCACTCAAAGGCGAATGGTAGAAGAAGACGGAATCAGATATTATCTCTTAAAATCGACTTTAGGGAATGGTTATATGATGTGAAGGAAATACAGCATATTGGTAATAAATTTTTTGAAGATCTTTATATAGATACTAGTACATACCAAGGGTCTTTAGTGATTGAGTGAACTTATCCTGAGATTGATGCAACTGAGAGATGTGCTTTAGAAAGACAAGTTGATAACATGGAAATTAAATGGGCTTTGTTCGACATGGGATCACTCAAGGCTCCAGGACCGGACAAGTTCAATCCTCTTTTTTATCAAAGCCAATAGGATACGGTTGGTTTTTCTGTGATATCATTGGTTAAACGGGTATTTTCTGATCCTGGATGAGTTCATAAAATTAATGGTACTCCAATTGTGCTTATTCTGAAAATTGATCGCCCTCAATCTTTCTATGATTTTCTCCCAATAAGCCTCTGTAATATAGTGTATAAGATTGTTACAAAGATTATTTCTAATAGGCTTAAATATATTATGCCATTGGTTGTGGCCCCAAACCAGTGTAGGTTTATGAAGGGGCGCCAGAGTACTAACAATATTATTCTATTGCAAGAAATAATCCACTCTATGCGGAGCATGAAGAAGAAATAGGGATTCATGTCAATCAAGATTGACTTGGAGAAAGCATATAATTGGGTCAAATGGAGTTTTCTTTTTGAATGCTTGAATGAACTTTGAATTCCTGAGTATCTCTGTAACGTCATTAAAGCTTGTGTTACTGCACCTCAAATGTAGCTACTTTGGAATAGGTGTGATGCAAATGCTTTCCACCCTTCCAGAGGAGTTCATCAAGGCAATCCTATCTCACCATTTCTCTTCATCATTGTGATAGAAAGATTGGGGCATTTAATCTAGACTGCGGTTGAAGACAGATATTGGAAACCTTTTAGGTTATCGCGGTAAGGTACAGCTATCTCTCATGTCTTTTTTACTGATGATCTTATTTTATTTGCAGAGGTAGATATGGATCAAGCAGGGGTGGTGAAAGCTGTATTAGATGATTTTTACGAGATATCCAGACAGAAGGTGAACACTAAAAAGTTGCGGCTTTACTTCTCAAAGAACGTGGGCCACACGAGGAGCAAGGAGATTAGTGAATTCTTGAATTTTTCCTAGTCTTCTAACCTGGAAGTATTTAGGAATGCCAATCTTACATGAGAGAAGCACAGTCATCATACAGATTCATTCTTGACAATAAAGATGCTCGCCTAGCAAGCTAGAAGCCAAACATGTTATCAATGGCGGCAAGACATACCACAGTATCATCGGTTGTGTTAGCCATGCCATGCTATCCATGCAGACCATTCCCCTCCCTCTAAGAACCTGTGATGAGATAGAGAGGAAGTGCAGGAATTTTTTTTGGGGAAGTACATCCACGAATCATAAACCCCCATATGGTAGCTTGGGGTTGGGTGTGTTCCTGGAAGAAAGAAGGTGGTTTGGGGTTAAGACAAGCAAGGATTCATAACCAAGCTTATATGATGAAATTGGGGTGGAACTTGGTTCACAAATGGGATGCATTGTGGGTTCGTTTTCTTCAGGAGAAGTACAAGACGGGTAATGATTTGGTGCCGAAAGTGGAAAAAAGACAGATAGAATGGAGTACATGGAAGGGGATCAGACAAAGTTGGGAAAGTGTAAGGGAGGGTGTTGCCTGGAGGATTACAGATGGAGCCTCAGTGTCTCTTTGGCAGGATATATGGGTTCCTCACTTTGACAGATTGGAGAGCTTAAGAACTTAAACGTTAACATATGAAATTCAGGAATGGAAGGTGGCCGATTGTGTTACTCCATCAGGACAATGGGATCTGAATAAGTTTGGGCATTTATTACCGAAACAAGTTATGTTAGCAATCCAAAGAGTGAGTATTAACCGCAATGCTGGTGGCAATATTCCGAGTTGGCGATGGACAGCTGATGGTAAATTTACTCTGGAAGTGACGTACAAGAGGTTAGTTGATCACAGGAGAAACCAAAATAGGTTTGTATGGAGCCTTATATGAAAGCTTAAGGTTCCTCAACGGTACAGACTATTTCTAAGGTTATGTGCGCATGGGCGTTTATTAATAAATTTGGCACGAGCTCAATGAAGAATTAACACGAATGAGATATGCCCCTTCTGTCAGGACGAGACTGAATTGATTCTACACGTGCTTAGAGATTATGCTATGGTTAAAGAACTTTAGAGTGAGACGTTACCTAGTCAATGCCATTGGCGTTTCTTTGACTTAGCCGATAGAAACACTTGGTTAACATGGTGTTTACAATGTCAGGATCAGGTGTATGGCTACGAGTTCCGACACTGGGTTACAGTTCTATGTAGGCAAATTTGATTGGCGAGAAATGACCGTATTTTCAATAATACAGAGTGGTGTAAACAGGAGTTACTGGCATATACTAGTTCGATGTTGTCTTGGGGTATGTCCAGTCACATGCAATTGAAGTCATACATCATTACAATTATGTTTTGGCATCCCCCACCTGTCGGGGTAGTTAAAGTTAATATGGATGGGTCCATGAATGAAGCGTCGTGGTGCTGTACATGTAGTAGGGTATTACGTGATGAAAACGGAGGATTTGTTCAGGGGTTTATGTTTCAGATTGGACGTGGGTCGGTGATCACAGCAGAAGCTTGGGGAATCTTGTGGGGTTTGAAATTGGCCTAGAAAGGAGGATTTAGACATATTATTGTTGAAAGCGATTGTAGTAAAGTATTAGAGCTTATTCAATGAGTGGTCTCCAATGAACATTTTGATGCTACTGTAATCTTGGAAATTCAGTCGATGCTGGAACGTGAGTAGGAAGTAGAGTTGATACATTGTTGTCGGGAGGTGAATAGGATGGCAAATTCCTTTACAAGGAGAGCACTAGATATGGCAATGGATTTTCTTCTAGTTGACAGAGAGTCTGTTGAAGTTAAATGTTTGCTTAGAGACGATGTTATGAGCCAGCAAATTTGTAATGATTTAGTGGGGTAGAGAGTTTGAATTCTTAACATCACCACCATCATCCTTTACCTTTATCACTTAAAGTGATGACTTTTTTTTTCCTCTCAATTTCTTGTTATTGAAATGAGATCTCGCCGCCACTTTTGTACGCAAGTATATTGGGTCAAAAGTTTGACCTCCAAGAATATTATGTTGCTGTCACTTCACCTCACGAGTTCACTCTCTAAATTTATCATTTTTAAGTTTCTTCTATTAAAATAGTGTCAAGTTGCTAGTAAATTTATTTTAGTTGTAAACTCGGATAAAATCGTAAATTTACACACCAAATTTACTATTTTTATATTTCTAGTTTACAAAATCGTGTTAAGTCGCTTTTAAATTTGTATTAGCTTTTTTGATTTGATAATGCTTATTAGTTTTATATATGAATTTTATATAAATATTTTTACTAAATACGATGAATTATGAATGTTGATGTATTTAACTTCAATTATTTAGATTTAAAACATATTTGAATCAAATTGTCATCATTTTTTATATTTTAATTATTTAATTATACACTATAAATACCTATTTATGAGTTTGCAATTCGAATTCACTGTACGAGTTTATGTCATTGTTCCAGTTTTACTTAAATTCGTGAGTTTCACAACGTTAATTATGTGAAGGCAAAAACAAAAACAAAAAAAAAACAAAAGAAGAGACAACCTTAATTATGACCATTACTGATCTGTTTATAGCAATACTTATTCTCTCTTTATTTTTTTAACCGTCTCTTTTAAGACAATATTTTTACTTATATGCCATTTTAAAAGTTAAAGACAATTTCTAGTTTTTTAAGCTTATGCTCTTATTTTTATTAACCGTAATCATCAAGTAGGAGAGATAATCATAAGAAAGAAAAAATAATAGTGGATCATATTGTGTGTGTGTATACATACATACATACATATATATATATATATATATATAATTGATGATTCGTGAGCCTCAAAAAGGAGAAAACCGAATATGGAAATAGCAATTTTAAATGGATTATTAATTCCAAGGAACGGCGATGGCTACTATTGGTCGCAAGGGAAAGCGAATTATGACTGTGAAATGGTGCCAGAGGATGCTCATGAGTTTCGAAATTGAGAAACACGACCTGCGCTTGTTAGATTTTGCATTTTGCACTCTCGTTAGTTATGTTTGATTTCCTTGTTTCCGTCAACCATGGATTAAAATGAATTGAAGTGAAGTAGTTGGCCCTCCAACTTCTTCATCGCTAACCCCTGAAATTAGAATCGAGAACGCCGATCGATTCCTCTCAATTTTTTTTTAATCATTGAATTATAATTGGCAGATTGACGGAGCTCATGTTCGACATTGTTTCGACAGCTCCATGGGTTCCGGAAGATGACCTGCGCTTGAAGAACGCTGTCGAGGTACCACTTTTTCTTTCTCGATATCACTTTGTTCCATTTGATGCATGAAATTAAAACCCTAGTATCTCCCTGTGGATTTGTACTTCGTTTCTGCAATTGCAGCTGCGTATGAGTTGTCAATTTAGTGGAATTCATGTATCGTTGTGAATTTTATGGAGTCTGGAACGGTTGAAAGGACCCGTTAATCTTGCTAGTTGCTTCAGTTCTCCTTCGATTGATGCATTTTGTTTATTTGTGATGTATAGGCGGGTGCTTCTTTGGAATCACTTGCCAAAGGAGCGGTTCAATTCTCCCGGAAATATACGCTAAGGGAATTGCGGGATCGATGGCAGTCCCTCCTTTATGATCCTGATATTTCAGCTAAAGCTTCTGCTTCTATGGTTAATTTAGAGCATCCTCCGCCGACTATGCCTTCCAAATCCAGCGGGAATGGAACTAAAGAAAGCTTGGCTAATAGTTCCTCCAAAAGAAAGGCTCAAAGCATTCGCAGGCAGTATTATGCCATTCGCAAAAGACTTTGCATGGAGATGATTGACTCTTTTGATCAGGCTTTGCGTGATGATGTGAATGATGTTGAGAACACTGGAAATGAAGGTCTCTGTGAAAAGGATATAATGATGCATGGTGAGTCTCTTGCAGGATACTGTAGAAAGGGCGATAAGGTTGAAAAGGATATTGGATTTCAGGAACCAGGTACTGTATCAGGGAAACAAGACAATGGAGCTTCTTTGCTACAGGAAAACGTGAAGAAGGGTATGAATAACGTACTTGTGGATAATTTAGTTGGATATAGGAACTGCTCAGGGTTGGAGGAAGTAGGTTCCTCTCATTCATTGCCTGAGCCAATTTGGAAAACGATGGAGGATATCCCAGCACCGACTATGCCCGTCCATGTGAGCCTAGAAAGTAAAGATCAACGTGTGGAAGAGCAATCAATGCTTCCCAATCAGTCGAAAGGCAAACATGTCAGTGACGTGTCAGATGTTGCCAATGCTATCTCCAAAGAAGAAATAGCAAACCTTCCGGATTCTCTCTTAAACTTCACTAATGGTGATGAGCTTTTATTTATGGATATAGATGGGAAAGATGCACCTGATAAGGCTTGTTATGACAACCTTGATTCGCTTCTCTTGAATTCTCCTAGTGAAATCCAGAGCAGTGATGCACCTGATATTCATGAATCTCATAAGTCAAATAAAGAAACACAACTTATTCCTCATGATTCATCTACTAATGGGTTAGAGGTTGCCAACCCATCAGACTGCTGTCATGGTGATCTGCACTCTACTTCTAATCCTGGTAATGATATGCAATCATCTGTTGCAAAGGAAAGTCTTCATTGTGCTGACCTTGGGGATGAATTTATTCATTGTGTATTGAACACGGAGGACCCTGAAATTCCGTTCAATGATGATTTTGGCTCACCCATCATAGCTCCTACTAAGAGTCAACCAACTTATAAGGAGGCTGGCTTTCCAGTTTCCTCCTCTAGTAATCAACGAAATATAGAACCAGAGATAAACTTGAAGAAAGAAGGCAATCCTTCACGCTCACTCACAACTTCACAGATAGTTAGACCAGGTTTGGTGGCTAACAAGCCAAACCAACAACCTGTTGGTGTTGCTTTGAAGATTGAGTATCTTGGAAGAAACCAATTTTCCGCAGTTTCAAGACAGGATCACATGGCCGGTGTCAATCCAAGTCAAAGCAGATTTGTTCATGTGGCAATGAAGTCTGCTGCAGATAGGCATCTGAAAGAAGAGGTTAAATACTTCAAGTTCAGGATTGTTTATAACTAGATGCAAACTATTTGAAATAATTTTATGGTTGTTCTTTTTGTGAGTAAAAATTCATTGAAGGTGCTTGTCATAAACAGAAAATGGATGCTCCAGCTTCAGCTAAGGTTTCTGCACATTCAAAAGCAAATAAACATAATGACTTTCCTAAAACAGGAGTAAACCTCTTAGGTTTAGATCGGGAAGAGGAGGAGGAAGATTACGACGATGACGATAATGACATTCCTTATTTTTCTGATATTGAGATGATGGTAAGTATTAATTGTTATGTTGAACATTGTATTTTTCCATAATTCAATTTATCATGTAATGTTTCATAAGATTGGTGTTGCTTTCTCAGATTCTTGAAATGGATCTATGTCCAACTGATCAAGATTCAAGTGCCAATAGAGAAGGTAATTCATTTGATGCCCGATAAAAATAAGATGATCACAGTTCTAATATGGCTTTTAGTTGTTGCAAATATAGAAGGGTATAAAATATTAAATAAAAATGGAAATTGTTAGCTTGTCTAAAATTGTTTTTAAATCTAATCTTGCGAAGTTGCTGGTTGCTTCTGATGAATTGTTATGTTTCATGTCTATATAGAATGAAATAATGGAGAACAGGATTGAAATCCAGCGTGTACTTGTTGAATTTATAGAACTACTGTCATTTACTAGTACTAGTCGATTTGGATATTTTAATACTAAAAGTATTACCCTAAAATTGCTATTTCATGACTCTCTTTGTGCATTTGTTGGGAGGGCTCATGGTTTAACTATTGAAGGTCGCCACATACTTTGGGTTTTCAATTGATGTTTTGAAATTTAAACTGTTATTCTGATAGTTTCCTTACTCCTCTTTTCTCCTTTTGAAACAATATACGCTGGAACTAGAATATTTTGCCCCAAAAAAAAAACATTATTAATATGGTTCTACGTTGAACTTCTTGATCTCTTTGGATCCCAATGATGGCTGTTTGTGATCTAATGTACACTTTCATTCCAGCTTCTAGGTATCAACTTGAAGATTCCAAGAGGACCATCATGAGACTGGAACAATGTGCCCAATCCCATGTGCATAGAGCCATTGCATCACGGGGTGCACTTGCCATGTTATACGGGCGCAACCTGAAGCAATATATTAAGAAAAGCGAGGTGCAATATATTTGAATACTGCCATCTTGACAAAAGATTTTCCCATTATTAGTCTCTGTGCGAGCGCGTGCCCATTATTAGGCTAAACTTGCTGTGATATACTGCTGCGTGTCTTTCTGCTGGTCATTATTTAGCATTTCAAATATCAGATGCTGATTTTTGTGCTTCCCTATTTGGCGCTGTCACAGGTTATACTTGGCAGAGCAACAGATGATATAAAAGTTGATATTGACTTAGGAAGAGAAGGGCGGGCTAACAAAATATCTAGACGACAAGTAAGATTTCTCAGTGTAACTTGTGTTATTGTCTGAACTTCAGATACATGAGATGAACTTGTCATTTCCCAAAACAGAGTCTTTTCTGAGGAATTAATAAATTTCTGGGCGATCTTCTTCTTAAAATTTCGCATTTACCCATGTGGGATAGGATAATGATCTTGCAGATCTTTCTGTAACAAGTTCTATGATTTCCTGAGTTTGGATCATACTTCATTTGCATGGGCGTTTTATAGAGCAAGGACCAGAAGAATATTTGTACTCGGAAATTTCTTCTTTCATTCATATTCTTTTGATGCTGAAGCAGGTCTCATGCATTTGCATAGAACTTATAATGAGTTGTATTGAACATGATTTTAAAATAGTGCAGCTTCCAGCAACTTTTATAAATATGTTGATATTGATTGATTGATTTTAAAATTTCTCCACTGAAGTCGTAACAGCAAGAATTACTTCATATTTATTGCTAGGCTCTGATAAGGATGGAAGCAAATGGTTCGTTTATTATAAAAAATCTTGGCAAGAGTTCAATCTTCGTGAATGGCAAGGAAATTATCACTGGGCAGATGTGGGGTCTTAGTTCTGGTAGTCTAATTGAGGTGAAGGCCATTCCTTTCCAATTTTAATGGACATTTATGAATAATCACTTTTGTTCCTTGAAGAGCAGAATAATTTGTGGCAAATGGCTTACATGCAGATTAGAGACATGTCGTTCGTCTTTGAGATCTACGACAAGTCCGTGAGGAGGTTTTTGGACAAGAAAAGCGATGATACAGGTAACAAATTTAGTATGTTACCCGACGGAGGTCAGGAGGAAAAGAAATGGCATCAGAAGGCGCGCTCTTAAGTTTTACAGGTAGCATCCTTGTGGGAGCCAAAAGATCGATGACGCGGCGCATCATAATTATTTTTTAAACTGAGCAGCCGACTGCACCTCAGAACTCTGTATATATAGAAAGAGCACACAATAGCTACATGGTTATGTATCCCTCCTGCTGCAGAGAGACCACATATTATCTTACATGCTTTCCATGCGGTCTTTTTGTGAGATAGATATAGTTTTCCATCCTAAGAGTATGGAATAATGATAGCGGAAATTACATAACTAAATAAATGAAAATTATTACATTTTCTTCCGCTTTTTTTTCTTTTTGGTAGTTTCTCTGACCCTTCTCGTAATCACGAAAAAGGAGTAGGACTCCAAATCGTGTAATGATCATCTGTGTAGTTCATCAGGCAGATGTGCAATCTTGCTTTTAAAAGTTTAGGTTAATGGATCAACTCGGAAGATATACCATCTTAATTTTCGTAATCACGAAAAAAGAGTAGGACTCCAAATCGTGTTATGATTATCTGTGTAGTTCATCGGGCAGATGTGCAAATATGCTTTTAAAGTTTAGGTTAATGGCTCAACTCGTAAGACATAACATCTTAATTATTTTTTCCTTTCCATGTTTTTATGATCTTTTCCCTTTGTTTGACCTTAAAAAAAGAATAAATAAACAAATGGAAAGTTTTAATTAAATACAATGCACAAAATCTCTTAAAAAGTCTAATAGCTGTGGGGAAACTGTTTTATAGAATTTTACTTACAAGTAGTTGAATATTGCGATATACAGGAAGAAGGAACAGGCAACTCGATTTTGAGCAGCTTATTTTTTTATTCTTAAATCACGGGATCATATGTTTCTCTTGAATTCCTTTGCATGAGCAATATGGTATGACTCAGTCGTTGGTTAGCAAACTGATGAAGGCCTCAACACGATACCAGCCAACTGCACTGATCGAGATATTGTGATGTTAGATAAGATAGAGCATCACCAGATAACCAGACATTGGGGGCCCATCTATGCTGTCTGTCTCCGTCTCAACGTAATGCTTTGTAGAGAGGTTTTGGAAGAGCATGTGAGCTACAATCTGATATTGTGATTGTTCTCCACTTATTTAGTTCAGCCACACGATTGATGCAAAATCCCTCCCATGTAAACGCCCCTGGCCTCAGCATCGTTAGACGGATTTGGCTGCCATCAAAAGGAGGAAAAAAATATCCATTAATCAATGCACCAGCCGGGAATCGAACCCGGGTCTGTACCGTGGCAGGGTACTATTCTACCACTAGACCACTGGTGCCTCTTTGTTGCTATCGGTGACACCTAAACTCATGACATTTCTCCTGTTTACACGATATCACTGCTGTGTGTGTGTTTATACTGTAGCCTGTGGGGAATTTATTGACGTGTTTGATTTCGGAACATGAGTGGCGCCTCGTTTACTCATGATATTTTGTGTGTGTGTGTTGAGATTGCTTATAAACTGCTTTTTATATAAATCGAGATAAAATTTCTCTCACATACTTATTTTGTATATCATAAATTATAATTGAAAAATTATTTTTAAACATTCCAAACGAACAATTACTTTATGAGTATTGCAATGGCCCTGTCTATGTCATTTTTATCTATTGTTTGGTCAGCATATCACACTAATAATGTAACACTTCAAAAATAAAAGAAAGTAATCGGGCATGAAGGCAACATCCAAATCATGAAAGATTACCAAACAAATTCGGTTATGTGCATTTCAGGAAAATCGTGTTCATTTGGGTTTTGGATTTGAAAGCGAGCTGAAGCCAGCATCAATCAATCTTATATAATATAATTTACAGCAAGAAACTCCAACAATGAATGGGTTTTACCCTAAAAAAAGGAAGAAAGAAAGAAACAGCCATGAAATTAGTTACAACAGCAGCAAGAGGCGGTTGGTGTGAATTTATGTGAGCCACCAAACCCGTTTCTATATGGCTGCTTGTGAGCTAGGGAATTAATGGATGCCTTGTTAATTTCTTCAACCTCGCCATTGATTGCTGTATTTCTTTAGTTTAATGGTTAGAGGGGGAAATAAAGTGGAACAGCACGCTCGCCATAAAGCAACAGTGAAGGGTGACTTTCAAGTTTATTATTATGATATATTCTCTCCATCCCAACAAACTTCACATTCACCAATCCCTCTTTTTAAGTATACAAACTATCTTGTATTTGCTTGAAATGATGATTAAAATCTTTAAAAACAGTTTTTGAATCATAAATTAATATAATATGAGGTAAGTATGAGAAATTTTATCTTAACTTATATAAATATACTTGTGAACTGTGATTCCAAACAAATATGTTATCTTTATATCTCCCATCACCACAAAATCCAAAGGAATCAGTGAGGTGTGGGGTGTAGAACTGGTTAATGCTTCTCCTTATATATATCCAGAAGAAATGAGTGACTAATTGAAACCTAAATAAGCAGTGAGTAGAGAGAGGGGAAGAAGAAGAAGATAGTTTCCGTGATCACTTTGCTTGCAAGGCATGCCCTATCCTCATCATTGTTATTATCCCCCTGATTTCTTTTGCTTTTTCTATTTGGGCTCATCAGTAATTTCTCAATTTTTTTAAACGTTCCCCTTGTTTATTGTTTAGGAATTCCTAGTACAGATAGCACCGATGAATGGAGGCATCGTATAGGATGCCATCTAGCCGTGGTACAAGTAATTATTTGATTATAACTAATTAATTAATAATTAATTGGGCATTGGAGTTTGACTATATAACTCTCATTAATATTTCCATTATATTCCTCCCCCTCCTCTCTTATTTTATGGGGAAATCACTGTATTAAAGTTTTAATAAAAGAATATGGTTATAAAAGGTCTCATTAACAATTAAACAATATAAAATTATTGTGAATTATTTATGTACCGCAATTGAATTTATCATTGTATAATGCTCACTTATTAAGTGTGGGTTTGGTGAGCAGTCATAAACTCGATTGGCAACCATCATTTTTTTTTTGAGTGTCTGGGGAGGCTTGCAGGTAATTGATCTTTTATCAAAGCTCAATTGGTGAAAGTTCAATTGTGAGAATCTAAAGAAATAAGTTTTTATTAAAAGTTAATGGCATTTTATATTAGATTGGGTTGTCTGGAAATTAGTTATATGATATTGGTTTTTCCCATAAAATATTTTTTTAAATAGTATGTAGTATCAAAAAATATTTTTTAAGTATTTTTAACCCCTTAAAATATTTTTCTAGTTGTACCCACTACCCCATGCACTATTAGATTGATTGCAATTTTACCTTTAATGTACTTTTTCAGCTCCAAAAATTATTTTAAAATATTTGTTTGATGTTTTTAACTGCTTAAAATATTTTGTTGGTGTTTTTAACCCCTTAAAATAATTTTTCAGTTGTACTTAGTCTTAGGAGACTGACTATAATTTTACCTTTAATGTATTTTTTTAGTAGTAAAGAGCACCCAAAACTTAGAATATTGATTTATTGATTTCCACCAACTTTAAAATATTTTTTCAGTGGCACATAATATTTTAAAGTAATTTTTAAATATTTATTATTTTTTAAATATTTTTCCACACATTCTCTCTTATCATTATAACAAAAGTCACTTATGATTAAGTCAATCCAAACAATTTTTACTTTTATAAAAATCATTTATACAATCGTCAATCCAAACATAAATCACAATACACAATCCAGTTTTTACCAAAAATAATATGACCAAAAATTAAATTGAAACAAGCCTATTAACAATCGTTGTTCCAAATACATCATAAATAACTTTTGAGTGATTAAATTTCTGTTTGTAATCTCATAATAATTCTCCTTATTTTCGTCCCACATTTCAATCAATAATAATCAATTGCTACTCCTCAACCCTCCCACCTCCAAATTTCAAGTTATTTTTGGCTCTCTGCTTTTTCAAAAAGAAAAGTATATCCACGATGATGCGCCTTTTCACCATCTTCAAACATACATCATCATTTTTAACAAGCCCGCCGAAATTAGTCCAAGTCTTTGATAAACCATGTCTCGAGAAATATAATCCTGGCGCCATGAATATCTGTGAAAAACGCATCATCCACAGTTCTAACGTTAAAATTATAATGACTATTTACTTTATTTCGAATAAAAAATAACCATATCATGGAATTACATATGAGTCGTTGAAATTTTGAAAGCTACGACGCGGTGTTATTTACTCTATGTAAGCTTGTAATCATATTAATATTTTTGTTAATTAATTCTGCTCCCGATAAAATAAACTTGACAGGTGCAAAGTTGATAGACTTGGAAATGGAGAAACACAAAGTAAGGTGATTGGTTTGACGTTTGAGCTTACTTGGAACGTGTAATTGGGTATTTCATTTGTCTTCGACACCCAAAACGCACGTCACCCAAAACGCTCGTCTCGCGAACCCAGCGATGAACCAGGGCATTGTCCATATCCACGTAGTAAGTAATGAAGCAAATCTTTGGAATCAAGCACAAGATTTTTGGGGTTATCATCTGTGTAACTCAAGTGTGAACCCTGTTTTGCTGTATAGTAATTAAATATAATATTATATGGATTTTGCAGTTTACATACACCGGTTTTGGGAATAGTGAGATTTTTTTTTATTTTGAATTAGAAAGATATGTGTAAACAACTTAAAGTTTTAAACACGATCAAAGCCGCAACTTTTCTTTTATAAAGAGAGTTTACTTTACATTAAGTGTTTGTTTGAGTTAACGGTAGAAACTAATTTTCCAATGTGATTTATAATGTATAAGGTATATGAGGAGTTTTATCTTGACTTACGTGAACATGTTTCTTGAAGGGCTTGTTTGTTTAAGCGTTTTGTACAGGAAAAACGCACTTATTATGCAAGCCGAGAAAAAACTCCTCTCACATACTTACCTCGTATACCGTGAATCACGAATTATAAGCACGTTTTGGACAAAAATAAGCCATTCCAAACGCACACGAATACCAACTCAAACAAGCATTAAGGTAATTCACCTCAGTCATAAAAGAGACATGAAGTGTCTGTTTGAATTAGCGTTCAAAAAACACGTTTATGGAAGTTGAGACAAACTCCTCTCACATATTTACTCTATGCATTATAAATCACGTCAGAAAAACAGTTTTTATCACCAATCTAAACAAACACGAAGAGAAGTATTAATATTAAGCAAAACGAGCGGCGTTCATGGTGGTTAAATAACTGGGACAAATTAGTCAAAAGGTAGGAGTCATTCTTAGATGGTCACAAACTTTGTTCTCATATCAACTTATTATTTTTTATGTACATATTATTTGTTTGAATATGTTCTGTGAGTTTTATTTAGCATAAAATTTGATGAAATAGGTCATTGGACCCGCCATTCTTCCTATTTTGCGCCAAGAAGTTGCCTTAATAAAAGGAGATATCACAGCGTGCTGGATGATAATTTGATTTTTGTAATGAAGCGCACCCGTTCCATATAATAACGTATTAGGATCGTATAAATTCATAAATAAATACGCGTTATGGAAGTATGTATGGAGAGAGAGAGAGGAAAAGTAAAATGAAAAGCTAGAGAGAGAGAGAGAAACGGGAAGTTTTGTAGCAGTAATTGGAAGGGCATGACCGCTTTCAGCTCTCATTCAATGCTTTACCAAACTCATCAGCCTCTTCTCTTTCACCCCCCTCCTTCCCTATCTCACCTCCCACCTTCCTCTCCGTTCTCTCATATCTCTCCTCCTCAGGTACTCTCTCTCTCTCTATCTCTCTGTTTTATGGTTTTTCATTTTGCCAAATTAAATATAAAAGCCTCATTTTTTCCCTCAAAACATATACTTCTGCTAACTTGTAGTTTGTTGGTTGGCTGCTTCTTTCTAGGCTGAAACCCAAATGGAGTGCCTCCAAGCGGCGCTGAAGACCGGTTTTACCAGAGATGCAGCCGTGAAACTTAACCCTCTGTCTTCTGTTGAAGACTCCTCTGCATTCAATCTCCCAAATGCCGCCACTTCCGACGACTTCTCCGTCGACGAACTCCTCGACTTTTCACACTTGGAAGAGCCATTCGAAGATGAAAACCACCAAAAGCCCGACTTTGCTTCTGTTTCCCCTCCACCTGTGGGCCCAAGTCATGAAATTTGTCACTTTACCTTCCCCTGTTCTGTCAAAGACGATGTTGGCTCCTTGCCGTCCAGCGAACTCAGCGTTCCGGTACTTTTTTCCTTCGTCATTCTTCCCCGTAAACTCGTTTTCGCTGTTTGTGATTATAATTGACGAAAGGCAGCGTTTTTGTAGGCCGATGATTTGGCGAACTTAGAGTGGTTGTCTCATTTTGTCGAGGATTCCTTCGCCGTACATTCCTTTGCTTATCCCGCTGGAACTCTCATGGGAAAACCCAAGAGCCATGCCGAGCAAAGGCCTGAACCGGACGGCCGTGTTTTGACTCATCCCTGTTTTAAAACTCCGGTTCCGGCTAAGGCCAGAAGCAAGAGAACGAGAACCGGAGTTCGGGTCTGGCCTTTCAGGTCTCCATCCTTAACCGAGTCCTCTTCAAGCTCCTCGTCGTCTTCCTCATCCTCAACCCCCACGAGCCCCCTGTTCATGTCCGCCAGCGTAGGGCTCGAACAAGTTTGCTCTGAGGCCAAGCCGCCTGCGAAGAGACCCAAGAAAAAGCCTTGGCCGGAGGGTACCGCAGGGACCGGTGGAACAACGCAGACGCCACGCCGGTGCACCCATTGCGGGGTCCACAAGACGCCGCAGTGGCGAACCGGTCCGATGGGAGCGAAAACGCTCTGCAACGCATGCGGGGTCCGGTACAAGTCGGGTCGGCTTTTGCCGGAATACAGGCCAGCGTGTAGCCCGACGTTCTCGAGCGAACTGCACTCGAACCACCATCGTAAAGTGCTGGAGATGCGGCGGAAGAAGGAGGGAGTGGGCGGAGGCGAGTCCAGTCCGGACGGGGCCCCGACTCTGGCTGTTCCGAGTTTTTGATAAAATATTTTAATATTCAATTTTAATGTTAGAAATTTAGGAGGACAAAGAAATACTAGTAGGAGTAGGTAAAAAAAAAAATGATTGACAATTAGTGTAAATTTTTCTCTCCTCTCCTTCCCTATGGCGTTAGGCAATTTGGCATTGTAGCGGGTTTGGCATTGCAGATTTGATTTTCCAATGTTTTTGAAAAACATTAAAATGGTTAATTTTTTAAAAAAATTCGTTCATAATTTTAAAATTTGAAAAGAAGATATTTTGTGTTTGTGGGTTGAGGGGGCGTTGAAATGCGTGGAAGTGATGAATGGTGTTTGTTGATATGTGTGTGTGTCGTGTCATGTTGGCAAGTCTCTGCTTTGGGAAACTCAAACCTTACTGCAACCTTGCTTTACGCTCACGAACTCTCTTATTTTTCTCTAAATATAAATTGTTTGAACTCTTAATTTAAGTCTGTACCTTTTGGAAATTTCCTTTGGTCCGTTCCCTCCCTCTTTTCTGCTTTGTTTCTCTGCACTCATGGAAATCGTACCCAACGCCCTCCTTTGTATTTTAGGTACCTTCTTGGGAATCTTTGGTTGCTCCAAGGCAACAGGGTCCCACGTCACATTTCTGCATTTCCCCATTCTCATCTCATTCCTGTATTCCAAACAACCACTTCACTTGTTATTCCTATTTCAAATTAACTATTGGTGACGTGGATATTTCGTTCGGGGCCATCAGGAACAGAATCTGCATTCTCTCTAGGACTTGACTGGGGATATTCGTCATGGACGAGGGGCATAATGTCCAAAACCCCGTCAGTGTGCCTAGTTATGAGCAAGGGCATGATTTAGTTAGCGGTAGTAGAAATGATTTTTTTAATCTGATTTTTATAAAAGTTAGATTGTAATATAATTTGTTTTGGATTAACAATAGTAGAATTAATTTTTTTTCTAACCTTAAACCTATTTATATTATTATTTGAAAAGTCAATTTAGATAAAAAATGAAGATATTCGATTAAGGATTAATTTATGAAATTAGAAATGAGCAAATATCAATTAAGAAAATTTAGATAAAGTTAGTAACTTTATTATTGGGACCCGAAAATTGGTATTGAGCTAAAGATTAACTAAATTATGAAATCCAAAAAATTTAAGGAATTACAAATTAGACAAAGGAGAAAATTTAGAACCTAATATGTGTGATTAATAGGATAAAGTACTCATGTCACAGTCACCCACCATCGTAGTAGAAGCACTTTAAAAACAAGAATTTATGGCTTCAAATTAGGAGGAGCTTTTTCCATCAAGTCCATCAGCACAAAAAAGGTTGTCAAATAGTCCAAAATTTTTCTACCGGGCTTTTATATCAAAATGAGCTTTTTGTTTTTGTTTTTGATCCCAACGCGTTGCCAAACAGGCACTAAGAATAGAAGCAACAACTTTTGACAATGTGATAACAAGCTAGATTACTGCATGCTAGTTTCCTTGAAGAATGCTGGGATAAGAGCTTACAGGAGAAGAGGAGGATGGGAGCAACGTAAATAATAAGATTGATATATTAAGTAATAAATTAAGAAAACACTGGTGGAGGTTAGTTTTAGAATGTGGTGCAAGGCCAATATATTGATATAAACGCTACACCACTGAAAGCCCATGGCTATGTATGTAATATGCATACAATTATACTACATTGGTCCTATATATAAGAAAGAACCTAGTTAACTCTGTTTTTGAGAGATTAAGAAAGTTAAATAATAATTTACTTGATCATATTATATATTTTGTATGATTAAATTATAGTATATCAGTTTATAAGTCAGAAAAATTAATTTTAAAAAAAATATGATAAATATAAATACTTTAAAGTAACTTAATTAGTTTATTTAATTTTCTTAAAAAAAATCAACTAATTCCTATATTTAAGATAAGAGACAAAGATATGATAAAGACAAGGAAACAAGGACAGAATGGAGTGCGCGAGAGACACGTGATCATATTGTGACACCAGTGTTTAAACATTAAACAGTGACGCTTCCCTTTCATTTTTCACATGCATTTCGATTCTAATTAAGCACTCCGGCTAACTTGTTTTTGTTATTTGACTCAAACACCAAGTATAAATTAAATCCACTATTCTTTTAATTACATCCCCATCATTATAGTTATTCTTAGTCAGAAATTTAAGTTATATAATTTCCTTCTTATGAAACTATACACATTATTTCTCTTCACTCTTGGCATTTAAGTGTGCTCGCAATTTAATTTATATGGTTTTATACTTTTATTATATAAATAATACTCCTTCCGGTCCTAATTATAAGATAAAGTTGATTTTTTTGGAGAAATTAAGGAAGTCGATTAAATTATCTTAGAGTATTTATATTTTTATTTTTTTCTCAAAACTAATTAATTTGACTAATAAACTAATATATAATCTAAGAATACTAAATATATAAACACTCTAAAGTAATTTAATTTGCTTCCTTAATTTTTCCAAAAAAATCAACTTTATCTTATAATTAGAACCGGAGAGAATATATGTGTAAGCCGGGGTGGCGCCACACCTTTTTTACCTGCACAAACAACTGGAACAATAACAAGAGGCTAGGGCAGCCCACTTTAATTCGAATAACTCACTGAAATCCCATTTTCAAATAATATAACAAAAATTAACTGTCATCTGTTGTTGCATATCTATATTAAAAACTTAAAAATAAATAAATAAATAAATTGCTCTGAGCTAAATAAGATATGGGGATAGTATTAGAAAAATGTCGAGCCACACGACTTAAAAACTTGCGCATAACTTGGCTCCTAATATATTTAAATTAAGAAAAAGTATTTCATTATAAGAAAAAAAATTAAAAGTAGAATATAAGGAACATTTCAAGGCTTATTTTTTATTATCTCAGCGGATAAGAAAATATGCTTTAGGGATATGGTGCACCCACTTTCTTTTCTTTTTTTTTTTTTGATCAAATCAGCCACTTTCATTCATTCATAGAAAAAGAAAAGCGCAAATTGAATAGCCAAATATAGTGATTCCGCTATGCCACTGGCTCCGTATGTAAAGTCATGCCCATTTTATTAGGTTCAAGTGCTTATCACCACTTTTTGGTGGGCATTCCCCTGTCTACACACACACACACACATAATTTGTGGTACTTAATATAAAATATACTTATTAAATTAAATTAAATTAGTTAATATAATGTGTATTTTTTAAAACACCTTAGTCATCTCCCTTAATTTCCTTTCTTCCTTAATTATGGTTGATAGAGCATTTCATAGGGATAAATTACGATTACATTAATAAATATGAAAATAATATCTTATATTTAGGATTAAGATCAACTCTCCAGATATATTTTATAATTAAGAAACGTAATCTACAATTCATATTTTTATTTTGAGTGAAATCTACAATTCATATTCATAATAATAATAATAACATCCAGGCGATTTTTTTAATTGTTATGCTGGCCAAAATATATTTGGGCATCAATGTCCCTAGTGATCCAATGTTTTAGTATGTTTAGGCCCACTACCAACCGCAAATGGACCAATATTGTAAGGACCATTTCAGACACCTACTCTTTTTTTTTTGTTTGTACTACTTTTTTTGGTTATATATTTCACACACCCACTCTACCACCGAGAAAATGGATATGTTTTATTCAAACCCAATTTCGGACTTGAAAACCAAATCCACAGCCCCTGATGATTGGGCCCGACACTAGGCTGTGCAAATTTTTATATTAGAAACCAAAAAACGGAGAATTTGTTATGATTTTATATACACATACTTGAGTTGATCTAGTTGGTAAAGATGTTGGCATATAATAATGAGGTTGTGGATTTAAATTTTATTGATGTGAGGATCTTATTGGTGGTCAATCTATAAATACCTATATAAGTGCTCTTTAAATCTAGAGGCATATCCTGACTCTAGTGAGATAGGATCCAACTCACCTAAACTTTTTTATTCTTCCCCTTTTTAACCCCGTCTCTACCCTCCTTTTTCCTGCATCACCATTGGACTAAAATTTTAATAGCCCAGATTTGTAATTTTCATAAAAGTATTATTATAATTTTACTTCAAAAATACATAAAAAAAATGTAAACAACTAAAATTTGATTTTAAAAATTCACAAATGTAATGAAAAATTGAGGAGAAAATATATTTTATAATAATAATCGACAATTGTGAACTCTATAGGTCAGATTTTAGTAGTATGAATTTATTTATGTATTCTTTAGAAAAATTATCTTAATATATCTGCATACACGGATGATGCCGCATGAGTTGAAAACATCAAGGAGGTTTAAATTTGAAAACATAAACGTTGTTTTCTAACTATTGAGAGAATCATTTGACAAGGACGAGCCTCATGCATGTGTGGCAGCGCAATCTATAAGTTGTTGAGACTTGAGAGCCACCTAACCTCAAGTAAAGCAAACCATGCTTATGACATATTCAGCAACAAACACCCACGAGCTTTTTACCTACACATCTTCCCAAAAGCTGCTCCATACAACTTCCCAATCCAACATTCTCTATAATGAAATGACCTTGCTTGGCTTCTACACCTCCTATTCTAGTACTGTTTTACCAAATTGTAATCAAAAGCATTGATGCCTAGTGGTATGAAAGCTCTCCCGGAAGTAAGAGATTGTGTGCGTGCATTTAATCCTATGCATACTAAGATATAAGGCGTTAGCTCACTATATATTTGTGTTCTTGCCGGAAATCAAGCTATAGATCAAATCAATTTATATACTCTACAGGGACCAAAATACTTTTTGGGAAAGGAAATAATGTGCATCGGCTTGCTAGTGCAAATCAACACGGTCATCATTGACAAGCGCCGAGAAAAATCCCATTAAGCCCACTTTGAAAATTACCCACGAAAAGTTTCTCACATTCACATCAATTATGATGACAACAACATATAAGAAGTAATCCATATATACATGTATCTGAATACTATAGCTTTCCTCCTTATCTGTCCATTCACGTAACTACACCTAAATATCTCATCCATATATATATATATATATATATGACTAGGATTGAAGGACGGTGATGAGGTAAGAGTGAGCAATGCGTGACGTAAGATGCAAACCCTATTGGAACACCCAATGATGAATTTAAATCAGCTCCACCAATAATGTCTCTTACTAATTTCATATGATGTATACGTATTCCAAAGGAATTTTTTAAGTGATGAACCCTTTTCCGGTGTAACTTAATTAACTATTTACTTGTGATATGGTAAATCAATGGGAAATCATCTAAATCATTATCATCAGTTACATATATACATCATATCAGTGGAGATATCACTACAAAAAAAAAAATATTTAATAGTGTTTAAAAATGATTATTAGTACAACAACATTAGTAACGGTTTATAAAACCTTTACTAAATCGTACGTTGCAAGCGATTTTGTAGCAGTTATTCAAAACCGCTACTCAAGCAAAATAACCGCCACTTTTTTTGTAGCGGTTCAATCCCACCGCTACAACATCGCCATAAACAATAATCGTTTTTTGTGATATTTGTAGCGGTTATATAACCGCTACAAATTTCAAAAAGAAATATTTTCAAGGCAGGAAAAAAAAATGAAATTTTTTTTGCTATTTTGTAGCGGTTCATGAACCGCTACTAATATGAATTTGCTTTAATTAATAGTGGTTATATAACCGCTACTAATTTCATCAAAATTCAAAATTCACACAAAAAAATTAATTTCGGTTTGAAAAAGGCGCGTTAATTAGTAGTAGTGCGCATTAATTAGTAGCGGTTTAGTAACCGCTACAAAAATTAAGAAAATTAAAAAAAAAATACAATCATTTATTTCAGTGTTTTTGATATTAAATTAAATAGTTTATTTTTTTAGTAGTTTAGCTAATTTAATTAGCTTATTATTCAATAGTTTAGCTCATTTATAAATTAAAAGGAATAATTTAATTTAGTTGGATAAGTATAAAGATTGTATTGATAATATCACTACAAAAAAAAGGTCTTTTGTAGCGGTGGACTTGTAGCGGTTCAATATAACCGCTACAAATTATTCTATTTGTAGCGGTTCTTACCTAAACCGCTACAAATTTGTAGCGGCAAGATTATTTGTAGCGGTTTCTTACAAAAAACCGCTACAAATTTGGCGCGAATTTCCCGCCAAAACTTGTAGCGGTTACTTTGTAGCAGTTAATGCACACAAACCGCTACAAAATACCAAAGGTCAGAATTTTGTAGCGGTTTTGGGAAATAACCGCTACAGAATTTCAAAAGTCTCGACATTTGTAGCGGTTCTGGGCAATAACCGCTACAGAATTTCAAAAGTCTCGACATTTGTAGCGGTTCTGGGCAATAACCGCTACAGAATTTCAAAAGTCTCGACATTTGTAGCGGTTCTGGGCAATAACCGCTACAGAATTTCAAACGTTGTGAAGTTTTGTAGCGGTTATTATAGAACCGCTACAAATTGAATTATTTGTAGCGGTTAGAGTAGCGGTTATTTTAATAACCGCTACTAATAGCTGGCCTATTTAAGCCTCCACTTCCTTCATTTCTCCTTTTGCTCATTTTGTTTCCTGAGGTTTCTCTGAGTGATTTCTTCGATATTTAAGCGTTCAGACGTCTCTTTAGGAGTTTCTGCTCAGTATTCCGCAGTATTCGCACTTGAGGTACGTATATAACACGTATTTTTATTTATATTTGTATTTTTATTATATTTTTTCATAAAATAATATGACTAATTTTTTTTTAATTTTTACAGTTGAGATGGCTTCAGGACAGGATAAGGGGAAGGCCCCTGAGGTCCCCAGACCGATTTTACGGGGCGGTAGCAGCTGGGCAGGGGGCAGAGGGAGGGGGCAGCGCGCAGGCAGGGCTACCGCGGCATCTCAGCCCATCCCCCCACATGTACCGCAGACGATCCCACAGGCGACGACCCCACCAGAGGTGCCTGAGGTGGAGAGGCCAGAGATTAGCGTTGAGGACTTCCTCAATGAGGAGGAGTTCAAGATCCCGATTGGGTTTAGGGAGATGGAGCAGTTCCTCGATGAGGAGGACGCTCGGGAGCAGAACCACCCACGAGGGTCGTCTTCGCGGTCGACTGGGTTTGAGGTGCAGGTCGAAGGTAAATTAATTTTTTAATTTAGTAAATTATTTATTTAAATTAGAAATGTAAACTTTGAATTATAATTTATCTAACGTGTGGTCAACTGTGCAGATGAGCAGGGGAACGTGACGACGAGGAGGCTGGATGTGGCCGGTCTGAACAGCATGGACCGGTCCCTGCGAGTTATAGTGCCGTGGAACGAGGGCACTGACCAGCCAATCCACAATGGGGGTCACCTGCTCAACCGCTTCCTGAGCGATCTGGGATCGAATTGGATGCGGTTCCCCCTTCACTTCCCGACGTGGAGGCACATTCCGAAGGGGCCGAAGGACCAGGCTTGGGAGGAGGTGGTTCAGGTAATTAAAACTATTTAATTAATATTTTTTGTAATTAATTGTATTTAATTAATTTTTTTTTAAATTATGGTTTTTATAATTATTGATATTTAAATGCATTTTTTTCAGCTGCGGTTTGCCGTCCGGGCCAACCGGAAGAGGTATGCCCTCGTGAAGATGGGCGACGCCTGGAGGAACAGGAGGAACCGTCTCTTCCATAAGGTGGATGGGGACGGGATGATGCCTCTGGAGCAGCTGCAGGAGAGCGTACCGGACGGCGTCCCGCCGAACGACTGGGCGCGTTTCGTCCAGTTCAGTAGAAGCCCTCAGGCGCAGGTAATGTATTTATTATATTTTTGATATATAATTTTTTAATTGTTAAATATTAAATTATAATTTCAATTTAATTTGTGTTTAATTTTAAATTTTATAATACATTTAATTATTTGTTTTTCCAGGAGCTTTCTCAGAGGAACGCCGGGATCCGGGCGCAGCAGACGATCCACCACACAACAGGATCGAAGACCTTTGCTGTGACGTACAGCGAGCTGGTAACTTTTCAAGTGCTTCACTTACTTTTAGCTAATTAAGTCATAATACTAATTGTTTTGTAATTGTTTCAGGAGACGAAGGCACAGCAGGAGAACCGTCAGACGGACTATGCGGAGCTGTACGCCATCACACACAGACACCGTGACGGGACTGCGACCTCTCAGCAGGCAGAGGCGGCCATTGTAAGTTATTTTATTATTATATTTTTTATAAAACCAAGTTAATAATGAAAAATGGTAATTATTAATTGTTTCATAAAATGGCAGGAGCAGATGCAGCAGTCGCAGGCTGAGCTGCGACAGACCCAGCCTGAGGAGTCACAGGGGTCAGTGGACCCGACGGCTCCTTTGAAGGCGGGTCTGGCTCAGGCTGAGCACCCCGGACGCGTGCGGGGTATGGGGATAGGCTCCAGACCCAGCATGGTTTACGGCAGGAGCGCCGCCTCTGAGGCTGGCAGCTCTAGAGGGGTCAGACGTCGGAGGGACGAGTCTCTTGACCAGCTGCGGTCAGATTTGGAGCAGACGCAGCAGCAGATGGCGCAGCAGCAGCTGCAGATGCACGCAGATATGATATACGCTCGCAGACGCAGTGGCGTGAGATCGCAAGCAACATGCTCGAGGGAGCATGGAGTCGCCTGTTCCCAGACGAGCAGCATCCAGCGGTTCCCCCTGTCCCTCGCTACGTCGTCCCGAGTTCTACTCCTCCTCCTGCTACTGCTCCTCCTCCTGCTGATGACGATGGTGCAGTTCACTCTGCACAGCGGCCCGATCCAGCGGCATCTGAGGGAGCCCCACCTGAGGGAGCACCAGAGGATCATCCCCCAGCTCCTTAGTTTAGGACATTTTCTTTTGTTTAAACATTTGTAAATATTTATGAGATTTTATTTTAGAATTTTCTTATTGTGTTTTATCTAATTATATTTATATTATTAAATTGCATAGAAATAATTTATGAATGATTTATATCTAAATTTAAAAAAAAAATTATATATATATTTGTAGCGGTTTTAAGTCAAAACCGCTACAAATATATGTGTTTATAGCGGTTAGTAGTGTATAACAGCTACAAAGATATGTGTTTGTAGCGGTTTCTGAACTAAAACCGCTACAAATATTGTAGCGGTTTTAGTTCAGAAACCGCTACAAACACATATCTTTGTAGCGGTTATACACTACTAACCGCTACAAACACTCAAATAATTTGAATTTTGAAATTTGTCGCCTTTGTGCACATTTGTAGCGGTTATCTTATGTATAACTGCTACAAATAATAAAATTATTTTTATATTTAATGTCCAACGGCTTTAATGTTTGTAGCGGTTTAATATATATAACCGCTACTAATACATTGACCATTAGTAGCGGTTTTATATAAAAAACCGCTACTAATACTCAACAAGGACATTTTGAATTTCCTACCAATTAACGGCTTGAATATTAGTAGCGGTTTGATATATATAACCGCTACTAATATTTTATAACTGTAGCGGTTTTATATATATAACCGCTACAAAATTATAAACGTTGGAATTTCTGTATCGGTTGGTGTAGCGGTTTAATAACCGCTACAAAATTATAAACGTTGGATTTTCAGTATATAAGGTTCTAGGCATTCGTCATTATCTTCTCACTCATCTTCTTCTCTATACTTTCTTCTCTCTCACTTGTAGCTATGGATAAATCATGGATAAGGTTGCCGCGCAATTCTCCTGAATATTTGTACGGATTAAACAGTTTCTTAGATTTCGCATTCACTCACGCCAGCTGTAACGGCAAGATCGTCTGTCCGTGTCGGAAATGCAAGTTCAAGAAGTGGCATCCACGAAATGTTGTGAAGGAACATTTGCTTGTGAAGCCTTTCCCTAAGGACTATACGTTCTGGGCAGTTCATGGTGAGAAGGCCGGCATTAGATATGACGAGGCTCTTCCTCGAAGTTCTCAAGTAGGCGTTCAAGTAGATGAAGATGATCCTGTGAATGATGCTGTGCGTGATGCGTTTAGATTTCAAGGCGACAACTTCAACGAAGAAGTGCACGGTTCTGAGCCGGCTTTTATGGGGAATGAAGCAGCTCGGGATTTTTTCAGCTTGATGGATGAGGCAGATCGTCCTTTATATCAAGGTTGTCGCAAATATTCTAAATTATCTTTCTTGATCAAATTGTATCATATCAAGTGCTTGTGTGGGATCACGGATAAGGGAATGTCGATGTTGCTCGACTTATTACAAGATGCATTCCCCGACGCCGAGATTCCCACAACCTTCTACGAGGCCAAGAAGATTATCAACAGGTTGGGGTTGAATTATCAAAAGATTGATACGTGCCCAAATGATTGTATGCTGTATTGGGGAGACGATTCTAGCAGGGAGACGTGCAAGAGATGTCACACATCGAGGTACAAGACAATTCGGAAGGGGAAAAAGCAGAAGAAGAAACCTGCAAAGATTCTCAGGTACTTCCCTGTGAAACCTCGTCTACAAAGATTATTTATGTCGTCTAAAATTGCTGAGCACATGAGGTGGCATGCCGTTGATAAAAACGAAGACGGTAAATTAAGACATCCGCGGGATGCAGCTGCTTGGAAAACGTTTGACAACGACTTTCCAGATTTTGCGACTGACCCCAGAAATGTTCGGCTTGCGTTGGCGACCGACGGTTTCAATCCTTTCGGGAATCTTAGCACAAGTTACAGCATTTGGCCGGTAGTCTTAGTTCCCTATAACTTACCCCCTGGATGTGTATGAAACAAAGCTCTTTCATTATGTCTATGATCATTCCAGGCAAAAAGGCACCGGGCAATGACATCGATGTGTATCTCCAACTGCTTATTGCGGAATTGCTTGACCTGTGGAATGTCGGCTTGGAGACGTACGACGCTCACAGCAAGACTTTGTTCAACATGCGTGCAGCCTTGATGTGGACGATCAGTGACTTTCCTGGCCTTGGCACATTATCTGGTTGGAATGTGCATACTGGGTCGGCGTGTCCAGCTTGCAATTTCGAATCTGACGCATTGCGCCTTCCCCACAACCGAAAGTGGTGCTTTATGGGGCATCGGAGGTTTCTCGATGGAACGCATAAGTTCAGATTGCAACGGAATCGCTTCAATGGGAAACCAGAGAAAAGAGGACCACCTCAGACTTTGTCCGGTACAGATATCTTACAGCAGCTTGAGCATGTTGACTTCGAGTTTGGAAAAACCGACGATTCAGCACAAACTCGCCAAAAGACGCGCAGGACTTCGGCGCCTCAGCAGTGGAAGAAGATAAGTATTTTCTTCACGTTTCCGTATTGGAGATCTAATTTACTTCGCCACAGTCTTGATGTAATGCACATTGAAAAGAATGTTTGCGACAATGTGCTGTATACGCTGCTTAACGAACCCGGCAAGACAAAAGATCACCTTCAAGCTAGGAAAGATTTACGCGACATGGGAGTTCGTGAAGACGCTTGGCCAGATGAGCATGACAGATTTACACCGGCGAAGTTTACCCTCACAAAACCGAACAAGGATGTGTTCCTCGCGACCTTGAAGAAATTAAAAGTTCCTGATGGGTATTCAAGCAACATTTCTCGATGTGTCGACTTGCAGGCTCGGAAGGTTGCTGGCCTGAAGAGTCACGACTCACATGTTCTTATGCAGCAGTTACTCCCTCTGGCTATAAAGAATACACTCCCTCCCGATGTTTCCATCGTTTTGGTGGAACTTTGTTCTTTCTTTCGGAAGTTGTGTTCTAAGGTTTTGATCGTTGAGGAGCTCGATTAGCTGCAGTCGAAAATCATTCTTACGCTTTGTCACTTGGAGATGATCTTTCCTCCGTCCTTTTTTACTGTGATGGTTCACCTCACAGTCCACCTCGTTCATGAAACAAAGCTCGTTGGACCAGTACAATATCGTTGGATGTATCCGATTGAGAGGTACTCATTTTAAATATGCGCTTTCATTTATTATCTGTATTTAATGTTTGCTAGTCGTCCTTTTCATCATTTTATATCAATTTTCTCTTATGTACTTCGTAGGTTCCTTGGGAAATTAAAATCTTACGTGAGGAATAAGGCGTGGCCAGAAGGTTGTATAGCTGAAGGCTATATAGGGGATGAGGTGCTATATTTTTGCTCAAGGTATTTTGATGATCTTGAGACGGCTTTCAACCGCCCGCCTCATGTTGACGATTGTCCTGAACCTGCGCCGACATCAGGAGAATTTATCCCTCGTGTTGGTAAACCAGTTGGAGCAACTGAGAACTTCAAACTAACGGCCACTGAGAAGTTCCAAGCACATAGACATGTCTTGATTAATTGCACTCAAGTTGAGCCTTTCATACGGTAAGAATTGTACACTCACATGTATGTTATTCGATCTATATCTTTCGTAACATTTCTCACTTTCATTTCACTAACGCCTTTCCATTATTAATTGCAGGGAATTCAGAAGCCATGTCAAGCGTCAGCTCAGGATCCATACACAGACATCCTCGGAAGTTGATAAGAGGGTCCACAGAGAATTCCCGAGCTGGTTTGCGCGCAGAATACTAAATGACCACAACCCACACTCACCAGATTTCAGAGCTCTCGCAATCGGCCCTCTTGATCATGCAAAACGATTTACAGCATACAATGTCAATGGTTTTAAGTTTTGCACGGTTTCACGGGATCAGGGATTGCAAGCACAGAATTCGGGTGTTTATGGCACATTTGGGACATGGAGTTATGCGAGCAGCAGTGACGCCAACATGCAGTTCGGAGGCGTCCCTTACTATGGCAAGCTTCTTGATGTGGTCGAGCTTAATTATCAAGGCCGTTTCACCGTGACGATGTTCAAGTGTTTGTGGGCAAATACCACTACTTCTCGGGGACTGACAACTGACGACCTAGGGATCACATCAGTCAATTTCTCACGCCCGATTCATACTGGTATTTCTCAAGATGATGAGCCGTATATTCTAGCTTTAGAGGCACATCAGGTTTATTATGTCGAGGACGAGAGGCATAGGGATTGGCACATGGTCGTTCATTTAAAGCCAAGAGACCTTTACGACATGGGTGAAGGCGATAACATCGCCTACGAGAGTGAGCCATTTCAGCCAGCTGATTTTGAAAACTACTTCCCTGAAGGCGATGACAATTTACCTCTACTGCGGTGAGTTTTTTTAAGTCCACGTCATTTCATTTAAATTATTTAAATTTAATAATACATCAATAACAATAATTTTTCTACAAAATTTCTGCAGGGATGGCGACGATGAGTGATCAAAATCAAGTGTAAAAAATTTGTCTTTACAAAAAAATGCAAACTATTTGTGTTAAAATAAAATGTAAAAAAAAAAATTGTGATCAAAATCAAGTGTAAAAAATTTGCCTTTACAAAAAATGCAAAAAATTTGTGTTAAAATAAAATGTAAAAAAAATTTTAAAAAAAAAATTAAAATAATATTTGTAGCGGTTATTGAACCGCTACAAAAATATAAATAACCGCTACTAACTAATAACCGCTACATTAACCGCTACAAATAATTCGTGGATCCCTATAAATACACTTATCACATCTCATTTCAAACACTCCCCAATTTCTTTTCACCTTACCTTTCTTTCATTTCCTCTCATTTACAACTTCATTCGTATGAGTAGAGGAGCTAAATAATACGATCAAATATGGTAACAAGATTTTCAATTTTTTTTAGAATACTTCTTTCCTTTCTATAAAATTTATTCTACCTATTTTTTTTTCTACATATATCATAACTCTACCTCATTTTCATCTATTTTTCATACACAATTACATTATATTAGAAAACATAATAATTCCTTATTACCTACATATCCTTAATAATATTATTAATATAAATTTTATACTAATCCTATTCAATTACATTTTTCCTTTTTATTTATTAATAAGTTAAACTATTAAATAATAAACTAATTGAAATAGATAAAATAATAACAAAATAAACTATTTAATATAATATTGAAAAAACGGAAAAAAAAATCATCGTATATTTATGAAAAAAATTTTAAATATTTGTAGCGGTTATTAAACCGCTACTAAATAACGCGCCTTTTTACGACTCAATTTAAATTTTTTGGCGCGATTTTTGAATTTCATGAAATTAGTAGCGGTTTTAAAAACCGCTACTAATTTTGAATTTCATGAAATTAGTAGCGGTTTTTAAAACCGCTACAAATAAAAAAAATGTCATTTTTTTTTCTGCCAACAAATTTTGAATTTTTTATATTTGTAGCGGTTTATTAACCGCTACAAAAAAAAATTCTCTTTTTAAGCTGTAAATAAAATTTTTTATATTTGTAGCGGTTATATAACCGCTACAAATATCTCTGGGTGTTGTAGCGGTTAATGATAACCGCTACAAAGATTGTAGCGGTTATTTTTGATTGAGTAGCGGTTTTATAAAACCGCTACAAAACGGCTTGCAACGTACGATTTAGTAGCGGTTTTTCAAACCGCTACTAACCTATTTTGTAGCGGTTAGAACCGCTACGAATACCCATTTTTAACCGCTACTAAATCACGTTTTTTTTGTAGTGTATTATTAACGATACGTAGGTAACAAGGAACTATTATGTTGTCTACTACAATGTGATTGTGTATGAAAAATAGATGAAAATGAGATAAAGCTCTGAAATATCTGAAAAAAATGGTGAGAATAAATTTTATGCGAAGGAAAGAAGTTTTCAAATAAAAAATTTAAAAACTTGTTACCATATTTGATCGTATTGTTAAGCTCCTCAACTCATACAAAAAAATTTGTAAATGAAAGAAAATGAAAGAGGGGTAAGGTGAACAAAAATTGGTGAGTGTTTGAAATGAGATGTGGTGGGGGTATTTATAGGGAGCCGCGTAGCATCTGTAGCGGTTAAGGTATCCATTTTGTAGCGGTTTTTAATTAGTAGCAGTTATTTTTATTTTTGTTATTATTTTATTTTTTTAAATATTTTTTAATTATTTTTTAAAGACAAAAACATAATTTGAATTTGATCACTCATCCTCGCCATCCCTACAGCAATTATGTAGAAAAATTGTTGTTAGTGATGTATTATTTTGTTTAAAAAATTTAATTTAAATGAGGTGGACTTAAAAACACATACCGCAGTAAAGGTAAACTGTCATCGCCTTCAGGGAAGTAGTTTTCAAAACTGGTGGGCTGAAATAACTCACTCTCGTAGGCGATGTTATCGCCTTCACCCATGTCGTAAAGGTCTCGTGGCTTTAAATGAACGACTATATGCTAATCCCTATGCCTCTCGTCCTTGACATAATAAACCTGTTGTGCCTTTGAAGTAAGAATATACGGCTCATCATCTTGAGAAATACTAGTATGAATTGGCCGTGAGAAATTGACTGATATGATCCCTAAGTTGTCAGTTGTCAGTCCCTGAGAAGTAGTGGTGTTTGCCCACAAACACTTAAATAGCATCATGGTGAAACGGCCTTGATAATTAAGTTCAACCATATCAAGAAGCTTTCTATAGTAAGGGCAATGAGTAAAAAACCGGACCGGACCGGCCGGTCAGACCGGAAAACCGGTGAACCGGTCTCAAGGCCGGTCCGGTCCGCTGCTGGAGAGGGGGGAGCGGTCGAACCGGTGAGAACCGGGTTGGCTCGGCAAAACCGGCGGGTGGAGCGGTTAGGGCGGGTCGGATTTTTTTTTCCAATGCCAAAACGTCGCCGTTTTGGGTCATTCTGAGGAGCAAGCACCGCGACCCGACCCGACGTTTTTTGCCCTAAGCCCCTAATCGACTCGATGATTTTGCAGAGTATTCCACTGCCAGGCGCGACGAGAATGAGAAATTGAGAATCTGAAACTCATCGATTCATCCTTCTCGGTCTGAAACTCAGAATCAGATCCAAATTCTTCTCCGTGATTGGTAGCCGAAACCTGGAAGTGAAATCGACGGCGGCCTTTTACGACGTCAATCGGCGGATGTGAGTGCGTGAGCGGCGGATGGCGACCTTCAACTGTGTGTGATAGATGAAACTCCAAAACCGATCTGAAAGCTTATCTGACCTTCGACCTTCGGCTGATCTGAACCACCTTCGGCGCGAGCTGCGACGTGCGACGGGCGACGTGTGTCCTGCGAGCTGTTTTGGTTTTTTTTTTTTAAGTTTTGATTTTTGATTCATTGATCGAAAATCCGATGAGCTGCTATCTGTCATGTTAGATTTCTATCTGTTCATTTGTTATCAACATCATGTTAGAGCTGCGACCTGTTATATTGTTGCGTACTTGCGAGTGAAAAACTGATAATAAATTGCTGTTGTATTAAAAAAAATGCAAGAGATATTCTGGGGCTTGACTCTGTTTGATGAATGATGATTGATACTGTTATATTTTGATTATATTTTGATGTTAGTTATGGGTTTGCTTTGAAGAACTAACTAGGTATTTTAACTATTTTGATGTTGGTGATGACTTATGACTTATGAATGTTGATTATTTTGTTATTGTCAATTAAATTATAATATTTTAATATGACCGGTTCGACCACCGGTTCGACCACCGGTCCGACCCCGGTTGACCCATTAACCCTTGAACCTGTGCCGTGACCGGTTCATTGACCGGTCCGGTTTTTCGTTCCTTGAGTAAGGGACACCTCCAAACTGTATGTTGGCGTCATTGCTGCTCGCATAAATCCTTGTCCCAAATGTGCCATAAACACCCGAATTTTGAGTTTGCAATCCTTGATCCCGTGAAACTGTGCAAAACTTGAAACCATTGACATTGTATGTAAACCTTTTTGCATGATCAAGAGGGCTGATTGCGAGAGCTCTGAAATCGGATGAGTGTGGGTTGTGGTCATTTAGTATTCTGCGCGCAAACTAGCTCGAGAATTATTTGTGGACTTTTTTGTCAACTTCCGAGGATGTTTGTGTACGGATCCTGAGTTGACGCTTAACATGACTTCTAAATTCCCTGCAATTAATAATGGAAAGGCGATAGTCAAATGAAAGTGAAAAATGTTACGAAAGATATAGAATAACATGTGAGTGTACAATTTTTACTGTATGAAAGGTTCAACTTGAGTGCAATTAATCAAGACATGTCTATGTGCTTGCAACTTCTCAGTTGCCGTTAGTTTGAAGTTCTCAGTTCCTCCAACTGGTTTACCAATATGAGGGATAAATTCTCCTGATGTTGGCGCAGGTTCAGGACAATCGTCAACACGAGGTGGGCGGTTGAAAGCTGTCTCAAGGTCATCAAAGTACCTTTGAACAAAAATACAACACCTCATCCCCTATATAGCCTCAACTAGCTGTGCAATCTCATCTCTGTCCATGTCGTCAATTTGCTCATGTTGGACTCCTCTGGCAATTTCTTTAAGAGTTTGAATTTAAGAGCCTGCCACATCATTTGGTTTGGTGCCCAATTTATGAACATGTAGGCCCGTAGCTAACTTGATCCCATTATTGGTAGATGCTTGGTCAAATGGTTTGGGTGAGGATGATTGGTGGGACAAGATGACTTGTTGGACTTTGTTATTGGATGAATTTGTTGTGTTCTTTATGCTGCAAAGCTGGGCCCGTTCATCGTTTACAAGAATAGCCACATGGTTTCCTCCATCCAATGTTATGGGTGCCTGTGTGAAGCGGTAATAGGTTGAGTTGAAGATACTGTCCTTATTGGGGACCACTACTAGTGTTTCTTTTTGTTTGCCAGTTGGGTCTAAATTTTTTGGAAGCCTTTGCTCCTTACTTTTCTTCTTGATTGTTATTGCCTCAATAAATTCATCTTCTTTGACAACCTCGTACCTGTGTTGTGTACCTCGTTCCCAACCATTTTGTAACAACCCCTCTTAATTACCATATAATTAATTTCCAAACCAAGTAAAAAAACATTAAATATTACATAATACAACATATTATGGGCTTCCGTCCATAGTACAAACCCCAGTATGCAGTGTAGTATTCAACATATGCAACATAAAACCAAAAAGGTCCTTAAGTTTGGCAATATATATTATGCTCATGTAACCAAACGAAACATACGATTGATATCAAATCAAGTCTCGTTTGCCTTCCCCTTAATAACACCACCTGAACTCTTGCCTGAAAAATTTAAAATATTGATAGGGTGAGTCACACAGACTCAGTAACCACAATTCCACTTTAACAAATATGCAGGGAATGATTATAACATAATTAAGCGGGCAAATATATTCATATAACATAAAGTTTAATCTTCCCAAAATATTATTATTTCAAGAAAACCATTCAATATGCATAAAACTCCCTCAACCATCCTTATAACCTCCTTAACTACTGACAAAATCCATGAGCTATAACATATAATAGGATTAGTCTCTTTGACAAGACTGCACCAAGCTCTCCAATAATGAGGTGTAACCCGGCCAAAGGCTACAGAACTCATATCAGATCATGGATTTCCTTTCCTTCGAAAATGGAAAGGTGTCACCTACCTTTGAGCTGACCCTTAACCCGGCCAAAAGAAAGGGTGATACCAAGGGTCCTGAATGCCAAAGTCATCCACTGTGCACACGGTGGTGGCTATACCACGTGGTATAAAAGAATCAAACCTCCTCAATCACAACACTACATCCAACATCTCAACATCACAATCTTCAATATCAATAATTATTCATATATTTCATATTTAATGCTATGCATCATCAATCATGCAAATAAATCATTCATGCCCACTTAACTAAAAATTTCTAAAAACATGATTAATACTATCATTGTACATTTTTCATATATAAATTACTATAACATATTTATAGTAGTTAAAAATACCAACATACGCATATAATCATTTCAACAAGCATACATGATAAATTGGAAAGTGGTTACCTCAAGTTCTTGACACCTAAACTTGAGAATTTAACTCCAACAAGCCAAATTCAAATTCACTTTACAATAAATATATATATTTACATGTTAATATAATTTATTATTTATTTAAGAAGAAATTAATTATAAAATCATAAAACAATCAAATGGTAAATCTAAACCAATTAAAATCAACTATTATTTATTCTCTACATATCTATAACCATCTTTTGTAAAAACTCAAAATTCTCCCAAAATCCTAATCTCAAATTTCTCGTTAATCAATATAATATTACTATCAATACGAAGATCAAAATATATAGAACAACTTTTATGAAGGAAGTTTGTTAAGAAAACGTGATTTTAAGTACCAAAATTATCTGCTAAATTCAGAACCTTACCTGTTAAACTGCGTTCGCTCTCCACTGATCGCTTCTCGTGAAATGAATGAGAAAGTGAAGGGAGAGGTATTAATAATACCCTCCCGTCGATTTTTTTCCTCAAGCGGGTTCCACATGTTTTGTTTTATTTTTATTTTTTTTCAAGCGGGTCCCACATGTTTTTTTTAGAAAAGCAGCCGACAGTTTTTTTTTTATAATATTACACATTTCATCATCTAGGACTGCAAAGTGAGATGCAGAGACAAGGCCTTTAACATGTTGTCCTCCATCTCTCTTGCCACCTTTATCTGCAGGGTGTCGTTGACGTTGAACCTGCATCCAAGTACCATTTGTGAGATTTTCATGCACATCAAAGGAAGGGTGATTTTCACACACCAATGTTGCACCTCCTTGCACCGAGTTGGGCACCGTAGCTTTCACCGGACAAGCATATTGTAAGTGGCCATATCTGCCACTGTGAAAGCAAATCGTCGGAAGCCCCTCATATTCAACATAGATTGTCTCACCGTCAACTTGGATTTTTGAGGTTAGAGGCTTTGTGAGGTCGATGATTACCGCCAATTTTGCAAAATTCCCACTATCCCCTATTTCGGTGTTGTAGTCAACCTTAATAACCTTTCTAAAGATGCTACCTATTGATCGAATAATGCTCTTATGATAATGTCTAGCCGGCAATCGTGGTAGTCTGACCCAGCCCATCACCTGCTTGATCACATGTTTATGTGGCTTGAAAGAGGGAGTCCACGGTAGCACTGATAAATAATGGCCAAAAATAACCTAAGGGCCATTATGAGGGCAGTTTGGAAATCTATAGCATCTTTAAACTTGACTAAGAAACAGTCATCGTCTAAATCCGTGAGATGAAAGCGTCCTGTAGGTTTCCATAGGTTTTGTAGCTGTGGTAGTAGGTGTCTGTAGTTAATTCGTCGACCCAGAAGTTTAATTACCACCGCAAAACCCATTCATTGATTTAGTGCTGCAAGGACGTGGGAAGCAAATGCCACAATTGGGATGTTTCCCTTCATGCCTATTATGACATCACCATGTTGGAGAGTCATCTTGTCATCCCCTTTTTCTAATCTTGTATCAGTATTTAATAGCTTATCCTTGAATTAGGGAGTGGGTCTCACCAGCATCTGGTTAACATTGTTCATTTCCTCATTAGGCATATTGCTTGTGATAAAAGGGGTTTTAGGAATAAGTTGCGGCATCTGTGAGGGAGTTGCCGATATATGTGTGAGTTGGTTTAATTTATGCAATCTGTTTCCATATCAACATTGCTCACTTCAGCCTCATGCACCTTCACTTTCGTGGTTGATATACTTTCATCTGGGTGCTGCGGTGGTGCTTCCTTGAAAGCACTCTCAAAGACATTGCTTTGCAAGACAGCATCCTTCTCATAACTCCCTTCCAACTTAGCCTCTCCATACTCTATTCTGGTGGTATGACTCTGCTCTCTCATTCTCTCTCAACTCCTATCTCGTTCTTGCTCTCTCATCGCCCCTGTGTTCCTCCGCTGTAGTAGGCAGCGGGGGTGGTTGTTGAACACTTCTCCTGTAGTAGATCCGAGGAGATGAAGGAAGCAATGAACATATCCAAACAAAACCATCAAGCAGAATAAATCACTGAATTGTGTCACTCACCTCCGATGTATCGCTGACTGAACAGATCCGACAGGCAGAAATCAACAAACCAGAGCCACACTACTACAAAAAGGGGCTTTAACCTCCCAAATTTGGCACTTTTAACGTCCCAAAACGGGGGGACGTATATGCTGGGGGCGTAGTAAGTTGAGACAAAAGACGTCCCAAATGGTAGGGACGCCTAAAGTCTGACTTTAGGCGTCCCAAATTATTTGGGACGCCTAAAGTCCTACCCTGGGGCACTTTAGGCCTCCCAAATTTTAATTTGGGACGCCTAAAGTCCCACGGTGGGGCACTTTAGGCCTCCCAAATTTTAATTTGGGACGCCTAAAGTCCCACTTGGGGGACTTTTGGCCTCCCAAATTTTAATTTGGGACGCCTAAAGTCCCACCTGGGGGACTTTACGCCTCCCAATTCTTAATTTGGGACGTCTAAAAGTTAGGTTTTTTTTTATACCATAATTTACATTCTGTATTACCCAACGAATTGAAACTGCAGAAACAGAATAAAAGATGGATTCATAAACCACACTGTCCGTTACAAACTAGTAAGGACATCCAGCACTACAATCTTTACTATATATACATACAATAACCTTTCATGCAACCTACTACTATATATATCAACAAAAAACAACCAGAAAGTGTCAAAACGCTGTCATCACACAAGTACAAACTGATATAAAATAACAAGTTTACTGCTCTAAATGTTGAAGAAGATGTCCAGCCAAAAGATCTCTGATCAAATCAAGGTCTTCACGTAGGTAGGCATCTTGATTATCAAAAATCTGAAAATTAGAAAGTAATAAGCTTTGATGAAATGAATCTCAAGCAAATGAATTAATTAGCATTTCGATTAGAACACCAAAAATATTATCATTTGAGAATGAAGAAGCGATTACCTTTTCAAAATCGCTAGTAATTCCACTTTGAGTTATGTTATACATATAAAGTATAACATAATATCCGCATTCAGTGTTGCCAGGTTGCCGAGGGCACTTTTAATCAAAGGGATGCAATTGGTTGTTAAAATCAATAAAGGTATGTCTAAAAGGACCGTCAATGAAACAATTATGTAGGATCGAATGTACTTACTATGGGATAAAACCACTTTGGCTTTTTAACAACCATACCCTCGCGTGACCCACCTAGGATTCTATATGTTTGACAAGCACTATCATGAAAAGCAAAATGAACAGAAATTAGAACCATTCATTTATTTTTGTTGTCAATGAAATACAAACAGGATAACTTACGTGTCGAAGACGGATTTTGTATCTCTGTCTGGCTTGTTACTCAAGGGATCAAACCAATAGACTACGTTGCGGCGGGGACATATAACACACAAAGTCCAGTGGTTTCTTTAACAACATATACACATTAAAATGAAGTTAGATGAGTGAGAAGACAATTATTTAGTAAACTTCTGAAATTGACAAAATGTAAATACGAACCGTTGGACAATGGGTGCTAGATAACAACGAAGTTTGGTTTGTGCCATTTGGTAGCCGACATAGTGAGTCCTATGCGCCACAGTACAAGTATCCCCTGTCGTATTCGCAGGACATAAGAATCCATACCAATTACCTCTTTCCATGTTTGCGCAGAGATCGTGGAAGGTGCTATAATAGAATTAAAATTAGGAATCAATTCTTGAATGTATGAAAACAAAAAACCACTAAATGAATTCTATGGGAAAATTGAAAAAAAACTTACCGGACTGCAAATTTGACCCAGCCTGCATCTATCTCCTCCAACCTGATAAACTGCTTGAGATCTTTATAGTCAATCGTGTAGGGATACTCCACTTGGCCCACAATCCCTGGAGGCATCTTCAAGTCAATCTGTTTAATGCCCTTGTAGATCTGTTGCAGCCGTGCTAATAAGGGCCATTTGGTCGCAGCTTCGTCATCCTTTTAGAACATCAAAAAACAAATTGTTATTAGGATGCCAACAGATTTTCAGTAACAGTAAGGTAATTCCTACCATTGGAGGTGTTGCGTCTGAACCAATAAGATTGCGAGGCCAAAGGATGAAAGATCCTATCGCTTGACCTAACGTGCCAACCTCTGGATCGGGAGCAGGGATGGCTGTACCTTCTTCCCCCTTTCTAACACTCGTCACATTCACCCTACGAAAATCCTCCGGAATTTGCTGATTATGGTGGGTGGTAGCACGTGTGTGAACGAGAGCATCAGCAACAACACGCAACAGTGGATCATCCAAATAGAGGGTGCAAGGGTCTCCCGACACTGGAGTGGGAGAAGGGTCGCCAAGTGGTCCCGACACTGGAGTGGGAGAAGGGTGGCCAAGTGGTTGCTCCAGAGGGTTGTAACTTCCTCTGGTGCTATTGAAGGCCGGGGATTCCTGAGTTCGAGCCTCGTCCCTTGCCCTTTGTGCTTCAAACATCTTTGCCATTTCAAGTTGAAGCTCTGGCAAGAGCTCTTGTCGGAGCTTGTCGCGAAGGTTGGCCTCGATCTCTCGTTCGAGGTCCTCTCGAATCTTGGCCACAACGTCCTTACTAGGTCCAGCTTGTGACGAATAACGTGGCTCTCGTCCAAAATACCTCGCGGCACTAACTCCCCGTGTCTCTCCTCGAACACGACCAAGGTCATCTGCCTTCCCAATAGCCGTTGACAAGATGTCCATCCGTGTACTTGGATTGAATGAACCTTGGCTACTCTGCTCGTCCAGGTCATCCTGTAGCATGCAATTTATCGTAAATGTATCGAAAGCACTCGCGACATGTAAAAAATTAGGTACTTATGGTATAACTACTTACAATCCTCGCAGCAACCTCAGCAACAGTCGGATTTATGTACTTCCCAGCCTTAATCCTCCCTGCCTTCCATTTTTTGTGACGTGGAGGAAGTGCCGGTGGCTGGATAACAATGCTAGGATCAGATTCCGCTGCTTCCTTCATTTTCTGTAACTCTTCTGCCATCATTTGCCGCTCAAGCTTCCGATATCCACCGCGAGACATGAAATGTTGATATTTATTTTCTGCTTGCCTCTGGGCATTTGCTGCACTTAATTTCTATGAATGAAAAACGACAAAAAATGAATCAACGATATAAAGTATATGAAATCAACGATATAAGTAGTTCTATACCATGACAGAAATCTTACCAAAAACTCAGGATCTGCTCGTGATGCCGCAAACAACCTCCAGTTCTCTGGAGATAAATATGTATACTGTGCACATGGATCGTTACCCCTAAGGGCCCCTCGAATGTAATGCTTTGTTAGCTTATTCTTGAAACCTTTCCATCGTACACGAACCTCATCCATCCAGTGCCTATGCATCTCTGTGGTGTCGGGGACATCGTATGTTTGCTGCAAGGTAAAACATAAGATTATTATATTAGAAACAATAAGAACAAAGCTACAATGCATCAAAACTTACATACCAAAAGTTGCTGCCAAATCATATCTTTCGTTTTTGGGGGAACCAATCTCCAATTATCGTAGGTAATGCGCACTTTGCTTCGAGCCAAAAGTCCTATGTAGCTAATGAAGTGGTCTTCCTCAGGACAACTGGATTCAGATTGTCATCGAAGTCTATATGCAGCCTCTCCTGTTGATGTTCATGACGTGCAACCAATGCTCCCATCTTTGTACAGCCTCTAACCCTCCTTCTTGCAGGGGGTTCAACTCTAGGAATTTCGTCATTACTAGAGCTTTCGTCATCTCCACGCCTCTCGTCATCACTAACGTTGTCCATATTCCTGTTAACACAAAAAGCATCATCAGAAACGTAAGTAAATTGCAATGAAAACACATGTATATAGTAAGCGGGAAGTAAAACAGAAAAAACACAGTTCTCGTTTATAAATTAAGGTCTTACTCTAGATTGTTTCCCATAGTCCTTCACCATGGTCATTTCTTACAGCATATTCGTCATCATCTACCAATTCTACTTCATTTGTTCGAGGTGTAGTTGTTGTGAAAGGTGGTGTGTCATCAAGGTTGAAGGTTGGATCACCATACTTCTGTTTTTTACTTTTAAGGACAATGGACATATTTTTGCTGGCAGGATCGGTGACATAAAACACTTGCTTCGCCTGGCTTGCTAAAATGAAGGGCTCTTCTCTATAGCCAACTCTTCGAAGATCGACTGAGACAAATCCAAATTGTTTATCTATTACCACGGCATTGTTGCTAACCCACTTACATTTAAATAAAGCAACTTTGAACTTGTTGTACGTCATCTCCCATATTTCTTCTATAACTCCATAATAGGCCATAGACGCTAATATGGGGTTTTTGTCTCTCGAACTGGAAAAGTGCATAGATTCAGCTTCTACCATAACCCCACTATTTTGCATGGTACTTTTGTCATCTTGCTCTTTGGTATAGAAAGAATAGCCATTTATATCATAACCGGTCCAAGTAATGACCTGAAATGAAGGCCCCTAAGCTAGCCACTCGATTGTCTCAAACACACCGATCTCGTGCAAAACCTTTTCCTCGAACCACTGCATGAATGTCTTGTTTTGCTCAATAGCAATCTGCATGTCATTCTTCCTTGGATTCTTGTTCTTCAAGGTGTTTCTGTGTTCATTTATGTAAGGTTGAACTTCTTCCATATTATTCAGGATATACAAGTGGGCTTGCAACACCTCTTCACGAGGAACATTCTTCACTTTCAGTCCTCGTGTTCCCTTGCTTCTCCCTTCTTCATGCCGAGATTGTTCCTTCTTCCCTGACATATAATCTTTGCAAAACTCCATAGCCTCCTCAACTACATATCTTTCTACTATTGAGGCTTCTGGTCGATAAGGATTTTTAGAATACCCTTTTAAGATCTTCATGTATCGCTCGAAAGGGTACATCCACCTCAGGTAAACTGGACCGCATAGCCTTACCTCCCTCACCAAATGAACTACCAAATGCACCATTATATCAAAAAATGAAGGCGGAAAGTGCATCTCTAGTTGTGACAAAATAATATAACCCTCATTTTCTAGTTCATCCAACTTTTCAGTGTCAATGACTTTGTTACAGATAGCATTGAAGAAAACGCACAATCTGGTCACTGTGTTTCGTACTTCATCTTTCATTATGCCTCTAATAGCTACTGGTAATAGTTGTTGCATCAACACATGATAATCATGGGACTTCATTCCCACTAACTTCAAATCGTCCATTGAGACACATCTTCTCACATTCGAGGAATACCCTTGCGGCACCCTCATTTCATGCAAACACCCACACAAACTTCTTTTCTCTGCTTTTGATAGTGTATGCGCTGCTGGCTCCATGTATGCCCTCCTACCATCATCTCTTAGTTGTGGATGTAATCGTTCTCTTATTCCCATATCGACAAGGTCTAATCTCGCATTAATCCCATCCTTAGTCTTCCCTGGTATGTGCAAAAGCGTACTGATAAGGCTATCACAAACATTCTTCTCCACATGCATCACATCAATACTGTGTCTCACGTCTAGCGAACGCCAATATGGAAGATCAAAGAAAATGGATCTCTTCTTCCATATGTTCTTCTCACCCGCAACCCTCTGATTCTTACCAAAAGTGACATGGATACGTTCCACTCGACTGTAGACTTCCTCTCCGGTTAGTGACTTTGGAGCCATTCCATGCTCCGGTAAGCCGTTAAACCGCTTTCTTAGCCTACGATACGGGTGGAACCGATGAAGAAACCTCCTGTGGCCAAGGTAGACAGTTTTTCTTCCATGCTTTAGTTGTTGGAAGTTTGTGTCTGCTTCACATATTGGGCATGCTTTGTGACCCTTCACGCTGTACCCTGACAAGTTTCCGTACGCAGGGAAGTCGTTTATCGTTGTGAAAATCATTGTACGTAGCTTGAAAGACTCCTTCTTATAAGCATCAAACACATCTACGCCTTCCTCCCACAACTTCTTCAAGTCCTCAATCAAAGGCGCCAAATAGACATCAATATCTTTCCCTGGCTGTTTTGGTCCAGAAATCATCATAGATAGCATCATATACTTACGTTTCATACATAGCCAGGGAGACAAGTTGTATATTACAAGGAGAACCGGCCACGCACTATGTGTGCTAGTAAGAGTTCTATACGGATTGATGCCGTCTGTACAAAGCCCAAGCCGTAGGTTTCTCGGCTCGCTGCCAAATTGAGGGAATATTTCATCTACTTTTTTCCATTGTGGAGAGTCAGCTGGGTGCCGAAGATATTTCCCATCAGATATTCTCTCATCAGAGTGCCATCTCAACTTCTTCGCTTTTGTTGCACTCGCAAACAAACGTTTAAAACGTGGTATTATTGGAAGATACCACATAACCTTTAAAGGTTGCCTTTTACTTGTCACATCACCACAACCACCATCTTTTTTCACTTTGTATCGTGCAGTTTTACACTTAGGACACTCACTAAGACCTCCGTACTCATTTCTGTACAGTACGCAGTCATTAGGGCAAGCATGTATCTTCTTATACTCCATACCCATTGTAGACAGGATTTTCTTGGCCTCATACATACGATTTGGAAGTACATTATCCTCCGGAAACATATCACACAATAGTTCAAGCAGCAATGTGAAACTACTATCGGTCCACCCACAAGTTGCCTTTAAGTTAACCAAATGTAATGTTCCTGTCAGCCGCGTGTACTTACTACCACTATACAATGGTGTCTCTGCATCACTCCGCAGGCTATCATACTCCTGCGACTGCGCAAAGGATTCTGCCTCAACATCGTTAATCATTCTCTCCATTCTATCTTCATCTATGACATCCACAGCTTCCTTCTTGTGTGACGGACAATCAGTTACTTCCTCACCATGCCATATCCACCTTGTGTATCGCAGATTTATTCCATCACAAAGTAGGTGATCCTTTATGACATCAACATCCCGTCTACTCTCATTCAAACAATTGACACAAGGACAAAAAAACTTCCTATTTCTTGCAGGAGCATTCTTTTAGCGAATTCAATAAATTCGTCCACCCCTTTCTCATATTCTTCACTAGTTCTCAAAGCATTCATCCAACTATGATCCATTTTGTTACCACCTAAGGCATTACCAAATAACATTCACGCGTTTAGTACAATTCTCAAGGACATATGATGGGATTGCCTAATTAAGTTATCAACCCAATTTAGGATTTTAAAATATGGGCTTAATAACTTTATTGCCCCCTCCTAGCCTCATCTCTCCTATTAAAAGGGTTTCAGTGCTATGTAACTTGAATTTTTAATAAGTATATGTATATAAAATTAATGTATAATAAAATAAGATTAAATTAAAGAATTTTTTTGAGGTTTGGAAGAATTAAAAACAAAACGAGTTTCATATTAACAAAACAATTTTAAGTTGAGTTCTTCCAAAAATAAAATTGTTTTATTGAAAATATTTAGATAAAAATCATTTAATGAATATTGGGGTTATCGTTTTCATTTTAAGTTTTGGCTTGAATTATTCTTCATAATTCAAGAATTTGGAATTAACAAAACAATTGTGTGTAATTAATACAAGAATTTCTTTAATTTAAATAAATCATATTTTATTTTATTATATATACTAATTAATGGTGCAGGAACAAGACCAATGAAATGGGGTGATGCCACTACGTGTGTATGGATAAATCTCCATTGCCTTATAAAAGCTACATTTCCCTAAAACTGAACAACAGGGATCTATTATACTTTTAGAAAAGCCGTAGAAACGGCTTTGTATTAACAGGGTTAACATATTAAGCTTATTATGAGGTTTCAAATTAAACGGGGTTAAAGATAACAAATGGTTTCGCCAAATTCATGGTAGGATTTTAATGAGAGGTTTTAACGGTTTCATGAACAACTATGAATTGTATTGGTTTCATGTGGCATACACTAATCAATTATTGGAAGAAACTTTTATGAGCCACTTTCATTATATTACACTTGAACATATAAATAAATAAAACTTCAAAAACTTTGTCTTAAAATTTAATACTCTACTTCTAATCGTTCTTATAAATCACTTTTAACATGATCACAATAGTCAAAGAAATCTTTAAATCTCATTAACTCTACCTTTAAATTTAAAACCTTTCTAACTACATCCCTATTTAATATAACATTTTATCTTATAAGAACAAAGTTTACTCAATAATTAACAAGAGGCATATTGAAACAGGGGAGTAAACCATATTCTGTTACAAAAAAAAAAAACCATATTCTAGGGCCGACGAAGAAAATAATAAGCACAATCTCAACCATTTAATTTATTTTTCAAAAGCAAAATAAACCATATTCTGTTACAAAAAAAAAACGAAGAAAATCAACCAACCTGATCAGGGCGCCCCCTAGCTACTATGTTTGAGAGGTAGAGAAGATGTTGGAGCTCCACCCACGCACAACAATGGAGGAGAGAGCAAAACCCACTGTGGAGGAGGTGAGGTTGCAGCCGTTCAAGAGGAAGAAGAAGAAGGGAGGAGGGAAGAGTTCAACAAAGCTAGGGCCGATCGATGGTGGAGGAGGGAGCTTGAACAAGGGAGGAGGGAGGAGTTGAAGAAAAAAAATACACAGGAGGAGGGCCAACGGTGTGGGTGGGAGAGGAGGAAGAAGAGTAAAGTTGTTGAGAGGATGTGAGGTGAGGGTGAGATGGTAGATGAGAAGACCGCATGTCAGACAAGTGTCTGACATGCAGGAAGGCGTCCCAAATGGAATTTGGGACGCCTAAAGTCACCTCCTGGCGCTAAAAATAATTTATGAAATTTATATTTCGCGCCAGGAAGCACTTTAGACGTCCCAAATTTAAATTTGGGACGCCTAAAGGTTCCCCTACACATATATAATTACGAAAATGCCACCGCCTCCCTTTTTAACCACCCAATTTTTAATTTGGGACGTCTTTGGGGGTGGTTATATCTCAATTCTGTAGTAGTGCCACTCTCTGACAGATCTCTCAAACTCAACGGAGAAGGCTGTGGTGAACCTCTTAGATGTTGCAGAAGTGGCGTAGATGAGCTCCCCCACTGGATCTCCGATGGCGAAAACCATCGTTGCAAAGCAACAGTAAAAAACCATAGACAAGAGCTTCGTGAGCGATTCCTCCTTTATGTCCCAGTATTTTAGTCTTTTAGATGTACTTGGCACATTTTCTTCTTTGTTTCTATGACCATGCCTTTTTTTTTCGAGGTGTGGACTTTGGATAATATAATTTATACTCCTATGGCCTTTAATATAAAATATATTTAAAAAGTTGTTCTTAATCCTTAATATAAAATATAATTTTTATATTTATTAATCTTTTTAACTGACTAGGCTAGTGGTGATCCTAACCTATTGATTTCATTTCACTACTACAAAAAAGTAAAGCTGTGGCGCTTATAATTGCATTAATTGTGGCGCTAGAGAAGTGCCACATATCTAGATGCCACTAAAAAAAACTGTGGCGCTTGGAAGCGCCACAACATTTTAAAATTTTTTTTTTAAAAAAATACCCTCCTGTGGCGCTTGTTTGAGGAAGTGCTACAGGAGGGGGCCTCCTGTGGCGCTTGCTCAAGCAAGCGCCACAAGGGTCCTTTTTTTTCTTTCTTCTTCTTCTTCTTCTTCTTTTTTTCCTGTGGCTCTTTTTTATGCTTCCTGATTGTGAAATTTTATATAAAATGAGTGGATTTCGTGTTTATCATCTCCACAAATTGTCAATCTTTCTATTTTATATTTCAATTTCTATTTTATATTTCAACCTATTATATATATATATATAATTTTCATATTTAAAATTCAAGTTCCCCAACAATAATGTTCTTACATTAATACTCTCCAAAGCTAACATAAAAAATATCACAATACAAGAACTTGATATGTGAACACAGTACATCAACAACTAATTAAGTAAATTAAAAGATTACTAAAAAACGCAAGCTTGTCGGCAAAAAAATTTAAACAAAGCAAAAAGGCAAACGAAACAAGCTAGGTTTTCATTCTTTCCTATTAAATTAGGAACAAAAAGGCAAACGTTATATTACGGTTTATCTTGACTAAAAAAAAAATTTAAACAAAGCAAGCTAGAATGAAATAGTCTTCTTCTTACAAATCTATTAATTGACCAGCGCAGGGAGTGGGAGACCACGTTGGTGATGCTAGCTTGAGTGACGAGTGAGCGTGTGGGTGTGTTTTTTAGTGTGAAGATGATAGGAAATGGAGGGAGGGGGTCGACGGATCCACTAAGAAGATGAGAAAGGGAAAGTAGTTTAATGGAGGAGAGAGTAGTTAAATAATTAAAGTGGAGTAGTAGTCAAAAAGAGAAGGAATGGGGGGCGGACACAAAACCGCTACGCGGGAAATGAAATAATTGTGGTCAAAAAGAGAAGTTGAATTTTTTTTTTTTTTTAAAAAAAAAATTGGGCAATTGTGGCACCTAAATAATTAGGCGCCACAATTGCCTCTCTTCAGCTGATCAACACATTAGCATGTGTGGCGCCTATTTAATTAGGCGCCACACATGCCCACATTTAAAAAAAAAAAAAAAAAATTTCAATGCTGCAGCTGTGGCGCTTGGTGGGTTAGGCGCCACAGCTGCTTTTATGGCCCCAAGTGTGGCGCCTGCCTCCTCAATTGTGGCACTTAATCTATTAGGCGCCACAGCTGGTACCGAAAATTAAAAAAAAAATTATAGAGGTAAAAAAAAAAAAAAAAAAAGAAGTTGTGGCACTTGTTTAAAGAAGTGCCACAAAATGTGCGCCACCTTTTACCCTTTTTGTAGTAGTGTTTCATGCGAGACTGTCGTTTCTAATTTGTGTGCTTTGAGGGTCTATCTTAAAATGATCTTTTTGTAGACCACATCTTGTGAGAACTTTTTCTATCAATTACCGATCCCACCATATTTCTAATTAAAAAGACAAGATCGCCCATTCAAAAATATAGTCTCAACTTACTATAAAATTACATTAATTATTCAAGATCTAAATATCTTAAATATAATAAATTTAAAATTTTTAATTTAGATCTCTAGGATTTATCCGTGGATAAATACCTACTTAATTACCCTCCCTCCCTCCACACACACAAACACACGAAGTACGTACTACGTAGTTCAATCAGTTGGGAATATATATAATTGAAGGGGACATGTTGAATGTTATGTTGTTTGAGGCAGCATGTATTTCGAAGAGCATAAAAAAAAAGGTAAAAATATAGCTCACTAAACAAGGCTTAACGTGTGCATTTGTCAAAACCTGATCAATGATGACAAATAACAAGAGCAAAGATTGATATTTTAATTTCTGGCCTTGAGAATTAATGATGGAAACGTGAATCTTGTAAGAACAGCGTCTAGTAGTTGGATAAATAATCCCATCACGAATAACGAACGAGAAATCTTGTTAACATTAATTATGAAAATGATAAAAGGACATGTCAACGACTATGCAGGGGAAAGACCACCAGCAACTTCCAATAGAAACAACAATTACAAAGAATGATTTGGCATGTTGCCTAAGGAAACAACTAGGTTTCGTCTCTTATTTAAAATTTAATTAAATACCATATATATATATATATTATCATTGCTTTTTCTGTGTGCGTATATATGTGGGTTCCCTCTCACTTAACAAGGTCTTGTTCAGGCAATTAGCCTGCAATATATGGACGAAAGCTGCAGAAATCACAATATACCACCTGTCAGCTTTATATATATATATATATATATATATGATCTTTTCCACAACCACAACACAATAATATAAATTTTAAAATACCCAAACATTAATCTGATTCAAATCTTGAGAGCTCACCGAACACGACAATGACAGGTGACAGGCCCATCCATCTTCTTCCTCGTTGTCTTTTTGGTCAGAAATTAACTTCTGTGACTTCAAAATGCATAATAATATATAGGCTCGGTCTCCTTTTCCCTCTCAATTAATCAAAGCGATAATTGGAATCCTGATCTCATTAGACGTTGATGTGTTATAAATTACTCCCTCCGTCCTTGATATAACAAATATTTAGAGAGTAGATCTTTATCCTAAATATAAGATTGCATGATTTATATATTTATCAATATTTTCTTAATATACCCCTATTAATATTTTTTCAACAATAATCAAGGAAGAGAATGAATCAGAAAATCAAGAAAGATGATTATGATATTTTAGAAAAAATATATCATATTAACTAACGTAACTAACTTCTTTAATTTAATCAAATTAAATAATTATATTTTATATTAAGGACCG